>JAYKKI010000019.1:31845000-33045000 GCA_039881145.1 Druceiella hillmani
TTCAATTAGTAAGTTTGACCAATGCAATTTTATTAAATTGGGTGTTCTTTTAGGCAAAAGTGCAAATGTTATTCATAAAGGTCTTGTAAAATTGTTAGGCGGTTCTTCATATACTTTCATGGACATTGACAGTATATTCATGGACAGTACAATTTTGGGTAAAAGCTTTTCATGAGGGTAGAGTTTCTACAGAAGGGAGTCGAGGAAGGCCTCACCGCTTGGCACCTGAACACGAACACGAGCACATCGCTGTTTTGGAAGATAGGTTACATGAAAGAAGAGACTTGACTTTGGCCAATATTGCCCGTGAACTTCATATCCCAGAAACAAGTGTGCATCCAATATTGACAAATAATTTGAATATGCATATTTTCATTTTACCTTTCATCAGAAAAAGTTTTTGTAAACAAGTGTTCACATACAATGTTTTTTGCTTTATTATTTCATGTCGTAGGCATGGGAGACATGGTCGGAGCAGCCCGGGTACCCACTGGTAACTGTCACCAAACAGGGAGCTGATATTTTAGTCAAGCAGGAGAGGTAAGAACATTGTTAATGCGTATAATTGCAAAATTTTCCAAAAAAATATGTTCCAAAAAATACCGAATACTAATTATTTAATTGCTATATAGTGGTGATGGAAAAAGTCACGAGTCAATTTCTCAAAACAAATATTGTCAATTATAACAACTCTCGCTATGATAGGGTATCTTCCTAATCTATCTGCTGTCAATCTGATTGACATAAAGATCTTAAAACAGCATCTATAAATTTTTCCAAGAAATCTTTAATAAGTTGTACACTACAGTCAACTTCTTACGCATGTTTAAATAAATTTGTATTAAAGCAGGCCACATAGGTTGACTTAACAGTTTGTGATTCGATAAAATGGGAAAACGCATTTGTAGCCGTTTTATTGATCACCATGGCCGAAACTGTTGACTCGCGAGAAGTAATTGAGAACTGAATAGGTTTCCTTTTTCCAAGTAGAAGATGTATGTAATTGAATAAGCAAATTTATGTCGATAGTCAACTATCACTAAAAATAAGCTATTAACTAAATCATAACACAAAAGCTGCGTATTTGACAGGTAACAAGTTATGATGGACGTAGGCCTTAAGGCGTGCGTATATTAAGGTCTTAAATCAATAAAATTGTTAACAGGTAACAAGCTATTATGGACGTAGGCCTTAAGGCATGCATATATTAAGGTCTTAATTAAATAAAATTGCTAACAGGTAACAAGCTATGATAGACATAGGCCTTAAGGCATGCATATATTAAGGTCTTAATTAAATAAAATTGCTAACAGGTAACAAGCTATGATGGACGTAGGCCTTAATGCATGCATATATTAAGGTCTTAATAAAATAAAATTGCTAACAGGTAACAAGCTATGATGGACGTAGGTCTTGAGGCATGCATATATTAAGGTCTTAATTAAATAAAATTGCTAACAGGTAACAAGCTATGATGGACGTAGCTCTTGAGGCATGCATATATTAAGGTCTTAATTAAATAAAATTGCTAACAGGTAACAAGCTATAATGGATGTAGGCCTTAACGCATGCATATATTAAGATCTTAATTTAATAAAATTCCTAACAGGTAACAAGCTATTATGGACGTAGGCCTTAAAGCATGTATATATTAAGGTCTTAATTAAATAAAATTGCTAACAGGTAACAAGGTATAATGGACTTAGGCCTTAAGCCATGCATATATTAAGATCTTAATTAAAGAAAATTGCTAACAGGTAACAAGCTATAATGGATGTAGGCCTTAGGCATGTCAAGGTCTCAATTAAATAAAATTGCTAAAATTCATAATCCTTAAGATGCTCACGACTCAACCGAAGGTGAAGTTTTTTTAACAGTTATAATAAGTGTGATTATAAAGAATGACATTGGTAGGTTCATGATGACAGCGGAACCGCCAATCGACGAAATGCTGATGGGTACCGAGTTGCTGACCAGAGACCTTCGACTGGACCTAGAGCAGCTTATGCAAGAGCCAGGTGTGTTATAATTGTTATTCGTGATTATATTAATAGTATTAAGTAGATCAGAAAATTCTGTCTGATAATGTCGTCTCAAGTTTTAACAACCTTTTTAATTGACAATAGTTTCATTATCTCAATAAGATAACGTTCATTTACGGCTTTGTATTCTAAATGTATTCCAATAAGGCAAAGAAGCGTGTTGAAATTTAGTGAACTGTTTTAGTGTATAGTTACTAGTAATCCCCAGTTCCCATATGCCAGTATCGATTTTAAAGATGTTTTCACATGAAAACAGAGGAGGCATTCTGTAGAACAAGGCCAGGTTGTATACTTCTAATCTTTTTGACATACTTTACTTTATTTCCAAAATTCTATTGTATATATTTTATTTCACTCCGCGGCAGAGAATCTAACAGAGATTTATGAGGACGAGAATGCAACCACCACTACGCCCGCACCGACTACCACAACAAAACGACCCAAGCCACCTAAGTCACCACCACCCTTGAAATGGATAATTCCACTCACCTTCATAGTGGGTCCGCCCGACCCAGAGTATAAGGCCGAGATGGAAAACGCCAGCGACGCTGCCAATGGGACTAATGAGTGGGAAGAGAGGTGGGCGGAGAACATGACGCATCTCGTGTGGATGAATGAGACAACTCGTGAGTATTTATACATTGGTAGATCATTAGTTCACTGACCTGTAGAACTTTGTATCGTAGATAAGTGGCCCTTTATTCATCTTTAAAATACCTATCAACAGTAGGTAACACATAATAATGTGTTACCTATTGTTCATAGGTACTATTATGTGTTACCTATTGACAATAGGTATTATTATGTGTTCCCTATTGGCAATAGGTATTATTATGTGTTACCTATTGACAAAAGGTATTATTATGTGTTACCTATTGACAATAGATAATATTATGTGTCATCTATTGACAATAGGTATTATTGTGTGTTCCTTATTGACGATAGGTATTATTATGTGTTCCTTATTGACGATAGGTATTATTATGTGTTACCTATTGACAAAAGGTATTATTATGTGTTACCTATTGACAATAGGTAATATTATGTGTTCCTTATTGACGATAGGTATTATTATGTGTTACTTATTGACAATAGGTATTATGTGTTACCTATTGACAATAGGTAGTATTATGTGTCATCTATTGACAATAGGTATTATTGTGTGTTCCTTATTGACGATAGGTATTATTATGTGTTCCTTATTGACGATAGGTATTATTATGTGTTACCTATTGACAAAAGGTATTATTATGTGTTACCTATTGACAATAGGTAATATTATGTGTCATCTATTGACAATAGGTATTATTGTGTGTTCCTTATTGACGATAGGTATTATTATGTGTTCCTTATTGACGATAGGTATTATTATGTGTTACCTATTGACAATAGGTATTATTATGTGTTACCTATTGACAAAAGGTAATATTAAGTGTCACCTATTGACTATAGATATTATTATGTGTTACCTATTGACAATGGCTATTATTATGTGATCCTTATTGACGATAGTTATGTTTATGTGTTCCCTGTTGACGATAGGTATTATTATGTGTTCCGTATTAATGATAGGTATTATTACATGTTACCTATTGACAATAGGCATTATTATGTGTTGCCTATTGACAAAAGGTATTATTATGTGTTCCTTATTAATGATAGGTATTATTACATGTTACCTATTGACAATAGTTATTATTATATGTTGCCTATTGACAATAGGTATTATTATGTGTTGCCTATTGACGATAGGTAGTATTATGTGTTTCCTATTGAAGAGAGGTATTATTATGTATTCCCTATTGACGATAGGTAGTGTTATGTGTTTCCTATTGAAGAGAGGTATTATTATGTGTTACGTATTGATAATAGGTATTATTATGTTTTACCTATTGGTGATAGGTATTTTTATATTGTTATGTGTTACTTATTGACTATAGATATTATTGTGTTACTTATTGACAAAAGGTGATATTGTGTTACCTGTTGGCGATAACAAACTTTTCCTATAATTATGGTAGCACACTCTTTTTTTACCTTATTATTATCGCATGTTTTTTTACCTTATTATATATTTTATTTAAAACTTTTTTACTATTTATTTTCACTGCTTTGCTCTTGTAAATGATAGCACAATTATGTATAGCCTATCTTTTAATTTACAATGTTTATTATCTATGTGCAAAATTTTATTGAAATCCATTGGGCTGTTTAAGCATGAAATAAAGGCAAACAAACGAACAGGCAATGTTTATCTTTTATTATATTTTAATACGTAAAGTGACAAGTCTGTATGTACTTTACAAAGTACAAAGTGTTACCGTGTTGTACTTTACAAAGTACAAAGTGTTACCGTAGCTCAAAATTACTCAGTCAGTGCTATATATTATGGTGTAGAATGTTCAAAGTTAAATATTCTATACAATAGTAAACATTCTGTGAGAATTGTTAAAAAATTTCTGTGATATGAGTAAACAAATAGATAGAAATTGTTTTTATATTACGTTTATGATGTTTTTTTATACCCAATAACTTTAAGCCTTTGAGAATCAAGACAATACCAAAATTTGATCATAATTAGTTGATTACATTTTGTTTTTGCCGTGGTGTGGTGAATTGACCCCGGAGCATACAGCCTTTGTTGGTGTGGTGCACGGCGGGGATCTGGTTATGATTCTCGTTCGCTCATCGAGCGGGGCTGAACTGGTGTTCTGGTTGGCTGTGAGAGATTGCTCTCTCATAGCAATAAGTCCACCGTTAAAGTACATAAATAAATAAATAATATTAGTCCAAACTAAGGCATTTTTGTACAGAAATTAATTTAGCGTACTTTTCTATTACCCTGAACACAGTGACTCTCCACTGGCTCGGTCGTCATGCATGGGTTCGTTTCAACGTGGGTGCGCGTGGGGTGTACCGATGTGCAGGCCTTGCTGATGGCGCAGAGGCGCGAAGTGCGGCCGAACGAGCACTACGACTCGATGACGCATTTGTGCTGAGTCGTGCACGTACTGCACCTGCGAGACGTGCGCTGGCAGCTGTAGGTGAGTGTCTTATATCTCTATAGAGTGCTATAAATCTATGATCTGTAAATATTTATCTGTTAATGGAGTAAAAATATCATATCTGTACATTAGTCATTCATTGAAGTTTGTGTCAACTTATTAAAATGGCACAAAATGGCTTATTTGGTGTGAGTTTTTAACATGTCAATAACAATGACTCTAAACATGGGCGAAGTCAAGGTGGGCCAAATGGGGTATTTGTCCTGGCACATCTCCTCTTAGTTATCTAAGAAAATATGACTCAATTTTCTCTGTGAATAGTTTTTTTTACTCCTGGCCTTCTAGTATATGTTCTATTTCCAGTTTTAGTTCGTAGCGAAGATCTTTCGCAAGGCAGATGATAAATCTTAGCCTCCATCTTCATCTTGATCCAGGACACATAAATGTGGCCTGAAAAATTCTGTTTGCCTTTCTATGTTCGGTCACGTGCGAGGTAGTCAGCCCACGTTATTAGTTGGATCGTTGTAAATTGAATTATATCTTGCTCCCTGTAGGTTTTGTATTTTATTAGTTTAAAATTTTTTAAGTCAATCAACATGACACTGGTTTTTTCAAATAATTTTCAAACTATCCGTTATTATTTATGTTTACTAAAAATTTAAGGAAGTTCAAATATCCTTTCCTACTAGATAAAAGCAATCCTTACCTTTATGGTGCAACAATATACCATATCCAGCATTGTAATCTTTCTAGGTTCCAGCGAGTCAAAACGTGGTCAAAGCGTAGGTCAAAATGGCCGATATCTACTGGGACCGAAAACAGATTAAAAGGTTTTTACATGGCTATATGTAGAAATGGTTTTTTCATAGCTATATGTCCATATGTAGAAATGTGTCTCACAGCACAACTATATGTAGTATTGGAACCCGTGATAATCATTATAAATCATAGTCAGCGTTTAACAAATATTAAGCTTATTAAATATTCAAACATCTAATATGCTTAATGTTCACTTAATGTTAATTTTGTATAAGTCTATGTTTGGCAAATAAATAATTTATTTGCATTTGCACATTCACATTAAGATATCATTAAGACATTTTTAATGTTTTAATATATAACTAATCGACAAAAGATGGAATAATTTGCATATAATAGAAGGTTGTGACGTATTATGAAAGCAAAAGCACAATACAAATATTACGGTTCTAGCATATAAATTATTTAAAGTTGTGCACTATACAGTAGGTGTATATTTTTTAATTTAAAGAACGTAGCCTGGATACAGCATTGATTTATTTACACAATATATTAACTGAAAGTAACAAATTTGGCAGCCTCAAAGCACCTCACATGTATAGGTGGTAAAATTTCTTTTGTATCCCGAAAAGATCTTCATCTCAAAGCTGTATGGTTTGATTATCTATAGGTTTATAAAAAAATTAGACATAAAATTTTATACACACATTCATAATATTGAATAACATGTAGAGAATAATGAGACGTAGAGTAAAAAAATACATATAAAAAGAGATACTTCTAATTATGAAAGTTCCAAAGTTTAAATTATAGGTGAGTGAGTACAACATATGTGGGAATGGGATAGCATCAATGTAAGGTGGCAAATATGTTGGGATGGTGGATACCTTGAACCTTGTCACACTTGCTGACACAGTATAAGGGTAATAAGGACATCTAAATAGTACTAGCTCTCAATTGTTATCTCACTCTTGCTTTCTAGACATTCGAAATAAATATAAAAAATCAAATGCAATTTACATGTACGTACAAATGAAATATCCCAAAACTCTTCCCAGCAGTAGCTGGGTAAATAAATATTTCTTCATAACGCAAGAAAGCCTTTTGATATATTTTTATAAAATAAGGTAATGATATCAAAGAACCACTCGTCACAAGTCGCAAATTCATACTAAATGACAGATAAGTAAAGACAAGGCAATTATTTTTTCTTTTGAGTACCACACCCTAATATTACCTTGTATTTTGGGAGTCACTTTTAGAGCATCAATGACCATTTTTACAATGTCACTGGGCTTGACAATTATATATATATATATATATATATATATATATATATATATATATATATATATATATATATATATATATATATATATATTTCAGCAATGTATATTTTCATAATTTCAAAAGAGTCCATAATTGATAATGTGATACCCAGTAATAATCTATAAAACTGTAGTTTTTAGATATATTCAAAAAGAAAATGTGACTCACAGCACAACTGTCAACGGAACGTCACTGGGCGCCATGGCGCGTAGCATTGGCACACGTGTCGGCCTGGTGGCCCCTGCTGGCGGCTAGTGCAGCTGGTCCCGCCTACGAACGATTCCTTGCTGGATTACCACCACGAGGGCTCATTATGGAGGAGTCGGATGTGGACAGTGCTAGTGATGAGCATCTGTGAGTATAGTAGTTTATATGCTGGAAGTATTAAAGATAGAGAAGACAATGATAACAGAACACACTTATTTACCAGTATTTTGTATGGTATGGGAGATAAATGATCATTTCCCTAGCTACTAATAAAAGCACAAAATTTGCATATAATGGGTTGAAACAACCATAAACACAGAAAAAATGACCCTATACCATAAACACAAAATGAGGCAAATCCAGTTTGAAACCAAAAATGCCAATAAGCATGATAAAGAAAAACATATTTGCCTCTCATTATTAGTCGTGCAGGTAATATGTTCAAGATACATTATAATTGGCAAGTCCATATGCCAATCGTGAGTCATGATGAAGACGATTGTGACAATAGATATAAACATTGATTGATGTTTTATCTCCTCATTGTCTTGCAAGCTGTCCAGAGACATGAGCAGGTGTTTTAAGAATGTGTTTATTGGTATTTAAGACGAAGTAGGAAGATCCTTGTAAATGTGTCCTTAATACATGCTAGGGCTTTACCTAAATAAGCTACCAAGTAATACGCATTGTCATCCTGGGGTAGTTTGAATACCATTTAATTATACTGGAATATGTGTATATTGCCTATAGTGAATAATACGTACACAGACTTCATTTTTCTCAGCCACGCTGATATTTCGTTAATGCACATCTACAGATCAATATCAATATAAAATATACTTCTGCAGCTTCTTAGTTATGTTAATTTCAGCGTAAACATCAGTGGCTAGGAACTGGAGAAAAAGGTGTGCCTAGACCAAAATATAATATTGGAAAAAAAATACTTTTGAGTGCATGATGGGAACAAATGGAGTTATTCATTGGGAACTCTTTCAAGCCAACAGCACAATTACAGCTAAGACTTATTGTGAACAGCTGAGCAAAGTCACCGCTAAACTTCCTTCAAATCAAAGCAAAGTTTATTTCTTACATGACAATGCTCAACCCCACATAGCAAAAGTAACGCTTGAAAAACTACTTTCACTTGGATGGGGTATGCCACTTCATCCACTGTACTCTCCAGATCTTTCGCCATCTAATTACCATCTGTTTCGCTCTCTGTCTAATAATTTATGTGATAAAAAATTTAAAGACAGAAAGTCATATCGAACTTCATCAGTTTTTCAATCAAGGGACGAGAAGATTTCTACAAGGACAGAACATCAGATCTGCCTACATGTTAGGTACTGATGGTGCTTATATAATTAACGATTGATTTTATTTTACTATAAATAAAAAGTCGAAAAATTTGTGTACAGAGGCGGGTTTATAAATTGTCACCCTAATATAACACCAAAGACTAGGATGCAGTTGGGAAAATATATCAGAAACACTTGGTAATGATGTGTAAAGTTGTGTTCACAATTAAATTATTATTTATTTATTTAGTATTTTAAAGAAATCAACGACCAACTTTAAATTTGCATTATTTCGCTAAACACTATTTAATTTTAATTTATTAATTAGCATTTGTTGAATTCCATTCCTAGAGACTATTAAGACTACTTGTTTTTGGTAATTAAAATATTTTATTTCTCCAAATGACTCTTTTTTTAATTTGTATGGTTTATTATTTTAATTTTCTTTACATCAAAATTGGATCCCCATTTCCATAGTAAGTGTTGAAGAAATTTAAGATGAGAAGGCATATATCGGATCATTTGCTAAGAAATCACTAAGCAAAAAGAAGTAAGTCCATATTCTGTCAAAAATATATTTATACATACATATATATATATATATATATATATATATATATATATATATATATATATAAATTTATTCTAAATTAGAGAAAAAAAATTTATGAAACAACAATTTTCTCGAATCATATAAGACAACGATTATCTCTATAAAACAATTCATATCCAATGGACATATGCACTTTTGGCTTATTGTGGAAGGATATATATGTATGATGCTAATTATATAATATTGGAAAAAAATTAATTATAGTAAATTGGAAATTTCTCATATCTCAAAATTTTTTTAATACACTGTTCGATAGATCGTTGCGTGGCGCACTTCTAGCAGCTGGAGTGAGTTGGGGCAATAAGGTGGCCATAGACAAGGCCCTGAAGATGTTTGATGCATGGTACGAACACAATGAGACCATACCGCCTTTGTACCAGGAGGTGAGAAATAGTGGCTTATAGCTTTTTCTTAATTAAGGTTATGTTCCATTAGTCACCCGCAACGCTCAACCTCATGACTGCAATCATTCCCATTAAACTAGCTTGTCAGCATTACAACTGCCAGCCCAATTGGAATGGATTATGAAAAATCTGTATTCATAATTATGAGGAAATGGCAGATATATAAAAAACAAAGACTAAAATTTTTTTACATGTCAATCAGTAGACAATAATTTACACAACCAATATTTGTAAAAATATATTTTCATTTCTATAAAAATTTTATAATAGTTTTGCACATTTCACAACTTCTGAGGTAACACCTACTTCTATTACATTTCAGAGTTAGATGAAGCCATTCTGTCTATCACCGTATTTAATCTTCATACCAAAGATAATATAACTTACATGTTTTGTTCACAACCACAATGACCGCGATCGTCGATTGGAACGATACTATAAGCATTTGGAGCGTTGCAATCTTCTAGTAGAACACATTGATCTAAATATCAAGATACGGTCAAAGGAACGTAAACCAATTCGAAAATGACAACATCGATATATGCGCCATCTATTGCAATTACACGAAACTACTTTATCAGTCACATAGCCGACTGTGTGCGACTGTAGATGTAATGTTATTGTGGCGTTATCTCATTTTATTATGTTTTAACCAAATTTAAAAAAAATTGTTTTCAATTTGTACGCATGTATATTATATGACAATGCTTAAATAGCTTGGAATTTATGTAAAGTAATGAATGAAGTTATTTTTATAATAGGTTACTATACAAATACAAATAACAAATTTTATAATACAAAGGCATTATACTACATAGATATCTCGGGAATGATTCAAAATAAAGCTGGCTTAATTATCTCAACTTCATTCTGTGCCAATCAGGTTTAATTTATTCCATGTATCGGGAGGTTGCATACTCACAGTTGTCGGCGTTGGTAAGACGATTATGCAGAACCGATATATACTTCATCAGTCATGAAAAGGTTAAGATTTAAAAAAATAAACTTATCTTAAAGAAATTACAATGTTATAACACTCTCCGTCTACATACAGGTACATATCTACGGCATGTTTTCGGTAATCATTTACCCTGTTCTCGTATTTTATATTATATTAGTTGTAAATATTTTTTTATTACTTTAGCGCAAAATTGGTAATGTGCAAGATATATAGAAAGATATAAACTCATTCAGGATCACATTTTAATTCTCTCTGACCGTATAAGAAATTTTCGACAACTTTGTCATAATACAATTCAAAGGTTATACAGAGTATTATTAAATCATCTTCAATTACGGTAAGCTTTCCTGTTTTATTAACCTTTACAAAAAAATTCCTTTTCTAATTACACTTCCTTGCTTTAAAAATGAATCACATTTAACACAATCAATTTAACCGTTTGAGTGCCGACGATCGCATCGTGTATCGCCATCGCGCGGTAGGGGAGGTCGCTCGCACGCATCACTAATTTTTGATCTTTCTACATGTTACATAAAGTACAAATTATAATATTATTAGTAATTACAATATAAAAAGGATCCAGGAAAAGAAAATGTTTAACCCATAATGTCGGAATACAAAAATAATTCGAGCGAAAATGATCGTTTTTCAAGTTGTGAAGAAAGTGATAGTGGGAGTGGCATTGTGGTGCGCTCACAATTTGGCGTAATGCAAATTTTAGGTGATAGTGATAATAGTGACGATAACAATTATTTTGCTGATACGGAGGTTGTACTGGACTGCGAAAATGATGATGTGACCTTGATTTCAGTTTTCAATATAATTTTTGTTCATAATATATATTTTCATAATTTTCTATTTCTTTGTATTTTATTATCCTTGTACAAGTTTTTATTGCGAAAACACCGAAAAAATTATTAAAATTGGATAATTTTTGGAAGAGATACAGTTTTTTTTCGAGACAAGTGTAAATGACATCAAAAACAAAATATTTCTTTGGCATTTTTAAGTATATATGATGAAAAAACAATGCCACTAAAACGGTTAAATTAGTTTTAGATAGAGATAAAACAAAGTCAAGTTGTTTGCAAATATTTCAAACAAGCTGTGCCTACGACTCCATGTGCTTGAAATTTGAATTATTCGGAAATTAGGTATAAACTATTACCATACCAAATTTCATAAAAATCCGTCCCGTATATTTTGCGTAATTGCCGCACAAGGTAACAGACAAAAATCTAAAAAAAGTTTTTCTGACTTCTATTATCATTCTATATGTCAAATCGATCACTCTTTTTAAAATATTTTCCATGTACAGAATATACTATGTTACAATATTATTCTATGTATAGATAATTATTTCAAAGGTTAACAATCTAGAAGATTTGTCGATTCTGTTTCCTAACGAAAAGCAGTAGTTTCAAAAATTAGTTATATTAACGCTCTTCAGGCATGCATGCACACAAACACATGCACACACACACACACATACACACACACACATACACACACACACACACACACACACACACACACATATATATATATATATATATATATATATATATATATATATATATATATAAATAAATGCATGCATACAATAGCATGCTTAAAATTTTCAACTGATAAGACACTGCTGTTTTCTTTAGTCTACGAAATCCTTTTTCCACTACTTTTACTTAACAAATTAAAAAATGATTTTAATAACTTACAACATAGTAGACATTGCCATCAATAATTAAAGACACAATGTGTGTGTAAGTATGTATGTGTTTCATGTATAGTCTTTGTCAAAAAATATACGCGTTGGCTATATTTAATCACTAAAGGGCTCGAACCTATGAAGATTTTATACTTACAATTCCAGTTTTAAGTTTATTGGTTTAGAAGTTTTTGTGTTATTGAAGTGACACACAGATGGACAAATACTAATTCGTTTTTCTTCTAAGGTTTCCTGTTTTCCGGCACTATACTCATCGGTAGATTTTCAAAGTCAAAACGAAGAAAAATTAATGTTTAAAAAAAGTAATGTGAAAACACGTCCTTACAATGTCACAACGTTGGGTTACTGAAAATATAACTATTTGTTCAATAAATGACAAAAAATATGTATGACAAACGATTATTAACTGAAGGTCATACATCAACCTTTTTTAAAGTTCTTGAAATGTCAACTGAAACGAAACGGTGCTAATTTCGCTATTTAGCATCGTTTCTAGTGGGACATTTTTCAGTTACTATGGACCTACCCTTACGAAATAATATATAAGTCTATGGTGGAACATACCAAAGGTGTGAGAAAGAAACTGTCAAAAAATTAAAGGATTTTAGGTAGAGGTAATTACATGTTTAAATTATAAACGTAAAACAAAATGCTGTTTTGAATTATAGGTATTTCAAAATAACAAAACTATTTAAGCTATAAGTATAACAAGTGTATATAATATAAAGAGGAAACGTTTGTTTGCGTGTTTTTAGGTTTTGGAACAAAATATTAATTATTCCATTGACATGGAACCCTTACCATTGAATAAAAAAAAGAAAATTGAATAAACCAAACCGTTACAATTATTCGGTTGCATAATTTTTCGTAGAGTTATGTGTTGTTTTTGATCGGTAATTTCTATTTAGGCACTTTTCTCTGCAATTGGTTGTCACTCACAATTTATCTATGTGTTGTGTCGCAACAAGTTATTTGATAAATTTATTTAAAATGGAAAGAGGCAGCGCAGTCGTTATTTTAAAAACTCAGTAAGGTGAATAACTCGTAATAATGTTAAGAGTGGATCGAAGATTAAAGTAATAATTCATTGAGTAGCAGCAAATATTAATTTATTTAAAGAAATTTTAAAAAAGAGCAGCTGTTATTTTGAAAACTCAACAGGGAATATAACTCGTAATAATATTAAGAGTGGGTGGAAGATTAAAGTAATAATTCATTGAGTAGCAGCAAATATTAATTTATTTACAGTAATTTTAAAAAAGAGCAGCTGTTATTTTGAAAACTCAACAGGGAATATAACTCGTAATAATGTTAAGAGTGGATCGAAGATTAAAGTAATAATTCATTGAGTAGCAGCAAATATTAATTTATTTAAAGAAATTTTAAAAAAGAGCAGCTGTTATTTTGAAAACCCAATAAGGTGAATAACTCGTAACAATATTAAGAGCTGGTGGAAAATTAAAGTAATAATTCATTGGGTAGCAGCAAATATTAATTTATTTAAAGAAATTTTAAAAAAGAGCAGCTGTTATTTTGAAAACCCAATAAGGTGAATAACTCGTAACAATATTAAGAGTGGATGGAAGATTAAAGTAATAATTCATTGGGTGGCAGGAAGTATTAATTTGTTTAAAGAAATTTTATACTTTCGGCACAACCTACATCACGCAGTATTTCTTGCTGAAAATGTTATACATGGTAATTTTGTTATAAATTTAAGAATTCATTGTCACTTCCAGGCGGCGTATCGTGCAGGCATTTTACGACGCGGGCGAGCAGCATGGACCGCCTGCTGGCGTTTGCTACTGACTGCGCCTCCACCCCCACAGCAGGACGCAGCGCTGGTGGCACTCGCCAGTACTGGGGATGATTGGCTATACGGGAGGTACAGAAAGAGCTAAATTCCTTTATGGACATAAGTTTTTCTATTTGTCCTTTATAAGTAACTTTGTATATAAATTTGTTTATCATTGCAAAGATTGCAACAAAATGTAAGAAAAAAGCTTTAAAACTTTGAAAATGTTTCGAAGTATAGAAGAGGCATGGTAACATTTTTTACGAGCTATCCCTACCATTTTCAATGTTGAAAAATTAATGTGCGAAAGTCTAAAACATGGATGTACATACTAATAAAAGCAAAGGAATCTCTATGGTTAAATTCGGTTAAGTCTGAAAAACAACAATTATGATTAAAATATTCCAATTGTATAAAACTCAGGTTTGTATAGGAACCATGCATCATTATCATCTAGAGATAAATTTTTTTACACCGCTTTTGATTTCACTGCTATCATTCGATTTATATGAAATTCTAGTGGCGAACAAGTTGTAATCAATCAAAATTATTTATAATACCTAAAAATTATATAATTATACAAACAATATCGTGTTTAGTTTTCAAAAATTTAATCTCGTATTCGCTCGTAACATAAACTCTTTATATTTTAAGCGAGTACTTAGCTTACATTATGGTGTAGAAACATTTTGCAAGATGAAGTCCAGATGACTGAATGATTTTGGTCAACAGAAATGGTACAGATAAAGTTGAGACAGAGCATTGCGACAGAGATGGACAGCCAATAAGAAAGACAGTTTCCATGTCCCACAGTTCAGGTTTATAAATAGAACTATGTTGAATCTGTTCTGTCCTTTGCAAGACAGAGTAAACCGCGAAAGTTTCAGTGCCCCACACTTCAAGTCTATAAATAGATACATGCTGAATCCGTTCTTTCCTTTTCGTCATCGATCGCCGGAGGACGTGGGCAAACAAGAGCTTCGGTGCATGCTGCACGGTATGATGTACGCGTGGTACTTGGGTATAACCATAGTTTACTGCGTGTCTATTCGCTTATGTGAAAGCTACAATCAGAAGAGGTCACAGTAATAAGAAGCAATGTATTTACTTTCATAACAATCCTGAGTCTTTTATGGAATTTAGGATGAAAAAAATACTGCCATAACATATTTGAAATACTTAAAAGCTTTCAATTACTTAGAAAAAGTGAAAAAATTTAAGATTTTGTAATTATGTGTTTTGTTATACACCAAAAATATCATATACCGCCGTGAACTACCATAAAACAATTTTTTCAGTGGTAATATTAAAGTAAATATGTTGCATAGAAAAAATAAGATATAATAGAAGACTAGAATAGAAGTCAAGATTACAAATGTAAGATGAATTAAATAAAACAGGTATAAATCCAGTATCGATGGTCACCAAAATTGTGTCTTGTTATACACCAAATAAAAAATCTTTTGTTATATAACAAAAACATTATATACCGCAGTAAACTAAAAAAAACCATGTTTCTAATTGTAATAGAAAAATAAATACAATGCATAGAAAAAATAAACAAGATAACAAATCTAAGATGGAATTATATGAAACGTACAAATGATAAAATTTGGCCACCATTGGCAACGGTGACAAAATTTTATTGTATGTACGTTTGTGTCATTTTAACCGAAATATATATGTTTGAATGCTGCGATTGCAAATTTTACTTATAAAATACAATAAAAAAATAAAAACAGCAAATTTAAGGTGGTAGTCCCCTATTAATTACGAATACGGTAGTTGACTCATTTTAAATTTTAATATTTTTCATACAATATTGTGAATATAAGTTAATTAAAAAGCAGTCTTGAAAAAAATTCTAAAATTGATTGAAAAATAAGTCAGTTGTAGGCTTCTAAATTTGAAGATACAGATAGGGTTGGGTATATCTCTGTCTCTTTTCCTCTCGTAGAATATAATGTGCAATATTAAAAATGACCTCACAACACAGTATTGCTGTCCTTGTCTAAAGATTAAATTTAAACTTTTATAACTTAGGAAATTTAAAAGATTATTAAAAAAAATTTTCCTTATCAGCTTGTACCTTGCAATTATGATTAATGAAATAAAAAAAATTTAGCCAAATACCCAATTATGTAAATATCTAAAACTACATGCTACTATTACGCTTAGCACAGTACACTTGTGCTTAAGTGAATATTATCCTTAAGTTTTCATAGAATGTTCCCGGGATTCCACGTTCCATCATTTTATAAATCGGCAATTAAATTTCTGCACCAAAGATAATGTTCAAAATGTTTAAAAAAGCATGATAGTGAAGCATCAGGATAATTTTAGTACAAACAAATCAAATGTCCTATCATGGAGTGTTGGATTGATAACAAGGCATACAGCCTTAGACTGCGAGGCGCACCACGGGCACCTGGATTCCAGTCGCACGTCGAGCGGGCCTGAACTGGTGTTCTGGTTGGCTGTAAGAGATTGCTCTTGTAGCGATAAGTCTGCCATATGTATCAATTAAAGTACAGGAGTAAATGAATAAACACATAATTACAATTGGAGTGTCTGCCGGGATTTTCGAATTTTGAGTTTTTTGATACTTTTCCATTTGCATATTCATTTACAAAACCGAATCAATTGTAAAAAAAAATGTTGGTCTGCTTTTCTGTCTGATCACAAATGTTGGTCTGTTTTTCTGTCTGGAACTCGAAAACTATTGACATGAATTATACACATGTTATAGATGATAGTAACTCCGAGACCAATAGTTTTTGTTTCATGGTGATATCTCAAAGGTTCCAAAATTATGACAATGAAAAGGTTACAAAGAAGATTAGAAAATGAAACAATATCTCCGCTGCGCAAATAGCGAGCAAACAGTAGGCTGTTGTAACACACGTGAACAAGCAGGGAAAGGGGGGAGGAAGCGCAAGTTGACTCGTGTAGAATTTAAACTAATTATTTGTGTCTAAGAGCATAAAATAAACGCATTAAAATACTGCACTTGTATTGTGGAATTCCATGCAAATAAAAAAAAAAAAAGTCCCAAAATGCCGCTAAGAATTGGTAAAAATATGTATGATTGTTTGATAGCTGGTAAATAATCGAAATCTTGATCTTTTTTCCTTTTCCAACTGTTGAATGTAAGCCTTCTTCTAACCAAGTTTTAATATTTATTTGTTCATTATATGGACCACATTGTCGTAATTAATTGATGAAAGACAGGGATTGGTATGGAAATTCAGCTTTTCCAAAAGTTAGTTAAGTTAAGATTTACTTATTAGTGTCTGCTGCTTTCAAGTTTATGGCATTGCCTTTATTGTTGAACCTTAAGCAGACCAACATTATAAGACATATTTATAATCAGATGTGAAGTATCAATTGCCACAATCATTATTTTCCTGCAATAAGTGCAATTATTTTGTGCTGCCATTTTGCTCCTTCACGAATTGCCCGCTCTGCGTGAACTAGTTACGTTATTTGTCCAGGTTCATCGCTACGCTGGTAGCGCAGCCTCGTGCATCACGTTGGTTGAGTGCGGCCGCACGCGCCTCTTGCGGGCATTCCGGTGCACGTGCTTCTCTATGGGATGCAGCTAGAGCGATGCCAGTGACGAGGGCCGCCATCTTGCTTGCCGACATGGCGCCATGCCTGCATGCCGAGCGCGACTATCACGAGGTGATCATCTTACAATCATTTTATTTATATAGATTCTACATTAAAATAAGTATTGTGTAAACAATGATGATTCTCCCTACATTATTTTTGCAGTGTATGTTTCCATTCTCTCAATTTTTCCAAGGGATGTGCCGTTATGTCAGAGGTATTAGAAGGTATTAAATACTAATTTTACTAGATGCATCTCCTACTGCTAGAACTAGATTTGCAATGAATAGTCAGCAATTATCCCGAATTTGGCCTATTGAGCCACATTTTTAATTTCCAATCGAATACCGGGGTGCTATTCAATGGAATACCTGTAGGTATTCAGTTGAATACTGTAGGTATTTGGTGAATTAATTTGAAATATGTAAAATTGGTCGTCCCATGCCGATTAAATAATTTATTACTCTGAAATTATTGATTTTATTGTAATGAAATTTTTTAGGTGGACAGAGAAGAACCATAGTTAGTACAATGTATTCAAAGCATTTGTAGCATATTTCCATAGTTATGAGTATAAAAATTAATGACAACAAAAAAACTAATTACTCTAACAAGTGTATTTGAATGGAACAATCAGAATGTGCTACTGTAACCAAATGCAATGTTAAGAATTTATGCTAATGTTTTGATAATACTTCTGAGCCCTTTACGAACTTTATGACAAAAAAAATGCAAACGAATAATATACTTAAAGTACTCTGAAAAATTAACTTGAAAATGGTTGCAAAAACACTAAAAATTTTGCAATTACATGTTTTCTTTATTTACAAATGTCATACATTAAAAACATTATACACCACTGTAAACATCATATTTCCATCGTTATAAATTTTTGCACACTGATAGAACAATGAACAAAATAACACATTTAACATGGGTGTAATTATTAGAGTTTTAAAATTCCATGGTGTCAAAATTTTGTACATGTCTAAATTAGAATTCGAAAATATTAAGCAATGTCTAAATTAAAATTCGAAAATATTAAGCAATGCCTAAATTAAAATTCGAAATATTAAGCAGTCTAAATTAAAATTCGAAAATATTAAGCAATGTCTAAATTAAAATTGGAAAATATCAAGCAATGTCTAAATTAAAATTCGAAAATATCAAGCAATATCTAAATTAAAATTGGAAAATATTAAGCAATGTCTAAATTAAAATTCGAAAATATCAAGCAATGTCTAAATTAAAATTTTAAAATATGTCTAAATTAAAATTCGAAAATATCAAGCAATGTCTAAATTAAAATTTTAAAATATGTCTAAATTCAAATTCGAAAATATCAAGCAATGTCTAAATTAAAATTCGAAAATGTCAAGCAATGTCAAAATTAAAATTCAAAAATATTAAGCAATGTCTAAATTAAAATTCGAAAATATCAAGCAATGTCTAAATTAAAATTCTAAAATATTAAGCAATGTCTAAATTAAAATTCGAAAATATCAAGCAATGTCTAAATTAAAATTCTAAAATATTAAGCAATGTCGAAATTAAAATTCGAAAATATCAAGCAATGTCTAAATTAAAATTTTAAAATATGTCTAAATTAAAATTCGAAAATATCAAGCAATGTCTAAATTAAAATTCGAAAATATCAAGCAATGTCTAAATTAAAATTCTAAAATATTAAGCAATGTCTAAATTCAAATTCGAAAATATCAAGCAATGTCTAAATTAAAATTCGGAAATATTAAGCAATGTCTAAATTAAAATTCGAAAATATCAAGCAATGTCTAAATTAAAATTCGAAAATATTAAGCAATGTCGAAATTAAAATTCGAAAATATCAAGCAATGTCTAAATTAAAATTTTAAAATATGTCTAAATTAAAATTCGAAAATATCAAGCAATGTCTAAATTAAAATTCTAAAATATTAAGCAATGTCTAAATTCAAATTCGAAAATATCAAGCAATGTCTAAATTCAAATTCGAAAATATCAAGCAATGTCTAAATTAAAATTCTAAAATATTAAGCAATGTCTAAATTCAAATTCGAAAATATCAAGCAATGTCTAAATTAAAATTCTAAAATATTAAGCAATGTCTAATTTAAAATTCGGAAATGTCAAGCAATGTCTAAATTAAAATTCGAAAATATTAAGCAATGTCTAAATTAAAATTCGAAAATATTAAGCAATGTCTACATTAAAATTTGAAAATATTAAGCAATGTCTAAATTAAAATTCGAAAATATTAAGCAATGTCTAAATTAAAATTCGAAAATATTAAGCAATGTCTAAATTAAAATTCGAAAATATTAAGCAATGTCTAAATTAAAATTCGAAAATATTAAGCAATGTCTAAATTAAAATTCGGAAATGTCAAGCAATGTCTAAATTAAAATTCGAAAATATTAAGCAATGTCTAAATTAAAATTCGAAAATATTAAGCAATGTCTAAATTAAAATTCGAAAATATTAAGCAGTGTCTAAATTAAAATTCGAAAATATTAAGCAATGACTAAATTAAAATTCGAAAATATTAAGCAATGTCTAAATTAAAATTCGAAAATATTAAGCAATGTCTAAATTAAAATTCGAAAATATTAAGCAATGTCTAAATTAAAATTCTAAAATATTAAGCATTATTAATACTGGCTCAAATGATAAGTAAATTACCAGGACATATTCATAATGAAACTGTTTATTCAAATATAAGATTAAAATTAAATTGAAAAGTAAATTATTTTTGCTTTCTTCAATATTTACTTATATTTTCACGCCGTCATAACATATTTAGTCTGTTTTGGAAAAAAAATTGTTTATTACGAAAATATACCAATGAATACAGTACAACAATAATAACTACACAAGAAATAATAGATATACCCTTACACAATATTTCTATTCTCACACAACGCAGCACGACACAATGGCCGACCAGTCTAGACTAATTGATAATTGCGAAATGAATTGTTACCTGTGGACGAGCTTATAATTATTTGATAAATTACTTTTTTTTTTGTAATGATATGTAATTGTGTATACCTTTAATCTCATTTTAACTATAAGTATTACATACACTGATGTAAGTTATAAAAGTTAGGAGCACGCCCGAAGGGTTTAAATCTTACAATCGACGTATGGAAGTAAAATATTATAATCCAAAAGTATTCATTTTTATAATCTAACATCTTATGTTTAGAATCTTATGCTATTTTCGATATTCTCTCAAATATTTCGATATTAAGTTAAAGTTTTTACCACTTAGTTTTACTTTTTCATTGTTTAAGTTATAAATTTGCTGTAAACCCTAAAGGGTTAGAAAAGAAAAAACGGAACCGTTTTGTTACTTTAGTTACAGCTGTTTTTCTGGGAAATTGTTTAACTGTTTTAGTGTCATGATTTTTTACTCATATATACTTAAAAATGCCAAAGAAATCTTTTGTTTTTAATATCATTTACCCTTGTCTGGAAAAAAACTGTATCTCTTCCAAAAATTATCAAAATTTAATAATTTTTTCGGTGTCTTTGTAATAAAAACTTGTACAAGGATAATAAAATACAAAGAAAATTATGGAAATATATATTGTGAACAAAAATTATAACAAAAACTGAAATCAAGGTTACATCATATTTTCGCAGTCCGGTACATCCTCCGTATCAGCAAAATAATTGTAATCGTCACTATTATCACTATCACTTAATATTTGCATTAAATTTTGTGCGCACCACAATGTCACTCCCGCTATCACTTTCGTCACAACTTGAGAAACGATCATTTTCACTCGAATTATTTTCATATTCCGACATTATGGATTAACAATTTTCTTTTCCTGGATCCTTTTTATATTGTAGTTACTAATAATATTATAATTTGAACTTTATGTAACACGTAGAAAGATAAAAAATTAGGGATGCGTGTGAGCGACCTCCTCTATGCTCCCCTAAGCGCTCGTGGCAAATTTAGTTAGTACATGCACAAGCGCGATGGTGCTCGTTAGCGCTCAAATGGTTAATATAGAAACTTAAAAATGGCATTTGAAATATATATATATATATATATATATATATATATACATACATACACATTTTCTGTATAATAATTACAGGGCTATTTGCTGAAAATGTTTACGAAAAAGCAGTACTGCTCTCTCTCATTTTGGGACTTTTATACGTAATTAACGTTTTCATGAAAATAACAGTGTCAGTATTGGATAATACAGTTCCAAACAACAAATGCATTGCTTATGAGATGAACCAATGTAAGTGTTTCAGTTAGAATACCAAAAATGCTACTACGCAGAAAGATAGAAAAAGAGGGGAAATAAGACCCAAATTGGTAGTGATGTATCCGATAATGGATGGAAAATGGGAGATATTGTCAATGTTTACCCCGTTTGCTGATAGATGAAATAATTGTGTAAATAAATAAACAAAATACAACTAAAAACGATATAAAATATTTCTTTGCAGGTGAAGTACATATACGGTAACGCATCTCTTGTGCAAACCTCGAGAAATTGGACCCAGGAGGCGACTACAGTTCTTGAAACAATAGCTCTAAATGCCGCCTGGCTGAAGCAGGCTGAACCCGATCTGCTGGAATACTTCCAGCAAGAACCTGGCGTCTGAATCTGATCTTTACGCTGCAAAGCATATAAAAAACTTATTTTTTATATCATCTGTATTATTATTACAATTTTCGTCATCTTGTTAGTTTATAGGGGAGTTTCCAGGTTCGCTGGAGTACTTACTGCATATTGAAGCCAGGGAATCTGGTCTCTGAATTGCAGCGTGTATATTTAATTTCATATTTTGTCTGTGTTGTCTTCGTCATCATTGTTATAGAGAATAATTTATCTAATCTTCAGATTTTTTGAAGTATTTTCAAGAGAAAACCTGAGCCTGATCTGATTCCGAGTTTCATCTAGTTTGTTATAAAAATCTTCATCCATGTCATAGTTTGTAGAGGTATCTTCAAGTCTGTTGGAATACTGTCAATCAGAAACCGACATCTAATTTAAGCTCTGAATTTCAGTGTGTACCATGTATACAGTTTGGTTCTTTATTTCATTTTGCCGTTTAGGTTATCTGACCAACCAGAAAATCCACCCTCATAATTTATAATGATATTTTTTGGCGAATGCCGTGGGTTAAGCAATGTTAGCGTGTACAGATTCTGATGTTTTTAAGCCACATTTACCAATTCATCAAATAATAAGAATTGTGTATGTCAGAAATTAGTGTCTGAATGGTGTATAAAACCCAGTTTCCGATGCTTAATTTTCCCTTTTCTCACATGCGGTATGTGAATTGGGATGAAAAGGTCATTTTTCAAATTATCCCATTTCTCAGTAGTTCATTTTCATTGGGAATCTGGTGTGTAACATATGATATCTAAATCTGTTTGGTATCACATGTTACACACCAGATTCCTCTAATAGGACTTTAGTAGAGATCTGGCCGCATATTGGGTGGAGGGATGACTTGCAGAATTTGGAGAGATACCTTCAGGTATGATATGAAGACTTACTTCAAAAAACCACGTCGTAAGCTTTGTACTTTACAAAAAAGCACTTGCTTTCTATAGAACCCTACGTTTCCTTTATGATGGGGGTAAAGAGATATCTTCATCTCTGCAGTTTGCAGCTCACATGTAGATTTTTGACTAACTGAAAGGGACTGTCACAATGTGGGAACAAAACTCAAGTTCAGTGTTCGCCTGGAACTGCTTTTTTGAAAATTAGAAATTCTTTTAGACTAGAACTTTCAAGTTGAACTGACACAATTTTTTCCACGAATAGCTTTTAATTTTTGAAATTTAATACATGGACCCTTGCGAGTTACCGGTGACTTTCAGAAGGGGTTAATTTTTTGTTCTGAAAGCCAATAGCAGCTTTTTACTCTAGGGTATGATATTTTTCAATAGAAATGGCTTAGTGGTTATGTAATTTGATTCCAGAATTTCAATTTGTTATAAATTAAAGTGGGAATAAATGTAAAGAAGATGTCGCAATTTACACTTTTACCAGTATTTGCATAAGCGGCAGACAGATAACAATATGCCTAGAGGTTATGTGGTAATTTGCAGCATGGTTTTCTGTCTACGTCTTCCCAAGCAAACATAATCCAGGTAATCGTGTGAGCTGTGGTTAAATTGCTGTCAATAACACATTTTACAACACAGCATTTATATTTAGCATGTAGGTTAATGCTCAAAAATTAATATTCATTAATTTAAGAGAAATGTTATTCTTCATTACAGGCAATTCATTTTCAATTATTTTTTAAAGTTTGATCAAATGACAGCTGTCACTTACAAAGAGCGGCCATTTTGCTTTTATTGTCATTTTAGACCATATTGAAATAGTAATTGTACTTTCATATTTTTTTTAACATTTTGCATATAACATAAGTTTAAAAAATTATTTCAGAAAATTTTAGTATTTTAAAATTTTTGTAATTTGATTTCTTTTTTCGAAATGTTCTTGAAATCGCCATATTGTTCTTTGTCTTCATGAGATTTGGAAAAATTGTGATTACAAATTCGAAATTTTTTCTAACAACTTTCACAACTGTGTGTTTACAGTTGAATTTTAATAATTTCTGGTTTTTAAATTATTCGATTCTCGTTAAATGTGTATTTAGATCGTTACATATTTGTGTCTCAAAGAAAATTGTTTTCAAATTTAATAACTTTATTATTGAATTTCGTATGGAATAGATTGATGGATGTGTCTTTTATAAATAACAAATAAATTGTTTTCGCCACACACCCCCACCTCTTTAAATTGTTTTTGTATATTTTCAGATTGAAAGTAAGATTTAACAAGAATCTAGGGCCCAATCTATCTACTAGCATGTTTGTTAATAGTGGTCGAAGTTATTTCCAATTAATTATATATTTATTTATTAATGAAACGATAAATTTTCTGCTGGAAATTTTCCCTGACGTAACCTATGTATGTTTAATAAATATATTTATCTTTTTATATACTTCTAAATATATAAGTTTATGATGGGGGTAAGTACAGATGATAGAATCTGTCACAAACAGATCTTTCAGACTATTTCTTTCGCAGCGTTCTCCTTCATACCATCATCTTTATTAGTAGTTTTTTTTATTTTTATACTACTTTGTGGTTCAGTTAGAAGTTGTTTCTTTATATACCTTTCTATGTCTTCCTATTTTCGTATATGTTTCGTAAGGCTGAATGAGTCTTTTGTAGAGGTTTCTCCAGCAGAATTTTTATATTCAATTGTTTTTTGTTTTAAGACAATGCTGAAATTCACTCAGACGGACATTATTTTGTTTTAATAACTATTTCTATACTTTCTTATTGTCTTCCGCTTTGTGGTGAACGTACAGTGATTGGGCAAGGTTTTTTCATTGTCCTAGGAAGTTTTTTTCCCTAATTCATCATTCAAATCTGTTTTGGGACCTCCGTAACTGTTGTACGTTTAAAAATATCATGTGTGCGGAAAAAAAATTCTTAGGTTTTGTGGTAGCGAAAAGGTAATTTTATTTATTTTTTTTCAATGTCCGGATGAGTGAATTTTAAATGTGCAGTGTCTGGAAACATTTGTCCGAACCAAGGATGATATTTTAGCTGAGTCTGACTTGGATATGTGGCAATAACAATTATTTTTTGTCACGTTTTGAAATTTTCAGTGTTTAATATAATATAAATGGTACCACTATTTGGAGTTGGATAAATATGATCAGACACTGTACAGTTTTAGAATTTAAATGTGTATATCAAAGTCTGGTCTGATTTCTAGTCTAGCTTAGTTTTTAGATGTAGTTTTTTTAGCGGCGTACATTTGGCGACATGGCGTAGAAATAGTCTTGTGATTTTTATGGAAATGCTATGGTTACAAGCAGCAGGATATGACGTTTACTTTGTTGATGCTCTAACATTTCGGTGACAAAGGTTAAAGGGGAGCGACAAAAGACAACATAGCGTTGGGTTTAGGCATTACATTACAGGGATATAAAATTGAATACTGTAAGACTGTGAAGAGGTAGTTCTCTAAAATGTGGAAAAAAGTGGTAAAAGTGGAAACCATTTTTCTAAATTGGTAACAGTTCCAGAGTTATTTAAGTTCAAAATTGAAATTTTTGCAAAATTATTACCATATTTTTGTTTCTCTTTTTATCAAATGTCATTCAGTAATTTAACATTATTAATAAGAAATCAAATTTTGTCTATAAAACCAAAAACATTCAAGATTTAGTGCGGGGGACTATTTCGTAAATTAGTCAACTTAACCAGCAAACAGATGACTGTTTTTTTTTTATTTTTGCGACAGCCATAATTTTTTTCTTATGCAGAACTTCAAAAAATGGTTTTTACTGCTATATTTAGTATGTGAAGAGAAATACCACTCTGCGGCTTTGTTGTATTCAACTTTACACCTGCAGAATAAATGAAAAAATAAACCCCTTAAAAAGTTTTATTGAAAAGGTCTAAAATCTTGTATTTTCTTTATGAAAAGTCAGGTTATTTTTTATAATGGTTTGTGAATCTATTTCTATGGAACTTTTGGAACCAACAAGATAGTACCGATTGTGTCTTCTATACACAGTACATACTAATTCTCATCCTATATACTATCTATTCCATTAAAGTCACCAAGGTCATCAAAAATCTGCGTAAACTCGAAAAGTTCTGAGAACACATTTACTCATAAAAAGACAGAAAAATTCATTCTCCATTAATAGTTTGTGTTTCTTAAACAAGGCAATGGCCACGCATTGAAATAGTGTTCAGTATTGTTTCTTTTTTGTAAGCATTTCTAAAAATACTATTATATATTTCATTGGTTTCATATAGTTACTTGTTATTTATCAAATATAATTCACTAACTTGTTTGGCTTTTTATATTCTAAAAAATACCAACATAAACGTGACTTTATAACACGAGGCCCAATTCCGCTACGTTAATATCCCGCATTCATTTTCTTCATCCAACGTAATTATGTTAGAAAAGTTGTATTAAATTTTCTTTTAATTTCATTTTTAAAACACTGGAGTTTGTGATTTTTTCCAAGTGCGAGAACTATTTCTACGCCGTGACAGCAATATGGGGCAGCGCGTAGCTTAGTGTAACATGTATCTACTCTATACTGAGATTAACTTTTGTATCTGCGTTTTGTAAAGAGATATTGAATATACGTAGGCGTATAATAAATGTATATCAATTGTATGTACTGTCTGTTTGTAGTTTTATTTTCTAACCCTAATAATACCTAATACCTTTACCAAATTGCAAGGTGCTGTTTTGGTGGCGTATGATGGATCTTCTTCTTTAATCATTCCGCATTCCTGAGGATTGTGACACAACAGTAGCGTCACTATTTTCAATCTTGCCATTAATGTTATGGCCTTTTGGATGGAGGAAACCAAATATTGGTTTCCTCTAAGTATTGCGTAATGGAAGCAAACATTTAAAATTGAATTGATTATGTATTTGAAGATGTGGCAGTATTTCATTGTAAGTTACAATATCTGTCGGGTAACAATGAGATATGAGAGGAATTCAGGGCAAGGATGTGCTATTAAAAACCAGCCAAGTGCATATCGGACTCACGCACGAAAGTGTCCGTGCGGCCAAATTATTGCTGTAGTAAGTACAGAAAATAAACCACATCTCAGAAACTATACGACATATCTTGTTCAAACCAACTTTTGTTTGTCTGTTAAAAGCTTATCTTAATTTCTAACACCTAAATTTTATTTAGTAATTTACACATCTTAGTTGATAAGTTAGAGGGAGAAGGGACACACTTTTAAGACTTCAGGAGTGCATATCTCACAATAAAAAAGTTACTTTGGATCCTCTATATTATTTTTTAAGACTTATCTAACAATACCCCTTGCACCCCTATCTGCACTGAATTTCTTTTCATCCCTCAGATACATGTAACGGTACATAGAAGACACCTATCAGCCAAATTTCATCTATATAATACAAATAGCCTCTGAGTAAAATGGCTGTGACATATGGTAACAACTCTAAAAAATTAATGTAGGAACATTTTCAGACAGGTTTTGAATATCAATATTGACTGTAAGGTATTTAGGAAGAGATTTAGGAAAATCCCATCAACGAATATTGTTTTTTACTCATATATACTTAAAAAGCCAAAGAAACCTTTTGTTTTTGATGTCATTTACCCTTGTCTCGAAAAAAAATTATCTCTTCCAAAAATTATCCCATTTTAATAATTTTTTTGGTGTTTCCTTAATAAAATCTTATACAAGGATAATAAAATACAAAGAAAATTATGGAAATATATATTGGGAACAAAAATTATAACATAAACTGAAATCAAGGTCACATCATATTTTCGCAGTCCGGTACATCCTCCGTATCAGCAAAATAATTGTTATCGTCACTATTATCACTATCACTCAATATTTGCATTAAGCCAAATTGTGAGCGCAACACAATGTCACTCCCACTATCACTTTCTTCACAACTTGAAAAACGATCATTTTCACTCTAATTATTTTCGTATTCCGACATTACGGGTTAAAAATATTCTTTTCCTGAATACTTTTTATATTGTAATTACTAATAATATTATAATTTGAACTTTATGTAACATGTAGAAAGATAAAAAATTAGCGATGCGTGCGAGCGACCTCCCCAACTGCGCGCTAAACAGCAACTGATTTCGCGAGCGTCATCGCGCTCTCGTGGCAAATTTAGTTAGTACGCGCACGAGCGTGATGGCGCTCGTCGGCACTCTAACGGTTAATGTTATTTTTATTTCATAATTCTGCTATTTCATTCTATAACAGTTCATTGTAGACACTTTCATCCAAATTTCACCTATATAGTATCGATAGTCTCTAAATAAAGTGGCTGTGACATAAAGAACAATACTAAAAAATTAATGTAGGAACATTTTGAGACAAGTTTTGAATATCAATATTGGCTACTATGTGTTACTTTTCGTTTTTTTTCTTAACTAACAAAAAACTCGAAAATTGTTATAAGGTATATTGAGAGAGTTAAGAACGACCCATTAATGAATATTGAATACTGTTGCGAGTTATAATGCAAATTGTGGAAAATTATCTTTTGTCTAATTTTATATTTAGGGCAATATTTCCTAACGAAGTGAAGTGAAAAAAGGTTAAGACAAGACAATGCATTAGCATGTTTATGTTTACTCTTTTTTTCTTCTCTAAATTCAAATGTGAACACAAGGAGTGCGTTCCACTATGCGATCGCCACTCCCACTGTATCGTTCCACTTGGCGATCGTGATCGTGATCAAAACTTCATTAATGCCGTCATTGTTCACAACCATGACGATCCACGTATCGAGGTAGGTTGTTGCAGTTGTTTATTTTTCATCAAATTTATGTAAATAAATTTATATAATCTTTGAAGATTAAACATAGTGACTGAGAGAATCACTTTGTGCAGTTTTGAGATGTACCTAATAGAAATAAAGGTGACACCAAAAGACGCAAAACGTACACTTTTATAATTAGATTGCACTTTTACAGTTAAGAGAAAAGAAGATTGCACTTTTACAGTTAAGAGATAAATTTGGAAAAGTGAAAAGTATAAAAAATATCTGAAATCTAATTTTAAAAATCAAGCTTAATTAGATCCGTGTTCACATTCTTATCTGAAACGTGGTCACTGACATGCAAAAGTGGAGGAATACTTGCTGTATTTGAAACGAAGGTTCTACAAAGTATTTTGGATGGTATCCATACTAATGGAGTACGGAAAAAAGTACTGATCTCCAACTATATAAAATATACTGGGAATGTCATGTAATAAAGTTTACAAAGATCCAAAGAATGAAGTGGGTCGTTTGGCTTAGAATTTTTGAATTCAAGCCTTTATGCTCCAGACCAAAAAGAAGACAAAGAGATTGATTGACTGCCTAGAAAAATATTTTAACAATTTTAAAACCAAGAACTGGAGAACTATTGCTAGGGACACCAAGATTCTTTTGATGCAAAGTACTGGAGAGGACAAGACTATTCCACCACTAAGGAAGAAGACTTAAAAACTTGTATATAAAAAAGTTATACAGTAGTTAGAAAATATTTCAAATCATGAAAGATGTGGCCATTTCACCATACAATATCAGAAAACTAAAATTTAACCATGACCGTGTTCTCATTTGTATAAACCGTAACTCGGCACAAAATAATATCAACGGGTGTAGCGTGACAAGCATAATGAGACAGTTTTGCTCAAAATAAGATATGTTATTATGAGAAGCCAGTAGTGACGATGCAATTTGCTATTAGTTTAGTGCCATCTGGTGGTAAATTAATAAACTTTTGGTTACACTACTGTCATTTCTTCATGTGAAATTCTTACATATTTTAATCAATCACAATTATTTAGAATGTGTAAATATGGTGTGCTGTCTTGTATGAAAATATTTTAATGATTCATAAAAACGACACAGTGTTTAGTTTTTCTAAGTTGGAATCCCATATTCACTCACAATGTAATTATTTACATTCAATAATATTAACTATTTTCTGTCAATAAAATTTTGCATCGATATTGACAAACATTTAACCAAAATAGGGTAGTTGATTCATTCTAAATTTTGATATTTTTCGTACAAAATTGTGGAATATAAGTTAATTAAAAACCAATCTTGAAAAAAATTCAAAAATTTAAAAATAAGCCAGTTGTAGGCTTCTAAATTTGAAGATACGGATAGAGTTGGTTATATCCCTGTCTCTTTTCCTCTCGTGGAATATAATGTGCAATATTAAAAATGACCTCACAACACAGTATTGCCGTCCTTTTCTAAAGGTTAACTCGGTCAATTTTTAAGATTATTAAAAAAAATTTTTGCTCTTCATCAGTTTGTACCTTGAAATTATGATTAATGAAATAAAAAAAATTTGTCAAATACCCAATTCATTTTCCAGTAATTGCTTGAAAACGATAGAATAGATAACCATGCAGGTCCCTAGCACAGTTGTTGACATTTATGTAGAAATATATTTGAGGAAATTAAAACAAAGTGCGAATATGAATGGTTCTAACAGAAGTTTGATATAAACATAAATATCTGTAAAACAATTTGATATTCAAAGAAAATTTATGTGACAGAATTTATGATTAGACAATATTCGAATATGTTATCTATAAAATATAGAGGTACATTAAGTTTGGTTCTATAATTTGCTTATATATCTTTAAAGTGCTGTGTTCATTATTTTAAGTATTATATAAAGAATCATATGCTTTCTAATGAATTTTTGAGCGAGCCGTGTATTTACAATTTTTCAAACAGCTCATCAGTGAAACCCAAGATAAGAAGTATATTACACTTATACCGATGAAATCAGAGGTAATGACGGAGCTAGAGGGGACGTTGTGTAGATGCAACAATATGTTATAAATATACAATGGTTTTATTCAATTATGCATGAAGTTGTCTTTTGTAACATTGTACATACTGTAACACATTGACATTTGTAACATTGTACAAACTGTAACGAGTGTAGGCTAGGTTTTTGAAGTTATACCTCTTTAGATGTACAACTTCAAAAATGTATATATATATATATATATATATATATACATACATATATGTATATATATATATATATATATACATACATACATATGTATATATATATGTATATATATATACATACATACATATGTGTATATATATATATGTGTAAATGGTTTCTCAGAAACGGCTCTAACAATTTCGATGAAATTTGGTATATTTATTGCCTAGGTGATTATATTCAATAATTTCGAAGATGAGCCATATTGATTAATTAATTATTATGGAAATGGCAGCCATTTAAAATTTTTAAAATTATTATGAACACTATTATTATGACTTGTTAACTTTTTAATGGAAAAATATAAGAGAATGGGGGGAGGTGGAAGGGGAAGTGGAAGAGTTGGCGAGGGAAAGGGAAGGGGGAAGGTGGCGGGCCAAGAGGAAAGGGAAAGGGGTAGGTAGGGAGGAGGAATGGGAAGGGGTGGGGAGATGGTTGATGAAAGGGAGGAAAAGTAGGGTTGTGGGATGGAGGGGGAAGAGGAAAGGGAAGATAAACCACGTTGATGGTAATTTTTGAAGATTCTATTGAGATTCAAAGCACACCTAATAATACCATTAAACGAGCGATTTCATGTTTCTATGGGAAACTTGAAATTTTCTATGGGAAACCGGTACTGAGTTATAAATTATTACTTTATCATTTGCTGTCTCTATTTATTAATTTAACTTTATATTGTTTTACTAAACTTAACAATTCGTTATATACTTATGTTTACATTAAATTAAATACAGAGTATTCATTTAAAATTTTTAAAACAATTTTATTTTTAAAATTAACTTAATAAAAAAATTAAAATTATACAATTAAAAAAAACAAATAATAATAATTATTATTATTTAATTATTAAAAGATAATGATTGTAATGATAGATAAAAACATTAAATTTTGACTATTCTGTATGAGAAAATAAATTACAATTTTTAAAATATAATTATTTGATTAAATTTAGATTTTACGCTCCAGTCCTTTTATTATTTTATTTCCATTAATTATTTGCGTGCTAAATAAAGTTATTGTTGTATTATACGAAAGAAGTATAACTTGTAACGTGCATACAAAGTACACGCAAAATTCTTTTAAATTTTTTAGCTTACCCGTGGCACCAACACGTAACATTTACAATTATCAACATTATATACTTTTAACATTTGTTGCAGTTTTATTATGTCTGCTGTGACAGAACTTATATAAAACTCATATGACAGAACCTTTGGTTGTAGTGCTAATAGTAATAGGAGCAGGTGTTTGTTTTTTTTTCACATTATTGTTTTAATTGTTTTTATATCTCTTGGTACGTTACGAATAGAAACATTACATATAATTATGGTAATAGCTATTTTAGCCGACAAGGGAGGTTGGTCGCACACATAGCTAATTTTTATCTTTCTACATGTTACATAAAGTACAAATTATAATATTATTAGTAATTACAATATAAAAAGGATCCAGGAAAAGAAAATTTTTAACCTGTAATGTCGGAATACGATCGATTCTCAAGTTGTGAAGAAAGTGATAGTGGGAATGACATTGTGGTGCACTCGCAATTTTGCGTAATGCAAATTTTTAGTGATAATAGTGACGATAACAATTATTTTGCTGATACAGAGGATCTACTGGACTACGAAAATACGACGTGACCTTGATTTCAGTTTTTGTTATAATTTTTGTTCACAATATATATTTCCATAATTTTCTTTGTATTTTATTATCCTTGTACAAGTTTTTTATAAGAAAATACCGAAAAAATTATTAAAATTGGATAATTTTTGGAAGAGATACAGTTTCTTTTTTCAAAACAAGGGTAAATAACATCAAAAACAAAATGATTTCTTTGGCATTTTTAAGTATATATGAGTAAAAAACCATGGCACTAAAACAGTCAAGGAAACCTTTTAAAAAATATTAATAGTCGTTTTTTAAGTATTTTGAAACAATATTTTGTATGTTATCTATTGGGGCTCTTTTTCTATAGTAAAACCACGATTAACAATTGGCATAATTTTTTCAATCAAGGCAACCCACACTCAGGATCACCAATTGAGGCCACCTCCTCAAAAATAGGTGAAAAAATAAAAATATTGGAAGACGCCCCACAGATAAATCTTGTGGGGCGTCTTCAAAAAAATTTACAGAAAAATCTGCTCATGGAAATAGTTGAAGCATCTCTTACAATTATTTTGAACAAACTCTGGTAATCTTGGCGGGCCAAATGTCAATATAAGATGGGTACCTGAAAATAAAAGATGGGAATGCTCACATCACCGCAGATACTATAACACCTAGTGTTTATGCGAGTTTATGGACTCTGCAGAGGCGACAAGCACAAAATTTTCATCCAAATTGTAAGAAGGAATCAAACTTGGGTTCATCAAGGGCCTGAATAGAAACAAGGGTCTACGCAGTGGCATAAACAGGGTAGGTTATCCGCCCCCAAGAAGTTCAAGTTGTCACAATCGAGTGTCAAAATAATGGTAATTGCTTTTTGGGATGCAGAGGGTATCCTGGTATTTCAACAAAAGGGGAGTACTATGTGCGATTAAAAGAAATTGTGAACTTTGCTATTTTGCACGCAAGAGCCATTTGTGACGGTTGCCCTTCACAATTGTAGCGTCCAAAATTTTGAAACACCCACCCTACAGTCCGGATTTGACTTCCTGAAACTATTATTTGTTCCCGAAAATGAAACAGAAGCTTTGTAGGTAAAAACATGTCGACGATGTGGAGGATAAGTTTGTGATTTCAGTAAATTTTGAAGGTAAAAATAAAACATTTTTTATTTTCAAAAAATGTTATCTTTTTTAAAGTTAAGAATGTAATTTTTCTTCTCTTGTTACCAGCTTGTTTAGAGGATTGGCAATGTCTTTTTTGTTTTTTGCCACTCTGTCACAAATTTTGCATCTAAATATGCAAAATTTGTTATAGTCATTGTATAATTTCGTTCTCAGTTATTATAAAACTAACAGAGAACAAAATCAACTTAAGTATTTTATGTTGAAAATTTTAATTTAATAAATAATTATTTCTAACAATAGCCATTCGTATCCACTTGTATCTTACGAGGCAAACCCTCCCCGTCTAAAGATGTATTTTCACCTGACCACGGTTAAAACTTTAGATTAGTATAAATTATTGTTTGTTAAATTAAAACATCTCAACATACATAAGTTGTTAAAGCTGTCAAAGACAAAGCAATACAAAACTAAACCAATCATGGAGCTTAAGACAAGCGCCTTTGATAGATTTTTTTATTATATTCATAAATATGAAACTTTTTCCTAATCTTCCACACTACATATATTTCAATATTCATAATTTATTACAGCTATCATAGAAAAAGTTGTTGCTGTGGTGTGTTGGGTTGATCACAAGGCATATAGCCTTTGACAATGCGGTACACTGGGAAGACCTGGGTTCGATTCCCAGCTGTTCATCGAACAAGGCTGGACGGGTGTTATGGTTCGCTGTAAAAGATTGCTCTCGTAGCAATAAGTCCGCCATAAGTATCAATTAGATACATTAAAGTAGATAAATAAAAGCAGTACAGAATAAAATCTAGTCTCTTATTGGTGCCTATTGTCAGTTTTTTAAATGCATTTTTTAAACGTGATTTTTTTGCTAATCTTCCCTACCGTATGCATTTCAGTATTGTTAATTTGTTTCAGCTATAGAATCAAAGAAGGGAATAAAATCAGCCGTCTAGTATGCGATTAGTGCTTATCATTGATTTTTTAAAATCTATTTTTAAATATCAAATTAGTTTGCCAATATTTCCGCTATATGCATTTCAATATCTATAATTTCTTTTAGCTACCAGAGCAAAAGTAATACTGAATTAAATCAACGGTCTAGTCTACGATCAGTATCTATCATAAATTATTTTAAAATCCTGTGTTTGAATAAGAAATTAATCCTTTACTGATATTCCCCGCCATATGTATTTCATTGTACATAATATAGAGGTGAAAGTAAAACAGAACGTCAACTGTCTAGTTAACTAACAGGTTATAATTCACCATCTAGTTTGCGTCGGCACTTACCACCGATTTTTTTTAAAATATGAAACTTCTTTTTTTGCCCCACAATATACACTTCGTTATACATGGTGTCCGGGAACGTGTCGGATAAAAAGACGCTATTCGTTGGCTATAGAGGAATAAAATACTGTTGAAATAAAATGTAAAACACGCCCTTTTCCTAATTGAGTGCAAAAAAATATTACACATAACTCTTTTTAACACACCCAATACTTGCTTCGAGTGCGGTGCTTACCCGGGCAGCTAGATGTCTTCGTTGTTTTTTGCTTGTTATTCCCCTGAGCGGCGCTGAATAATATGGGCAAGTGTGGTGTGTCAATTTTCTGAAAAAAGTTGACAATCAATAATTTTTCAGTCAACGAATAGCATCTTTCTTTGTCCGACACTTATTCCCAGACCCAGTGTATATAAAGTGGTGTAATTATATGTGCGACTTATGTAAAACGTTTTCGTCAAAATAGAAAGAGTTTTATTAATGAATAACTTGAAATCGATAGAACTCCACGAAAAATATAATAAATATATAGTCATGTAGCTCTGTTTTAAATACTAATTTAAACGTAGTATATTGCAAAGTAGAAATTAAATTTTACGCAAGTTATATTTCTTTAGTTTTATTTGTAATTTATTGGTTATTTAACAGACTTGGGGGTAATGAATTGAAGGATGCTGAGATCATGGTATTTATTTATTTATGCGCTTTTAATGTATAAGATGGATACGATAACAAAATAAAGCCTATGGCTTTTTTACTTTTCTTCGCATCAGTTTTGCGAACCTTTTTGACCCCCTCCGGCAGGATAGACACAATTAGTGTCGTAGAAATATCCAGGTACCTTAATTTAAAAGCACATAACCATAAAAAATGATTTGATGACCATAAAAAATAAAACAAATGTACCTTTTTTTTTTAAATTTATTCATTAATAAATATTTCACCAAAATACAGCAAGTAATATGATCTTACCAACTATACCTCTAAGCCTATTGACTTCTCAGCAATACACTCGATACAACAATCGTTACAAATAATTTAATTCATGGTCCCTTATTTACAACGCCTTCAGATATGTTTCCCAATTGCCACGGGACGGGTTTTCAAAAACTATAGCTTTTTGAAACCTTTAACAGAAAAGTGTACACTCATACAAAAAGTGTCATATACTAAAGCTCTAGCTACACAGAAGGTGATCAGTGGAGGCAGTCTGCAGGCAGAAATCGCGGTGGTTACTTAAATTACTTTTATACATTTGCAACCCAGAAAGCATTCTGTTACAGCCGGCAATCGCTCTGCAATGGCTGAAAAGTGACCAGAACCGAAATATATCTATTAAAAAATTTATAAAATAGAAAAATGCATGAAACAATTTATATTGAGATTGAGGTTAAACAATAATGGTTTCATTGGTAAATAAACACTTGTTTATGTTTGGATTGACATACGTTATATAACTAATATAATTTGAAGTTAAATCAATGAATTTTTTTCGTTAAAAAGGCATAAATCATTACAAACTTTGAGATATATAAGAAACGTTTAATGACAACTTGAAAAAAATGTCCGCATACTTTTAAGTTGAATTTTTATATAATATGTAGGTATATTATTTTTTATTATTTATTTATAATATCAATAAATTATATTTTTTTGCGTGCATTCATTATAAGGTTCTTAAACTGAAAACCCGCAATGAATGAGTTAAGGAATGTCCACCATTGCCCATTAGGGAACTGTCAGATTGATGGGTTATATTATTGCCATGTTGAAAAAAAGGTGAGATATGGGATAAAAATAATATTTAACGATAAAAAACCGAGGATAAGTGCAAAGGGAACAATTATTTGATATACCATTAAATGATAGATCATTAAACAGCGATTCTCAAATTTTTAGAATTCATTAAACAACGATTCTAAATACATTTTAGTCATATAAACCAAATTTTTAGCCACATCCATAATTAATTATGATTGTAATAAAAAAAATTAAACATTATTTATTGAATAAACATTATTAGAAATGAAAGTATTAATATTTCTATATTGATTAAAAATCAATTAAGGATAAATGTTATGTCACATGGCGACCCTGAGGTGTAGTTATTGTATGAAATGTCACTTTTTTAAGAAATAATTTTGTGAATATTTTCAGTGTCTATATGGATGAAACACCACAAGTATTATTGCAAAAATAACCATTTTTTTTTTGGCTTTGGTGAAAAAGTCGGCCTGTTTTGTCGCTGCCTTTAACAGATTACAGTATAGGATACTTCCATCCTGGAGAAATGTACTTTCTAGGGGATCTTTCTTAAGGGGCTGCCAGTTTGCGCTATTGTTGCAGTGCTTTAATAAGTAACTTCGTCATTATCTCGTCAATTGAAAATCTCGTCAAAGTGATTATATCCCATAAAGAAAAAAACCTGCATTCTGACACAAGTCAATACTATGATCCAATTTAGTGATCGCATAACCATTACCCTCCAGTGTTTCCATTACCCTCCCGTGGCAATGTACGGTCTTACAACCTCTAACTTACACTCTACTGTTTATTCGAGATAATATTTCCGACCTCTTGCCTTGCAAGCATAAATTTTGTAAACAAAATTATTAACAACTAATGAATGAATATCTGAAAAATATAGAACAATAAGGGTGTGTACAAACGACATAAAAATATTCATGCGGCCGCCACGGAGTTGATCCGAACTCTGCTCGCAGCAGCAGTGTGAAGTTGTTGCGATCGCTAAGCGAACACCGTACGGCATTTATTAGAAACTACATATTATGCTTGCATTACTATTAAGTGAGCAAAAAAACAACTTCACACTGCTTCTGCGAGCCGATTTTGGTTCAACCGTGCAGCGGCCGCACGATTATTTTTGCGTCATTTGTATGCGCCCTAAAAACCAGTGAAAATAGCAGATATATCCAGTGGCGAGCGACGATAATACCGAAAAACCAGGCTTGCTCATATAGAATCTAAAATATTTAAAAATCAGTATAAGCATAATTTATTGGTTATTAAAAAATCACCTACGCTTCAAGTGGCTGCAATCTCAATGCTATAAAATGCGTAACACCTTATGGGCACTTAAAGTCCCCAATTTTGTGATCCTGTAATTTCCATATTGGATAATGAATTAATTTGTAGCATATTTTGAGGTTGGGATTATATTTCTGTAACCTCGATGGTCATATGGGGACTGGAAATAGCCATTGCAAACAATCGATCATTGTTTTAAATAAGACTTTGTATTCCACGCCTGCTTTGCATCAAATTCTAGGTGGATTATGAGCTGGAGTATTTCCCCACCCCATTAGGGTATTTGCAAATCTATGAAAAAAAATATCTGATTAATATATTTTGTGATTTTCGCATTGAGTTGTATAACGGCAATCAACTGGGTATAAATATATTTATTTTAAAATTGCAGTCATCAACAAAATACAAATTGTCCGCAATTTTTTTCTCACATTAAGACACGTTTTTAGGAAAAAAACACAATTTTGAATTTATCAGATACATTTCAAATAATTTTACGCATTTTTTCAAAAATTGTCAAATACCCTATACAAACACTCATTCGTAGTGGACTAGTGACGATTGAAACTTGCTTATATTGAATCAACAGAGTATTATTGGGTAAATGTGATTAATGTTCTGTTTAAAACAGAAGATAGATGTGATTTTAATGTTTTTTTTATTCTTTTTCTATACTTGTGTAAATAAGTAAAAATAGTGCTTTTGCATACAAATATACCCCTTATGACAATTTCAATCTCGGTAGCGACATCTAGGTCAGTACCTTACAAATTCATAAATCTCATGATTGAAATTTCAATTTCAGATGAACGCCCTAACATGCATACAACATATAACTCGCAGAAGTATAGGTAATATAATAATAATACAAAATAAAACACTACTCGCGAAGTTACCTTGACCAAGTGCTCGTCGAAGTTGATCACAGTCCGAAGTACGTTACTACACACTTGTGCAACCTAGCGAGGAGTTCAGTAGCCACGAGTCTCCTGTACGCTAATCTCGCGAAGTCCTTTAACTCGGGTGCAAAAACCGACAGCGATCGGAAGCCGCCTGAGGCGTGGTGAGATTGCACAAAGCGAATTGAGGTACCTCTCTACACTATTCTCTTCGCCTAACTTCCATCAACTTCGCGAGTAGTGTAGTGCAGGTTTAAGAAGATTCCAGCTTAGCTGTCTCAACATGCCTGAATGCATTTGCTTGGTTTTATATCTCTTTTTCTTTTGCACTTACGATGAAGGACCACAAAACTTTTATGCGTAAGTATGCGGAATTATTAAATCTATTAAAACCAACAATTATGCAAAAGCCTGGCTTTGAACATGGACCATTGCGACAAACGTCATGCTGTCTGTTGTTTTGTCAACAAACAACAATAATAACAAAATTTAACTGTTTGAAGGTAATGATTGAAGCTTGTATGAGTTATTATTCAATTCATTTATTGTGTCTTTATGAAACTTCACTCTCGCCATTGGATATATCTCGGAGATGGGCTTTATAATCATAATCTATCTGATAACTACACATCCAATGGACGGTTCTGGATGGGGTTTGTTCATATTATTGCTTTTTTCTATTCATCTTTTATAGGCTATTCTTTTTAATACTAAGTAAAGTATGGGTGAGTATTGAAAAACAAAAACGAGACAAATTGAAAAAAAAAATGGTTTTCATCGAATTTAATAAACCAAAAATGGCTCAACGATAATTGAAGACATGTTTTGATAGAGGCCATTGAACCCTAGAACGCAGTCACAATATTGTGTACGTAAGAGCTCACATATTGTGACTACACGCTTATAGAATTAAAAGTAAAAAAAATCACCAATTAATCAGATAAATACTCTTCGCAATCAAGTATTACTGCGACACATCATCGAAATACGTATTTATAAAGAAATACAGCACAACTGAATACACAAGAGGTCAATACTATTATGGCTACGAAATATTTAACTTTAATATAATAGAAATAATATCAAAAGTACACCTTACAAAATAACACTTTATATTTTCATTAAATATAGCTAAAATAACGAATTGTATATTTTCCCTAAATCACATTGTTGAAAAATAATTATTAGTTTTTTTTTAAATTTAAATATAATTACGTAGTCCTCTAAATATTAATTAAACACAAAGTTTTAAATACAAAATACAATTTCAATAATTTACTTAATTTAATATGGTTTCATTCTTTTTTTTTATAAATAGCAACACTCTGAAAATAGCTGTCAAAGGTTCTGAGATGATTTTATATAAATCATTTTTTTTTGTTTTAGAGATAATCTTTTAATTAATCGTCATAATTTATTTATATATTAGTTTTAAAATTTTATCAGTTAAAACAATAATTTACAAAATTTGTCCAAAACACTAAATATCAGTCATATACAATTTAAATTCTTATAGAAAAAGTTGATAAAACATTTTGGGAAACACAGGATTTTACAAGGTCTATAAGCTTTTTAATTGTTTAGCTAGCTGCAGAACATATCCAAAACTGGTGTGAAAAATTTAATATATCAGAAAAAAATTCGTTCCAAATTGAACGAAGTACGTAACGATTCAAACTAATGTTGATTTTAAAAATGTACGTTTTTATATTGTAATACAAAACAGTATTTTAAATCTGAACATTTGATTTTCTGTATTTTTGAGGCAAATCCAAACATTTTAAAGACAAACTTTTTGAAACTAATATCTTCTAAATTGTTCGGCTGAATTTTGTCTCGAAAAACATAATTTGCAAGTTAAATTAAGGATAAATTGGCTCTTACAAATTTATCTGTATCACAATACAAATTGCCTTGTTTGCGACTAGATCTTAGCATATGGAAGAACTACTTCTCAATGTGTAGTGCAAGCCTTGAGTTCGAATTAAGTAACAAGACAAAAATGGTGGTCGTGGACCATGCCAGCAATAACTTGCCTGTAGTAATTCGGATAGTGAACTGTGAAGAGATTCAATTCTACGTATACCTTGGAGTTTTAGTCTCGAACAACAGCATTTGCTTAGCTGAAGCAAAATGGCATACGGCAATAACTAGAACTGCAATGAACAAAAAGAGTTAAAGAAAATATGGAGGAACAAAAACCAACAAGATCCATTAAAAGTTCTTGTGTTTGCCATATTTATGTAGGCCTCAGAGCATGGATACTGAAAAATCAAAGAGAAGAAGATAAGATACCTGGAGATATGGTGCCAGAGAAGGCTACTTGAAATATTTTGGACTGAATTTTGAACTAATATCTCTCCATACTCCGAGAACTCAGCATCAAGCAGTGTCTATCAAACTTGGTACAATCTAGGATCCTCAAATTCTTCGGCTATGTTTCACGGCCGAATGAGAGCTCCACAGAGCGCCTTGTCGTGCAGAGTACAGAAGAGGGACCTTAAACGTGCGGATGGACACTAATACAATGGAAAGTTCGTATTAAATTTGTGGTGGACAGATGACACTTGCACAAGTCAGAAAATGATAAGTAGAGAAGGTGACAAGACAACATGAGGCTGGTTACATCAACCCATATATGATGATGACCGCTCTATCAGGAGTATCACAACAAAGAATTCAAATTTGCCAGCAATTATTAAAAAAAAAAGCAAGCTACTGGAGATGATATGACAGATCACAAAATTTGTTAACTTCCAGGTCAAATGAATTCCACAGAGCTATTTAAATAACTTTTCAAATCAGAAAAATAATCCAATTTAATTTTTTTCAAATATTTAAAGGAAAGACAACATAATTTTGACACAGACCTGCAATTAACAATATGTTTGAGAATAGCAACACGAAACATGAAGAAGATGGCAAAAAAACTATATATAATAAAATGGACGGTTATAATGACACGCCCATACAAATCAGTTGGAGATAATTATCACTTTAATAGCCCGTGAGCGAAATTCCACCACAATAAAAAATAGTGTCCAAATATAACATTTACTGTAGCATAAAAAGCGGTGATGAAACCCCATACTCATCTGTCCTGACACACCGTTTCACCTCACTCTCCCTCACAGACCATTCAAAATTGTTTTATCTGCAAAATCACCTTTATTTAACATTATATACTATTCAAACTTCACCCTCAACGTTATCCGCAGATATTTCAAGATAATCTTATTTAAACCGCATTCATTTTGATTCTATCCTTGTCTTGAACTATCTGATATTCGCATTCGTACGTATTTATTACCAAAAAACACACCACACTAACTTTGTCACCCTCGCTTTCCATGATATGCTTTTGTACTCCGTTACTTCGTAATAACGCCATTTATTCCGTTAGCCATGCACATCCATTTTTTTGCACGTCCAATATCACACAAAAACAATACAAAGTGTGGGAAAATGTGAATTTGTTGTAATTCCATTCTTATTTGTTTAAGATATGGATATTTTCACAAAGCAATGTTGTATGTAAAAATGTTAAAAAAATTTAATGAATTTGGCCAGTACGTAATTGACGTCTCAAAAATACGATAACAATTGTTTAAATATTTTCAAATTCAAACTCCTCCGATGATAATATATACACATCCAAGAAGATTTTTTAAATACTTTCCTACAGACCTTCACTTCCATCAAAGTTGTACGAAATCCAAACGAATATACGACACTTCAAAAAATAATATGCGAGACGTACAACCCTATATTACAACACTCCGTTTCATAATGATCTGAAACGTATCGTTGCGCGCTGGTACTAAAAAACAAAACTACCTCATTACCATAAGCAGCTTTGACACGTACCACTTCCAATATACTACTAGAAATACCGCTGTACTTGTGCCGGTGTACGTTCTGCGCATCATAATGCTGTAGAACTTAACACCGTCCCATATATTATCACGTGCGTACTGCAACTTGCTGTACTATTGCACAACGTATTCTGTTGCATTTCGATGGGCCTTTAACCCTTGCCGTAGTCGGAGTACCAAGGCCGCTGGCTGGAGAAGGACGGATACTTCAGCTCCTCGGGATTCCAAACGGGATTGAGCTTGAGCACCGGCGCCCTATAAAAACATGCAAATCTGTTTAAAATTCTTCACAGAGTTGAATATATTTGGCATTAATTTTGTAGAAATTCATTATTCACAATTAAATGAAATTACGTGATGTAGTATTATTTCTACTTTCTTTAAGTTTTTTACCACGACACAGGTTTCGTTGTATTACAACATCTTCAGGTGGGATATTAGCAAAGTTAAATATTATAAAACATTATGAAATGTATGTAAATTTTTTTTATTTCATCCATTTGCCATATATGGTAGGAGTCTGGCAGATGATTGGCTTACAATAGAAAGCCAGTAGAAAAAAAATACATTGACATTTGACATCATTGTGATCTGCGTTTCACATGAGAGACAAATCTCATTGCAAGATGATTTTATTGGGCATTTTCACTCTTGTAAATATCAATATAAATAAGTTTAAAATAATTAATATTTACACGTGTTTAGAATCGAGGTTATACAACTCATTGCGCCCAAATGCTTACTCGCATGAGCACACATACAAACATATATAACAGAAAGACACAGAGCGAAAGAGAGGAAAAGGTCGCCTGGAGGGGGCGTAACGCTTTTTCCTTACGTGACAATCTGCTAATTTGCTCTACTGTAAGCCGCGTTAAAGAACTTTGTTCCAGCAATTACGAAAACAATATTAACAAAGTGAACTGTCAAATGAAACTGACACTACCGCCATCTTTTGACACACAATCTCATTTATCCATTGGTTACCTTCTCCTGTTGTTAAATTCATCTAGATAATTGAAGTAAGTTACAATAAATAAAAACACAATTTGTCACCATTTCAAAATAACCAATATCGCTGGTGGGCGTTCCGCTTTAGGGACATAATAATAAAAACACTATCAATGCCAGCGCACGAATAAATTTAAAGATTATCTCGGTACCGTTAAATTTATTTCCAGTTTTCCCTTATACCATCAATATTTAATTAGAATTAATCTTTTTTAATGTCAGAATCATCATAATCTTTTTTTAGCGCCATTAAGATGCCTGCTGAAAAAGTTACAAACTCAAAGTTACCTTCAACAAGTTCAGGGGTCTGCTGTTAACCTCCGTGATTGCCCACTTGGCTCCAGCAGGTGGAATGCCAGCTCTGGCCGCCGGCGAATCTGCATCACATCCCGTTATCTCCGCGTCTGCGTTGAGTTGTAGACCTGCGGAGATTCAGGTGTCAAAAGTTCAGTTAGTTGGCCATTCTAAGCCTCACATTATCTACTTTATCTATAGAAACCTAATCAATTCTTAAGTTCGAGATGCAAAGAGGCATTGACCATTTTGAAACTAGCTCTTTAGCATGAGTCTGTGATAAAAGTTGGTTGAAATGCACAAAATCTAAAAATCAAAGTCGTAAACAATTTGTATGGGGAATTTATAATAAATATTTGTTTAATATTTTTGGTATATTCGTTTCGATATACAAACAGCGGTCGGCAGTTTCACCACCATCAGCGGTATGACATGATGTGACAAATCCTATTGAGTTTGAATATTGACAGATACAAGTATTATTTCACAAAAAAAATGTATTATGTATTTATTATAATGGCTGTTTAGTGTTAGCGTTAAGTATTTTTTTGTAAATGTTCTTATTGTGACAATGGATGGTTTAAATGCAATTATGATTGGAAAAATATTTTAAAACAAAAAAAATATTATATTATTAAAAAAATTAATTCTCCATAATAAAACCTCAAACCATAACATTTTAAAGTTTATTTTCAAGTCATATTCTCGAAAGGATTTAAACAAAAATTTTTTGCTATACCGATCAACCGATATCTCGCATTTTTAAAATTTTTGTAATAAGTAATTTTTGTACATAAATGGTATGATTAAAACAAAATGGAAATTCAAACGATATGCTTTCACACAATTTATTAGAACATGCATAGAATTTAACCCCTTCAGACCCCTGTACAGTATATATAATGTTTCCAAAAAATTCTTGCACATTTTGTCTAGGGAAGCAATTGATTTTTCATGATTTTTTTACATTTAGTTATTTCAGGCGGTAACCCAGTAATTTTTTATAAAACTTTGGATCTTCGGGCTTATATAAAAAGATAAGCAAAACTTAGCAAACATAATTCAGTACTAAAGCTGTACACATCTAGTTTACTGTAAGACTTTTAATTTCGAGTCATCGAATTTAAACACAGTACAGTCAGATACGTCAAAACTTCATTGCTATTTGCAGGGACAAAAAAGCAAGATTCATTGAACTGTACAGCCGTAACAAAAATAAAAAACAATAAGTGAAACATCTTATTGTGTGACTTTCAGTCGGCTAACTGTCAGTTAGAAATATACAACAGTCGAATCAGACTAACAGTCAACTTTGACCACACGTGTCTCGCCGGGCAGCACCCTTTCAATCATGCGTAAAGCATATGCATATTGCCGACTTAAATATTAACATAATGGATTTTCTGACAGTTGGCCCGACTGAGTATATGTGATCGACTACTAATAAGTTCTGATTAATAAGTACTTCTTTAACCTCATAAGTGAATAATAACAGATTTCATCTTTCGACAAAATGGCAAACTTGAACAGAACTACTGTATTTAATTTTGTGCAAAGCTTCAATAATTCTTTAAAATTTCAAAATTAATAATTCCCATGTGGAAACGATCTGCAAGATTTAACTGCAGATTTTCAGAGACGAAGCAATGGGCACCGCATAGATAAAGAAATATTAAACCGCCTCAAAGGTGGCCGCACGTCACTAAAGAGCGAAGTACATTATAGTAGACAACATCCAGAAATGAGCCCATTATTAGCGAAGTGAGGAGTGTAGTAAAGCACAATCAGATAAGGCAACGATCAATATAGGATCCGTTCATTCCATTTTCACTGAGGATTTGGGAGTGCAGAGCCATTACGACAACATACGCATAGTTTCCTAACCAAACACAATACACCTGTTCATCAAGCTCCCTACTCTATCGACATAACTCCGTGTGACTATTGGGTGGACATAACTCCGTGTGACTACATGCTGAAAATACCCCTGAAAAAACCAGATTTCAGCACAGCCACACATTTTTTTAAAAATACTATTACAAAACTCACCGATTCCCTGATCCTCTCTGTCTTTCGTCACAACAAATATCTTCCCGTGCGGAACTCGATGGAAGAGCAGGTCGACCTGAATTGAAACAATTTTAAATTATATTACTTGCCAAATGGAATATATTGTTTGCTTTTGGAATTTATGCACGTCAATCTGATTCCAATGTATTTTTGTCAGTTTAATAATTTTGAAAATGTACTGCAAAAACCTGTAAGCGTTTGGCAAAATGGTTGGACAAAGATAAAATACCAAAACACAATCCAAACCCGAAAATTCTCCACATAAAGTGATGGTGTCTGTTTGGCAGTTTCACGAAACCTGATAAATCAATTACAGCACATGTCTGTAATTAGACAAAGTGATGAGGGTGCTCGTATTAAACAGTTCAGTTTGTGGATAGAGACAACCAATTCTCTTGTGGAACAATGTGCAAACAACATTGCTTAAAATAAAGGAATTGAACTTGGAAACACTCTGTCACCCACTGTTTTCTCGGGACCTCTCCCTAACAGTTCTTTCCTAGCCATTGGATCGCCTGAACACCGAACTGTAGCGAACGTCTTTCACGATTTTATCACAACTCGTTCTTCAAGCTTCTTCGTTGCTGCCATTACAAAGCTAACAGGTGCATACTTTGATTAATAGTATTATTTCTTCCTTGAGATACAATAAACCAAATTTTCAGTTGGAAAATGACTATTTTGTATCTATAACCCACTTCATACAAAACAGAAAAATTTCAAATAAATTGGTGACCCAAATGTCTCACCATCACCTTTTTCAAAGCTACTTCGTAATAATAGAGATTCAAAACTACGTACGTGTGGGCCACCGCCCTCGGAGATGAGAGTGCGTGCGTGCCTAGCGCTGCGTGGACGTGCACCATCTACGGCCGCCAACCAATCGCCCGCGTGCAGCCGTCCGTGCGCAGCGATCGCCACACGCCCGCACCAACCAGCCACCCTAGTGATAAACAATTGCAAATATAATCATATAAATAATGTTTCTTTTTGTGTGGCCACACTTGTGACTTAAATAAATACAGATAAATAAAAATGAGTGTCCGTCTGTGATTTTCGAATTTTTATACTCGATTACTAAACGAATCTAATGTTAAATGAATTGTGTCTTTACGAACTAATTTTATCTTTATAAACTATTAAAAATATTTACACAGGTTATAGATAATAACCCTAGGAGACTAACCCTAATTTTTGTTTCATCACAATCAGTTGACCCGCAGTAATCCGGTACCTCCTATAATCCGACATGCCTATAACAATACATACAAAGCAATTTGTCGGATTACAAGGACTACTTTTCAAAAAAGTTCCAGACTACAAAGGGTCGGCTGCAATACTCTACAATTCGACAAATACGATCATCCGACACCACCCTTGCAAAACATTTGTCGGATTACCGCGGGTCAACTGTATTGATATTAGACTCCGTGAAGCATACCTACACACTCATACTTTTTATGGATAAGTTACCTACACATATGCATTGCGCAGCCCGTACTGTATACCTAATGCAGATCAAATATGCATTAAAATACAGCGTAATCTAGAAACTTTCCTCGACGAACCGTATAATTATTCTTTGATCAATACTTAGTAAATACTTTTTAAACAATATCTACATTTTCCATTATAATAGCAAAACAAATTTCAAGTTTTTTTGATGAAATTCTATAGGTCATAATCCATGATTTCTAGTAACAAAACCCTTGAATTGAGTTTTAAAAAAATATAGAAATATAATTTGAGAGAAAGTTAATTTTTTCTTAATTATAAGTATCTTTTGGGATATCAGTTGAAAAAACACGTTACAAGGATCTCAGTTAATTTTTTTTAGAACTATATGTAAAATACTTCCAGAATGTCCACAAAAAATATGTTCCCCCATAGAGGTACTACTGTCTCGCCAGCGCATTGCGAGCTTGGTAGAGACGCCATCGGCAATAATTTATAAAGGTGCAGCAGCTCAGATAATCATTTGTTTCATTTTCGATCGTTCTATTTGCTTATGCATGAATGAGAAGAATTGTTTACATTTCATATAGCAAAGTGATAAAAATATCACTTTCACTGTCCACTGTGAGAGTCGGTTTAGCTTCTCCATTCGAGGTGGTTTCGTAGCTTCGTGGACCTCTTTCTCCAGAGCTGTCGAAGTCGAAATTACGAAATCAAAACATGTTCCTTAAAGTTTACCCAAAGTTTACTGGAAAACCAATCAAAATTTAAATTGTTGAGATATTCACAACAATTTTTTTAGGCCTGTCTAAGCTATTCTAGGCAATATGTTTACATGCAGAAAAACAATATTAATATTTTTATTATTTATTTATCCACTTTAATGTATCTAATTGATACATATGGCGGACTTAATGCTACGAGAGCAATCTCTTACAGTCAACCATAACACCAGTCCAGCCCGGTTCAACGAACGGCTGGGAATCGAACCCGGGTCCCGTGGTGCGCCGCATCGTCAAAGGCCATATGTCTTATGATCAACCCAACACACCACAGAGACAACAATAGATATATTATGTACACTGAAATACTTACAGTGCTTGTTGTGATGTAGGCGTGTAAATAGTACAGACGCCACTGGAACAACTTAGTCCTAACCTTGAAATAATATTTAACTTTTAACAGATAGTATTTATCTGTTATATATATATATATATATATATAATTCTAAATTATCACAATGTCCATCCAGTGCCTTAGTGTTTACGTAATCCTAGCAATACACGGTTTACTCGTAATTGAAAATCTTTAATAAAAAACATTTGTACTAAAAAGGTCTTCAAAACAAGCAATATTTCATTCTTGGCTGCACAAAATATTTCTTTATCCGCTCATATCTAATGGAGGATCTCCTTTATGAAACATATGTTCAAAATGCAATATTATAAAAATAAATTATACAAAACAATTTGCATAAGACACGCAATAATCCTTGAGTTAAAAACACATGACAATAGAAAAAAAAAAGAAAATCATACCACACAGCTCCGAATGCATCAACAAGAGCCAGGGGTGGGATCTGCCCTGATCTCGTGTCAGCCCGGCGTAGCCTCAAGAGGGCTGGTCGGAGCTGCTCAGAGGTGAGTGCGGCAGCTTGTCTCGCTCGCAGGCTCTGAGGGGGAGCACCACAGATGGGCGTTACCATTGAATCAGGAGGAGACGGTTCTGAAATAAAGAATGCATTTCTTATGACGTAACCACCGAAATTTCGTTATAAATATTGAAGATTTGGACCTGTTAAATTTTTTTTTATTTTGTCATATATACTATCTTTTATTGTATAAAAGTTGTCTCTGATGAAATTTAGCCGTATATAGCCAAAGCACTTGACTGCGGAGAAAAATTTATTGAAAATTTAGTAGAATTTATGTAAAAAAATTTCACAAGGCGAGACAGGCAAAAAAGAGAAAAAAGAGCCAACTTTTAACCATTTTTACCGTACGTTAAATTGAAAAACGGAACCCTTATAAGATTAATTCCATGTCTATCTGTCCATCTGTCACAGTCGATTATCCCAGAAACCAAGCAACGTAGAAACTTGAAATTAACCGTTATAGTGTCATGGTTTTTTACTCATATATATTTAAAAATGCCAAAGAAATCTTTTTGTTTTTGATGTCATTTACCCTTGTCTAAAACTGTATCTCTTCCAAAAATGATCCAATTTTAATAATTTCTTCGGTGTTTTTTTAATAAAAACTTGTACAAGGATAATAAAATACAAAGAAAATTATGGAAATATATATTGTGAACAAAAATTATAACAAAAACTGAAATCAAGGTCACATCGTCATTTTCGCAGTCCGGTACATCCTCCGTATAAGCAAAATAATTGTTATCGTCACTATTATCACTATCACTCAAAATTTGCATTACGCCAAATTGTGAGCGCACTACAATGTCACTCCACAATCACTTTTTTCACAACTTGAAAAACGATCATTTTCACTCTAATTATTTTCGTATTCCGACATTATGGGTTAAACATTTTCTTTTCATGGATCCTTTTTATATTGTAATTACTAATAATATTATAATTTGAACTTTATGTAACACGTAGAAAGATAAAAAATTAGCGATGCGAGCGAGCAACCTCCCCTACCGCGCGCTAAATAGGAACGGATTTTGTGAGTGAAATCGCGCTCGTGGCAAATTTAGTAAATACGCGCAAGAGCGCGATGGCGCTCGTCGGCACTCAAACGGTTAATACATCTTATTAACCCATATATTTTGCACAACTAACTTTTTTAACACATCCATGAAGCGAGTACTAAGGTGAGTATTTGATTTGAAGTTGCATATAGAAATACAATATAAGATGGTAGTTGCCCAGATAACTGAATGAAATTCATATTGTAACATGCGTTTTTATACACCCTAGCGTCACACCAAGACAGAGATGGCAACACATGAAAGTAGAGACAGAGATAAATAATCGATGAGTGGAACAGAACCGCAAAACACCCGCGCCTTATACTGCAAGTTTACAAAAAAAATGTGTGCCGAGGGCCCTCCATCCTTTTGCTTGTTAGTCACATTGATGTGGAGCTCCCCGCACGCCGCACTGAATGATGGCATGCCATGCATACACTGCTCATATACCACATTTGGCCGATGTGCTGCGTAGCACAGGGGATAGTGATGCGTGCTGACTTTGCCCTCAAGTTCTTTATTTGATTTCCTTAACAGAAATTGTCTTGTGTTTTATATTATTTGGACTATCCAGAGTTCTGTTACTTGATTGTCTCCACCGATATAATGCTGTGTTTTACCATTGTGTGACTTTCGCCATTGGGTAAGTGAGTGCAACTAAATTCATATAAGATTTAAAGGAGTAAATTATTAAAAACGTTTCTCTTTAATTTTATATATTATGTGGAGTATCATTTGAAAAGGCTTGTTATGAGGATTAGAAAAACATTTTTTTCCTAATTTTAAATTACATAATTTCCTCTTCTCCCCTTATTTCTGAAACTTTAGAACTAAAGATGATGAAGAAACAAAGTTTGTAAAATCTTTCTGGAACGTTACAGGGAAACTTAGCTACTATCCTAAATCTTATGATTTTTAAAATATGTAAAAGTATAGCATGCAATACATTTACGTTGCGAAAAATTAATATTTGTAAATGGTTTAATTTACAAATATTAATTTTTGATTTGTGAATGCGTATGGAACATTTGTAATGCGAGTTTCTATTTGTGCTTGATTTTTCAACTTTCAATAATTTTTTCAACTGTAGACATCTTGCTGGGTATGACGCGCATCTATTTTCAAAGTTAGCGTTCACAGTGTAAAGACCTTCCAGAAAAAAATTTATTTTCAAAAATCAAACCTGTCTTAATATCTTATCAACCAACATACCGACTTCAACATTGCGCTTTGGTCAATACTTTTATGCTTGATGCGTTCTATACACAATGTTCATTTATTTGTTTTACACCTATAACTAAAGTTCACATCTGTCATAAATACAACCCATTCACAGTGTTAAAGTTATGAAAAAAGTAATTAAATTTTATTTTGAAAAAAAATATTACGATCAATAAACAATTAAACACTCCGTACATTTGACACGGTGCGCATGTACTCACTGAGGCGCTTGTATACGCATGACATGTGCTTGTACGGTGTGCGTACACCTGCACTTAGTCGAATTGTGCACCTATCGACATGAGTGCGAGCCAACTAACATTGTATGGGTGGGTAATGGTCAAGTGTAAGTGGCACCAAAGAAAAAGTTACTGAGAGGTAATCAGTAATACAAATATAACGTTTAGACTTATTATTTATATATTTTTTCATTCTTACTATGTTGTATTTAATTCTAATTTAGTTTGTTTTTGACAGATAAAATGCACTTGACAGATAACCACATACGTCGGTCCAAATTAGTGCCATCTGGTGAGTACAAAAATATTAGCCGTCATTCCCTTCAACTCAGACGGGAATTGCTTCTTGTCGCACACTTTTTTAAATGACTGAATCATTATGTCAATTACCCCTCGATTTTGTGTTTTGTATCGTTTTATGCTCCTTGTTGCTATACGATGTCATAGTTTATTTTGCCTGCCTAAAGTATGAATATTCTACAGCATCACCTGTCTTTCATGAACTCACATCGTTCAACGCAGTATTACGAGATATACACAGTTTCGATATTTTTTCCGCTCCAACGGTCATTGCTTCAATAATAGGATTATGAAGTTGCTTGGTGATTCACGACTACTCACTAGTTAGAGTTTATGCAAATTTCTGGAAGATTCTTACGTTATCCGATATTGTGGAATTGTATATTATTTCCGTATTATATATTGTTTGTGCTATATTTTACGGTATTGTTTGTACTTTCTTTTGTAAATCGTTAGTTAAATCTGTAAATTGGGCATGGATTCTCAAGAAGTAAAGAAATAATATTTCATAAAAAACCAATACTCTTTAGTATATTTCCCAACAAATTCTATGATCATGTTGTCCTAAATTGTTCTGGTCGAGAACTGTAGACCAGTCTAGAAGAGTGTTGATAGTTCTTTACAAGGGTTAGAAAGCTTCTAACATGCTTTCTAACCCACGCAAAGAACCATGGAAAGACTCCTAGGCCAAAACTTGTGAGGTTTGTTTGCCAAGATGACCGTTATAAAGTCTGGTCGCTTAAAAAATCGTGTAACGTAATTACTGCATAATTAACTTTGCGGTCCTTTTAGATTTACAAACCATTTACATACTTTGTGAATCATCCAATTGTTGTGACACATGTACCAAATAATACTAAAGCATCACCTGGATTATATCATCTTCACTCCTTTACTTTTGAATTACAGTTTATCCGATCATAAACACCTGACTATACATGTATCAATTTACTGCACAATAAAAAAGCGACACGACAATATGGGAAAAGTGTACCATACCTCCACTTAAACTACTGCTTCTTCTTCGCCCTTCCTGTTGCCTGGTCTCTGCTCTGGCTCTCCTCACGACCCCAGTGTGCCGACTCGGGGATACCACACCCTGCTGGCTCTGTGGCTTCACTGAGCTGAAAGTATATTTTTTATTAGATATGACAAATATCATCACCCATATCATTTTTAAGTGATACACACTCATATAATTGTTTATAAGAGATATATTGACCACGGCTAATAAACCAGCAATAACCAATGTCGCTGCCAATATCTAGTCAGCAAATTTGGTCAAAGGAAACCAGTAAAAGTCCACATAGTATTGGGCCCAGATATTATAAAAATAAATAAACCCCTTAAAAATTTTATTGAAATCATCAGTCAGACATATGGATACCTTTTTATTCACTGGAAGCAATCGTAGGTATAATATGACGGTATAGTATATGCAAATATTTATTTCACAAAACCTCAATGCTGTATTTATGACAACCACTTCAATAGTTAAGGTTCTTCAGAGTAACAAATGTAAAAAAAATAAATACAACAATTCGTAAACAAATACGTAAAATTCATTATCTACTTTTTTGACTTTATTATAATTGATTAAGAACGCTGTATGATATGAAATAACTTACCGACATTCTATCTCCGATGTTTTGCCTTGCGCTTGTGGCTGGCCCCTGCTCCGCAGTTTGCTGAGGAAAGACAGCTCCGTGAGTCCACGCTTCAGTAGACCTTTGTGGGAAATCACAGATTTTACAGCATTCGGTACTTGCTTATCTGAAAGTCAACAAATGGTACTTAGTGAGTATGGAAAGCAAAATGTGAATGCTATACTGGAGTCGACGCTTGTCTCATAAAATTTTGCAAATTGTCTTCGTAGATTTCAAAGAAAGAAAATGTCAATCTATAATTCTATATTATATAATTATAATTATAAATCTATAATTTCTATAGTTTGCCAGCAAGTATATTGACCAGTGCGATAGATGACACCATCTACTGCACCAGCCATAACAGCAAGACCGTTTCGATTGTAGAAAAATTTTACAATTATATAACTATATAAAACAATAAAAATTCAAACAGTGGAAAAAAGATCTTCAAAGTAATTGTAAAGATTTTGTTTTATATATATAAACTCTAGGACTTGTACAAAAATTACTAAACCTATTGATATACTATTGCCATAGGCTATATACATACACAAATATACAAATTTTGTATAACTCTTGAGATATAGATGTAAAGATTTGTAAAACTTTTGATATTCAGACGCAAAACTGACATTGGTATGCACCGAAATCTCCGACGATAAAACAAAAAAAATTGTGAATGGTAGACAAACTTGTGATATCTTTTGCAATACTGAATGTATGTAGTACCGTGTAAGTACATTTTACTATGTCGTGATGACTAACTGGTAAATGTTATTGAAATAATTTGTCGGCCATTTCTAAACCGAATGTTTGTTTGTGAGCTGTCAGTCGTAAATGGAAAAATAAGTGAGCTAAGATTTAGAATATATATATTGTATTATTTATGAAAACTATCTGTGTTTATTGAAGATTATTCTTTTTTCATTTGTTTTATGAAACATCCAATAATTCACTCGATTTACGTTGAATTCACACATATTCAAGTACGCCAAGAAAAGATCGCAGTATCCATTTCGTAACTAATTATAATTGTAACATTACATATTTGCAGAGCGATATAATTTTTTCTAGAATCAGTTTATTATGGTGGTGGCTTCTCGTGTTAGTTATAATTAGTTTATTTGATTTGTTTGGAGTAAATGTGACATTATTGTAAGTACTGCTAATTATATGTATATTGAAAATATATTCTCGATTGTATAAAAACATGTTAATAAGATATATATATTTATATATATATATATTATGTCACTTCCAAAGGAATGTAAAAGAGAAGGAAGAATCCCTTTATAGCCATATATAAGTGCAGCAACCCTATGTCGTTTGCTGTAAATCAGCATAATTTTATTGCAGTCATATATTTCAATACAATACATTGTGATGCTTAATGTATAACAGTTACATTGGGGAATTCCATGGACGCCACTAATCTGATCTTCTACCTAATCTCATCTTCTAGCCACCTAACCATCATAATGGCAATACTACAATTTGATTCTACTATATAACAAAACTTATTTCAATATTTGTTATCAAATGAGGACACTGTCACCCTAATGTTACATACAGCGTGCGATTGTTTGTAAACAAAATAGTAATTTCTTATATATATATATATATATATATATATATATATATATATATATATATATACATATACATATACATATATATATATATATATATATATATATATATATATATATATATATATATATATATATATATATATATTATAACTTACCAAATCTCTGATAATTTACTCCATTCTCCCTCAGAGGACTTCTACTGCACCTGGACAAGCCATTTAATTCCGTCTTTACCTTCTTCTCCCTTTTCGGTTCCACCACATCCACCTTTTCCTCTCGCGCATTTTCTTCAGAGGTTTGTAGCGATTTGACTCTCGCACAATTTTCACTCGACTCCTTCGAACCCGACTGCAGTCGCCACGGAAGCCCATCCGCTTCCCTTTGGGATTTGGATCTGCTTACAGACACGCTCGGCCTATTGTTGCCTAAGTACAAGAACTCATAATTCGTGTCCCTATTTTCGTTTCGTGAGCACGATGCCTCAATGCTCTGCCTGTTGAACGTGTCTTTTGTCAAATTTCTATTGCTGTCTTCCGTTCTGTTTGACGTAGACGCTAAGCAAAGTCTTTCGTACACTGAATCACCATTTGTATTCTCAGTCACATTATCGTTGTTAATCTTCACAGTTGTAGTCAAGCTAATATGGCCATAAGGCTCCTCGTCAACTTTCTCCGAATCAAATATTGTTCCGTAAATATTCTCTTTCGACTCAGAAACAAGATTCTGTATCTGAACCTGGTCACCCGTATTGACGACGTTCACAAATCGTTGATCGAGCACACGTTGTTCAGAAGGGCAATCGATAGTGAGTTTCTGATTGAAGTGGAAATGGAAGACGTCCGACTCGGAGCCGAGAACAGGTATGGCGGTGTGTGGCGGCTGCCGTTTGGTATTCGAGACCTGGATCACTGTGACGTTAGTTGCCGATTTGGATCTGTCGGTGAATATAATATGAATTAGCTATTGATGTCTGCGTTTACCTTCATAAGAGTATTTTCAATATGCTCGCAATTTATTAAAGACCATACCAAAATCTGAAAAGTTTTATGAATAAACGAAACTAGAAAATTGGTATGGAGTTTCGTAAAGATATAGAAGTTGTCACAAATAAGGGGAAAAAAATCATTATTCATGATTATTTGGGTTTCATGATTATTTTTATTGGGATTGCTTAGAATATAAGAAATAAAAATGTCTAAAACAAATTTTTTTATTTATTGTTACTGGCAACACTATATTTTTTTACCATACAATATGAACAGGAACTTTTTATTAACAAATGAAACTAGAAAATTAGTATGGAGTTTCGTAGAGATATAGAAGTGGTCACAAATAAGGGAAAAAAAATCATTATTCATGATTATTTGGGTTTCATGATTATTTTTATTGGGATTGCTTAGAATATAAGAAATAAAAATGTCTAAAACAAATTTTTTTATTTATTGTTACTGGCAACACTATATTTTTTTACCATACAATATGAACAGGAACTTTTTATTAACAAATGAAACTAGAAAATTAGTATGGAGTTTCGTAGAGATATAGAAGTGGTCACAAATAAGGGGAAAAAAATCATTATTCATGATTATTTGGGTTTCATGATTATTTTTATTGGGATTGCTTAGAATATAAGAAATAAAAATGTCTAAAACAAATTTTTTTATTTATTGTTACTGGCAACACTATATTTTTTTACCATACAATATGAACAGGAACTTTTTATTAACAAATGAAACTAGAAAATTAGTATGGAGTTTCGTAGAGATATAGAAGTGGTCACAAATAAGGGGAAAAAAATCATTATTCATGATTATTTGGGTTTCATGATTATTTTTATTGGGATTGCTTAGAATATAAGAAATAAAAATGTCTAAAACAAATTTTTTTATTTATTGTTACTGGCAACACTATATTTTTTTACCATACAATATGAACAGGAACTTTTTATTAACAAATGAAACTAGAAAATTAGTATGGAGTTTCGTAGAGATATAGAAGTGGTCACAAATAAGGGGAAAAAAATCATTATTCATGATTATTTGGGTTTCATGATTATTTTTATTGGGATTGCTTAGAATATAAGAAATAAAAATGTCTAAAACAAATTTTTTTATTTATTGTTACTGGCAACACTATATTTTTTTACCATACAATATGAACAGGAACTTTTTATTAACAAATGAAACTAGAAAATTAGTATGGAGTTTCGTAGAGATATAGAAGTGGTCACAAATAAGGGGAAAAAAATCATTATTCATGATTATTTGGGTTTCATGATTATTTTTATTGGGATTGCTTAGAATATAAGAAATAAAAATGTCTAAAACAAATTTTTTTATTTATTGTTACTGGCAACACTATATTTTTTTACCATACAATATGAACAGGAACTTTTTATTAACAAATGAAACTAGAAAATTAGTATGGAGTTTCGTAGAGATATAGAAGTGGTCACAAATAAGGGGAAAAAAATCATTATTCATGATTATTTGGGTTTCATGATTATTTTTATTGGGATTGCTTAGAATATAAGAAATAAAAATGTCTAAAACAAATTTTTTTATTTATTGTTACTGGCAACACTATATTTTTTTACCATACAATATGAACAGGAACTTTTTATTAACAAATGAAACTAGAAAATTAGTATGGAGTTTCGTAGAGATATAGAAGTGGTCACAAATAAGGGGAAAAAAATCATTATTCATGATTATTTGGGTTTCATGATTATTTTTATTGGGATTGCTTAGAATATAAGAAATAAAAATGTCTAAAACAAATTTTTTTATTTATTGTTACTGGCAACACTATATTTTTTTACCATACAATATGAACAGGAACTTTTTATTAACAAATGAAACTAGAAAATTGGTATGGAGTTTCGTAGAGATATAGAAGTGGTCACAAATAAGGGGAAAAAATCATTATTCATGATTATTTGGGTTTCATGATTATTTTTATTGGGATTACTTAGAACATAAGAAATAAAAATGTCTAAAACAAATTTTTTTATTTATTGTTACTGGCAACACTATATTTTTTTACCATACAATATGAACAGGAACTTTTTATTAACAAATGAAACTAGAAAATTGGTATGGAGTTTCGTAGAGATATAGAAGTGGTCACAAATAAGGGGAAAAAATCATTATTCATGATTATTTGGGTTTCATGATTATTTTTATTGGGATTACTTAGAACATAAGAAATAAAAATGTCTAAAACAAATTTTTTTATTTATTGTTACTGGCAACACTATATTTTTTTACCATACAATATGAACAGGAACTTTTTATTAACAAATGAAACTAGAAAATTAGTATGGAGTTTCGTAGAGATATAGAAGTGGTCACAAATAAGGGGAAAAAAATCATTATTCATGATTATTTAGGGTTTCATGATTATTTTTATTGGGATTGCTTAGAATATAAGAAATAAAAATGTCTAAAACAAATTTTTTTATTTATTCTTACTGGCAACACTATATTTTTTTACCATACAATATGAACAGGAACTTTTTACTAACAAATGAAACTAGAAAATTGGTATGGAGTTTCGTAGAGATATAGAAGTGGTCACAAATAAGGGGAAAAAATCATTATTCATGATTATTTGGGTTTCATGATTATTTTTATTGGGATTACTTAGAACATAAGAAATAAAAATGTCTAAAACAATTTTTTTTATTTATTGTTACTGGCAACACTATATTTTTTTACCATACAATATGAACAGGAACTTTTTATTAACAAATGAAACTAGAAAATTGGTATGGAGTTTCGTAGAGATATAGAAGTGGTCACAAATAAGGGGAAAAAAATCATTATTCATGATTATTTGGGTTTCATGATTATTTTTATTGGGATTCCTTAGAACATAAGAAATAAAAATGTCTAAAACAAATTTTTTTATTTATTGTTACTGGCAACACTATATTTTTTTACCATACAATATGAACAGGAACTTTTTATTAACAAATGAAACTAGAAAATTGGTGTGGAGTTTCGTAGAGATATAGAAGTTGTCACAAATAAGGGGAAAAATCATTATTCATGATTATTTGGGTTTCATAATTATTTTTATTGGGATTACTTAGAATATAAGAAATAAAAATGTCTAAAACGAATTTTTTTATTTATTGTTACTGGCAACACTATATTTTTTTACCATACTAACAATGTGAACAGGATCTTTTCAAGAAACATAGAGGTCTTTAAAAATATTCACAGAACTTTGGTTGCTTGTCTATCAATATCGATGTAATATTTTTGTTTTTAAGATAACGATAAAATACAGTTTTCAGCTATTAATCAATTAAATATGAAAGTACGAATAAAATGGAGGAACTTCTCAAGTCGGCCATTTCCTTAATGTGCCCGAACTTTGTTCTAGGTAATTAAAATTAAAATTTTGAGCTGTAATCACTAATTTCAATAAAAACATGTTGAAACAAAATGCCAAAACGAAGTCATTACAGATTATGAAAATTACAAAATAAATGGATTTATTAGATATTTGACGTGAAAGGTTTACTCTGAAATAAAAATTCGGATATACGTGACCCGTACGTACCTAAAATAGTAAATGTCATTAAGCGTAAACAGGTTATGTTACGAGTGAATACGAATTTAATTTTCGAAAACCCAAACACTATTGTTTTCATGCATTATAGAAAATCTTTTAAACAAAACCCTACTCCATATTTAGGCATTATACTCGGTGTGCGGGAATAAGTGTCGGACAAAGAAAGACGTTATTGCTTGACTAAAAAATTGCCGTTAAAATAAAATTTCAACTTTTATTCTTATAACTCCTAGGCACAACACTATATGAACTTCTGCCAGTCCTGTTTTATTATCTGTCATTTACAAATCTCTTTATTGCGGAGAAATAATTTATTTTAAAAAATTTCTTATTTTCAACATTTTCTCGATCATAGGTTTAATTATTTCATTATGATAAACAGAACACCGTTCAAAACTTAGAAAAGTACTGAATTTGTTTCTGTGAAATAATATTCATGCCCCACTTAATATTCAAAACAATATAAGAGGTTCGCTGCGTTACAGTACGGACAGCTACTAAACATTCTACATTAACAATAGCACTGAAAGTTATTATAACTGGCTATTTCTAATGATCATACAAAATATTAATTAATATTTTGGAAATCAAACCATTTGATAATCCATTGTGGTATTTTGCTCGACTTCGTCATTTGGTTTTAAAAATCGGCAGCAATTTGAAAATTGTGGTATTAAATTAATTCGTATCAAGATGAATTTAACAAGAGACAATTATCTTTCAACGATTTTTATGACTTTTGTTGTGGTGTCAATCAACAACAAAGTTACCATAGACTTTGATTAGCATTTTGTAATGGAGCCTCATTCCGTGCTGCTGTTTGCTGTGGTTTAACAAATTCAAGTGAGGTTGTATCAATCACTGTACCCCCATGCAGATCGCTTGGGGAGGTTCCTCAACAGTATCACCCCCATTCAGATCGCATGGGGGAGGTTCCTCAACAGTGACAACTGAAAATAACATTAATGCTGTGCAGCTCATGATAAAGACTGATGATAAGGACCTATCAGCAAATTTGGGCTAGTTTAGGCATTGGTTTGAGTCTAGTGCATGGAGGAGGTTCCTCAACAGTGACAACTGAAAATAACATTAATGCTGTGCAGCTTATGATAAAGACTGACAATAAGGACCTATCGGTAAATTTGTGCAAGTTTAGGTATTGGTTTGAGTCTAGTGCATGGAGGAGGTTCCTAAACAGTGACAACTGAAGTGTTGCCTAGAAAGGAGAAAGTGCTAAAAAAAAGATGGTTGCCTCATTCTTCAGATGAACGGGTATATTATGCAACAATAATTCTGGAAAATAAAAGAACAGTTGCCACAGACCAGTCCACCAGCAATTGTTTGCCGTTGTTTTCGAAAAAGTTTGAGAGCAACCCTTTGCAGTAGAATCCTCCTTCATCACGACAATAATTCTGCCTTATTGGCCAGATCAACTATCCCAATATTTCAGTACGTCAGGTGTAGAAATTACAGATCATCTGCCATACAGCCCCCACCTCGCACTGTGCGTTTTCTATTTATTCCCAAGAATAAAAAATAAACTGTGAGGAATACGATTCCCAGATGCCGAAAAAGCATCCTATTAAAGCTTCCTATTGACAAGGCCATGGAAGTGATGTCAAAGGAAGAGTGGCCCAACCGCTTCTCTCAGTGGTTCCATCGAATGAAATGACGACGCATAAAATGCTACAGAAACTATTTTGAATAACAATAAATAAATTTGTGACGTGCCAGAAATAAATTACAATCTCGTACTTGAAAAAATGGGAAAGATAGTGACCATTTCAATTCCAACTTAGCTCCAAATTATCATGACATATAATTAAAATTTTAAAAATAGTTTTTTCCGTCATCTTGGGAGAAACCGGTTTGCAAAAGTTTTAAAATTGATGGACATCTACCTTGACACAAACAATAAAAAATAAATAAGGAAAAATGTATTGACAATACACCAAAAACTGCAAAACTCACTCACCCATCATCAAAACTGCCATCATCCGCTTTTATCTGCAAACTTTTCAAATTCGACTCGGATTCGCTGCCAACCGAAACCAGAACCCTCTGCTTGAACTTCTCGCTCCTCTGCATCTTCCTCGTCAAATCCACCTTCGTATAACTGTCTGCCTTTCCTTTATTCAAACTCTCATCCATTTTCTCTCCGACCGAGTCTAATAAAATTCTACTAACACCATCATTAACTATGGCACCGAGCTTCTCATCAAACTTCTCCAACGACATCTTGTCAAATTCTGTAAAAAATTCTTCGTCAGACTCAATACATTCCACTCTGCTTTGTTTGTTCCGATTTAGTACTGAATCATCCAAGCATATATTTTGGCCGCATATCTTAGTAACTCCCTTTGCCGGCACATCCTTTGACTTCGGTGATTGTGTCTCTACATTCTCTTCCGACTGCTGACTCAACAGAGAAGTGATGGAGTCCACAAACTTATTGCTGTGACTTGTTAAATTTGAAAGTGAGACATTCTGACCTGTCACAGAGGCAATGTTAGATAAAGATGGAGACTGACTAAACGAATTTGTTGGTGAAACTTTTGGACTGCTTTTTTTATTTAAAATCGCAGTGGACACTACTTTCGATCCCATTGCAGGGTCCCGATTTAAAGAACTAGATGACTCTGCTTGGTTTGTTACGGTTATGTTAGCATTTTGTTCGACGCTTACTAAGTTTACAGTCAAATTAGTCGTCGACGTTGCTGATGAATTCGACTCTACATTATCTTCAGACTCGTTCACAGTGTCATTCAAGCTATTTGTTACATTTGTTGAATTGTTCGTTTCTACTGAATTGACCGACTCTGCGTTGTCAGCGTTGATCGGTTGACTAGTCTCAGGTGTACTGTGGTTCTGTAATACTTCCTCTGGTGTGGATTCCAAAATCGATTCGTTCAGTTGGTTCTGTGTTGTATTTCTACCGGAGGATGCAGGTGTGGGTTCAATTCCTGGTACCCTGCAGAGAGATTTATTGATAATTGAAAACTAAAAATTGCAATATTTTACAAATGTTAAACCTTGTTAACTCCTAAAAATTATCTTTATATTGTAAGATTTTCTTCATACATTCATTTTACTACTTTACTGTGCAACACCCTTAATATTTTTCTGTCTATTTGCCACAAGCAATTTTCTTAGAGACTAGAACGTGGCATAGCTGTAAGACATAGTGTGACTAAACAGATAATTACGTTAAAAATTTTCTTATTTTAAATACTTTAGGGTTGGAAAACTCCGAAATTATCAGCGTCAACAAAAGTACTCTTTATTCTGAATTTTACAATATTGATTTCCATTGAGGAAATCAAAATTCGGAGGTTTCACTGCTTTTTTGGCCATTTTTATTGGACTAATAGGTATTTTCTAAATCCTTAGCTTGAATAAAATCTAAATTCTGCGTTGATTTACAAATTAGTTAATACGGTAGTTGACTCATTCTAAATTTTGATATTTTTCGTACAATATTGTGAAATATAAGTTAATTGAAAATCAGTCTTGAAAAGAAATTCAAAAATTTATTGACAAATAAGCCAGTTGTAGGCTTCTAAATTTGAAGATACGGATAGAGTTGTGTATATCCCTGTCTTTTTCCTCTTGTAGAATATAATGTGCAATATTAAAAATGACCTCACAACACAGTATTGCCGTCCTTCTCTAAAGGTTAAATTTAAACTTTTATAACTCGGTCAATTTTTAAGATTATTTAAAAATTTTTTCACTCTTCATCAGCTTGCACCTTGAAATTATGTTTTCAAATACTAACTTGAAAATTTTGTCAAATACTCAATTTATAAAATTAGTTAATATGCAAATTAGTTGATTTACAAAATTAGAATACTGAAAACTACTATTATTCTATTATTTACGGAAACTTTTAAAAAGTTTAAAGAGTCTGGTAAGGTCACAAAACATTTACAAGGCACAAAACATTTACAGTATCATGATAGCGTCACTAATATACTTTTAATCGATATCCACCTTAATACGTAAATATTTAACACAATACGCTAGTTTCCACTAAGAATAAATCGGATGGTTGTAATTTCTAATGATTAATCATAATAAGGAGGTACCAATATATAAAGTCAGTTATTATTAAAAATAAAGATTATTTTTATTCTTAGGAAATAAATTCGCCAAAATTACGAATTCAGACACGTGACAGTGGACACCAATTAGAAAGCATTACGTCACACCACGCAAAACACAATTTGCAATGGAATCAGGTTTTAGCAAAGCAAACAGTAGTAATTTGCCCAAAATTGACACTTGGTAAATTTTTCGTGTCAAACAGGGATTTCTGTTCAACAGAATATGGGGGTGTTAAACTTCAATGTAAGTGAATGCACAAGCATAAACAAAAAATTTCAAGTTCAAAAAAGTTATCATGGAATGGGACCGAAAGATAGTATCAAAAAAGCTATGGTCGCTCGAAGCACAAAAAAGTTGATAGCAACAATTTTTGGGATCATGAGGGTATTATTTAAATTGACTTCCAAGAATGTAATACAGTTATAAAAACTATATTATTCTAATTTTCTGTGGTAGGTTTGTCAAATATTGTGAAGAAAAGGTGAGGAACAATCACTTGAAGTGGCCGATTGTTTCATGACCATGCACCTATTCCCAAACCTTCTGTTCAAGAGCAGGGTTTTACAGAAATTGATTACCTCTGCCATGGCATATTCAGGCAATTTTCTGCTTTTAAAATTGGAATTGAACTTGAGGGGAAAAATTTAGCATTAGCATGATTACCAAATCAAGGATGCTGTGAATGAGATTCATCCTATTTTATAGTGACACAGACGCTGTAACTAAACATGTTAAAAATGTTTTGAATGGAATAAATTTAAATATAATATTGCTTCTCTGCTAGATTAGAAATACTTAGACCGCTTCATACCTGATAGCAGGTGCAGGCGGTGTGGGTGGCAGAGGGGAAGTCGGGTCGCGAGTAGGAGCCCGCGCCGCCGGAGCTGCCCCGTACACATTCTCTCCACCGCCGAGTGCTCGCAACTCTCGTAACTTTGTCCGTAGCAAAGCCACCCACTCTTGCATCGAGTCCCTGCAATAAACAATTGGTGTAAGTCCTGGTATCATGAATTCAAACATACAAGTGAACTTCTATCGAATGTGAGTTGGTGTAAGAAATAAGTAAAATGTTATAGATGGAAAAAAATTCAAAAGAATATTAAGGTCATAAATATATAAAAAAAACACAAAGACATTTACATCAGGCATGTGTGGTGCTGCTGCAGCGGAAGATGGCAAAATGGTGAAGAAAAGAGGACAATGAAGAAAAGACTGTTGGTCTACTGACGGATTAAAATCTTAGATCAAAATAACAGCCTCAACTAAATGATATTGGTCGCCTTGTGTTCAGTAGGATATATTCTATCAAATAAACGTCTTTAAAATTATATCCTGAAAATTTATCTTTGCCATACACTCCTATTATCACTAATTGACTATGATGATGTGTGCTATACTGAAAACAAGTTAGAAGATTTTAAAAAGTGACCATATTTCTGAACACAGGTCACATTACAAATGGTTGGACATCCGCTATCCACGCCTACTTCATATAATTACAATTCCCTTTAATATATCAGAAGATCTTCAGAGTCCAAACTATCTCATTGGCAGATTTAAAGACTTATCTATTCACAATTAAATGAAACTACGTGATGTAGTATTATTTCTACTTTATATAAATTCTTTACCACGACCTAGGTTTCATTGTATTACAACATCTTCAGGTGGGCTATTAGCAAAGATCAACTCTTAGGAACTTTGAACAGCATTTATATATTACACAAAACAATAGGGGAAGCCGGGTTTATGTGGGTTTTCCCACTGCATACGTTAGTGAGTTTATTGTAGGGGAGCGGTGTAGTTTTTATTATACTTTAGGAATTTATACGATATAGAAGTATTTTAGTTATTCCGGTGTATGTAATAAAAATGAAATGGATATTATTCCCAGTAATATATTTTTATTGTACCGACTTCCGCTATTGTTTTATGTAATACATAAATGCTGTTGGAAGTTCCTAAGAGTTAATCTTTGGTAATACCCACTTGAAGATTTTGTAATACAACGGAACCTAGGTTGCGGTAAAGAACTTAAAGGAAGTAGAAATAATACTACATCACTTAGTTTCATTTAATTGTGAGTAATGAATTTCTACAAAATTAACACCAAATATATTCAAGACTTATCTATTCATAGTCCTGGGTTACACTATGAATGACTATCTGAAAGACCCGTAAACTCTTTCAAAAAATTCCTTCTGTCTAAGCTACTGCTTGAAAGCCAGACTTAGAAATAATCTAGATTCTGATGCGAGAAAAATATCCTTGGTAAATGTTTTCAAGGATCAAATGAAAAATTCTACCTCTCCTGACCCATGGTCCTGCGATCTTACCTTTTCTTGTTCCAGCCTAACTTGTTGTCAAAAACTTGTATTGTCGTTTTTAACCTACTATAATTATTTTATAAGGTTGGCCCATATATAGCGACAAGAATTTTTTTTTATGTAAGGGATGTTGTAACGAAATATTTAAAAACAACATTAGTTCGGCAAAAATTAATAGTTTAGAAATTACGATTTTTTTAGTTTTTTTCTGGAAATTTCCCAATTTAGACACATAAACTACTCTAATTAGTTCACTATTCCACTAAATCGAATGAAATTTGGTATGGAAGTAGAGAACACATGTAGCTAGTATATAATGCGTAATTTTTAAGTTAATTCCTAGATTGCACCATTGCTTTAGAATTTTTTAAGTTTAGTATAATTTACATAAAAACTATTTAGTCTTTCAGAAATCCCCATGAAAAGAAAGTGCGCTACCAGCGATTTGCCAATAGCCTTAGAAACTAACTTAAGATGTTGTTATTATGTAGACATAAAATTGTAATGATGTAGCAATTACGTCTTCAGAAATTAACATTATGTGCACAAAGTCGCTAAAAACAAAATTGTACAATAAGTGTAAATTTAAAAATCTATTTTTTAACCAAGAAAATAACTTTCTTCCGACTTCCATTTACCTTAGTATTTTTAAATCATAAACCTAAAAAGTGCCTTTCTCAAGTGTTCATGTAATTTGGGATCGAAATCAGACAGCAAAATAATCTAGAATGTTTATTAAAAATGGCACTTTAGCAATAAATCGGACAGAAAATAAACGATTTTTTAAAAAAATTAAAATGAACATTTACAATAAATTTTCGAAGTGCTTTCCTTGGCTTGCAATGCTCAAATGATATTGAAGTAAACATTTCTTGCCAACCTGTTAAATGGCCCTCGATTTTGCCTCATTTTTCTTAATGCCACTTTTTTGGAGTAACTCTTGTTCTGACATACTTTCCCGGGCATAAACAATCTACTTAAAATATTTCCAAATAAAAAAGTTGATCAGTGATCAATATAAATGCTAATGTATTATAGTTATTCCGGTGTATGTAATAAAAATGAAATGGATATTATTCCCAGTAATATATTTTTATTGTACCGACTTCCGCTATTGTTTTATGTAATACATAAATGCTGTTGGAAGTTCCTAAGAGTTAATCTTTGGTAATAGCCCACCTGAAGATGTTGTAATACAATGAAACCTAGGTCCTGGTAAAGAACTTAAAGAAAGTAATACTACATCACGTAGAAAGTAATACTACATCACGTAGAAAGTAATACTACATCACGTAGTTTCATTTAATTGTGAATAATGAGTTTCTACAAAATTAATACCAAATATATTCAATATTACAAAGTTTTATTAAAAGAGGTCACATTTTAAGTTTGCATTAATTTGCAGAGCTACTCTCATGATCTCATATTCCAACAAAATATATGAAATGTTCTATAAGGTTACCTCGGTCGCTCACGAGCTAGCACCCCTTCAGCTCCAGAGGAGGGTCTGGAGTGTTCATATAGCTACTATGAGTTCCCACCGTAGATACTTTTACTGAAATGGACGGTGTTTGCTTAACCAACATACTTCTGAAACTCCTGCCCTCCTAACTATCATCTGTTTCAGTTACTGTGTAATTATTTACCTGACGTTTATCATTTAAAGATGCAGACCATCTTAAAGTTGAACTTATACCCAAAAAGTCCAAGGAATTCTCTAAGGAACACAATTTTATCTCTCCATACATCCTGGTGACAAGTGACGGATAACAGTGGTACTTGTATGATATAATTAAAGATTGATTTTATTAAATCTATGTGAAACTAAAATAAGATTGTGGTTAATTAGTTACCAACCTAATATTTCATGACAACAATACCTTTCTTATGAGTATCATTAGTTCCTAATCATTTCAAGTATACCCACCAATCGGGAGCAGCCATTCTAATAATTCCACTCTCCGTTGCAATAACAAATGCGTACTCGCCGCCTGCACTGCACGGACGCAGCGTGGGCGACACGTGCCGCACAGCACGCAGCGAAACTCGCCATGCCGCACGATGCTGAGGGACGGAGGCTGCATCGGCATACTGTTCGAGCCAGGGTCGGGAGCCATCGTGGACACAGAGGAGGGTCCATTGGGCCCGTATTGGCGTTTTCTGAAGACATAATTACAATACTCATTTATACCTCATAGATGTGGTAATTTCATCCAGGCATCAATTATATTCTATAAACATGCAAATACGTATGTTGGAAATGTAATCATATGTTGAGAACCACACGTCTCTAGCGAACGACGTTTTGTTATCTAAAACTATTGACAAGCTAAAGATATATAAAATATTTATTTATACAGAATGTTAGTAATTAGTATTGTGACAATTTTTTTCGGGTTCATCAGAAAATATGGCATGAAAACAATCTGCAATCCTTTTTGATTTGAGCCTTTATTGCGGAGAAATTATTAAACTAAAAACTTAAGAAATTATTATTAAAAAAATTGAATAACATAACGTTCCATTACTTTTAATAATTTTTTCAATAATAATTATACAGAAGGACACTTAACCCTTGTGTTAAGATTCAAATAGTGTGTCTTAAAAATGTGCAAATATATAAAAAAAATTTTATTGATTGTAATCATTCATCAAAAATTTTATAGGTTATAAATAACCTATAAAATTTTTTCTAACTCAGGAACCCACAGAAGTCACCTTCCAATATCAATATAACAACGCCCCTGTAAGTTGAGGTGTCAATCATTGAAAATGATTTGTGATGAATATAAATTAAAGAGGTGCAATAAACTTTAACCGTTATAGTGCCATGGTTTTTTACTCATATATACTTAAAAATGCCAAAAAATCTTTTGTTTTTGATGTCATTTACCCTTGTCTTCCAGAAATAATCCAATTTTAATAATTTTTTCCGTGTTTTCTTAATAAAAACTTATTTAAGGATAATAAAATACAAAAAAAATTATGGAAATATATATTGTGAACAAAAATTATAACAAAAACTGAAATCAAGGTCACATCGTACTGTCGCAGTCCGGTGCATCGTATCACCAAAATAATTGTTATCGTCACTATTATCACTATCACTCAAAATTTGCATTACGCCAAATTGTGAGCGCACCACAATGTCACTCCCACTATCACTTTCTTAACAACTTGAAAAACGATCATTTTCACTCGAATTATTTACGTATTCTGACATTATGGGTTAAAAATTTTCTTTTTCTGGATCCTTTTTATATTGTAATTACTAATAATATTATAAATTGAACTTCATATAACACGTAGAAAGATAAAAAATTAGCGACGTGTGCGAAAGACCTCCCCTATCGCGCGATAAATGACAACTGATTTCGCGAGCGCCATCGCTCTCGTGGCAAATTTAGTTAGTATGCGCACGAGCGCGATAACGCTCGTCGGCACTCTAACGGTTAATTATATATTGAAAAAACGATATTGTTAACTCCTGGCAGTTACCAAAACAGTATTCCATCAGATTTAAGCTATTTATCAATACAATTGAATTAAAACGTAAATATTTTGGATTATATCATGATTGTTTTATCAAGTGGAACAAGCATGTAATAGAATTGACCAAAAAAAACAATTATTTCACTATGATAAAATCTCTACATCATGTCTCTTTTTGAAAGTATATTTAATTAACATGTTAATCCTTGGGCTGGTACTTACAATAATTTGGTTAATTCCTTATCAATATTTTAAAATAAATGATTAAATTCATTTAAAATGAGTAAAGAATGCACTGTTTCGGTTAAAATTAAGTCTGCTTTTACCGTGTCTTCCTTAACTCATTATTACAATTAGTGTCAAAATTTATTTCTGGACAGGCAAGATAAGAACGAGATCTACGCTGTTAGTTCTACCTAAAATTAATAAAACAATTAATAAAACTAAATATTTTATTAATTTGAAATTATTTAAGTCTTCAAATAAATTAATAAAAAAAAATCTGACCGTTGTAGGACACCTGGCAGATGTGAAACGTCTAAATTTTTTCTGGCCAAATGGCAAAACACGACGTACTATCAGAACGTCTTAATCTCCAAACGTGCCATTAGACGTTACACATCTAAATTCTAAACGTAATTATATTTACTTAAAAATATTTTGCACATTCCTAATATAAATAAATTTTCACAAGAATCAGAGAATAAATATAAAAAACACAGGTTTGAACCATGCAATCAGTATGTACCATCTCAGCGCCATCTATCTAAATATTATGTGCACTTTAACATTCCGATAAGTTGTAGTACTGTGTTTACATCAGTCAATTATTTAATATTGCCAAAAATATTTTATACTTAAAAGTTTATTTATAAAAATAAACTTCTCGTTGGTATAGGGGTATAATTTTCGCTTAGGGTGGGAGAGGTCCCAGGTTCAAATCCTGAACAAGCCAAAGTATGTTTATGTAACACTTTTAAGGTTTTAGGACAGTTTAATGCAATACAACAAAAAACTAATATAACTATTGACACATTTTATTACACACAAATCTACATTAAAAATAAATTTTATATCAAATGTCTTTAAAATTTTAAAGAGAAGCCAAAAAAATTAACGACAGGAAAAATCAATTTTGTCTCTGTTTCCTGTCGAATCTAATAAATGGCATTATCAGAAAAGCCAACTCCTGCCCCTGTAAGTGCCGGTTTCAGAAAAAAATTAGTTCATATATTAATCTGTCAATTATAAGTTACTTCTTTCAACTAAAATAAATAAAAATCAGTGAAGCATGTGTATGGAAACACTAAAAGCAGAGTTCCGTAGTTGTCTCCATCTTTTGAAATTGTTGATACAAGTTAAAAAAATCATTTCATTCAAGAAATTTAAACAAATATTCCTACCTAGAATTTTTCCAGATTTTTCAAGCCTTCAAACTTCTCAAGCAACTATGAGTACGAGCGAGTATTTGAGAGAACGGAGCACTACGAGTGCTCCGTAAACATTTCAACATTTATAAAAAATTAAGGGTACATTGTATTTCTATTAAACAATTTACAGATATTAATTCTTCGCAACATAAATGTATTATCAACTATGCCTTGACAAACATGAAAACACGATGTTTATTTAAAAAATTATAATATCTAGAATCAGCAATACAGTTTCCGTACAACCTTTGCGAAGGCTTCTAAAGACTCTGCTTTTCTCCATCATTTTAGATTAAATAGTTTCCGAAATAAAAATACTAATTATTTATTCATATTTTTCAGTATATCTCGGAAGATACAATACCTGAAATTATGGAAAATGGTAAAAACCCCACACTATGGAATTTTAAAATCTTTTTGAGTAGTAATTTTTCACCACTAAAATGTCCATAATGTCTTAAAATGTCCATAATGTCCTAAAATGTCCACTTTTGAATATATTAATTCACACATATATATCAATAGACATATATATGTGTGAATTAATATGTTTTATTACTCTGCCAATTTTCTAGTTTCTACATCAAACGGTTTCTCAGAAAAACGACAGTGACAGATAGGCAGGCAGACGCGTGAGAGATCTTACGAGGGTCCCATTTTTCCTTCGGAGTTACAGAATATTAACAATGGTGACGTTAAGTAATAGCTTGTAACAGTTAAACAACATGGCCGACAAAATTTAAATATATTGACGTTTCACAATTAAACGAAACTACGTGATGTAGTATAAATTGACACTACAAAATATGGCCATAATACGCATTCCAAGATCTATCAATGATATATTTAGGCATAAAAAAACCAAAGGCGACAACTTTAATTTTTGGGAATATAAAATTTTGGGAATACCAAGCTTAGAAAACTAAATATTCAGTGGCGGGCTTATTGCTACAAGAGCAATCAATTACAACCAACCACAATGAATTAAATGAAAACGTTAAATGCTGTAGCAAATTATAAGTGATTTTTAGACATTAATTAATTATATTTACAATATAAAACATATAATAATGGATGGTAATAACATAAAATTAATTAAAAACTATTATAACCCTATTATATTCCTTGGGAGGGGATAGGAATATAATAGAAGGGATTAAAATCAGCCGATTATGATAAATAATGTAATTTCGGATGAAATATACCATTCGACTGAACTGAAAAACTGAGTACGGTGAAATGTTTGACTCATTTTCTTACTTTTCTACCTACATCAATTGAAATTTTTATCTGCAATATCTGTGTTTACCACGATGCAAAAAATTTCATTCAAATCTACAAAGCCTCTCTGGGGCCATCAACATATGTATTTACATAGAAATAAATTAAATAAATTGTGAACGTTTTCTGTCCCAGAGTCACTTAAACCAGAAACCTACCTATTTATATAAATCATGCGCATTTGAACAAAATGATGCAAAAACGGTTAAGCCTTTTTATCTAAATGTATACAGCACGTTCCATTTAGCTATTTACGACAGACATTATCAATATTGTATTGGAAGAAAAACGATAAAAGCTAATAGAGGAAAACATGCAAGGACATTACGATAAGGGTGTGGTCTAAAAGTACTAGACGATTTGGATGCAAATATGCATACATTGTCGAACCATATGCTCGCCATTTAAAAAAAAGAATGATGAAATTACCTTAAAAAAATACTTAATATATCACAAGTCAGAGAGAATGTGAAACTAGGTGACTTAAGAAGTAAACCGAATTTTAGATTTTTATATCATTCTTCCAAATGAGTGGGCCTCGATATGAACTTGACCTAAAGAAGTCATTTTCAATTCACAGATCATACCAAAACCGGTTAGCATAGGTAATGTCAGCAACGAAGTTCTTCAAAAGAATGTTTTTCTGGGACAAATGATTTAGCTGAGTAGAAACAACTTTGACAAAGAGTTAACAGAAGAATTTGTTTTGGGTTGGGCGGCGTTTGGGAAATTGAGATGGATTTTCACATCGCCAATTCGGCAATCACTAAAAACAAAGGTTTATAATCAGTGTATTCTGCCTATAATGACCTATGGCGCTGAAACCTGGATACTCATGGCTGGCCTGATCCATGCAGTAAAAGTTGGGCAATGAGCTATGGAAAGAGTTAAACTCCGAGTATCTCTGAAGAATAAAACCCAAAATGAGAAAATGTGACGGAGAACCAAAGTAGTTGACATAGTCCTTAACATCAGCAAGCTGTAGTAGTAATTTGCAGATTATATTTGCCAAAGAACAGACAATCAATGGGGTAGATGAATTCTCGAGTGGAGACCACGAGCCTAAAGCACAGTATGGGACGCCCCCAGCTAGATGGACTGACGACCTAGAGAAGTTGGAGAGAAGTGGTTGGATGTGGAAGGCGGAGGATCATGTGTGGTGATGTACCTTGAGAAAGGTCTATGTCCAGCAGTGGATAGTTAGAGGCTGATGGTGATAATGATAACATCAAGATGCATTGAAAACAAACACAAATAAACCTGTGTTGATAAAAAATTCAAATAAAATCTTACAATGCATAAACAACTAACTAAATGAGCTGATATTGGCATTCTTGTTTATAAACCACGCAACAAAAAAATATTGACAATTATCAATTTAACTTTTATTGCGAATAGGCCTAAATTGCAATTTAAGTCATAATGGCACAGAGTTAAGTCCCACTTCTTAAATTGACACTACAAAATATTCTTTTGTTTTCCTAACAAATATCTTCTAAGACACAAGGTTAGGGCAATCGGCATTGACGACATGCTTATGACAATTTTCATTTTACACTTAAAAGGAAACAAATGTATCAGATTAAGCGTACATATTTTTATTATTTTCATGACAATTCACTTGATATTAGACCAATTGGCACTAAGTATTTTGCACATTGTCAAATTGATTATTATCGTTTTTGCTTAAGTGCTAATTTGTACATAATTATGATTTCTCACAAAATTTAAACTTTAATATTTTATAATCTAGGTGACTCATTTAAAAATTAAGATTTTGTCAGATGACACATAACTAATTTCATACGTAGTTGAAGCGGTGCTATTTAACGGTGACGTATACTATATAAACAAGAAGGCTTTTTATTGCAAAACTTTTGCTTTCCAATTTTATAAACACCCTGGATCTGAAACTCAGTGTCTGTAGCATTTTCTCCTTGTAGTGGCAAATTTTCGTAATGAATGTTATAAACTTTGGTGAAATTATATACCAAGATGTAGTTACGATGATTTTATCTGCACATTATGGCACAGCTTGTAAGCTTCTACTATAAAATCGAAACTGACCCCAAATATCAAAAGAGTTTTCATAACATCTTTGAGTTCGTGATAATCTGTAATTAAACACTTTTTGGTTAAATCTGTTTCGTTGTTGTTGTGTTGAAGAATAGAATCTCAATAAATCAGATTTTAACGCAAATGCTTTATTCACTACTGTTACAAAAGTGGCTTTTTGGTTCGTACCTGGTAGTGAACTACTAGGAAAACTTATACGAAAATCTCAAAATTTGTTATTTAGAGGATTGAAATGATATTGCTAATTTACGTCGACTAATAGTACAAAAGGATAAACGTACTAATTTCTTGTTTGCCAACTTACTATATCTATATACGGACTAAAGTATTCAATAATTTTTATTATTATATTCATATGTTTATTATTTATTGTTTATCTTTGACAATTAATACATATCATCGACAATCAAAACTTTAAGACGCGAAGTTCAGAGTGCAGACTGGCACTTTTATTTAAAAGTGCCAGTTGCATTCAATATTATTTTCTAATTACCATAGACACACTAATGCAAAAGATATTTAAAAGTAATAACATTGAAAAGGACATTAATTTCGGATATCCGGTAAATTTTAGGAACATACCTACTCGAGACATCTCAAAGTTATTAATTATTTATCTATGTATATTGATAACGCATAACATATTCTATATCATGGTATATAAAACAATACCAGCTCCTTAGGAAACACAGCTAACACACCAGTTGATAGCAACATTAGTCGCTGAAAAAACAGCCATGACATACAGACAGACAGATGACATAGGTATCTATGAGAATCTGAGAGAACCCTGACAGTGAGACATAGGTATCTATGTCTCACTGTCAGGGTTCCTTTTATGCTAATTAAATATGGTATCCTTAAAACACTTAAGTAACTATATCTCTCACCTTATGTGGTAGAAGCCGGCTGCCATCTGTGGGTGCGGGCTGCAGTCGTTTAAGCCATGCGTTCTTGTGTATCTCGCGGAACATGATTGGCGAATCGCTCTCGCCGCGGCCCGCCATGTCGCGTGTATACTGTCATATAACATGCGTGGTACCCTTCGTCGCCCATGCAATGTCCTCTGGAAAGGTAGGCATCTAATTAGTTTCTGTCTTTAAAACTCGGTTAAGTGTATATAGTTTAACTGGCCAATAGATTAAAAAGAGTAGAGTGTATTTCTTTTATACTATTTCTTAATATTAATATTATTTTTCACCACGTAAGTACTTTCTATATAAAAACTACCAACAATTGTTAAAAAAAACATGCAAATTTAGGTTTACTCATCAAAATTTATTTCGTCACCTTCAAAGTAATCCCCATTACTTGCTATACAACTTTGATAATGCCAGACCCACTTTTTCATACACTTTTCATAGGCCAAAGACGATATGGCCTTTAATTCCCGCTGCGAATTCTGTTTGATGTCTAACTATCTTTCACAGGCGTATAAATATCATGGATTTCTCAAGAAACAATGAGATTTAGAACCATCCTTATAGTTTTCAGATAAACTTTAAATAAACTGTTAGTAACGCTGTTTTTTCATATTTTTCTTTAGCAGTTTCAGACATGGTTAGGGTATATTTGTGGACAAAAGTACGCTAACTATCTCCTTCAATATTATCTCCAAAAATATCCAACATAAATTCTGAAAAAAGTGTTTTTTTTAAACCTTATAACATTCTCTTCCAAAACCACCTGTAGCACAGAAGAAATAAAAAAAATAAATTTCGAATACATCATTTTAACATTTTTATACATGGTGTTGGGTAGCTCGATGTAAAGTCGAAGGGGGCTAGTAGCTAAATAACCATTCTTTAACGAAGTCTGTTTATTTTTTTTTTATTTACTATATTAAGGTTTTCTTTTTAAAATTCCAATATTTGATAGTTAATTCCCAATTGAGTCTTAGTAAAAGCTGGTATGTCAATATTTTTATATTTTTTCACTTATACAATGTATAGCTAATCTAACGAAATTGATTCTAAGCATCTATGTCTACAGCAAAAAATGTTAGCGGCTTTTGAAGTTTACAAAATTTTGTAAAATTAAAAATGCCTTTTTTGATTTTGGCTATTAAAAAAATCAATAAAATAGCCTTTGTCATTCAACCCATTTTAAAAACATGTTGGGCTATTGCTCTTTTTTTTAAAGTATCAACCATGCAGACATCTCATCAATAAATAGAATTAGGGCGCACAAACCAAACACCGAACAATGGCCACCTCATGCGGAATAAAAGCTGTCAATCAGCAGCCACATAGATAGCTTGCCAATTCTTGGAATTACACTAGGAAAATTAATGTTTGTCACTCTGGCAAATTTCAAATTCTATGACACAGGTTTCGTGAAATCTAATTTAGAGCTATCATCATGTTCCTGATAAATCAAGTAAAAATACCAAATAGTTACTTTGAATGAAATGACATCGATTTAGGACTCTTGCCCTAATAAACCATGATTTACAAATAGTATAATCTCTTCAAACAAGGCAGAGATTCGATTGAAAACAACCGAGGCTCAGGGCGACTGATCGAGGCCACCTCCTCAGATATTGTTGAAAAACTTGAATCGGAAGATAAAACAATTGGGAGAAATGGTTGAAGTATATTCTACAACTATTTTTAACATTCTTCATGACCATCTTGACATGTGAAAAGTCAACGCAAGATGGATGTCAATAATGTTCACACTGCCGCAAGAGCAACAACATGTCAAGCGTAACATTTTGGATCTTTGCAGAGAAGGATAAAATTTTGTGCCGAATTGTTACAGGTGATGAAACTTGGGTTCATCATTATGAGCTTAAATCCATGCAGGAGTTCATGTGAGTGGCATAAAAAGGGTACCCCGCTCCAAAGAGTATCACAATCGGCCGGAATAGTCATGACGATGATTTTCTGGAACACAGAGGGTATGCCGCTCATTAACTTCAAAGATAAGCATATTTCTATAACGGGAGAGAACTATGCTGGTCTACCTGGAGCAACATAAAGAAGCATTGAAGAAGAAATGGGAAATTAGCAAAAGGTGTGCTGTTTCGCACGACAATACACCTGTACACAAGTCATATTGTGACAGCTATCGTTCATAAGTGCGGCTTATAAATAATGCAATAACCACCTTACAGCTCAGTATTGGTCCGCTGCGTCTATTATTTGTTCCCAAAAATGAGAAAGAAGCGTAGTGGAAAAAAATTTAGCGATGAGGAAGTTTGCAATATCAGATTATTTTCGAAACAAAGAGAAAAAAATGTTTTTTGAGCGTATAAGTAAATTAATCAATAGATCCGCTTTTTTAATCAATAGAGCTACTTTTTTGACTTCCCCTCGTATATTTAAATGTTACATTATAATTAACAGATCCTCTATGGAAAAACAAGTTGGAAAAACACTGAATTACCAGTAATGCAAATTTTTTTTCTGCGAAGTAATAGTTGTCTCACTCAATCCCGCTTCACTTCCCTCCCACTCCATTTTGTGAACTATTTGACTTCCCCTCAAATATTTAAATGTTCCATTGTGACTAACAAAAACTCCGTAGCTGTTCCGAAGTTACTGACATAGTTATATAGAGTTAAACATTGAAATCATTTCCAAAATTATTACCATATTTTCCACATTTATCATTATAATATCATAAAATACCAGTCAGTAGTTCAATATTAACAATAAACAAGTAATTTTTTTTTCTATAAAGCCAGAAACATGTCAAGGTTTAGAACGGACCGTGTGTTTTTGTCTATTTCAGAAATCAGTTGACGAATACATACTTAACCCTCAAAAAAATAGGTTTAGTGGTACTTAAGTTTGCTTGTAGCAAACTTAAGTACTACTAAACCGATTTCACCAAAACTTCATAATCAGACAGAATAATATTTAACATCTAATAAAGCTAGAAACACAGTATATTCGTAACCAAATGTGAAATATTAGAACAAAACGCAAAAGATAAGCCAAGTCAACTTGTCCAATAGTATTTATTATACTTGTCAATTATAATGGCCTAAAAATAAGTATAAGACATATCCTTTCGAATTACCGGTACATTACCTATAAATAAAACCGTCCAACTATTAGAGCAATTGAAAAGAACAAACATCTTAGGTAATTCTAAAAAATATGAAGCGCTGAATTTATTGACATTTATTGCTATATCAATAAATAGAAAGTTGTTCTCTTTGATGGATTTTCCAACTCGCTATGTGGTTTTCACTTACAGATTGAGCCAAAACATTGCACAAACAAAAAATGATTTTAGGATGTACGGAATTAAAGACAAGCGATATAGAAAAATATGTAATTAACTCAGCAATTATAGAACACGAGCTACGAAACAAAAGTTATTTTAAAAAATGTTGAATACACTTTGTAAAATAACATACAAGAATAGTGTACTATGGACTCTCGGATGATGCTTATTGTAATGCAGATTTCGAAAGGTTAAAGGTTGTGTACGTACATCATACAAAATTAGAGAAGCATTGAAAAACTGAATCTGTGAATGACAAAATTGTATAATTGTGTACACTTCTTGTAACATTGGTTACAATTTATATAATTTTTTCAAAATATAAACACATTTAGGCGTAACTTAGCAAAAGGAAAACATTGTTTTCATTGTCACTTCCATTGTACATTGTATATGACACAGGCCTAAAATATTTCTTACTGGAGACAGCCAAGCAACACTTTAACTGCCTATTGACTAACTGGACATTCAGAGAATTACTAGTCAACCAACTAATCAGCTTTGTTGATTAATTGGCCTATTCATAAACACAGGAAAAAGCTCCAAGACAACCAATAAGGGGACGGGGACATTGTAATTTAATCTTAATAAGTGGGACATCTGGCAACTCTACAATTCAAAGCAACAAAGATAAATAGAACAAGGATAAAACTGAGCAAATATATCTTGAACAACAGGAAAAGAAATACAAAAAGCATGGGGAAAAAAACAGAAAAGTCTAACTTCTTCATCAGGGCAATAAACAAATAAGTATCTTTACTTCTAATAATAAGTATTAACAGTTAACGTAATCATTTCGACACACTTTTTAAACCATTTTAAAGATAGGCCGTATAAACAGCAACAATGGAACATTTATATCTTTAACTAAATATAGACCAACACTCTCTACTCTATTTTGCTTCTTCCAAAAACTCGATTAGATTAACATTTCCTTATTACCACTTTGTCCTCTTCTGTAGACAAATAAGTAAGTGTTGAACAACAAATAACGATATGGGATGAACAAATTTTGTTTTTCTAGGTGTTTTTCTTGCTCAATGGTTTTCCACTAATATTTATAAGGTGAATTATGACAATGGTATTACCCATTGTATTAATGCATTTGTTGACTTTTATACTGCTTTTTTATAATGCAGAATGCACTTCTGTGGAAAACTGTCAGTACAAGAACACATTTATGAAAAGTTACCGTTGATTTTTTATATATTTTACATCTTTCGGTTTTTAATCCTCATAAATACACTTGCAAACTTTTCTACTTACTCGAGAGTTACAATTTTCATTTCCACCTTTTCTGAGACTATTAGTTTATTTTTATTTATACACAAATTTTGCAAATATGTTTATTTAACATCATTAATAAATCATCATCACATATTGCAAGAAATTACTTTACATAATAATAGGAATGGATGCAAAAAATCTGGCCAAGCGCGTGTTGGAACCAGCATCAAGTAGGGTTCCGTAGTTACTGTATCTACTGTGCTTAAAAACTTGGAGAGAGGCAATGTGTCCCACATTGCATGCCATTTCAAAGCCTTACATTTCGCAAACGCAAATAAATAAACTATCTATCTATATATGAAAATAAACTATAGAGTACTAGCAGAATGTAGACATGAGGATTCCGTCAGTACAGAGATATATATAAATGTATATTTATATGTACATATATAGATATATAGTTTTTCTATGAAACTTATAAAAAATATTATTTTCCGGTATATAAACACATCTTTAACATATAAATATATCTTGACTTTCCCAAAAATTATAAAATTTTGAATTATTGGTATAGTTTCTCGGTAAGTTTTAAATAAACTTTGAGTCACGGCGTTTCTTTTATAATATGAGTTCAAAAGTATCGGAGAAAAGACAAATATCTAAAAAATTTATAAAATTTTTTGAAAAATACTTTTGGAATAATTTGTTCTATCAATAGAGAATCCACACGATACATTAAAAAAAAAAACAAGACTTTCAATTAGATTCTTTGGTCCCTAAGACATTTCCACACACATTTTTTTAAGTGTCAACTGTTGAGACATTTGGGTCAATACTTATCTCATCATTGTGCCAAATTCCATGTTTCTACTTCATATAGTTTCTGAGAAAATTTTGTGGAAAAGTTTTTAGAAATGTCTCTGGAAATTTCCTACATAAAATTCTAAAATAAATATATTTGGAATATTCAGAAGTCCCTCTTTTTATCATGTAATGGATTCTACGAAACTAAATTTCATGCTGAGTTGTGTGTAGTTCTGATCGCAATGCAATAATGTCATAAAATTAAAAAATTACTTTTTAGTAAAAACAAAAAAATAACAGAATTTTCAACTTCAATTTTCACCCAATTCCAAATGTCCAAATTATTTAAAATTTTGCACACATATCAAGAACTGATGATAATGTAGTAATTTCATAAAACAAAAGATGAATTTTTAAGTTTAAAACAAAAAATAATGAACCATTCAATTAAATTTTCACCCACTTCCAGGCATCCGAATTATTTAAAGCTTTGCACACGTATCACGAACCAATGACAATACAATAATTTCATAAAATAAAAAAATTTCTTTAGTTTAAAACAAAAAAGGACTAAAGAAAAAATGGAATTTTCCAATTAGATTTTCACTCACTTCCAAATGTCGGAATTATATAAAATGTTGTATACATATCAAAAACTGATGGCAATACAATCATTTCATACAACAACAAAAAATTTTAAGTTTAAAAAAAGACTAAACAAAAAATTATGATCATTTAATCAAATTTTTGCTCACTTAAAGGCGTCTGAATGATTTAAAATTTTGCACACCTGTCAAAAACCGATGACAATATAATAATTTCATGAAATAAAAAAAATTTAAGTTTAGAATAAAAAGACCAAACAAAAAAAATAATGGAATCCTTCAATTAAATGTGGTTCACTTCCAGACATCCAAATTATTCGAAATTTTGCACACGACAATACAATAATTTCATTTACAATTTGAAAACAAAAATAAGACGAAAAAAGTAAAAACAAATTAATAGTTTAAAAAACTAAAAAGAAAACATGCTTTTAAAAAACACTGCACTAAAAAGCAAAAAATAATTATGTCTGTTTACTCAGTAACTCAGAACTAGTTTAGTGTAGGCCATGTTTGTTATTCAGTACAATATTTGAGTGTAAAAGTGTGGGGCGTTTTTTCTCAAAAGTAAATAATTTTGCTTCTCAAATTAATATTAAGTGACCGAAAATGCTTAAGATTTTGATTAGATTACAAGACAAAGCACCCCACTCTTTTACATCCAAATATTATACTCAATAGCAAACATGGCTTATACTAAAGTCCTTACTGCATAGATGGAGAAAACAGGTTCGATAATTATTTTTTGCTTTTTAGTGTGGTATTTTGTAAAAACGTGTTTTTTTTATTTTTTAAACTATTAATTTATAAACAGTGGCTCACACAATATAGAAAGTTCATATTTGCTCCATAAAACTGAATAATTTTGGGTATTAACTTTACAATATATATAGTTCAATGTGTTTTATCACCATGCAAAATTTCTAGTTTAAATATCAAACAGTTCCAGAAAAAAAACTGCTGTGAGAAATGGATGGACTCGTAAATGATCTTATAAGGATTTTGTCTTTCCTTTCGGTATAAGGAATCATAAAAGTAGTAAAGAGAATCTCAGTTTCGTTTTAAAAAACCTGTCCAATCATATCCGACTTGATGCGACGCATTTAAAAAATGTTTTCTTTTTCATTATTACAAAAAACCCCAATTTAAAAAAAAGCATTTTTTCAATATTTAAGGGATTACAGATGTTACAAAGTTATAGGGGGTTTCCTTTTCACTACGAAACCCTAAAAACTTTCCCATATATATTAAAAAAGGATATACAAATGTTTAATACCTCTAAATACAAAGTAACTAATTGAATATGGCAACAGATATTTAATATTACAAAAATGGAGTGAAAGCAATTTATTGAGAAACTGTGATTACAAAATCACGTACACTTCTGAATCATTGTGATGAATATTCATTCCTTTTTAGATTTAAAATATTATATTTTAAATTTTCTAAGCCTATTATAATATGGCTTTGTTACATCTACAGTTAAATTTTTAAATATTTTTTTTAGTAAGCTCAACAAGTTATTAAATTATCATGCAGTAGCTATATTATTTTTCACCTCCGGAAGCAGTTTCAGGACTAATATTGTTCTTTAAACAATAGTGTATTTTATGAAAAAGTGATTTCTTTAAAATTCCTTTTAATTTTCTGCAAACCTCTAACCGCAAATAAACCATCACACCCGCTCCTATTTCGTCGGTAACAATAAACCAGGAAATGAGGACTTCCCGAAAACCGCGAAACGTCACCCGAATTAACGCTTATATTTACCGATATGTAAATAAATGACGTAGCGTCTACCCAATTAATATAGACGTGTTGTACATTTGCAAATGTTTAGCACAAAAGGTTTAATTGTAATTCCGTCAACGTAGATAATACAAGCAAATATAACAATAGGAACGCAAGGAACCAAATAAGTCTGAGAGTATTGGCCTAATAAATAAAGTTATTTAAATATATATATTCACGTGTAAACGAAAATTTACTTACAATTGCGCAATTATATATTCTTATTATTCATAATGTCACCTCGAATTATTATCGCACTTTCACTATTTAAAAATAGTCTTGCGAAAATAATGTCGTTAACTTTTACATCAACGTATAACAATAATGACAGCAAACAAAGCAAACGCCATTATTTTTATATGACGTTTAAATACCGTACTTGCCATGAAAAAAAATATTCCTTGCCATTAAAACTTCGATACGTTTCAAAAGTAACTGAAACATTCGTAATGTTTCAAAAGTAACTGAATAAGTATCTAAACATCGGATTGTTTAATACGACACGAAGAAGAATAGGCAAATATAAAAATATGGTTAAATGATAAACATTTAAAGAAGACACTTCACACAATTGCCGAAAAATTAATTAAAAATATCAACACAAAAGATATTTATACTTCATCTAGTACATGCAAAACTAAGAGAATACAAACAAATATTCGGGACTACCATCTTTTTCTTTGAAGTGTGAAGTCTCTGGGGAAGTAAACGTCATACTTGTGTTAAACAATCGGATACAGTCAACAGTTGGCACTGTTAATAAATAATGCAGAAAAGTAATAGATAAACCAGGACTCTGGGGACAGCAAAATTGTTCCGCCTTCTAATTTGTATGCCATATCTGCTTGTGACCATCTATAAGGCTTCCAAAATTACGAAAATGTCAATTATGAAATTATTAACAAATTTATAGGTTTAAGTTAAGTAATTAACTTAGTATCATTAAAAAAAGTTACAGTAGTTTTGAAATATTATTTTGAGGTATATTTGTATTTTTTTGAGGTATATTTGTATTTAATATTTATGAAATCAACCAGAATAAATCATACTGTTTGTGTACCTGCTTATAAATAATAAAACAATCATAATTAAATGTGTAAGTTATTGCGTATATTTGATAAACGTCAATAAGATCTCGCGTAAAAGTTTTGTGCTCAAAACATCCGGTGGAGGCGCTAGCGAGTAGTACTACATTTAACTAGTTGTCTAACAAGAGTAAAAAAAACAAATGAAATATCATTTTTTCTACTTTTTTGCTCCTGTAATTGTAATCGCATATATAATAAAGCATCCAATGTTTTATGAACTAAGTAGCCTCTTAGTTTGTTGCAAAAATATCCGGTAGGAGAAAACAATATCTCAGCTTCAACACTTGTAGACGGTATAGACAATATATAATTTGACGCTATCATAAATGCACAATTCGACTCGAATAATAAATTCTCGACCGACATTTTTTCTAAACAAATCTTTGTTTCGTGTCGTAGCTTTGTGTACATCTTTTTCCAATCGTGCGATTGTTAACTCTTTGTCCCCTTCCTCACTATTTGTGGTTACAGCCAGCTTCCATTTCGGGTTTTTGCAGATGTCATCGTGGATTCTGAGTGTGTTTTTTTTAAATTTCAGCCTTTCCAATAATTTTACAATAAAAGTTCTGATTTCAACTGACAACGGTTTTTTGAATTTTTCCGCAGTTGTGGTCGTGAAAATTCTTGATTGTTATGCAAATATTTTAAAACACCAGATGCAATTATTCGTATTTCTTTTATTCTCTTTCTGAGAGATAAAGCAAGTTTGTTTGATTGAGGATCTAATTTACTTAGCATAAACTGTAATGCAGCGTCCGCTTTTCATAAACTTGAATCACGACGACACAAAGACATCACTATTGTTTTATTACATCTGAACTACGGTGAATGTTGTAAAGGTCTTCAATTTCTTTATCTGTAAATTCATGGTAGAATTCGAATCTAGTAACGATTTCATAACGCATGATACAAACATATGATTTAAGAAATCCGGCAACCATACTTAAGAAACTACTCTATCTCGTTTCACAGTCTAATATCAGATCCACGTTTTTAACGTACCCTCCTAAAGTATATTTTTATAATAAGTAATTTTTCAAAGGAGGTTTATGGAAAGATTTAACCACTCCTATTTTTTTATAATATCTTTATATAAAAAGTCTGGCTCTGGGAATTTACGTTCATCTATAAAAAATCCATCATCAATTTCTTTCTTCTTCAGCATCAGTATTTTCGAATTCGGGTTCAGACTGCAGACTTGAAGTTTTCTAGGTTTTATATAATACATCAATGACCGCAAGTTGTATTCCAAAAGCATAACACAGTTGATTGTGATCGTTAAATTTCTTATTCACATTAACCATTACATTGGCTCCGTCTGTAGTGAAAAAAATTATGTCGTAGATATTGGGCTCAAACGCACAAAGTATTGTTCTAACAATTGAGTAGCTACATCAATTGTTACAGAACTTTATATCTTCAATAACCCCAAATTTTTGTACTTGCTTTGGTCTAAGTATTTATTGTGAATGTTTATTTTTAAATACCTTCTTTTTGGGGTGGAGGGGATTATTCATCAAAAATAGTAGTGAATCTTTGATTTCGGAATTTAATTTCTATGAATTATTTAATTAATTTGTTTTTTTTTGTTTAATCACTTGGTTTTAGAACTCTTTTGGTTACAGTTGTATGAAATTTTGTTAAACCATAGCCAGATACATTTATATAAAATATAAATACGATAGATTTAAACATATATTTTATGTTTTTACATACAAAATTTGTTAAAAAGAATTCCATTTAGTGCTATCTACCTGGTCACACTAGCCACTGTAGATAACACTATTGAATAGTAATTTGTAAGTTTAGTTTTCTTTGTTGGAGGTTCATTTCTAGTGTTTCTGACTGAATACTAAGCATTTTTAGCAGTATTTGAAGTACTAGCACTTTTGGAGCCTTGATCTGGCATTTCACCATTATGCTCAGCACGCATGTGGGTTTGTAACGCTTTAATTTAAACACCAGGAGTTTTTAATACTTTTTTACAATGTTCGCATTCGACATTTTGTCCATTATTTTTTCGCAACAAATGTTCCCAAATCAAAAGTTGTCTGTGTTTGTTTAAAAACTCCTTGCATACGGTTTTCTTTGTTTGACCCTGAAGAAATTGTTTTTGATAACTTGAAGAAATAATTAAAGCAGTACTGACGGATTTCCCAAAGGGACTTATACCTATACCAAAGAATATTAACTATTACTACGTAAAGAAGCGACACTCACCTCCCCTCGCCAGTTTAACGCCACCCGCAGATTTTGTTGAGTTTTGTCTATTCACAATAATTCAATGCTACGGCCCCTTATTGCACTATGTGTGAGAAAGCAATAAAATGGCTAAGGATAAGAAAGTAATTTGTCTCTCTCTTTTTGTTTGTTGTAAATAATTTTGTTTTGTATCACCAACTTATTTGGTTAATATCTAGAATTTTATGTCTACAAACATGTTACTGAGCAGTTTTAAATATCAAACTATTCTTAAAAGTCATTGTTTTGTTTGAACGCGATGTGGTTGGCAAACATATCCTTGTAATGTCGGCCATAGGCTTATTATATTGTTTTTAAGAGATCTTTCACATGAAGCAAATCTAATTAAGTCAAATATACAACGAAGACAATATTTCGTGTATCACATATATAAATAAACAAAATTTATTTTTATTTAAGATCTTGTTTAGTTTTTAGAAGCCACACTAAGTACCTTTTTTCAAATGTTATCTTAATATTATTATTATCAAATCACTTTTACAAAATTAAATGTGTTGTGTAAAATATTTATTTACATAATAACATTTTTACTATTAGGTAATATTAATGACGTACGCGCAAGTACACAGTTACTGCGCCAACGTGCCATAGAGACAGTCATTCGGTCGATGCTATTGCCCAGAAAGAGAAACAGGTATACTGCTGACGTATAGAGTCAACACGCTGGACGGTGCGATTGCCCGCAACGATCGAGACCGATATGTAGTAATAGTGAACATTCTTTCCTGCACGCTGCTGACAGCCCTACATTAACTTACGCACACACACATACGGATAGGCGAGTATTTATGCAATAGTGTAGGTAATTAAATCTGTTCGCTTGTATGGAGTGTCCGTGTGTGCCTATACATTGCATCGCAATTCGCGGAGATTCCCTTAAGTTAGTCATTAGATAATATGGAACTCTATTCTTTATTTGAAAGGATTAATTTTCCAATATTTGTCGTGTCGTGCATGAATTATCCGTGTCTAAAATTAATCACGGGAATTACCACTATGCAACTAATTAGTACAGACTGACAGTGTTGCCCCCTATTTTTAAAGACGTTACATTACGACCTACATTGGTATGTAATTTTAGGCATAGTTTAAAAGTATTTGTGATTTTAGGCGTTTGTAGAATGTAATGTAATGTAAATCGATCCTCGATCGGTATGTTATTTTTATTGTTCAAGTCAAGATACATACTTCCGTAATTATGGAATTACGTAATTATGAAATCGGAGCTTTAACCGTTTGAGTGTTGACGAGCACTATCGCGCTCGTGCGCGTACTAACTAAATTTGCCACGAGCGCGACGGCGCTCGGGAAATCAGTTGCTGTTTAGCTCGCGGTAGGGGAGGTCGCTCACACGCATCGTTAATTTGTCATCTTTGTACGTGTTACATAAAGTTGAAATTATACTATTATTAGTAATTACAATATGAAAAGGATCCAGGAAAAGAAAATTTTTAGCCCATAATGTCGGAATACGAAAATAATTCGAGTGAAAATGATCGTTTTTCAAGTTGTGAAGAAAGTGATAGTGGGAGTGACATTGCGGTGCGCTCACAATTTGGCGTAATGCAAATTTTGAATGATAGTGATAATAGTGACGATAACAATTATTTTGCTGATACGGAGAATGTACCGGACTGCGAAAATACGATTTGACCTTGATTTAAGTTTTTGTTATAATTTTTGTTCACAATATATATTTCCATAATTTTCTTTGTATTTTATTATCCTTGTACAAATTTTTGTTAAGAAAACATCGAAAAAATTATTAAAATTGGATAATTTTTGGAAGAGATACAGTTTTTTTTCGAGACTAGACTATCAAAAACAAAAGATTTCTTTGGCATTTTTAAGTATATATGAGTAAAAAACCATGACACTAAAACGGATAATAATGTGCCCAGATATACGATATTTGTGTTTGTAATAAAAATTTCAATTTAATTTTGTTAAAATTAAAAGTAAATGTGGTGGACACACGTATTAACTGTCAATAAATATCTCTTTTGTAAATAATATTTGCGTTTAACATTTTTCAAAAACATTCTGTGAAAAAAATTGAATAATGTGTTTTTTGTTTTATATTAGATCTTCATTTTTAATTCTTCTTATTCTACGTGTACGTATGCTGTACGGGAAGGATTACAAGTAAGCATCAAATTATATGCAAAAAAATCTCCAGTGGTGCGACAATAGGGAATCTTACACAAAGTTAATTGTAGATGGCGCCGCCGAAGTAAGACGTAAATAAAATTAGCTGTTAAAAAAGCGGTAGATTTGTGGCGTGTAAAATTGAAAATTTTTATGTGAAGGGAAAATATGACGAAAAATTACGGATATTTAACAATATTACAATTTAAAAAATCGAAACAAAATGAATGCTCTGAACAAAGCCGAGGCTTTGTTTTGTTGTCTTAAAGTTTTTGCGACTATTTCCCACAGCTTCCGACTTTTTTATCCTTAGGGAATAAATGAACAACTATATTTTCAACTGCAACAGCATCTAACTGCACACCGTTGATTCACATTTATTATAAACCGAGATGTAATCTTCGAAAAAGCGATAAAATTCAATATTTCTCAAGACAGACGTATTTAAATTACAAAAATTCAAATCACGTTTATGATGTTTACGTTATAGTACAGGTAGCCACCTGCGGGAGAAATTGGCAGTTAAGTTCCCTATTTTAGGATTAATCATTCAGTTCATAAGAAAGAACGACATAAAAATATAGAATTTTTCATATTTATATCCATGTTTATTTTTGTTTTTACGTTTGTTTGTATATACTTATTTTGTACTCTCTGCATATTATAATGTCATTTCATTCTTTTTGTTTAATTATAGCCAACTTCTTATTTAGTTTTTGTTTTATTGTATAGTTTATTCTTTTGTTAACAAGCAACAATGGCAAAAACCCGAAATATGATTTAATCAGTGTTGCATAGCCGTTTTTCCACACTTAACATTGGGAAAGGTTCTCTCTGGAGAGAACGAACGCTATATAATCAAAGATAAAGAAAGGTTCCCTTTTTGTTCGTTGAACATCAAAACTGTCATTTCTGCGTTTTTTTATAAATTATTATGCAAAATATATGTCTAAAACAAAAAATAGGCTAAGCTGTTGTGTTGTTGGATGCAATGCCCATAGCTACGAATTTCAGGGTATGATAACCCAATATTACTTCTAAGCAGTCAGTCCAGAATGTTTCTTGAAACCGGCGAGACGGAAAAGTTTATAAGGGGGCTGTTCCGAAAGAAACATCTGCATGATAATTACTAAACAAACGTACAACTGACTCATTTGGACTACTTGTTCTGCCACTGCATATATTTTTTTTAGCGTATATGCGTACAAACTCGCACGTATGCACACAAAAGTAAATGCTAAAAGTTAGATTTCCAATATGCGGATAAGCAGCATCACCGCATACTATTTTCTTTTTTTTTTATTATTTACTTCTACTTATCATTTATTTTACGTATATTATTATTTTACACATTCGTAAATTTAGTAAGATGGTGGTGTCGGTGTCGTGTGTTATCGGTTCACTTATAATGATATTATTTCAGTCAGTTATTCAGAAATCGATCTCATATTGTTTTAAGACACCTTAATGCAAAATTGAAGATAGGATGATTATTTTATTATCTTACATTTTCACAAAAACAATTACGTTGGAAATATAAACAGAATAAATCGAAAGTCGTACGAAAATTTATTGGGAATGGTTAACCATGGTTGTTCGGTGACATAGAGGTAAATTGGTAAGAGTTTTCGAACGCGCCCTAATTCTTGTTAATGTTTATTGTATGATAAGTTTGACGTTTCGTGACATTTGGCCCGAGTAAAGGTAAGTATTTATCGTAATACTTCATTACCTTAATGTGTAAATGTGTTTAATTTACGATTTGTATTAATTACTGCTAAGAAACGAGATAATAATTTAAACGGCATAAATCTCCTAAGTACTTCAAACTTTGTATTTATTCCTTTACAATGTACATGTCATGCCGAAATTGTTCCACTCCTAGGGCAGCACTTTTATCTCACATGTATCGATAAATTAATAACTTTTTAAAAATTGTGTTACTTAAATGTATTGATTACTGTTCTCTTAAAAGTTACTATGTATTGCAATCTTACTTACATAAGTTAATTTTGTTTTATAAATTAACATTGTATTTGACGTGAAATGTACGGAATAGAAATGAATTTTCGAGATTTTCACATTATTAATTTTTGGCATTTGCATGGAGAGTTTTTTTAGAATTATTTTAGATTGTTTTCGCAAGTAAAATGATAATATAAAGTGTGCTCATTCTTGAATGTTTGATTCTAGACTCAATATTTAATTTTGAAAAATATATCGATGATACCATTTGATATAGTCGATACATGACGCGTTCTTATTCTCGGTTCCTAGTTCCTATTTTTAACACTCAGCGCTATTGACAAGCGTTATTATGATCACGTGATCTCTTGTAACCGCCAAAATATCTGTCATCTTTAGTAACCGTTTCGTTTTTGTCGTTCATTTAATTGATTATCTGGAAATATTTTAAAGTTTCTGTTTCTTTTTCACCAAAATATTGTTTAAAAGGACGCAAGGCACAGTTTTATATAATTCACACAGTGTTTCATAGTGTATCTTCTAATAATTCGCTGATATGGCGAAAGTCCACATAACCAATGTCGTCGTATTGGATAATCCGAGCCCTTTTCAGAATCCATTTCAGTTTGAGCTAACGTTTGAATGTATAGAGGAGCTCAAAGAAGATTTGGAATGGAAAATGATATACGTGGGGAGTGCGGAAACGGAGGAGCACGATCAGATATTGGACACAATTTATGTCGGTCCTATTCCCGAAGGAAGACACATGTTTGTGTTTCAAGCACCACCCCCCGACGTGACCAGGATACCCGAAAATGACGCTTTAGGGGTAACTGTCGTTTTATTAACATGCTCATACAGAGGCCAGGAATTTGTCAGAGTCGGATATTTCATAAACAATGAGTACAGCGAAAACGAACCTGAACTAAGGGAGAATCCTCCGGCCAAGCCGCAGTTTGACAAAGTGGTGAGGAATATTTTGGGCTCTCAGCCGAGGGTGACGAGATTTAAAATCAACTGGGACGACGCGCCGACGGGAACGGGACCCGTGGACGGTGGGGATGTAAACATGGATAGTGCTTTGAATGTTAACACGGCCACGAACGATTCTTGTGGTGTTTCCGTTAATGCTGATAGCCAGATCAGCGCCTTGGACGTTCATGGGAGTAGTATGGGTGGCTATGGAGAGAATTCGAATTCGGTTGCCGCTATGGAGTGTTGAAGGCGGGTAAGTTTTTGAATATTTTCGTAAATATTAATTTACTGATGCGTTTCATGTCGAATGAGTTCATAGTCTATTTCGACTTTTATTATCAGTGGACAACGTGTGTTCAGTTACTAAACAATTTCTCTGCTAAGTGTCAACAAATATTTGTGATGTTTTTAAAAGAACATGTTTCGACACGTCGAGTTCGTGATGCAATTACAGCAAGCACTGGCTCGCTTGTAATACATAGAGCGTTTCTTTTCTTTTTCACGAGTCTGTCGGCCCGTGGCACTACATCTTTTCGCAAAATTAGAATAATTTTTCCCAAACGTTTGATATTTTTTTAATTTAATGTTCGAGTTCAAAGGAAAAAAAATTTAAATGTTACCAACACAAAAAAAGTTTTATCAGTGTTTAAAACATTTCAATTAATAATTTATTTTGACATTGCAATGTTTGTTGAATGTGTTGTACCAATTTGTTTGGTAGTATGCATATTTAAACACAAAATTTGACATTATTTGAAACCTCATCTAAATCTTTTAAGAGTGAAACGTCCTACATATCCTGACAAGAGATTTTATGGATAATACCCATCATCCGATTTATCTGTTTTCCTTTGTGTCATTTTCCGGAACATTGGATGGATGCCTTGAGTGTTTGCAGCTAGATTATGATGGCAATTTAGAATTAAATAAATAGGAATCTACTTGGAATGTGTCATATGTTTTATAGCTAAAATAACATTATTGATTTTTATTCTAATTCAAAGGTTAAAGATTGTTAAATATTCTTATATTCATGTGTTCTAACAACAATCTAAAACAATATTTTAATTTTGATCCAAATTTTTAGGGTTCTTTACTTCGAAAAGAAAAAACCAAACCCTTATAAAATCACTCTAATGTAGGATTGTCATCCATCTTCTTTTCGACGGACACTGTCCTCTTTTTAAGAATGCATAGGGTTATCCGGGGGGGGGACTTTTTAAACTTCTCGGGGAGGGTTTTAAACATCTGGGGTTTCAAAGGAATATATATTATATAGAATAATCTATATATTAATGAATATATAATATATAGAATAATCTATATATTAATGAAAGAAATAAACAAATATAATATATTATTACTTACATTTTTAGGATTAAATATATATTTACAATCATTTGCCAGGAATTTTAAAACGCATTGAAGTTTTCAAACCAGAAATTGTAGAATGCTATCTAGTAGTAATATTATAATATAATAAGAGACTTGCTAACCAAAGTTTATTTGGCTGTTGATTTATTTTTTAAAGTTGGTTACTATTAATGGATTTAAGCTTTAGCGTTAGCAATTGTTGAAACATTATAGTTTTGTATATAATCAAGCGTTTTACCATTATACAATCATTCTTTTTTGTTTTTGGATATTAAGATAAATAAGACTTGATTAATACAAAATAATTTTGATTAGTTACATTAATAATTTAAGTGTCCGGTGTTACGAGGGGTTTGTAGCTTATCACCACTATTTTTCTGAATATGGTAATTCTACTCACGTGTCCGTTTGCTTCTTATAGCCGTTTTTCACAAAAATAGTTTTGCAGCAGAAACTTGAAATTTTGCCAAATGATAGAGCATACTGACCCACATTTATTTCAATAGATACATTAAAAAATATTTATATTAAATTTTATAGGTGCCAAATACTACTTTATTATATTAAATAATAATTTCTTTTGGATTTCAAACTTGTTTTCAGAATTTTATTTAAGGTAGTAGGAATACGAGAGATATTCTTGAAATTGCAAATTTATTAACTTTAGGGTTTTGGCAGAAACATGTTTTGAAATTGAAAAAAAAATTATTTGTTTTTGCATAAATATTTCTGGCTTCGTTTTTTTTTAATATTTCTGGTTTTAAAACTAACCTCTTTACAGTGTTGTTAAATTGATATAGCAAGACAGCTTTTAAGGATTTCCGAGTACAAAATCAAAGTTTTTCATATTTTACCCCATTCTTGAAGTGCAACTATTTTAACAATAATGCAAGGGTTACGCACAACGGATGGACGCCACGCAGCGTTGTCAAAGTGATACAATGTGATTTGGTTTTGGCTCAATATTCAATTATTATTTTGAAGAAAAAAAAATCAACTATATTAGCAACTTAATAATTTTCTTAAGCCCTTGTTTCATGCAGGTTCTGTTTATAATATTGAAACTTAAATGTTGTTACGATTGACAAAATGTCAAAAATATTTTTAACTGAAAAATGAAAATTATTTCTCAGGCCCAAATTAAAAAATGTTTTAGGATTATTTTAGTGTTATATTTTCGAGAGGCATCTGAACAAAAATTCTTGCTTGACTAATTAATCGTCATTCCATACACAGGGTTTTTTATATACTCATAGAGGTTTACTACGAGTGCAAAAGTAAGTCGTAGCAAATTTTTGTCAAGATGGAATTTTTTAAGGTCCAGAGTAAAACGGTGATGAAAGTTATAGGTCAGTTATATCTATACGTCCGTCCGCCTTTCCTAGCCTCCATAGTTTCTACCGTTTTAGACTTTTGTGATACAGTTTAGATGTTTTCATATTTAGATCTCTGTGGTAAAAGGAGATGAATTTTTTTTTTATTCACCCTTTTTAGTGAGTTTTCATTGAATAGGACTTTTAAAAAGATTTTCTTTACAATTTTTAATTTTTAAACCCTGTTTGCGAAATATTAAACTTCAAAGTGCAATTTAAATAAAATTTCCCTTGTTTAATTTGTTCTCGTGGTGCGTTGGATTGATCACAAGGCATATGGTCTTTGACGATACGGCGCACCACGGGAACCCCGATTCGATTCCTGGCCATTCATCGAACAGGGGTGGACTGGTGTTATGGTTGGCTATAAGACATTGCTTTCGTAGCAATAAGTCCGCCATATGTATCAATTAGATACATTAAAGTAGTTTTCCCTTCTGTTTTTCAATCTCAAGTTTGATTAGATTTCTCAAATTAAAGTATCTAAGTTAACTGGCGTTTTAATAATTTCATAAGAGAACTACCGAACCCTACTATGTGCGTGTATAAACACGTATTTGGTATTGGTTTTATTTATCGGTTTATTATATTGGTTTTATTTAGAAAATTGTGTGTCCGGGTTTTCCTGTAGGATTGTACGTGATCCCACTGTGCTGATTGTGGTCCGATTTATAAATAGCTCATGGGGGTCGATATAGAGGCCTGATATCCAGCCATCTGGTGATATGATATGCAAAAACTTTGGTCTGTGACTGTATTGTTATCCACAGCTATTTATGTCCTGACAGACAACATATGCTGAAATCCAATAAAGCAAGATGAGCAGCGATATGGAAGTTCTTTATTTTTATATTTGTTGTCATCGCCACTTTCACCATCATCCACATTAATATGTAGACAACCTAGGCTAAAATTAGTGAATAGACGCTGAAGGCCCCAGTCTAGATTATGCATACATTTTGGGCTCAGTATCAGACATTTGGACTATTTGCGTAAATTTGTTTTCGAGCCTGATATCGAACACTCGGGCCACTTACCGGTTAATTATAAATGCTAAAGTGACTTCTTTTTCTGTAATGTATTTAGATGTTAAAGTACCAAACCGAATAGAATGAAAGACAGAATAACTAGAAATTTCAAAAAGGACGTGAGGTATGTGATGTTATCATAAATTTAATGACGAATAATCTACGATAGCAGATTATTTTTTTACTTGCGACCCCAGTGTGACATTGGTATATCAATTGAAAGGGGTTGGTGAGTAGAATACCAAAAAATATATAATTTGCCAGAATGTTGAAAGAAATGAAACTTACTAAGTATTTTTTGCTAAATAACAATACAAATGCATATGTTATTAAATACTTCAACAACAGTCACATTGAATCTAATGGTAGGTCCACACTCATGGGATCATGTACACACAGGCAATATGAGCAGCGTGCAGTACAAGAATGGTCACCAATATGAGAGTGCATTTAGTTGACGGACGTCTGTAATAAATGAAAATTTCCAACGTGCCGAATTTTAAATCATTAATATTATAATAACTTATAATTTTTGTATATTTACTACACCATTCTAATAAGTGTATATACATCTATATTTGGCGTTAAATTTGTAGAAATTCATTATTCACAATTAAATGAAGCTACATGATGTAGTATTATTCCTACTTTCTTTAAGTTCTTTACCACGACCTAGGTTTTGTTGTATTACAACATCATCGGGTGGGCTATTAGCAAAGATGCTATTGCTAATAGCGCATCTGAAGATATTGTAATACAACGAAACCTAGGTCATGGTAAAGAACTTGAAGAAATTAGAAATAATAACACATCACGTAAATTCATTTAATTGTAATAACGTTATGTTCATATTTTTATGTAGAGGTCTTCTATTTATCTTCTGTATGTGCCGAATACAAAATTATCTCAACGTTATATTGTTTATTTTTCATTCCATATTCTCTTTGTTTACACCAATTTTAACTGTGGTGTTTATTTTCTTCATCAGTTACTATAAATATCGACATGTAATTTCCGCTTTTGTTCAACAAGATTAGAGAACAGTTAACCTTATCAGAAGTAATACAAATTGATTTTTTTATATTTCACATAGGTAGACATCGCTTTGGTGATGCCGCACAACACTCGGTATGCATATACTGCTGCTGACGCTAGTGTTAATATTGATATAGTGTTTCATCAATGGAACGAAATATGTAACAATTTTATCAATTGTAATCATACTATTTTGTACTCAGGAATCCACAGGACCGACTTGCTGTACACATTTAATAACAGATTGTGTATGTACCATTTTTACCTATGATTTGCCGCCCATCTGGTAAGCGGTAGGAACATACCGTCAGGATAATAATCTGACGATTTAGGTTCAAAAATGTAGGTAAAGTTTCCACACTGCTAACTTTTTTTTTGGTAAATGATTGCTAAGAACTCTGAACGTGTTTGTGCAATGTCGAGTTGATATGGTGGATGTTTTACTAGAACTCTGCCTGACTCCTGTAATTTTGACAAGTATAATTTTGGATATGTTGTTTAGCATATTAACGTGGAGAAAAAATGCTTAGATCTGTTGACTTAGCTTGTCGGTCTGCTTGTTGACAGTAAATCTCTATTCACCGTAGATCCATCCATAGACAAGTCCCAATCAGTAAAGAACTAGATAATCCACAAGCAGCTCATCATTACCTTTCTGTTATTCAGTTGGAATTTGGGTACTGAAAAATGTCCTGTACTAAGTTATTAGCTTAACATATGTAAGAAACCGTTTCGTCACCAGTTACGTTGCTTCAGCCAATTGAAGGCAGTTATCGTGATCCAGGCATAAGTCTTAAAGTCTATGAGTTCAGATTTGGTTTTGATTTAAATCCATTTTCTTTCATGTAATGCACCTCAAGATTTGATGTTAAATGTACTTAACCGAGTGCATTATTAATTATGTATGATAGAATATTCTGGAAATTTTGTTAATTCAGAAGGGAAGTCAAAAATTTTACGGAATGGTGTGGAAGTAAGGTGAAAAAGAGACGTGGTACTATTTTTCCTTTTCAATATATTCTTCCTTAATCCTTATACTCAGATCTGTCGATTAATTTATTTTCTTAAAAAAATGTTTTTTATTTATCTTAAAAATAAGCTGAAATTGGAGATTTGACGTCTTCATCATTGCTGAGTTTTTTTTCATGAAGCTCCTTTTTAATTTTTAAAAACAAATAATGGTCGTAGGGGGCAAAGTGTGGGCTGTAAATTGGGTGTTGCAATATTTGAAAGATGCACTTGTGAAGTGCAGCTATTGCAACAGGGTTTTGTGTACAGATCCATTGCCGTGTAAAAGCAGCATACGTTTTGCTAATTTCCCTTGACTTGTCTCCTTTAAAGCTTCTTTAAGCTGCTCTAGTAGACAAGCGTAGTACTCCTCCATTATAGAAACACCATTATCTTTGAAGACAATAAGCAGAATATCTTTTGTGTCTCAGAAAACACCATGACTTTCTCAGCCGATTCCAACACCTTGAACTTTTTAGGGAGTGGGATAACCTTTTTACGGTTTTTTGATCTGATATTAAATATGTAATTGTCTTAATCATTTATTTAATATATTACTTATTGGGGTTTTCTACTTCAGAATGACACAACAGGACCCTTTTGTAGAAATTTATTATTCACAATTAAACGAAACTACGTGACATAGTATTATTTCTACTTTATTTAAGTTCTTTACCACAACTTAGGTTTCATTGTATGACAACATCTTCAGGTGGACAATTAGCAAAGAGAGATCATTAGCCCACCTGAAGATGTTGTCGTACAACGAAACCTAGGTTGTGGTAAAGAAATCAAATAAAGTAGAAATAATACTACATCACATAGTTTCATCTATATTGATTAGTTGTACTAAGGTCTACAGCTCCATAATCCTGTAAAAGATTGAAGCTTCTAACTCCAAAGTAATAAAAGATATTCCAATATCATGTCTTCTGGTACTGACATCCTTATTCACTTATCAAAACCTGTGCAGTACTTTCTGTTGACCTAGTATATTTAAATTTGGCACGAAGGAAGGTCTCGCAGCATAATTAAAGTCCAATTTAAAATTTTTTTTTAAATTTGGAAGTACCACCTGACTAAGCTTTACGATAATCTAGCGGTATGGAAACTTCATGACACCAGCTTTACGATAATATAAGGGTACGACCTTAGGATACGAGCTTTACGATAATATGATGGTACGGAAACTTCAGGACACAAGCTGTACGATAATATAACGGTACAGAAACTTCAGAACACAGGCTTAACGATAATATTATTGTATGGAACCCTAGAACTACTCACACTAGACTGTTTCATTTTAATGTCGCTCATAAAGATTTAGTTAATGTTCTAGTCAAAGTGTAGAAGCAGTAGGTTGTAATGTCAAAATATAAGTTTTTGCCGTTGCTGGGAGGAAGACTTCTCCTTAACAGCTATGATATACAAACTCATCAGCCCTCTTCTAGGGAACCCTTTCATCTTATAAAAATTGTTTTGTTCTCATCACATCTAAAAAAACGTTGCTTTAACCTATGTTGCATGGTTACTACCACAGGTTCTAACCTGCATTTAAAATCTAGGTCCTAGAGAATTTTATTTTTGAACTGTAGTTTTGCATAAATCTACAAAAAAAACCTAATTATTATCCTTTAATACTCCATTAACTTCAATGGTAACAACTATTGAAGTTAAGTTTGTTATAATATGTCTATAACGTAGTCATAAATATTTATTTTATCATTTCTATTTGAGGATAACAGGAGCGAGTCTGACTATCATCAAAACCTCATTGTTTCCTTTATCACATTCTTTTAAACTAGGAATGAAAAACTCTACCGTTCATTTAAACAGCGAAAATTTAAGTTTTCCCAATTAAGTATTGAACAAACGACTCCTTCTCTGTGATTTTTCTAATTGTTCTAAATGATGCGCTGTGTGGTACATAGTCGATAATGGTAGGTAAAGGGTATATATTTTTCACATACGAACATGTGTGAAAAATAAATAATACCCTTCGAAAATACTTTTACCTACTTTTACCTTTTAACTTTATTGAATAGAATTTTCCATAAAGGCCTCTCCATATGAGTTTGACATATTGATGTCAAATCTGACTGAAAAGTTTTGCCCAGTATTTGGGTATTCAGTCAGGGCTTTTACTCGAATATATGGTATTTGGCTTAAGGTTGAATATACTAGTTGTTGCAACTTTAAACCTGCACTACACTACTCGCGGGGTTGATCGAAGTTAAGCGAAGAGAATAGTGTAGAGAGGTACTTCGATTCACTTTGTGCTTACTTCAGACTATACTTCAGACGTACATCAAATTGCGATCAACTTCGACGAGCACTTCGTCGAGGTAACTTCACATGTGGTATAGAGGGGTTTCAAAAAATATAGCAAAAATGAAATTTTAGTAAAAACCATGAAAGCAAAAGGTTATTTCGAATTCATAATAACTATCTTAACAATTTTGTAATAATATTTTTAATATCAAGATTTATTCAGTAGATGTCTTTTAGACACTAGCAAGTTTAATAAGTCTCGCTTTCAACACAAGTAATAATAAGTACAGGAGTATGTGGATATACACGGTGTCTGGGAATAGATGATGGACAAAGAATAAAGGCATTTCATTGGCTATAAAGGAATAAATTGTCGTTGAAATGAAACATAAAACACGCCCGTTTTCTAATTGAGTGCAAAAAAATTACACATAACTCTGTTTAACGCACCCGATATTTGCCTGGAGCGCGGTGTATACTCGCAGTGGTGACATCTTTGCAGATGTTCGCAGGTTATTCCCCCGAGCAGCACTGAAAAACGTGTGCAAGTATCGTGTGTATGAAAAAGATAAACAAATAATTATGAACATTATTTTCAATTTTCTGAAAAAAAAAGGTGTCTTAAATTTTATTTTAACGACAGTCAATTATTTTTCTTTGTTCGACACTTTTTTCCGTACACCGAGTATAATTTTACACAATATTTTGTAAATTTTCAATTTTAAAACACGTTTCATAGTATGTTCCGTAGAACATGTATAATTTTGTAGATGTGTTGGTGTGCAGAAAAGCAGATCTGAGCAAAAATTATTATCACATATTTTTTTAACAAAAATTATCAGTTATAAAGTGATGTATATGAGGATGGATACATTGTCATCACGTAGCATCCATCTGTGTTCATCTGAGTATTGTGTGTGATAATTACGCTCACGATAGCCACTTTAACACTGAGTGTTAGTGCAATATCGCATTGCATTTCTCCAAAACCATAAACAACATTATATTGATCTGTTTTGATAACATTATGTAGAACGGGACTTTCCAACGAGTGGGGCACGCCTCCTTAGAGGGGCGTAAAGAGATCATAAGGGGGGCCCAATGTGTTCGGACATTTTAAAGAAATAACCATTTGAAGTCTTAACACTTGAAGTCTTTATCCACTTACTAATTCACTCGGTCGCATGCAGGCCCAAACATCACATTAATACAATTTTATTATTTAATTATACTTAATTACTTTTGGGCATGAACACCAAACTTTTCATTTATTTGTCTATGCTTGTCATTAAGAAATAAATTACCTGAAAATGATGTGTTTTTTTTTAAAAAAATATTAGAAGGGGGCATGAATATATTTTTTATAATCTGGGGAGGTACAATCCAAAGAAGGTTGAGAATCATTGATATAGAATATATTTATGGTGATTAAAAGCACCTTGTGGTCATCATACACCATGATGTTGCCCGAGCTTCTGTGGGAATTCATTTTTGAGGTTGTGACGGCGATCTCTTGGCGTTTGATATATTAATGGGGTTATATAGAGTACATTCCACTAGCCGCTCGCAATGCTCACGCCCACGACCGCGATCATACCTATTGCACTGGCTTGTCAATGTTGTGACTGTCAGTCCAAGTGGAACGAAATAGGAACAATACGTATTCGTAACTATGAGTAAATGGCTGATATTAGACAAAAATCAAAAGATTATATTTTTTACTATATTAGAGATTATATTTACTACGTTATATAATAATTTAGACTTACAGTAATTATAAAAATGCAATTTAATTCCTATAAAAGTTTGATGATTGTACGTTTTGCGTCTTTTATTTCTATTGGGTACATCTTGAAACTGCATAAAGTGATTCTCTCCGTCATTATGTTTAATCTTCAAAAATTATATGAATTTATTTGTGTAAAAATGTATTAATGTGTCAAAGTCAATTTGTCAGATAAACGACTACAACGACCCACCTCAATACGTGGGTTGTCGCGGTCGTGAACAATGACGGCATCGATGCCTTTTTGATCACGACCGCAACGACCGTGATGGTCAAGTGGAAAGACAGTGAGCGCTTTGAGCGTTGCAAACGTCTAGTGGAACGCACTCATAGATGTAAAGGTACTAGGAGATCCGTTGTAAATTTTTTTTACGAAAAAATTTCTTTATTATTTATCTTGTTATAATAGAAATAATGCCATTGAAAACTGAATGATAAAAATATAATTTATTATTTTTGAGTTAGAAACTTGAAGTTTGACATAGTTATAAAGCATAGTATTAACCCACATGTATCTCATTAGCCGATACTCAAAAATATTTGTGTGGATAATTAAGACGGGGCCAAGAAATTACTTGAAAATGTATATTTTTAAATTTTATTTAATCGTGTGGTGTATCAACGGGAACAGGAATTTTATAAGATTTTAGTTAAGATATTGTTGAAAACGTGTAAAAAAAATTTCCCGTGACTGATGTAGACCAGTGGCGTGCAGTGCTGGGTATACTAAGCTACAAAGGGCTTCACATATAATAAAATATATCAGTAAACATATATTTTGTTGTTGCCAAGTCTCCTTATCAAAGCTATTTCTTACCAATTTTATGCTTCTTCTTTCACTTTCTTATTAATTAATTATTTTCGATGTCCAAAGGTTCTAGTGGTCCTGTGATCAAGTGATGTGGACGTAGTGATCCTCAGTCTATTTGTTTGGTTCACAATTTAACAAATGGTGTTAAATTGTGATTCCAACGATTACATTATCGCACGCACAATTTAACAAATATGAACCAAAATTTCCTTGCTTTTGAATCGTTCTCATTGTTCTGAGGCATTTTGAAATAGCTTGTTGATTCATTCTCAATGATTGTGCCAATTGTTCTTGATTTTGACACGAGTCTTAGTCAAGTAATGCCTCCAATTCTGCATCTTCAAAAACATCCCCTCTTCCGCTGCTTTATTGGTCTTTGACATCAAAATCACCTTTCTTGAAGCATTGGAACCACTCACGACACACTCTTTCACTAATAATGGTCTAACCATAAGTATTTGCAAGTATTCGATGAGCCTTAGCCGCAGATTTCTTCATATGAAATGGAAAGTAAAAACTACCCGCAAATGACGAGAATTTGGCTTGTGCATTTTAAATTCAGAAAAACTTTGTGATGCAGATACAAATCGATTAGTATATCAATGAGGTTATGTTGACAGGTGCCCAAATTTATCGTATGACATGTGTGATCTATTTATTTCGACCACCGTTTTTACCGTTAAAGCCATCTATAGAAAAATAGCCAAAGCAAAGTTGTACACCTAATATACAACGTAAATGTATATTAGGTGTACAACTTTCCTTCTACCGTTTTAACAAATACCAAATAAATCCGTATTATATTACTAATGAGAACACAAGAAAAAGGTTTACAATACCTGATCCTGTCGTTTTGCTTTGTTTACAAACATTCTCTTCTGGAAATGCCAATTCTATCAAACTTAATTATTTTATTATTGTAACATATTAAAAACTGACCAAAGCTTAAGAAACGGTAAGTTGCGTGTCGTAACACATAAAGTATGGTCACCGTCAACATCTCATGAATTGTTAGTGCCAGTTAACTGAAATAAATTTAATTGAAAGTTGCAATCAAAATACATCTGTTTAGAATTTTTTCACAACTTACAAATGTTTAAAAAATTAGAGGGGGTGACTTAATAATTTTGTAACCGTTAACAAACTGCAAACTACCAATAACGCCAACTAAGAGGTATCTCGTAGTTAGCGTTCTTGCCTAAAATGCTAACTACAAGGTAACTCGTGTTGTGTCAGTGTGTTAATATTTTGTTAATGACGATTAAAAATGATAAATAAAACCTATCCAATTATATCTAACAGAAAAAACAAAGAAAAACGAGGCAAAATTGCTATTTTTGTAATCTCCGGTCATGTTCTCAAACATTGTGGATAAAAATTGAATTAACTATTTTTACAATATGTCCAGTGTTCCAAGTTGATCTGGAAAAGTTCAAGATATGTATCTTCAAATAAATAATATCCTATATAATGGTGAAAACATAATCGAAATTGATTTGATAGTTTTTGATGTTGACCACAACAAAAAAATTGTCGAATAGACATTGAACAACTTCAGCCGAGCTTTTTGTTCATACATTATTTTTTAACGGAACTGTACAGTGTTGTTTATTAAAGTTATATTTTAAAATCTAGTGTTAAAAGTTATTTTAAATGCTGCTTTTATTTTATCCTTTTCAGACTCCCGTGCAGTGAAGTGACTGTCGAAGCGTAGCCAAGTTTGACTGGTAGAACAGACTGTAACAAATTATTAGACGTTTGTGACGTTGGTGATGAATTCCTATTTGGACGAAGGGAGATGCGACGGGGGAGACGCCGAAATTATATCGGAAACTTTCATTCGATGTGCCGTTTTTGTTTGCTTTAAAACATTTTTATCTACGTAAAAGTGTGTTTGTTCAAAATGTTAGGAAGAGAAAGACACGTAAACGAATATATTTCTTGCCTTAAGACAATTTTTTAATTATGATTCTTTAAGCACAGTCATTTTGATTCGGGACGATTAAGGCAAGATTGAAATGAGAATCTATGTTTGTACTTTAACTGCCTTTCTTTAGTAAATATCGAAGAATTTCACCGACGATCATGCTAGATTAACTTATTTCATTCAGTTCTATGCATTTTACAAGCAAGCTTTTATTCAATGGCTTTTAATTCATTTTCCACTGGCTAAGATGGGCTAAACAAGAGAGAATTTGAAAATGTATAGCACCTAGCGCGTCTTCAGTTGATATTAGATTGGCATATGAAGCATTGAGTATGTCAATGGGCATATGAAGCATTAATGCAAAATAACATAATGCGATAGACATCACGATAAATAAAGCTTTGCATCTATGCTTAGCCCAATGCATCGTTAGCCATTTGTAGTTAACAATAGTGTTAAATAGTGGTGTTTATTGATATTAAGAACAAGAAATGTTAGTTTTTTGCAGTATTTGGTTGGGTACTGAGTGGCATAATGCAGTGGTATGATACATCACTTTTATCCAGCGCAATCTAGTGATGGCTCCTGCGAGATACCGCTTGAAAGCTCTGTCTTACGCTTTACATCCTATTATTGTCTTACGATCTGTAGACGACGCTAAGCGAGATTTGAATTCTTGTCTGGTTGTGCGTTTCATAGCTGGTTATAGTTTACCTTCTTAAAATGAAATACGTTTAAAATTAATAAATCTAGATAATCTCATTAATTATAACGCAATCTCTAATTCTGATCGATTTCAAACCTAATGATTTTTTTGTTATTAATTTTTTTTGACTTCATTTTTGTGTTAGTTAATTTTTTTTCCATTATAGTAATAGACCTGCTGTCTTAAGGTATGCACAGGCTGTTTATTTTATCGAGTCACATATCGAGGGAAAATGTAAAAAGATGTTTGTTTTTTAGTTTTATATAGAGTGTCTCATAAAACTGCGCATGGGTAAAATTGTATGAAAGATGACGTGAGTAGCTTTACATAATAGTGTATTCATTCTATTATTGTAGAAATTAACACTTTTAGTAACCTTGCAATAATTTTGTGTATTGTTCAAAAATATCTAATACGCACTGTACATATTTCAAAATTAATATATATTTTTGAAATCGCGATAACTTCATGGTACTTTTTACTTTTATTTGATTTCTTCTTACTTTTCACTTGATTACGAAATGTGTGACTTAATGTTCATTTTTTTGTTACAAAACACTAAAAGTGGAACAATTTAAAAGATTTCGTTAGATAATATTTGAGAGCCATTAGTTTTCAGTGTTTAAAAACCTTTTTTTAAATAGATTCTTTTTATTAAAATTATTATGGGCAGCAATTCCTTCTTCTGTTGGTTTCCTCATTATTAAGATCGATTTTTCCTTGGAATCATTTTTTCTCTGATAATTCTTCATTATATGATGAACCTGCCCTTGGCACCATGGAGTACTTCGGGAAATTTGGTGTTGAGAGGCTTGCGGCGATGTGTTCAGTTTATATTAAGGAGTTGAGTGACGTTTTTGATTTAAATACATTGTTTGTATGCGTAATTTTTCATTTAAAGAAAAATCATATTATATTCGCTATACCTGAGGAACTTAATTGTGCTGGAAATCTAATCGTGTCGCATTTGGAAATAAATTATACTTCCGTCTCTTCAGTGTAATGAAAAGGAAACTGCCTTTTTATGTTTCTATGTATTAACGGAACATTTAAACGTGATAGGTTGGTATATTTGCTCATTTTCCAAACACTTTCTTACCATATAAGCATTGACACAGTCGGCAAAGTTGCAAACGCTAAGTGATGGTTTCTTCGTTCATCCCGAAAATAAAGTTCAGTTATTGAAATAAACCATTTCTGGACTATTTTTTCAATTTTAAGTTGTATAATCATGTTTTTTATGATGTAAATTATTACATTATAGTCATATGGCGACATAAATTTAAGCTGTATCACCACAGATGTAACTCTTTTTAGGCGAACTAAGGAAAATGGTTACAAATTCTTTGCATAATGTTGCGTGTTATTTTTTTGAAAGGAAAGTTAAATATATTGTAAATTTTTTTATAAACCTTTTATAGTTAGAGATGTGAATGTTTACATGAAATTAATTTTAGAACACTTGGGTTCCTTTGGGAAGCAATGTTCGCTGTGTAATCTCGTAAAAATGATTTCGTCGTCAGACTAACGAAGAATGTGCATAATAGTTATATTAGTTTGTGTCTATAGTGTGTTACTATAGGTTTTTTGTGATTACCTAAGTGTAGATTGTGTTGAACTTACGGGTGCTGTACTGATCAATTTTTTAAATTAATGTTTGATGCAAATGATCAAATTTTGTAGGGTATGAACCTTATGTGCCGAATTATTATATGCGGGGACGGTAACTGTTGGCTTTTTCCAATGAAGTTGGTGAGGCACGCGTTGCCGTTTAAATGTATGTTGTCTGCGTTAGCGTGTTTCCACTGGTATGTTTTCTCTTTTATTATGACTTTGTGCCTACAATTATAATTGAATTGTCAAGAATTGATCAGTTACTTTGATTTTTAGAACTTATTTTTTAGGATATCTGCAGTAAAGTGTTAAATAGCATATATTCTATTTTCACCGATTATTGTCGGTCGTTTGCGATAGGCATTTTTGTATCAGTTTAGAAAAGTTGAAGTTCGTCTGCTTTGGATATTGATAGGTTTGTAATATGGTTTCTAAGCATATCTGTTTATTTCTGGCTGATATAGGATCAGCTTATTCGTTAACGGTGTTGTCTCTGAGATTAAAGAATCTTGCCATCTTGTGACTAAGGCTATCACAGGATAACACAAGTTTTTTAGTTAATGTTTCCGGGCAGTTAATAAAGTCTGAATTTTTGAATATAATGTATGATCAAGATGTGAGTATAATCTAGTCAAAAATACAGGTTTTTTGAAATTACAATATTGGAAATATTTATAGATTTTTGGGACGGTTCCGTAAGTTGTAACAGTTTGAGGCGTCCCGAGTATTCACCATCTTGAAAGGATATACTATATACAAAACGACCGCATTTAAATGCAGCGTCCTTTTGTCCACCGAAAACAAAGCGAAAAATTCTTTAAAATAAAATCGTTCAAAATAAAGTATTTTACAATAGCTCGAACTTAAATTTTATCAATTTATCTGAAAATGTCAAAAATGTTCGTTTTATTTGATCAACGCAATAATACCATTAAATGTGCACATATTTCAAACTGCACTTTATCTAAAAGACTGTACATCATAGTTATTTGATCGCATTTAAACTATCTCTATATCAGGCCGAGAATTTTTCGAATGATCCTCATGTCGGTGATATTTGTTACATGAAGACTATTAAAAAATTAATATGTTAGTCCTGAAAATAGTCCAAGCTATACATTGATAAAATGTATGTTAATAATTTACTTGGTTTTTTTTATTAACTTATTCATTACTAGCGACCCGATTTTACAAGTGCAAGTTTTTTTGATGAAGCTACTTTGGAATATATTCATTTTTTCATGAACATAGTTCTTCGTAGTCAATCAACAAATACATTAAACTATCAATGAATTGTGTTGGCTACATTTCTTAAGAAGTTTAAAGTACTTCGTTGTACAAAATATTTCTTTATTGCCGGACGTTAATGTAAATCATTTGTCTGAGCTAATCTGAGCAATGTGAAAAATATTCTCTACATAAATCCACACCTACGCAGATGAATGTTGGCCTCGACATCAATTCAACATTAAACGTCAGTACATGAAAATGCGAAAAAGAATATACTATAGAAGACGACGCTTGTAAGAATAACTTTTATTAATTAGAAAATTGTTTTTTTTCAAATTCAATGTTTTTTTATTTTGATTGTAATATTGTTCCCTGAAAAAAAAAATGTTACTTGCAAATGTACACATTAGAGTGTAATTACTACTTTAATGGCTGCGTCTCAGGTCAAGCACCCACTTGATAACACGTATCTTATACATACTGTTGCCCCTCGTCACAACATTTTGTTGGAATAAGTATCTGTATGACCCACTTCTGTAGAATGACGTCACTCTCTGTTGTTGCGCTACTTGTAATAGATCAGCCTGTTAAATTAGTATGTTTGAAGTGACGTTTTACTATAAACCTACCGAAATGAAAGATAATTTGCAATTTAATAAGTGACTAATATGGTTTATTGAATCACTTTACATAAAACTATATGAAATAGATCAGCCTGTTAAATTAGTATGTTTGAAGTGACATTTTAGTCTAAACCTATCAAAATGGAAGATAATTTGTAATTTAATGTACGGTTAATTGAATCATTTTACGTAAAACTGTTTATAGTAGGTCAGCCTGTTCAATTAGTATGTTTGAAGTGACGTTTTAGTATAAACCTGTCAAAATGAAAGATAATTTGCAATTTAATGTACGGTTTATTAAATTACTTTACGTAAAACTATGTGTAATAGATCAGCCTGTTAAATTAGTATGTTTGAAGTGACGTTTTAGTATAAACCTATCAAAATGGAAGATAATATGCAATTTAATGTATGGTTTATTGAATCACTTAAAACTATGTGTAATAGGTCAGTCTGTTAAGTTAGAATGTTTGAAGTGACATTTTAGTATAAACCTATCAAAATGGAAGATAATTTGCAATTTAATGTATGGTTTATTGAATCACTTTACATAAAACTATGTGTAAAAGATCAGCCTGTTAAATTGGTATGTTTGAAGTGACATTTTAGTATAAACATATGAAAATGAAAGATAATTTGCAATTTAATGTATGGTTTATTGAATCACTTTACGTAAAACCATGTGTAATAGATAGCCTGTTAAATTAGTGTGTTTGAAGTGACGTTTTAGTATAAAGCTATCAAAATGAAAGATAATTTGCAATTTAATGTATGGTTTATTGAATCACTTTACGTAAAACTATGTGTAATAGATCACTCTGTTAAATTAGTATGTTTGAAGTGACGTTTTAGTATAAACCTTTCAAAATGAAAGATAATTTGCAATTTAATGTATGGTTTATTGAATCACTTTACGTAAAACTATGTGTAATAGATCACTCTGTTAAATTAGTATGTTTGAAGTGACGTTTTAGTATAAACCTTTCAAAATGAAAGATAATTTGCAATTTAATGTATGGTTTATTGAATCACTTTACGTAAAACTATGTCTGGTGCAGGACGTCGATTTGCGCAGCTAATTTATTTCACTTTAATTTTGATACTTTTATCTTGTTTATGCCTATATAAATATATCTAGAAATGAGTGCTTTGTTTCTTGTTTTTCGTTAGACAATCTAATTTATATAACTAGAAGCTTAGCTCATTATCTAATTCAATTATAATCAGCCTAAATGATGTTCAGATGTCTTAAGTGAACAGCTAGCCAAATAGAATAGTGCGTCTATGTTTGACGACTCGCCTGATTGAAACTCGCCAAGTTATTTAATTTACTAAATTTTTGTTTTAGTTTTAAATGGTAAAGTATAAGGAGTTGTCGCCGTGGTGTAGTATATTGAATTGATCACCAGACATATGGCCTTTTGACAGTTTGACGTACCCGCAGGGGCTCGAGTTTGACTCCCGACTGCACATTGAGTGAAGCTGGATAGGTGTTCTGTTTGGCTGTAGAAATTGCACTCTTAGCAATAAATCCATCATATGTGTTAAAGTACACTAATGCAAGTTAGGATTATTTAATTTTGAAAGGACCGATTCTCGTGAAGCCAATGTGTGTGTTATACCTAGAGTATGGTGTGATGATGCTCATGGTGTTCTTACACATGAGGCAGTGGGAAAGTAGTAGTCAGTATTATGAATATGTTTGAACCCGAATGAGCAAAAATAGTTTTAGCAACTGGTCCATCGGGTGCTTCTTAGTACAATATTATAAATATAATTCATATATTAGGGAGAGCTCAATACAAAACATTATTTGGATGATTTGAATTTCTTTAACAATACCTTTACTTTCAACCATCGAAACCGAGGAACAGGTAAAAACTCCAGAAAAACAACCTAGTGACGGTATGTCCAGTCAAAACATTAATACCGCTTTGGAAACTAATTACTTCATTTTACTAAAGATAGATTAGAAATGATATCATCATTTTTACCAAAAAATTTAGTTCTCCAACTTGTGTTACTAATTATATTTAAGGGGTTGTAAGATACATATCTTATCTCAATATGAACTATAATAATTCATACGGCAATAATTCTAAATTACTATTATGTATATTACCCGAAATTCATTACATATAAATTCTTTTTAACCAGTTACTGCTTCATGGCCGATCATCTCATCGTAGCATGTATTGGGTCATTGTTAAATATTTGACTTTCATGATCATCATAAATTTAGAAAAAAAAATTTAATGTAACAAAATTACTGTATTTAAATTTAAAGATTTTTAAAAATAATACATTTTTGTATGTTTTTGGTTGCATATTAATTTATCTAAACGTGTTTTCATCTTGGTATAGTCAGATAGAAAACAATTGTAACGAAGTGAAGATCAAAACTTGTAAGAATTTCTAAAATTAATTTTTTTTGTTTCGTTGCATACCAATGATTATATGTTGGCCAGTCCGTTATGTGATGTCTTTAAACATGTTGACTGAACGTAGTTAGTGCTGTCTGTAAAATGCTGGCCGGTCCGTTAAGTGATATCTTAAAACATGTTGGCTGAACTTAGTTTAGGTCATCCGATAAGTGCTGTCTGTAAAATGTTGGCCGGTCCGTTAAGTGATATCTTAAAACATGTTGGCTGAACTTAGTTTAGGTCATCCGATAAGTGCTGTCTGTAAAATGTTGGCCGGTCCGTTAAGTGATATCTTAAAACATGTTGGCTGAACGTACTTTAGGTCACTGATTGAATAGTGCCATTTAGCTAACAGGCTAGGCTAATCGAAGGGCAAATTAAACTAGATGGCTGCGACATTTATAGTGCGAGATTTATGAACAAAACTTTCTAAATAAAATTTATTGTTGTATCTTATTAATTTTTGATAAATCATCTGAAAGTGGCGATTTATTCTATCTTGATTATAAAAAATATAGATTTAGTTTTTTATGAGAGCTTTCGTCAAATCAAGTCAATTTACGTAATGTGACAACACCGTCTTAATGTTCCACTTTTGTATATTCATAATAATGTATTAACATTCTAAAACATAATTCCTTGGTTGTTAACCTCTAGGAGAGAACTTTAAGAATTCTTCAATGTTTGCCACTATTAGAAATTACTTGCAACTATAATGAGAGCTTTCGTCAAATCAAGTCAATATACGTAATGTGACAATACCGTCTTAATGTTCCACTTCTTTATATTCATAATAACGTTTTAACATTCTAAAACATAACTCCTCGGTTGTTTGCCTCTTGAGAACTTCAGGAATTCTTCGGTGAATAGTGGAAACTATTAAAAGTTGCTTGATTTAGTTTGAATTATTTATAGCAGCATTAGAAATGGCTATAAAGAAATTAATTTGTATTAGGAGTATGAAGACATATGAAAAAATATTGCTTGTTTCAAGATCAGTAAATTATGTACGAATTGTTTTCAATAATTGCGAAGTGATTGCTCTATGCTGTGGTCGGTGGATATGGTTTTGTTGGAACGTGTCTATTGTGCCTATCGCATATGTTTTCATCAAATAAAGTGGTTAATCGTGTGCTTAAATAAATCTGGTGCCAATTATGTCAAGTTATTTTAGCGTTTTTATTAATTTTCATATTTTTAATTAAGACAATGTCGATAAAAAGAAAGATGAAAGTTACCTGGGAATATTCTTTAATTCTGCCAAGTAAAATATCTAGGAGAACTCTTGTTTTATTTGAATAGTCAATTTTCTATTATTTTCAATTTTTTTTATTCTCTAAGGCAGTTTTGGTGTGACTATAGGATTATGTGAAGCTACTCTGGTTTTTTTTTTATAACGTTTTACTCTACAACTCTTTATAAAAGATCCATTCTACGCCTCAAAAATAAACTTTTTGTTTAATTATCAGCATATTAGTCACGTTTGAGTAAATAACGTTAGCGGATGGTAAAGCGAGACTAAATATTTCATATTTGCATATTGCGTCTATGATCGTTTAATTTTTCACGCAACTGTACATCTGTATCGTATCTGTCATCGTTTAATTTTTCACGCAACTGTACAGCTGTATCGTAGACACATACTCGTACTACTTATGTAGTGATATTTTTCGATCCATTTTATTAACAATTACTTCATTACCGAATGGCTTATTGTATATACTTTTAATTTCTGAATTTTGCAGTGTGGGATGTCGCACTCGTCCGCTAGGAATTGTGTCTAGCCATGATTGTCAAAACATTTTAGTGGCGGTTATAAAATTTTTGTTTCTCATGTAAAACGTTTTTGAATATGAACGAGTACCATTAATATTATTGCTCTAGAATTTGTGTATGTTTGTAATTAGCTTGCGTAACAAAGATTATATAGATAAATAATTTAATAGAAATGTAATAAAATAAAGAATTTTGATTTGTTTCTGTGGTTTTATTTAAATTTGTATATTTATTGAGCATAATTTGTAAGATTTCACTGCTGTGATGGTAAGTTTTGTACTTGGATTGTTGAAAAACATCGATGTATCGATATATCGATATTTTTTAATCCATATCGATATTTTTTGGCGATATTTAATATTTTGATATATCGATATAAAATATCAAGTATCGAAAATGTATCAAAATCAATATTTTTTCCAATGGTGACACTAAACACTGTTATCCTATCATGATCGAATAAAAACTGCTGGAATTCAAAGCTTTACAAGAATGGAGCAAATGAAAAAAAACTCGTGTTTGTCCATGTATTTCTTTACTTGTGTGTGTTTATATAAAAAAAAATAACCTTAAAGCGTCAAGCTGAACGCTCACTACACTCAAGTTACTCAAAATAATTTATGATTGCATTCAATTATATTGCAGTCAGTGAATTTAAGTGTTTTATACAGGTGTCCAGTGGCAGATTTCAATGTTTGAAAAATTGAAAAAAATTGAAAAATCTCAACCAAAGTAGGTTTATTTTTACTTTATAACAACAAATGTGAATATTTTCTTTAAGTTGTGTCACAGTGCTCGGATTTGTTTTGTAAACAACGGATTTTAAGTACCCCATAAGAAAAAGTCACATGGGCTTAAATCGGGTGATCTAGGTCGCCACGGGTACGGAACTGTTTCAGGATATGTTTTTTTCTGGAAATAACTGCTGCATTGCATTCATGGACACATTAGCAGTGTGAGCTGTAGCCCTGTCCTACTGGAACCATGTGTTTTGGTTGAAGGATGGACTATTCTGTAGTTCTACTCTGACACAGTTACAATTTGGCCACGTTGATTTTCAAAGAAATAAGGCCCTATGATTGCAGATGCAGACATGGCACACCAGACTGTTACTTTAGGCTTATGTAAAGGCTCTTGTGGACATCCCAGTAACGAAAGTTCTGCTTATTCATGTGAAAGTGAGCTTCGTCACTAAAGAATATGTTGCCCATCCGGGTAGCAGTACGAAATCTCAACAACATCACCTCTGCATAAGTTTTTCTTAATTCAAAGTGAGAATCGTGTAAATCTTGAACAATTTGAATTTTATATGGATGGAACTTGAGCTTTTTTCGCATTATTACCTGTAAAGTTGATTTCGGAATTTCCAATATCGATGAACGTGTACGCGGTGATAAACGGGGATTTTCAACGACAGAAACCATAACACGCTCGACATTACGTAATAGACGAATACTGTAACGATTATTAAATCGACGGCGTGCTACAGACAGCGAAAATCCACTCGAAATGTACGCCTCGACGGCAAAAGCGCAGTGCTCTCCACTCCACTGTTCCATGGCTACTAAAATATCCGCACCGCTTGCGCTTCTAACGACGCCCCCCGCGCCCCTCTTATGTGTTGCGTTCAGAAACTATGTTTGTTCAAACTTTGAAATCTGCCACTGGACAGCCTGTATATTATGTCTAGTGCTGTGTGGAACTTTTTTAAATAAATAAACAAAGAGTATGTATTGCGTAATCGGTGTAGAAAAATCTACAATACAAGTGGTAATTTAACAAATTTAACAGCACATTTAAAAAATAAGCAACATCATGTGTTTTTGCAACTCAAAAGTTAATGATACTTTTATTAGAATTAACGTTCAGTGATTAGTATTTATTTAGTAATCCGAGATTGTATTGAGCTAACTAGACAGAAGATTTTTTTTATAACGCCAATATTATCTTTAATTTGTACCCATGTATCAATATTTTTTTTCGATATATCAAAAATGATATGGATACTTTTAAAATATATTGATACGATATATATAGATACTATTTGACACTTCCCTATTTTGAACGGCAAAGGTTTAAAATCTCTAGGCTGTACCGTTAGTCATGTAATCTCTAAATACTAATTTAATAAGAGAATAACACCGAACTGGAATTTATACATATTCTTAAATAAGAACAGTCCATCGTAAAACTACCATTCAAAATGCCAGAAGCTAAGCATGGCAATATCTATATTAATATGTGAAGAGAACATTTTGTACCCCTTTTTAAGCATATTGTGCGCACGGAGGAGTGTGAGATTTGGCATAGTTTATATGGAGGAGTGCAGAAAGTTAAAATGTATATATTATATGGGTTACAAATACATTTAAAGATTCATTGTTTACATTCATACTGCCAATGTCAAACACATAATAGTCTATGGTCAAACGATCACACAAAGTAGAGATTGTCACCAAAGAATTTTAAAATATCGGATTGACTAACATTAAATTTCATAATTATTGCAGGGAATTAAGGGGAACAACACAGAACAAAATGTATTCATTTATTTGTACATGCTCTCAGTTGCATAATAGAGCAAGATTAAAAAAATTACATGCTATGATTATAGAGGTTATACTCTTTGACAAAAGAACCTCAATAACGATCAAACTTAAAAATATAATGAATTACAGTGGAACTTCCACCACTGGTACTAACACTTGATATGATGTAAAGTTCTATAAAAGTGTCTAAACACCTATAGAAACTTGAAACAGTAAGATAGATAGATTACTTAGCGTTAATATGTTTGCATCGTGGAAAATTGGTGACCGAAAGTTATTTTTTTTATTTACTTAATTACACGGCAATCATTCTTAACCTATTCTGAGATAGAATAGGTTAAGAATGTAGGAAAAGATAGCACGGTATGTATCTTGTGACACAGCACAACCTGATGAAGGTAGGTTTAGTGTCCATGAGATGGCAAGCAAATTTGTTGGGGTGATTAGGAACCCTGGTTTTATATTTGAGAGTTCAGACTTTTATCTCTACCTTATTGTGGTTATTTCTAGTCTGTGATGTAGCCTGTTGGTAATATACCAAAGAACATTAGCAATAATGTGTAATATTTTAAACTAAAATCTTTGGAGGATTTCCATGTTTTAGGTACCAGCTGTACTGCAAAGATGTATTCCATTAGTCCACATTGTCTTCAATATAGTTTTATAAATTAGCAGTTTATTTTCCATTGATAGGTGTGATTTTCTTTTTACTAACCAATATTATTTGCGAAATTGTTGGTCCAGTCATTAGATGTTTTGTGAATATACGCTTCTTTCAAGTTAGTCGTTGATCCAAATACAATCATAAATACTACACTTCGTTTGACTGAGAAATTATGACTCCATTTACTCCAACCGGTGGAAATTTGTTTTGTTTCGTGATAAGAATGTTGTAATATGTTTAAAAATACATTTTTTCATCAAAATTATTGAAATAATTCTTTAAAACAATGCATTGTTTAGCTTTTTGTTTCCGTTCTTATAATTCAGTCATAATATAAACTCTCTTAATGAATTTTGCATGAATCTGAAATAAAATTTTGTTTTAAATAGGACATTTATGAAATCTACTCTACAGTGCTTTTACTGTTTATAAAATTTTTTTCTCGTAGACTAATGTAGAGTTGTGTAGTTAGTAATGGAGTAACTAAGCATGTAATGGATAAAAATTTATTCTGCATTTTCAGAGTGGCTTTCGTCAGTCAAATTAGTGAAGAAAACATTTTTATTGACTTGATTTATCTGTACCAATTTTTCAGGGTTCCGTGCAAATAGCAAAAACTTAATGGTTAAGTTTTTGCCGGCATGATTTTTGCTATTTGCAAGGTTTAATTTCGTCCTGTCCGTCTGTCCGTATGACATGCCATTTTACTCTGAGAATATTGTTGTTTTTAACTAGTACCAATATTCAAACGTTCTGAATATCCTGATAAGTTAATTGTCATGATGAGGTTTCGTCTTGTTAAGTAAGACCATAACAAAAGTCATAAGAAACCATCAAAGGCTTTTTGAATTGGGATCAGATTGTAAAAACAAATTTGCAAATTTAAGTAAAGTATTTCAATGGATTATCAAATAATACGATTTTTAAAATTATATTGTTTAGTGCTATGGAACCCTTCTTACGTGAGTCCAACTCGCACTTGGTCAGTTTTTTGTTCGAGTACTCGAAATTTCATTGCTCTTCCAACATAATCAATTATAGATTCTTCGATTTCTGAAAATATCATTTTCACAGCTGATACAAATTAATTGGCGATATCTTACTGTGCCTGGACAGAGTTGAGTCGCAAAATTGGATATATTATATAGAATATATATAGAATTATGTTTTGCATTTGTAACAATTTGAAAATTGTGAAAATATTTTTGTGTGTTCAAAAAATATTGTATTACTATATTATAAAAACATTGTAGTCGAGAAAGATGGTGAAAAACGGCAATTTTTTTAAGTATGGACTTTTCAGTAATCTAATTAATATTTGCTCTCTCATATTGTTAGAACACTAGGACTTTCAAAATTATGGTCATTGCAATTACATAACTAAATAAATTTAAGGGTTTAAATTATGCAATTACATAACTGATTTGGTAATATTAAAATGTCGAGGTATATCTGTATTTTTATTAAAGAAACAAGTAATAATTATAAAATCACTAAGGATAAATAATAACTACATAATTACATAACTGACTTGGTAATGTTAAAAAAAAATGTATAAAGAAGCGAATCAATAAAAGTCTGATTAAAATGTCGAGGTATATCTGTATTTTTATTAAAGAAACAAGTAATAATTATAAAATCACTAAGGATAAATAATAACTACATAATTACGTAACTGACTTGGTAATGTTAAAAAAAAATGTATAAAGAAGCGAATCAATAAAAGTCTGATTAAAATGTTGAGCTATATCTGTATTTTTATTCAAGAAACAAGTAATAATTATAAAATCACCAAGGATAAATAATAACTACATAATTACGTAACTGACTTGGTAATATTAAAAAGAATGTATAAAGAAGCGAATCAATAAAAGTCTGATTAAAATGTTGAGCTATATCTGTATTTTTATTAAAGAAACAAGTAATAATTATGAAATCACCAAGGATAAATAATAACTAAGTAACTGACTTGGTAATGTTAAAAAAAATGTATAAAGCAGCGAATCAATAAAAGTCTGATTAAAATGTTGAGGTAAATCTGATCCTTATTTTTATTAAAGAAACAAGTAATAATTATGAAATCACCAAGAATAAATATCAATATATATATTGAATATTGTAAAACATCAGATGCAATTGTTAATCTTTCTTTTATACTTTTTCTGGGAGATAAAGATAGTTGTTTACTGAGTTTGTTCGATTGAAGATCTAATTTATTAAGCATAAACTGTAATGTAGTTTGTTTTTATTACATCTAAACTATGATGAATGTTATGAAGGTCATCAATTTCTTTATCTGTAAATTTCACGTTGGATTTAAAATATATTAACGCCTCCATAAAGCCTGTAATTTATGAAATTGGCCAACCATATCTGACAAGTTGACTCCATCTTGTTTTACCGTCTAATATTGGATCCAGGTTTTTTTATATATATTATTTCTAAAGTGTATTTCTTTATGTTATTTTTCAAGGGCAATTTATGGAAAGATTTCACTACTCATACTTTATTAATAAAATCTCTATATTATCTATGGCTTTGGAAATCTATTCCATAGATAGATCCATTATAAATTTCTTCATTTTCTTCTTCAGCATTAGTATCTTCGAGTTTGGGTTCAGATTGCAGATCTTAAATTTTCTGGGTTGTATGCAATACATCAATTACTCCAAGTTGTATTCCATTGGCATAACACGGTTGTGATTGTTAAATTTCTTACCCATTTTAACCATTATACTGGCTCCGTCTGTAGTGAAAGAAGTTATATTGTAGATATTGGGGTCAAACACACAAAATATTGTTCTAACAATTGAGTAGCTGCATAAGCTTTCACTGAACCTTTTATCCTCGATAACCCCAAACTTTTGTACTCGCTTTGGTGTTGGTTTTTATTATGATTATTTGTATTTAAATACCTTCATTTTCACGTAAAGAACCATTCGTCAAAAATTGTAGTGAATCTTTGGTTTTTGAATTGCATTTCTATAAATTGTTTTATTAATCTGTTTTTTGTTTGATCACTCAGTTCTAGAACTGTCTTGGTTATAGTTGTAGGGGATTTTGGTAAATCATAGCCAGACTGGTTATACAGTATCTTAGGTCTTCAGAAGTACACAATTTGTTAATTGGGATTCAATATAGTGTTACCATTTTGAGATAAGTGTTATCATACCAATAGTGTTACTATTTTGAAATGGAAGCACTATATAGAATATTTTGTGATTTCAAAATGGTAACACTATATTCTTTAATAAGTATATGGTGTTACCATTTTAAAATGGTAGTACTATACGTAATATTCTGTTATTTCGAAATGGTAACACTATTCTTTAATAAGAATATAGTGTTACTATTTTAAAATGGTAGCACTATATGGAATATTCTGTGATTTCAAAATGGTAACACTATTCTTTAATAAGAATATAGTGTTACCATTTTAAAATGGTAGTACTGTACAAAATATTCTATGATTTCATAATGGTAACACTATATTCTTTAATAAGTATATGGTGTTACCATTTTAAAATGGTAGCACTATACGGAATATTCTGTGATTTCAAAATGGCAACACTATTTTTTAATAAAAATATAGTGTTACCATTTTAAAATGGCAGCACTATACAGAATATTCTGTGATTTCAAAATGGTAACACTATTCTTTAAAAAGAATTAGTGTTACCATTTCAAATGGTAGCACTATACGGAATATTCTGTGATTTCAAAATGGTAACACTATTCTTTAAAATGAATATAGTGTTACCATTTTAAAATGGTAGCACTATACGGAATATTCCGTATTCCTAATATATATGAGTACAGTAGCGATACTTTTTCCGTGTTCCTTTGGCATAAGTAGAGGTAAAGGCATAGGTGAGTTGTATGCAGCAGAAAGATTGCATAAGACTGTTTTCCTCTATTAAAATAATCTTTGACGCAGTAACAAAGCGTAATAGTTGCCAGTTACTTTAGTGTTAATTTGACTAAAATCTACAAATAAGATTCTTTCACCATCTCCGTCGTTGCTGTTTTTTTTTGAGCTTGTACTACTTTTACCTTCTCGCATCAGGATGAACCCGGATGACGTGTTTCCTTTTTCTAATGAAGTTTATGATGAAGAAACCTAGTTTTAAATTTAGTAATAACGGAGTTGACAATTATTTTCTGCAACTTTCATAGAGGAACGGAAATTCAATGCAACGCATCACACATATTCATCCCAAAATGATCATGTAGAATTCTTAAAACTGTTGTTTTCAAAACCAAGCGTTTTTGTTAATTATTTAGTCTTCTGGTATTTTGTTTCTACTAGTTTGATATTTTTTCAGTGATTGTATCCGAAGTCCATCTTGTGAAGGGTTGCATTTTCAATCTATTTCTTGTCTTTTGTTTGATCTTGTTCAGTCATTCTCATTTTTTTAGTGTTTAATTTTAAGCATTTTAATTTTTTACTGTACTCGTGTTTAGTGGATAACACCGAATGAAGTAAATAATATCAACTTTATAATAGTTATGTGGGTGTTAGTGAATAATTTACTAATTACGTGGTAACAAAATTGTTGATTGGTGATTATTTCAAAGTCGGTTAGATTAGAAACTTTTGAACTATAACACATGCGTCTTCAATAGATTCAATAGAGTTTAGTCGTTATTATATACAAGCAAAATTATATAATAAAAATAAAAAACATAAATAGTAAAATATACCAATTCTTGTTTTTCTATTATGCCGTTTTTTTATAAAAATATTATTTAAACATATATTCTAAATGACATTTTAAATTTTTACTGTACTTTAACAAATTCTGACGTGTCATAGCACGAGCAGTAAACAGGTTCATATTTGTCGTGTCACAAACTGTATTGTGCATGGTCGGTACGATATATTAAGTACAAATTATTTTATGCCGTTCATGCACTTTATTTTTTGAGAATATTGCTTAGGCGTGGTCTTATCTCGTGCAGTCCTTATATTTCTTTAGTACTTAATTTTAAGCATTTAAATTTTTTAATGCACTGTTTAGTGAACAATATCTAAAGAAGCAAATGAGATCAAATTATAATATTTATGTGGGTGTTTAGTGAATAGTTGTGGTTACTAATCACATGGAAACAAAATTGTCGATCAACGATTATTTCAAAGTGTGTAAATCGGAAACTTTTGGGCTATGATACGCGTGTCTTCAATAGATGCAATTGGGTTGAATTGTCTATATACAGAAAAAAAATGATGCAATAAAAATAAAAAAATTAATGTTTTTTATTTTTTGTAATTAACGTATGATAATAATAAAATAAACCAGTTCTACTTTTTCTATTATAATAGCGCCTGCACTTTAATATAGTAATATTATTTTGAATAAATTTCAATATTCAATAACAAATATTCTAAACGCTAACTACTTATATTTTCAGTTTCACTGTACTTTAACAAATTCTAATGTGTTATAGCACGAGCAGTAAACAGGTTCATATTTGTTGTGCCATAAACTGTATTGTGCATGTTGTGCGGACGTACTGAGTACAAATTATTTTATGCTGTTCATGCACATTATTTGGGATCTGAAATCGATTTTATATATACTATTGCATATATTTTTTTATTGTGGTACACCAGTGGTTAAGAGATCATGACAACTGTAGACACGTTAATAGAAAACAACTGTAGACACTTTAATAGAAAAAAAAATTACAATATTTTTTTATGGGTTTTTTACTTTGCTGAGATAATGGTTCACTATTCAACAACTTTTTCATGCTTTATGTAATAGCAACACCGAATATAATTAAAGAAAAGGACAAATGTATGCACAAATAGCAAAGTCTATCATATTTGACTTGTCTATAGTTCTGAAGGGGTTCATTATAATAGTACTCGCCGTTATTGTTGCAATGCTCAAATGGTAATAGTACCGCATAATGCTGTTCTCAAATATCTGCTTTAATATATTACTTATCACGTGGTCAATTATTAAGCATTAATTGGAGATATCTAAGCAATAGTTTGCCAAAAAAACTTTTATAATTATCAATGAGATGATTAACTTTTATGTAGTAAAAAATTGTGTCAAATAATATATATTTGTTTTAATTATAGGTCTTGTTAATCTCCAATTTATAATATGATAAGAATAATATTCAGATCTTCAGGATTGTGCAATTAGTGTTTGTGTACATAGGAACAGTCTAACATAGTGAGTTTTATTATGTTATTTCTGTGATCATAACACAACATGAAATATACGGAATTATTACATTTTGGATTTTTAGTTGATCAAAATTCTTCAAAAATTACATTATATACACTATATAGCGCAATAACCCATGTATTATGAGTCCATACATAGTATCAACTCATAATATAGGGTTGTTTCTCCTCTTGATCAATTTTTGGGATATGAGTTGTAAAAAAAATACCCAGGCACATACATTTGACTTTATTTCCTAAGGTCAAATCAGTGCCTGGAGTCAAGGCATGGGTAAATTGTGTTCACATGGCAAGCTCTATACTATAACATAGGTGCCATATTAGGATCCAGGGAGGGCCCAAATCACTAAGATTATTTAGAAAAATGGGTTTTATGAATGAAAAATTGTTAAAAAATTATATTACAGTAATGAATGAATCAAAATGTTTAGTATAATTACAGTATACTAAACTTTTTAGAAACAGTACAATAAAAATGTATTTGTTTAACTGAACATTTTAGAAACAGTACAATAAAAATGTATTTGTTTAACTGAACATTTTAGAAACAGTACAATAAAAATGTATTTGTTTTTCCAAAAGTATAGTGTTTGATGTGAAACTAATGATATTGAAATGATAATTTTCGTATCTTTTCTCTTTCTAGTCGACTGTTTCTTTCTGAGAGACGGAGGATGTTTATATTTTTTAGATAAGTAACCCCTCACACTATAGACATATCGTCTGTCAGAACCGACAGTTAAGATAAGATTAATCACAAGGTGTGCGGAAAATAATATAACTTATAATAGACAAATCGAGGCAATTGGAGATATCTTTGCCTATTGAGGGGGGAACATGTCGAATGAACTCATTCTTTTGGTATTCTTTGTACATAAAATTGTCGTAAATAGTACTACAAAACATATATTTTGTTAATCAAGCACATATACATTTTATGGTACTGTAAGATGTCCAAAAAAATATTAAATAAGTGTAGAGTTTGTAGAGTTTTTGGGTACTCAAGAAATTGGAGACAATGGGAAGATTTTGTTGTTACAAAGGAAGAAAAATTTGTATGGTGTAATATACATGATGTTTTAACCGTTTTAGTGCCATGTTTTTTTACTCATATACATTTAAAAATGCCAAAGAAATCTTTTGTTTTTCATGTCTTTTACCCTTGACTGGAAAAAAACTATATCTCTTCCAAAAATTATCTAATTTTAATAATTTTTCGATGTTTTCTTAATAAAAACTTGCACAAGGATAATAAAATACAAAGAAATTTATGGAAATATATATTATGTACAAAAATTATAACAAAAACTGAAATCAAGGTCACATCGTATTTTCGCAGTCCGGTACATCCTCCGTATCAGCAAAATAATTGTTATCGTCACTATTATCACTATCACTCAAAATTTGCATTATGCCAAATTGTGAGCTCACCACAGTGACATCCCACTATCACTTTCTTCACAACTTGGAAAAAGATCATTTTCACTCAAATTATTTTCGTATTCCGACATAATGGGTTAAAAATTTTCTTTTCCTGGATCCTTTTTATAATGTAATTACTAATAATATTATAATTTGAACTTTATGTAACAAGTAGAAAGATAAAAAATTTGCAATGTGTGCGAGTGTCTCTGGCACTAAACAGCAACTGATTTCACGAGCGTCATTGCGTTCGTGGCAAATTTAGTTAGTACGCGCACGAGCGCGATGGCGCTCAAACGGTCAATATTACCTGATATGTTGCACGATCATAAGGTGAATTATATTTGTGATTTGCTACAAGGTAGTATGTTTTGTGCATGAAAACTGAGAGGAATGCAAATGTAGAGGCAGCGTAGTAAGTGTGGAAGCTAAAAGTGTTTATAAGGAAACGTGGGAACCAGTCCGAAATCAAGCTTGTTTCCGTTTACATTCAGCAAACACAATGCAGACAACACAAATGGCATTAGCCAAAAAGGGTGTAGTAAAAAGTTGTATCAGGACTGTAGACGTTGCTTGATTATCATTAGCTACAAATGTAGAACCACGATTTCCAAATTCCTTCTGAAATTTTTAATTTCAGATGTAGAAAGCCTTGAAGTAAATACAGTCGAATATCTATAACTCTTACCTATATATAACTCTTACTTAAGGAAGAGCTGTACTATTCATGTTATTTGGGTTTAGAAATTAAAAGGCCTTCGAGGTGCATAATTCTAACAAAGCAAACGTTCAGACATATTGTTGTAGAGGTTAAAAGAAGAAAAATGCAAATTGAGGCAAATACTTATCAAATAATTTCTGTTTCGATACGCTGTACTGTTTTAATAGTGTAACATACGCTGTGCTAAATGCGAACAAATAAACATGTTTTTTAGCAAATTATCTTCACTGTCTGCAAATTTAGCCGTTATTTCCGAGTAAAATAGAATACCATCTTTCTTTGTGCAATTTCTTTTTGTTTTCTAATTCACTGGGAGTTTAAAATAAAAAACAATATTTTTTTATCTATAACTATATTTTGTAGCTGTATGTTGTGCTAGATGCGAACAAATAAACATGTTTTTTAGTGAATTATTTTCACTGTTTGCAAATTTGGTCTTTCATATCCTAGTAAAATAAAATACCACCTTTCTTTGGGGAATTTCTTTTTGTTTTACAATTCACTAGTAGTTTAAAATAAAAAACAATATTTTTTTGTAGCTATAACTACATTTTGCAGTTGTACGTTGTGCTAGGTGCGAGCAAATAAACATGTTTTTTAGCAAATTATCTTCATTGTTTGAAAATTTACCCTTTCATATCCTAGTAAAATAAAATGCCACCTTTCTTTTGTGGAATTTATTTTTGTTTTATAATTCACTGGTAGTTTGAAATAAAAAAAACAATATTTTTTTGTAGCTTTAACTATATATTGTAGCTATAACTATTATAGCTTAGTGATATTATTTGTTTCGACATACTTTTTTATTGATGAGTACGGTAAGAATATTTTTACACAATGTGAAGACCTAATTCTCACCAAAAGAGACTTCAAAACTATATCAACATGGAAGCGTTAGTCTCTTAAATGTGTGAAATATCAATAGATGACTCATAAGGATAAAACCATTTGAACTATCCAGATATTAGTACACTAAGTGATTCAATAGAAATATCTTAGAATAGACAGTTTTTAGTAAATTAATTTTTAACAAATTAATTGTTAGTTTTGTAACTAGTTTCAAAGAAGATTGTGTAAAAAAAACACAATCTGAAGACATTCATGATAGAAATAACAAAAATTAAAACAAATTACAATGAAACCTCATTATTATGCAAAATTGGGGCGCATTTCTAATAGTTTTTCATGCCAGTTTGTATAGATTCGTGTCCAGAGATAGCTTGGCATGTACCAGTTTTGAGACACAGGATTCCACATTATTTCCACTGCAGTGACCATGATGATGCGCGTAGAATTTTGTTAGAGAGCATGCGTCTTAATATTAGTAAAGTAGAATTACGCAGACCTTTAGAACATGGTATCTTTAGTCACCGAGTTTTGGTTGAGAATGGACCGATCGCAAAAAGCATTCTAGAAGAAATGGAGATTCTGAATGATTCATTGAGAAGGGACAGTCTCTGACCCTCTTTGGTAGAAGCGCTATGATTGTAGGTACTCCCGTACCTACACTATTAGGTTTCCTCCTTTGTATGAGGTGGGATGTTATGGGTCCCAGGAGGAGCCCTGAGACAACCTGGGTGGAATGGTGGGAATAGTTTCTATGGTTAATAATCTTTCTTGATCAATGGCGGAGTATCATAGTTTGTTTCTTCTGCATCTAAACTAAATTATCATTTTTGACAAATGTCGCACCTCTAAAAATTAAGCCTGTCGAAGTAATGTGTTGGTGTCCCACGCATAAGGGGTTGTGTTGGAAGGCACACAGGTGACCCTTGCCACTCATGCTATAATTGAATCCATGGTATGTCATGCAGCAGTGTAATGAGGCTCCACTGTGTTTCTAATTAATCGACTTCATGGGTCATATAGATAGAGTGCAGTGATAGAATATAATTCCTTTTTTAGAGTTCTTGAGTAGTAGTGAAAGGAACTAACCACTTTGATTTAAAAGCTAGAAATTTAATTACCTTTAATTTTAAATTGCAGAAGTCATAAGTGCTGCTTACTTGTAAATATTTAGAATTAAACAATGGAAACATAACATTCAAAATTTGTAGCCGTTATTGATATTTAGTATCTATTTTAAATCTTTTTCCACCACATCTTTTAGAATTTTGTAATGTTTAAAATTTTAGTGATGTTTTTTTAATTTTATACTTTTTCTAATCAGTGCGAACAATATCTCGTAGCAAGATCCATTCTGTTTAAATTTTCTTAAGAAACAGAATTTCATTCATCGGTTAGTCTGTCAAAGCAGTATCTCAGAAACCATTTCGCATATAAATTCGAGAATATATTATCTTGCATGTATTTTAATAGTTAAAAAAATATTTATATTGAAATTTTGAACGGGGCAAATTAAATTCTTTTTTTTAAATTGAAATTATTGTACCAAATAAAAGAATGAGTTATGGGGACACATAAATTATTTATTTTAAAAGTATATTCCAATTTGACGTGGCTATGTTAAATACGTTAAGCAATATAAGCTTACGAACGACTGTCTCATTATGGGCGTCCTGTCGGACTACGAGATGTAGAGGACCTGATAATTAAAAAAGTTATTTTCGGTAGCAATATTTTTATCGCAGCTTGTATTTATTTTTAAATTGTATATTGATATGCATTTTTCTCAATTCTCTCCGATTTTTATGATAATGAGATGTTTTGAATGTAGTTATGATTGGGAAAATTTTGACAATAAAGAATATATTTTTATTGAAAAGTAAGTCATTTTTCTAAGATAAAAATGCAAAAAAAATGTTACAGAAAATTTTCTTCTTGTATTTCTTAATCTTTAATGAACATTCGCATATTATTATAGCATTCGGTTGTCTGGGACAATCAGGAAAGAAATAAATATAAATATAAGCAAAAAACAAACAAAAAAATTATTTTACTGTTATGAGGAAGCCTAGAAATGCTTTACGTACGAGTGTCTGATAACCCCATTACATTACATTACCTTGCAAGCATAGCGCAATGAATAACGTAATGGCCGTCTCATAACATTCCTTTCTCGTTCCTTTTCTCGTCAATAAATTTCATAGTTGTATATTTTTTGTCAATCACATAAAAAATTTTAACGTAAAAAGTAAGAGGTAACCACTAGTTGTTTCGTTGATGAAAGAATTAAAATAAAATGAACAAGTGAAACGCACTGTAGTTGTTTCACACGAATTCATTTATCAGTTGCCCAATTTAAATGACTATGTGATCAAATATAAATATAAGTGGTGCGTTGTGCCCAGTTTATTATTACAGTTGCGATGAGTGTGACACGACATGTCAGAATGTCACCGATAGTTTTTGTCACGTTTTATCTTAGGTAAGTGTTTTAATCACACTGATCTATTTATCATGTCATGCCATCATCGATCTTGACGTATAGTCTTTACAGATGTTCAGTTGTAATTAAAGTTTTGCTATTGTTTTTAAGGTTTCGAACTACAAAAATAATAAAATGGAATCATTATAAGACCGCTCTTGTGTCCATTCAGAAACCATTTCACAGAGAAACTTGAAAATATAGTACTTTGCATTTAACTCAACAGTTAACAAAAATTAGATTTTATGTAAAAAATATCCATAAAAATATGTTCGAATTCTCAATACTACTAAAGTTATAATCATGAAAAATAATATTGCTAGAAATTCAACTATAGTTTATCAGAAAAATATAGTAATGATTCTAAGTGTCATAGTTTTTGAGAAGCTCAATGTTTTTATGCTGTGAAAGATTTGCTATTCAATATATTACATGTATTATAAAATAATATTTGTAAATGGTTTAATAGAAATACTAATGTACCTTTGAATGTTTATATGTACCCAAGTTTGTACGTAACAATGTACTTTTGAATGTTTATACGTATTCAAATTTGCATGTAACACTCAAAAGTGCTTAACACTCAAAAAGTATTGGCAGCTTTTATTTTTTTTAAGTTCTTAATCTTGTTTTATTATATTTTATGGGGTCACCTATACATATTTTCATATTTCTGAAATTCATTTTTGGAATTCCATACTTAGATTCGCAGAAGTTTATAATTTTTACGTAGAGAGCGGACTAGATGCTATAACTATATATATATACATATCTATATTAATATATATATTAGCTGCGGTTTCACAGAAATTCGGAATAAGAAGTTATTTGAATTTTTTCTCTCTCATGTTGCTCTTGGGTATAAACTATTACCATATCAAATTTCATCAAAATCCGTCCAGTAGACTTCACATGATTGATGAACAAGTTAATATACAGACAGAAAGACAACAATTCTAAATCCATTATTCTGGCTTTTATTTCATTCTTTACGCTTAGTCACTCTCTAAAATATTTTCCATGTACAGATTTCACACTGTTACAATTTTATATATATATATATATATATATATATATATACAGACATATGTATATAGCGATGGTCATTTGTTAGGTTCATATGAAAGAAGTGATCTATTTCATTTTGTTTTGTTTCAAAACGAGGATCACTATGGTGTGTAAGAAATAATATAAAAAAAAAATAAATTAGATAAAATTGAGTCAAATTTTTGTTTTGATTCATCTTTCATCCTTCATTCTTTCATTTGTCTTAATTCATCTTTCATTTGTCTTAATTCATCTTTCATTTGTCTTAATTCATCTTTCATTTGTCTTAATTCATCTTTCCTAATTCATCTTTCACTTTTGGCATCAATGATATATTATTTTTAAAAAAAACACAAAAATTTGAATCACCCCAATGGCTATTTTTACAAATGGTTTTTGGGATTTTTAGATATTATTGATTATTGTAATTTCTTTCAGTAGAATTAAAATAAGTTCTATGGTTTTTGAATGTTATAACAATATATTTATAAATATGCAATGCCGCTCGTAACAATTTTTTGTTGAATAATACAATACAAATAAGTTAATACCATCTTGCAAATAACTGTACGAGGAGACGTTTTTAAGTTTGTCTGGGGGGTAAAAAGTGAAAATAAAAATGAAAATTTATTTTTTTTTCATGATATTCACCCTCAACCCTAATACATTTTCCACTCTTTCAATTAGTTTATAAAAATGTTTTATCTTTGTCCGAAAAGTAAGCTGAAACTGCGTCCTTAACTTCTGCATGGCTTGAAAATTTCTTTCCACGAAGTTCTTTTCTTGACTTTGGGAATAGATAATAATCGCTGGGAGCCAGGTCAGGAATGTAGGGTGAACGATCCAATATATCAGAGCCCACCTTATGCAAGGCATCCAATGCAAGACTCTTGTGAACAGGCGTGTTGTTGTGTAGAAGTAGGATACTTTTGGTTAAACCCTTCTTTTTTCTTTGATGGAGATGCCTTTATCTTTATAATCTATCAACAGGACTCATTCTGAGTCCCAAAAGACTATCTCTGCGATTTTTCCAGCTGACTGTGACATCTTAAACTTCTTGGCTAGGGGTGTGCCCTTTTTGTGCCACTCCATAGAGTTCTGTTTGGACTCAGATTCATAATGATGAACTCAAGTTTTGTTTTCACTAACAATTCGACTCAATAATTCATCCTCATCTTCACTACGGATGATCTTCACTACAGAGGACCAAAAGTGCGCAAAAACACTCCATGGGGTGTTGTTTTTAGGCAGCGTAAGCATTCTTGGCACCCAGCTTACGCTGACCTTACTCATCCCAAGATGTTTGTGAAGAACTTTAAAAATGATTATATCTGACACTCCAACCATTTCTGCGAGCTATTTCTCCTTTAGTCTAGCATTTCCTAATATTAATCTTTTGACTTTATGAATGATTTCCGGAGTAGTCACTTTGTTCGACCATCCAGGCCGTGAGTCGTCTTCAAGTGAGTTCCTGCCTTGTTTAAAGGTACTGTGCCACTTATAAATCATAGTTTTAAACGGGCAAGAGTCCCCGTAAACAGATGCCATTGCTTCTTGCATGGTTTGAACCAACTTTCCTTACTTGGTAAGAAACATTATAACAGTGCGGTACTTGATTTTCTCCAAATTTCTCACTTTCTTCCGGATTAAGCTGCCTGGTGGTAGATAGTTCAAAGACTAATGGCCCAATTAAGATAAAACTTGCTATTTATACTAACAATGGTTCACTGAACTCGTTACGGGCTCATTAAAGTACCCTCACTAATGACATAATTACCAATTCTGCGAACTTAGAAACGCACCCTCGTATGAATATCACTAGGAAGTCTTTAATTATATGAAATATTTATTTTACAAGAATTTGATGTATTAAAACTGAATTTAAAATAATATATATAATTTTTCACATTTCTAACTTATGTCTTATATAACCGTTCAAATGTTTATTTGGCTTGAATATAGTTTTTCACGTGTCTAATTTATATCTAATATAGTCATTCACATGTCTAAAAAAGTCATAAGTTATTGTCTTTCTATATTTTTGTATGTTTTAGCCACATTCTTCGATCAGTCCTTGTCGTTTGATTACAGTTGATTTGGCAATTTTCAAGCTACGCATTTTTATACGATAAGAGACCATTTACATATATTTCACGTTTACATTTTTCTTTAAAGTGCTCATGAATTAGTATTCTTTCTTCTTTTATTTTTTTATTCCGATTCCATGTGAGTGGGGCTGTGGACATGTGGCAAGTATTTTATATATCTACTTATAAATATAACAACGTTTCATAGCATGAAAGGTTAATATGTTTATAATTAAATATGTAAAAAACTCAGTGCAAGTACGACTTGTACAACAATATGTTATTAACTACTTGTTAAACTTTAACTTTTCTTTCAATGGCGCGTTAGCAAAAATTGTAATCAATAATTATTCCCAAGTAATCAGCAGAATGTTTGGCACTTATTTTTATTGAAATGTTTTTCAAACTGTGTAGTTAGTTTTTGGGATGTTGCCAGAAATCTAAATTATATTAGTAGAATAAAATTATCTGCGGTATAAACATTAAATAATACGTCTTGTGATTCTGAACTGAAAATACGCTATTGATTGTATATAAAATTATTCAGTGCAAAATTAAAGTGAATATATATGCAATAACAGGAAAATAATGTTACTCAATTACAGGTGTGAAGTATAAAAAGTTCAATTTTGGTTCTGGGGATTAATTTCAGGGAAATTGGGAAATGAAAAAAGAATAAATTTTTCAAGTGAAAAATGTACGGTGTGTCAAACAAAAAACTGTTTCTTTAATTCAATGAAAAGATCACTACATTAGCCAAATAATGAGAAGAAACAATTCGAGCAAGCTTGAAACAATTGTGATTGGTTGGGGATAGATATTAAAAAAGTCCTTTTATTTTGTGAATGCAATTTTGAACTGTGTGGCTCAAAACGACCTGTTATGTTGGAAATAGTGCCAAAGAAAAGGTGTTCGAGGAATGTGTAATGCTAAAAGGTGAAGCACGATGGTGATTTCATTATGGCATGGAGATGTTTCTCTAGCAAAGGTGTGGTATAAAATATATTAAGAGCCGATTTTCCAATCCCAAGATAAAAAGCCAGATAGGAGATATTCGACAGATAGCATAATTTTGCATTTTTCAATGGTCAGATAAAAGTTACTGTTGAATAAAGTCTCTAACGGAGGAATATAGTTATCTGGTAATTTAAGGCCCAGATAAGTGTTTATTGGCCAGTTAAATATTTTCTCTGGTGGTTTCTCTGTAATAACTTTGTTTTGTGTATATTTCGTCAATATTGGGTTAGTGATTGACGTTTCTGACACAGTTGACGACTTGGCAACGAAGAAGACCATCAAATACTTGATTTTTAAGTGTTGAATTTGGCATTAAATTCGGTGACAATGGATATCCAGGCGACATCTTGTTCTTTATTTGAGACTGTGCCAGTTTTTTGTTTTCCGGTATATTATGATAACTGATGACAAATTCAGCCAATAAGTGGACTTCAGACTTTTTGAAATTAGATATAATATAAAACCATGACCGGGTAAAACCATGATTTATAAGTATTTGTGTTTCTTCATTTCTTCCATTTTTGACTTTTCACAAAATAATTAATGGATATTGACATCCCACGAACAACCAGACCGAAGCAAATAGATAAATTATAGCTTAGTTATCTGAGTGTTGCATTCAATGTCAAATGTCAAACTAACGCTTTGTTCCTCTCACTGTCTAACATGTTGAATTTTATATATGTCCATCTCGCTTGCGCATATTTAGTGTCAAGTTGGTTGGACTGAACCACAGTTATTTATTTTTTGGCCAATATAACATTATAAAATGCAAAATGGTTACCCGATAGATAAAGAGCACAGTTAAGCTAATTGTAGTAAACACAGTTATTAGTCGGGCCTAAAATAAATTTCTTAGGACAATGCAACAGGATAATGAATTGAAACACCCAACATTTCAAAATTATGCAGAGGTTTCTTGTAGAAAAACAAACAGCAGGAATTTTTAAAAATGTGATCTGCATTCGCTGGATTTAAATCCCATTGGACTCTTATGGATGGAGTTGGATAGAGAAGTTCAGGGTTGCTGTAGATCATCGAGAAAGAAGGGATGTAAAACAAGTTATATCTTTTTAGTTTTTGAAAGAATTGCTTTTTTTCTCAATTTATATATTGGGTTGGCAAAAAGTAATGAAACACGTAGAAAAACTTAAGATTTTATTTATATATGAATTCATTCGACACTTTTAATCTACGATGTAGTCACCATGTACATCAATAACTTGTGACCATCTCAAGGACAGAGACTGAACTGGATTAAAACTTTGAGACTGGGAGTTAAAAAACATTTCAAGGTTTGATTCAATATCTTTAAAATCGTGAAACTTTTTTGGCGTATAAAGTTCTTGAGGGCTTGGAAGCGTTGATAAGTTGGATGTTCGCCAGTTGACAGTGAGAAACTGAGGCAACCTGCGGCTGAGCGACGTCGTGAAGTAAGCGAACCTCGGTTCGTCTTAGCCTTGTCTTTCGTCCATTTTACTCTTCCGCCGAATTGTGTGTGCTTATATACCCTTCATATAGTATGTTCCAAAGTGTTCTACAACTTCCTTGTATCGTCTAAAATTTAAACCTAAATTTAAATTTAAATTAAAATTTAATATCATAATATTTCATTGTTTTCTTGTAACCCAATATGATATTTGTATAGTCACCGTGTATGAGTTTCTTCTGCCTTCTTAATAATTTTATCCACAGCTTTGATCTAGAAGTTTTTCACGTACTAAAGCATGTACGATTTTCTGCAGTATTTTGTTCTGGAATCTCTATATTATAACGATGGTATTTGTCCTGGTACAGCCTGAGTTGACTGTCATTGGTCCGTACAGGTCTCAATATTTGCTTGTGAAGTAAAAGCTTATTATGTATAGACACAATGGAGTTCCTTCGATTCTTCCGGTACATTATATTGTATTTAAACCAAGATCTTTTAGTTTTTTCTTGATATGCACTTTACAGCGCAGTTTGCCGTCTATTAAAATACCCAAGTATTTTGCTATATATGCATATTGGGCATTGCCTATTTTTTATATATTTGGATATTGCCTATTTTAACTGGAATTCTTTGTATTCTTTTATTGGTATTGATAATATGAACATATTTGAACCAAAGAAAGAGACCATTTTTTTCCTACTTTTTAATCTATTCGGTGAAAGAATATTGTGAACTAGTTAATTTATTTACTCGATCTTTTCCGCCCATTAACAATGCTTGTCCATTAGACAAGGCAAAAAATAATTTTGAAATACTATACATACATTCTCCAACACCTCTATACTTACCTATGGTCATCGCCTATAATTACCCGTCATTATATTTTCTCATTTTTACAGTATAATAGATGTGTCATTTGTTATTCTGAATACCTGCATGTTACCGGGCCGTAAGAACAGAATCGTTGAGCGAAGACTTATATTTGGTTATGCTGATACACTTTCTATACTCACTGTTCTTCACTGACACAACAGCTCGATATGAGTCCAGACCTCATCATAGAATTTTTTAACCCAAGGAAGTTTAGTTTCTTTTCATGGTAGTCGGTTCACTTCAGTCTAGGTTGGTAACGTAGTGGCTAGAAATTTTTTTCAAAGCAATATTGGTAAAAATATCTTTTTTATAAAATTTTTACCAAAACAGTTTTTGTGAAATATGATTTATTAGCAATATGAATTTTTAGTTTAAATAATTAATTTATTTTTAATAATAATAACAGCTAGAAGAACTGGGGTGCCACCGTATCAAATCTCATATGTTCCTTCAGACAGTCCCAAGGCGGTGGGTAAGTAGGTGTGCTAGAGTCACATAGAGTGCGCTAATTTGTTTACTTTTTTGGCTGAAAAGAATTAATTGCTCTTGTAGCAATAACCTCCCTTTCACGTTAGGTTATTTACTAGTACTACATAAGTGACGTAAAATGAGTTGAAAGCTTAATGATGCAGTTGAAAGGTTTAATTTATTTCTTGGAAGTAAATTTTTATTTTAAATACTGGAATCACAACTAGCGCCACCAGTTATGAAGATGTAAAACAAATTATTGGTATTATATGCGAGGAATGGTATATAAATTTTGTCAGATGTAAAATGAAACACCGTAAAAAGAGATACTGTAGAGCAACAACGCAGGATATAAAAAATGACACCGAATAGCAAGTTTGTTGAGATGCAGTTCCCTCACTCTTCCTTGGATGTCTTTTACACGGCCTTTCCAAAACCAGTCAATATGATCGATGATGGCAGGCAAAAAAGATAGTCGCACCGATTCTTCGGTATCTAGGAGCCGTATTCCTCGCAGTTTATGTTTTATTATTGGGAATTGGGAAAATAGAAATCATAGTAAATGGAAATGTCAGCCTGCTGTAATTGTTCTTTATTTTCCAGAACAATTGTTGAATAATAATTTGTTTAAATTATGAGGTGACTATTGTTTTTTCCACTACTTTGCCCTGTCTTCGCCTTTGTAGGCTACTCTTTGGAAGAAAACACAATTTTTGTAATATTTCACAACACCGATCAATGTGGCAATGTTTTTGAGCTTCCGTCAAATCATGGGGTATCCACATAGCTTAAAGCTTCCTGACCCCTAAATGTTTGTGAAGAATTTTCTGTACTTGACCCATACCAATGCTGAGGTGTTGTTGTCAATCTTCACCATGTGCTGCACACCATTGATGTTATCTTTTGTTGTCGCTATTGAGGAATCTCCCCCATGCAGATCATCCCTGAGATGGGTGCAACCAAACTTGAACTTGTTAAATGAGTTGTAAATAACAGCACATGATGGAGAATCATCATAAAATGCCACTTAAAGTAGATCGTAACTTTTTGTTAATTCAGACCACAACAAAAGTCATAAAAATTTTTTCAACTTTTTATGGTTGAATTGTGTTAATTCGATATTACCGTGACACACACAATTTTCAAATTGGCTACCAATTTGTAAAAAGAAATGACAAATTTAAGCAAAGCGCTACTTTGATGGATTACCATTATTGCACAAGGCTAAATTTAAGCGCTACCGTACATTTTAAAAAACAACCCCTATTATTATAAAATGGAACAGGGGTGTATCAGTATATTGAAGGTATTTAAAAAAAAACATTAGAAATAGGCTAATTGAAACCCGAAAATAGTTTTTTAGAAATTCTATTTTTTTGTTTAGACAAAAATCACTAAATGGATTTGGCTTAAGCTTAAAATCAAAATTAAAAACTGAAAAGTGTATTATAATAAAAAGTATTTGCGCAACATAATGATAACTTAATAAAATTTTGACAGTTTACTTATGATACACATAACAAATATAACAGCTGATGTTATATTTGTTATGTGTGTCATAAGAAAAGCTAGTGAGCACCATTTTTGTTTGTGTTTGCACATGCTTAAATTTCTTGTCTAATTCTATAGGGTTCATCTATCTCTCTCGGTTGTTAAATAAACATCTATTTTCTATCCTTCTTGCGATAGATTCGTTACATTCAGATGTTATAACTAAATGTTGCATAAAAACCTTATATAAAAAATATTGCATAAAAACCTTATTACTCTCATGGCCCTAAGAAGTTTCACTTCAATAATAATCATTTATTTACAGATAAAATATGCAAATATGCAATAAAATTGTAAATATAGTGTTTACTTGAGAACAGAAAGAGAAACATTGACAAATTCAATTATATATCATAAACTCAAATAACATGAAACGTTATGCACAAGAACGTGAGTAGTTTGACTTGTGCAATTATGCTATAAGCATTACCAACACAGCTGGTTTACTTTGTAGTTTAACCAAAGGATATGACAAAACGTTGGTTAAGCTAAATAAAGTCATGATTTAAAGCCAGTAAATAATAAACAAAATGGAGATACTATTATCTGCATATATCGCAGATGAGGGCAATGTACTTTCTATTTGATACAGCAGTTATCTTCAGTTATTTTTTTTATCATGTTTATTTTTTTTATACGGTTCGAATAAAGATGCCGTGTTCTTTCACAGCTCTGGCATTATCAAATCGTTTGATCAAGTTTTGTTCGAGTTTTCTGTCAAAATTCTTTTTTGTATAGTTGTTTTATCATTATGTGTTATGACAGTTTAGAGCTCTTAAGTTCTGTGAAATTGATTTTGTGTTTATTAAATAAAAAAGTTATGTCCTTGAAATTTTAAAATCAGGATTCTCAGGTTGTATAAATAGTTCAATTTTACATATATTTACAGTATAACAGGTACCTTAGTAAAAATCTAAATCAAATGGTCTTATTATATGGTCTTTATACACATTGTCATTTTCCATCATTTCGGGTATGATTCTAATACAGATGTTGCCGCTTTGAATTTTGTAAATATTATTTATCATCAGTTGACAAAACATTTTGTCTCCAAAAATGTTATTAGTTTAGACAGTCAAAAATTTAGATAGTCGTTTTTATCGTTACATGTTATGGCAGTTTAGAGCTCGTAAGTTCCGCGAAGTCAACTTTGTATTTTATTGTTATTGATTTTGTCTTTAGTAAATAGAAAAAATATGTCCCTTAAATTTTTAAATCAGGATTATCAGGTTGTTTAACCGTTTGAGTGCCATCGTGCTCGTGCGCGTACTAACTAAATTTGCCATGAGCGTGATGGCGTTCGAGAAATCAGTTGCTGTTTAGCGTGCTGTAGGGGAGGTCGCTCGCACGCATCGCTAATTTTTTATCTTTCTATGTATTACATAAAGTTCAAATTATAATATTATTAGTAATTACAATATAAAAAGGATCCAGGAAAAGAAAATTTTTAACCCATAATGTCGGAATACGAAAATAATTAGAGTGAAAATGATCGTTTTTCAAGTTGTGAAGAAAGTGGTAGTGGGAGTGACATTGTGGTGTGCTCACAATTTGACGTAATGCAAATTTTGAGTGATAGTGATAATAGTGACGATAACAATTATTTTGCTGATATGGAGGCAGTTTTTGTTAATATTTTTGTAAATATATATTATATTTCCAAAATTTTCTTTGTTTTTTATTATCCTTGTACAAAATTTTATTAAGAAAATACCGAAAAAATTATTAAAATTGGATAATTTTTGGAAGAGATACAGTTTTTTTCGAGACAAGCGTAAATGATATCAAAAACAAAAGATTTCTTTGGCATATTTAAGTATGTATGAGTAAAAAACCATGACACTAAAACGGTTAAATAGGTCAATTTTACACGTTTTTACAGTATAATAGATATCTTAGTAAAAATCTGAATCAAATGGTCTTATTATATGCTATACATTGTCATTTTACACCATTTCGGGTATGATTCTAATACAGATGTTGCCGCTTTGAATATTGTAAATGTTATTTATCATCTGATAACAAAATATTTTTGTCTGCAGAAATTTTATCATGAGTTTATTAAGTTTCTAGTTTTTCTCTTGTTTTAATGCTGGAAATGTTTTATTATACATTTGCATTTCTATTTTATAAATATAATACGTTTCTAACATTTTCTCTTTTGCAAATGTTAACTACATTATATCAGTAATCAGTAACTATGTACACATACACACATATTTCACTAACTATTTGTCAGATAAAAATTCAGTTTCTTGTACCAATCAGTGGAAAGTACCATGTGTTTGAAATTATACCGTGTTACATTAAAACGGTGTGAAATTTTGTGCAGCATTTTATTATTATTATGTGTGCTTATGATTATTTCCTATATATATTTTAGAAATAATTCAAATTAATGCAACTAATTTAATGGTTTCTTAATATCTTCTATTTTTGTTCCGTCTGACAGTTTGCTGATATTGTCATCGTTAAATGCTTCGGTTGTGTGGGGATTGAAACTGCCACGTACTACAAATACATCCTCTCGTCAAGATAAGGAAGGTAAGATTTTCAACTTTTTTTTTAAGAGACGAACTTTATTAAACATCTTAAGTACACAAATGCGTTGTGAAATGATCAGAAATTGAAATAATGTGTAGTGTAGAAGACTGCCATATATTATGGATGAAACTGTGTATATGTGGGTTTAGCCAAAAGTAGGGCAAAGGCTTCAAAAAAATTCTAACACAATTTTTTCTATAAATAGTTTATAAAAAAAAATTACATATGTAAATGTCAAGTAACTGTTCTTTATTGATAAACTAAAATTAAGAAGGCTGAGGCATTGCTTCTAATTACAAAAATCAAGGAATTCTTGAAATTCTGGTACAGCCGCTAGACAAAGGTCTGTATGTATTTTTCTCTATGTACTCAATTTTCTCAGAATGAAGTTTGTTCCAGTTTTTATTAACAGAGTGAGGAAGGTTTATATGTACAATTTAAGGATATTTTGTAAAAATTACCTAATATTTTGTAGAATTATTATTGAGGAATAACGGCTTTCACACGTTGACTACTGTATCAGGCAATCAACATAACGGCAAAATCATTTATGCGAAGCCCGGCTTCAATATTTTTTTAACAAGTAGTTTACAAAAATGGGCCTCTATTTAATACATAAAAGTGAATATATGCTTCACTACGACTGAGAGCATAACAAAAACCGAAATCAGTTACACTAAATTTACCGAAATTAGTTATACCGATAGCAGAAGGGAAAACTCTATTTGTATTTTCTAAATTACAAACGTCACATGTTAATGTGTGGCAAATTTTTGCTTATTTGTACGAAGAGAGAACGGGTCGCTTGTATAAAAATAATTCTTGAAAATAAACGGACTTAGGTAATGATTTCTTCAAAAGACTTACGAAAGTTTCAACATGCTAAATGTTCACTGATTTTGTATATATTTTCTCCTAGAAATATGAACAACCAGCTGCACCAATGCGACTTGCCAATGGAATTCGGTATACAAAAAGTTGTTAGGCATTTTTTAATGTTTTTTTTATTTATTTTTATCTCAGAACCCTGTGATCATAAAGTTTACTAAAACCGCTAATAGGTAGCTTTGGCAGTGCCATATTTTAATATATTTGAAAGCATAAAGTTCTCTAAAAACGCTAATAGATAGCTTTGGTAGTGCTATGTTTTAATATATCTATGAGCGTAAAGTTTACTAAAAACACTAATAGATATCTTTGGTAGAGCTATGTTTTAATAAATCTATGATCATAAAGTTTATTAAAAATGCTAACAGATAGCTTTGGCAGAACTATGTTTTAATATATCGATGGTCATAAAGTTTATTAAAAACGCTAATAGATAGCTTTGGCAGTGCCATATTTTAATATATCTATGAGCATAAAATTTACTAAAAATGCTATGAGTGTAAAGTTTACTAAAGACGCAAATAGATAGCTTTGGTAGAGCTATGTTTTAATATATCTATGATCATAAAGTTTATTAAAAACGCTAATGATAGCTTTGGTAGAACTATGTTTTAATATATCTATGAACATAAAGTTTATTAAAAATGCTAATAGATAGCTTTGGTAGAGCTATGTTTTAATAAATCTATGATCATAAAATTGATTAAAAACGCTAATAGATAGCTTTGGTAGAGCTATGTTTTAATATATCTATGAGCATAAAGTTTATTAAAAACACTAACAGATAGCTTTGGTAGTACTATGTTTTAATATATCTTTGAGCATAAAGTTTCCTAAAGATGCTAATAGATAGCTTTGGTAGTCCTATGTTTTAATAAATCTATGATCATAAAGTTTATTAAAAATGCTAACAGATAGCTTTGGCAGAACTATGTTTTAATATATCTATGATCATAAAGTTTATTAAAAACGCTAATAGATAGCTTTGGTAGAGCTATGTTTTAATATATCTATGAGCGTAAAGTTTACTAAAATCACTAATAGATAGCTTTGGCAGTGCCATATTTTAATATATCTATGAGCATAAAATTTACTAAAAATGCTATGAGTGTAAAGTTTACTAAAGACGCAAATAGATAGCTTTGGTAGAGCTATGTTTTAATATATCTATGATCATAAAGTTTATTAAAAACGCTAATGATAGCTTTGGTAGAACTATGTTTTAATATATCTATGAACATAAAGTTTATTAAAAATGCTAATAGATAGCTTTGGTAGAGCTATGTTTTAATAAATCTATGATCATAAAATTTATTAAAAACGCTAATATTTAGCTTTGGTAGAGCTATGTTTTAATAAATCTATGATCATAAAGTTTACTAAAAACGCAAATAGATTTGGTAGAGCTATGTTTTAATATATCTATGAGCATAAAGTTTATTAAAAACGCTAACAGATAGCTTTGATAGTGCTATGTTTTAAAATATCTTTGAGTATAAAATTTCCTAAAGATGCTAATAGATAGCTTTGGTAGTGCTATGTTTTAATATATCTATGAGCATAAAGTTTATTAAAAATGCCAGTAGATAGTTTTGGCAGTGTCATATTTTAATATATCTATGAGCATAAAGTTTATTAAAAATGCCAGTAGATAGTTTTGGCAGTGTCATATTTTAATATATCTATGAGCATAAAGTTTACTAAAGACGCTAATAGATAGCTATGGCGGTGCCATATTTTAAAATATCTATGAGCATAAAATTTACTAAAGACACTAATAGATAGCTTTGGCAGTGTCATATTTTAATATGTCTATGAGCATAAAGTTTACTAAAGATGCTAATAGATAGCTTTGGCAGTGCCATGTTTTAATATATCTATGAGTATAAAGTTTACTAAAGATGCTAATAGATAGCTTTGGCAGTGCCATGTTTTAATATATCTATGACTATAAAGATTACTAAAGATGCTAATAGATAGCTTTGGCAGTGCCATGTTTTAATATATCTATGAGTATAAAGTTTACTAAAGATGCTAATAGATAGTTTTGGCAGTGCCATGTTTTAATATATCTATGAGTATAAAGTTTACTAAAGATGCTAATAGATAGTTTTGGCAGTGCCATGTTTTATATATCTATGAGTATAAAGTTTACTAAAGACGCTAATAGATAGCTTTGGCAGTGCCATGTTTTAATATATCTGTGAGCATAAAGTTTACTAAAAATGGTAATAAGTGACATTGGCAATACCAATGTCATCAAGAGCCTTGTGATCAAGAGCGACGACATATTACATTTTACAAAAATAATAAATATTTGAGATTATTTTCGGGTGAATATTGAAGGATTTGTAGCCTTACCTGTACATACTATACCAATAATGAAATTATGAACAACACTGTACCTTAAAGGACAACGTAATCATACACCGCTATATTTTCTGTGTCGCTTTTATATGTACTTATATAAATATGTAAAGAATTTTCACACAGGAACAGACCATATCTATAGAGGAATTTCCGAATTCACTAGTAATTTTTGAACAACCTCCAATTGTTCATGACTGTTAATAATCTTTAATAAATACATGACTGTCGACATTTCGACATGCATGCTATAACATATTCTTTTCTTTAGTTTTCCTTACTTTATCCGCTTATCCAAAAGGAATTTGGAAAATAGTTGTCTGTGCGACCATGGTGTTACCTTAAAGTAAAAAGATAATAGTTTCCAAAAGTACTTTTTTAAAAATATATTGCAAAGAAATAAATGCAAACTTTTCACTTGACAATCTGTGCACAGTGTTGCCACCTGCCGGTAATTCGCTGCGTATACTGAACGGAGAGATGGCGGCGAGACGGTTGGCAGGACTGCGTGCTGTTATGGCTGCTGGCAACTTCAGTGGGGGGAAACCGTTAGCTGCATATATTGTCCCCACTGCCGACGCTCATCAGGTATTTATTGTATACTTTTTACTCAATAAACAATTGAGAACATATCATTAAGGCAATTGGTTTAGTAGTGATGCAACTTCTCCATTACCAAACATATATATATATATATATATATATATATATATATATATATATATATATATATATGTATATATATTTATAACAAGTGACCCATTTTACAAATAATGTAATATTGAATATATTTTTCTACAAATCGAATTCTTAAATGAGATAAATATTAAAAAGAAATATAATAAAAAAAACATGAATATCAAAGTGAATCTTTTGGGAAAATCAAATAAAATCTCTATTTAATTAGTATGATTTATGATAAGTAATTCAATTCAAATTTTTTAAAGTTTGCTACCTATCTTAAAAATTAATAATTATGCGGCCTAAAACTATACCTCGTTCGCATAATTGTCGAAAACTCCTAATCTTACTTTTTAAAATTATTTTACAATTCCTAATCCCACTTTGCCAGCCTGATTGTCAGTGTAATAAATCAATTTGTTAGTTTATTATTTGACAGTTCCTAATCCCACTTTACCAGCCTGATTGTCAGTGTAATAAATCAATTTGTTAGTTTATTATTTGACAGTTCCTAATCCCACTTTACCAGCCTGATTGTCAGTGTAATAAATCAATTTGTTAGTTTATTATTTGACAGTTCCTAATCCCACTTTACCAGCCTGATTGTCAGTGTAATAAATCAATTTGTTAGTTTATTATTTGACAGTTCCTAATCCCACTTTACCAGCCTGATTGTCAGTGTAATAAATCAATTTGTTAGTTTATTATTTGACAGTTCCTAATCCCACTTTACCAGCCTGATTGTCAGTGTAATAAATCAATTTGTTAGTTTATTATTTGACAGTTCCTAATCCCACTTTACCAGCCTGATTGTCAGTGTAATAAATCAATTTGTTAGTTTATTATTTGACAGTTCCTAATCCCACTTTACCAGCCTGATTGTCAGTGTAATAAATCAATTTGTTAGTTTATTATTTGACAGTTCCTAATCCCACTTTACCAGCCTGATTGTCAGTGTAATAAATTAATTTGTTATTTAATTATTTGACAGTTTATTTTTTAAATAAGAAATCGGACTTAAGTAGACTTATTCCCCGTAAAAATCAATAATATGAAATGGCATAAACGATGCAGTCAAAGTAGGTAGAAGAAAGTCAGTGCTTAATAAAATAATAACAGATATTTTTACAGATTAAAAATTTGCAAGTAAATATGCATTTTAAAATTAATTATTTCAATGCTTTGCTTCCTAAATTATGTTGTTTTTTTATGTATTTTTAGTCGAATGATTGTTTAAATCTTGGTACTTCTTTTTCTAGTCAGAGTACATAGCCTCAAGCGATGCGCTTCGTGAGTGGCTAAGCGGCTTCACCGGGTCAGCTGGCACGGCAGTTGTAACGCAAAGTGCGGCGCTGGTTTGGACAGACGGCCGATACTATGCTCAGTTCTTGCAAGAGACAGACAGCTCACTGTGGACGTTGATGAGGCAATGTAAGTACTTATCAGCTTTGACACACAAGTTTTAATGATAAATTAATTGTTAATTGTTAATCAGAAGATGAATCAGCATCAACTGTCCCCAAGACTTTTTTCTATTAACTTTACTCCCTTAAACTATCTCAGTGCATTTATCCATGCTACTTATCTAAGTCAACAAAAGCTGGAAGACAGCAATAAACCAGAAGTAGTAAAAAAGTCGGTCAAATGTATACTGCACGATTAATATTCCTCGGCATCAACTACCTACTTAAATTATTAATAGTAACGCACATCGATTTTGTGAAATTTTTTTTTAGATCCAACGGATCAGTAGTTATAAGGAAATAAACGATTAAATTGTTAGCGACAATTAATCGTGCTAGAATTTTTGAATCCTTGTAATTTTGGTTCTATACCTAGATCTCAATATTCACGATTTTTTCACCAAAAAATCCACCGTCTTTTTAGGGTGATTAACGTGGAAGATAGCAATTTTTTGGGAAATACGCTTAGTATTTCCCAATAAATCAAAAAGTTCTCATTTGTTTTATTTTCCAGCTTACCCTCTGAAATTAATCCCCTGAATCGAAATAGAACTTTTTATGCTTTTTGTGCTTTTATTTTTTTTATTATTTTGCTTTAATTTTTACATCAAATAGTTTCTGAGAAAATCACCTATGACGGAGGGACAGAGACTGAAGTGATTCCATAAGTGGAAAACACTCATGGAATTTTAACATTTTTGCCGTGGAACATAAAAAAGAAAAAATGTTGAAACATTTGAGATTGAAATCGGAAAGTATTTACATTTTAAAAAATTCTTTCATCCAAATTATATTAATTAAGTGTGTATCTACTTATAGTGTGTTTTGGATGTCAAAATCCAATTTTCTTGCAACATTATCATGTTTAGGAATACAAAATAGAATGAGATATTTTGAACAAAATCCATTGCAGGCGATAAGGGAAAACACTTATCTAGTTGGACTTGCTGTTCAACTGGCCAATAGAGGTTGCCATGTAGAAATAGGTTGTGTATCGAAATTAACTGTTTTGCAGAGAGCTAATATGGCAGTGGTGGGGTGCTTCAAGCCTAGGCTTATGAGCACGAAGCATTCCTTGCTTTGTTTCATTTTAAATTCAAGAAGGCAGAAATTTTTTTCCTATATTTCAAGTACTTAGCTTGATTATTGTCACAAAATCATGTATCCAATATGATTTTTTATAGTAATTTAAAGGTTTTGTGATCAATTATTTACTTTTGTTTGATTGGCTATTGGTCTTATTGAACAATATATGATATATTATGTTGTTTAATGAGAGCTGTGCAAAAATGTTTTATTGATGTCCGATAAATAGTTGTTCAGTGTTTGAACAAAGTCTACCTACATTATTTGCCTTACAATAAATTGGAAAATCCTGTTAACCATGCCCAGCACTCAGTGGTGTACAGTGCTTTTTTTACACAAACACACACACACATATATATATATATATATATATATATATATATATATATATATATATATATATATGTATATATATATATATATGGATAGATAGATAGATAGATAGATGTATTAAGGGAAGTATACATTAATTTATTGTTACTAAAAGTCATCTCATCACAGTTGTTATCTCGAATTCTTTGCCAATTTTATGCATTTTGCTTTTATAATGACTAAAGGTCAAAAACTGTACCGCATAAGAACATATGTTAATGAAAATGGTATTAAATTGTATACCAAACAGACACATTGAGGATCACTACATCTACGCTTTGCATTAATACGATATCAACTAGTACCGAGTGACGAAGCATTGCTCAGTGTATTTCAAATTTCCCATAGGAATTTACTTGTTGCATGCTATTAGCTTCACCTTCACCTTCCCCTTGGCTTTGCCCTCCCCTTCATCACCCCCTTCCATCTGCCACTCCCTACCCCTCCCCCCTCTTCTTCACCATTCCCTCACTCTTATTATGAAGTCTTAATAATAGTGTTCATAATAATTTTAAAAATTTGAAATGGCCACTATTTTCACAATAATTAACCAATATGGCGCATTTTCGAAATTATTCAATATAATCACCCAAGCAATAAATATACCAAATTTTATTGGGAAATATGTATATACATATATATGTAAGCCGTTTCCGAGAAACCATTTATATATATATATATATATATATATATATATATATATATATATATGATTTCCCATATGATTTATCTAAATATTGTATTGTAATGCTACTTATCAGAAGTTACTTAGATCGGAATAAATGCTATTTAACAGCAATGAAAATTTCATTATTTATTAGTTTGTATTATATGTATAATTATTTATATATTATATGTATATAAATAATTATAAACATAATTATACATATACATATATATTATATGTATAATTATTGTGTTATATGAAAGTATATAAATTACAAAATTATGTAACAAAAATAATTTTTGTTCGGTTATTTTATAACAAAAAATTATATAACATTTCTGTAAACACTTGGTTAAAAATTGTTTTCATGATTTCCATTCTTGGTGAAGCTGACCACTGAACATGCATACCAATATGAATTTACACAAAAAACACAAGTTCAAAAATGTTAATGAACGGGAATTATTGCATAAAGAGAGGTTATAAATTGGATGTTTGGCGACCATTTCATCATAGTAAAAGCACTTCTTAAATAGATTTTTTTAATAAAATTAATACAAGTATAATATACAGTCAAACCTGGATAAGCGAGAGTTCAAGGGAGCACAATCTCATTTGCGCTTATAGAGGTTTCTCACTAACCCGAGTTTCTCGCTAATGCAGGTACATGGGTAGCGTTTCTCTCTTATAGAGGTACGCAGCAATAACAAGTCACAGCAAGTACGAATGTAGTAAATATGTAATATGATAAAATTATGTGCATAATATGCACAACATATATTATATACATATATATTTTTAATAATGTGTATATGTTACGTTCATTAGATTTCGACATATAAGTACTTTATAAGGGTAGGTATCAAGATGCTTACGAAAACAAAACAAAAATTCATGCACTATGTCATTTTATTTTATTTAGAACTTATTTACACTTAAAAAAATCCGTCAATTTCGAAAAGAATGCGATAAAATAACGTTATTTAGTTCCACGAAATAGAATAGGTACAATATTGACGAGAAAACAATACAAAAACAATGGTAGGAAGTTCCACGAAAGTTAAGAATGAGTCATAAAATAGCAGATGTTAAATTTGTAATTTGTTTTGTCATTTGTTCCTCTTAAATAATATAAATAAATAAAGCTCGACTGTCGCTCATAGAGGTATAGATAAGTAGCAGTCTCACATACCGAAGTTCGTGAGGGAAAAACGACTCTCTTACAGAGGTTTCTGTTTCTCGCTAATAGAGGTTTTGGGAGCTTAAAATGACAGGTCCTGGCTATTACTCTCACTTATAGAGTTTTCTCACTTACCCAGGTTTGACTGTAGATTTTTTTTTAGTATGAGTAGTACATTGTTTTTTATGAATATTAATTATGGAAGAAAAAAGTAAAAATTGTGGCAAAAAACCAAACCATTATTTTACTCAAAATTCAACTCCTGGTTAACCGCACGTAATTTTAAAATTAGCTTTGGTCTACCAGTATGTGGAGCATTATAGTTTATACTGTTTTCAATTGTCACAACGAAAGTGTACATTAACATTCATAAACTGATAAAGTAAATGCGAACGAGGAACAGGTATCACAGCAAGCTTATCGGCGAATTAATTTTACAGATAAAATATTATAGGGTTACTTACAAAATGGAAAATTAAACATTTTTACAAATAGTTTTTATTTACTACAGCCGACATTTGACAGATCTTTATAATAACACACACAGTGATTCTGTTGTATGCTTGTGGGTGTGTATGATGAGCTAATAGATGAAACAATATATGGGATGGTTTCATTCCAAATATAGCCGCAGTAAGCTATGAAAAAGTAGCTTGTATTTTTTCTACTATCAGCGCTTGAAATGATGTAATCAGTTTTAGTTTTTTATAGAAAACTTTTTGTGACAAGAACTCACTTTAATTTCATAGTTGCGAGATAGGCATGAAGTTTGTATGCTTCATCTGAAATTATGCGCACTGGTAGCATTCGGTTTATGCGTTCAGGCTGAATATACTAAATTGCCAATTTCAATTGAATTATCATAAATTAAATATGTCTAAATGTTCATAAATGCCTGATGTATATATGTCATATGTTTAGGGCAAAGTACGCTTAATTACTTATGAGGCACTGTGCAGCACTGCCAGAACTTAAAATATGGGGTTTTCATGCATACTTAACTACACATGAAAGTCATAGCTCATGAAGAAGACACCATTATCAATCTAGTCTTAGTTATAAGTTGTTCATAATTTTTAGTGTACATTGGATATTTTTTATTACAGCACTGGCCGATACTCCAACGCAGGAGTCGTGGCTGAGCAGCAATCTTACGAAGGGTTCGCTCGTTGGAGTAGATCCGAAGCTATTGGCCCATGCGTCTTGGACACCACTTGAGGTATGCTTAAATTAAGCTGAAACATTAGAAGCTGTCTCTTTTGTGAATTTTATTGATATGGCACCATCATCTCATTATTGATTCATAATAAACAGTTGTACACATCTAATTGATGAAAAAGTACATAGATTTTTTTTTATATTGTCACAAGAGCGATGTTTAAGAAGACCGTGCCAACTGAAGAAGATGTACGCACACATTCAGCTGTGGCAGAAACCATTTTGTTTTTCACTTATGTACAAGTGGGACTCTATCCAAAATTATGGTTTGCTGCTGGTCACTTTAATATATGATATGTCGGTAGTAACAGTTAATGAATGATAGACCGGCAACAGTTAACATTTTTTTTTTAAATTATGACAATTTTGTTTTATTTGGTTACAATGGTTAAAAAGGTTACACTTAATTTATGATGTTCAATTTGTGTTATTCGCATACTCCATTGTGTAGGGTATTATTGAATATCTATGAAATATTAAACTTCGAAATGGTTATTGTTGTTCAATTTATATGTTTCTTTCTTGTACAAGCTAAATCACTGTTTTTGAATATTTGAAAGTCAATAGCAATATATATATATTTATATATATATATATATATATATATTTATATATATATATATATATATATATATATATATATATATATATATATGTATATATATATATATATATATATATATATATATATATATATTCATTATGAAATTGTAAGGAAAATTATCACAGCTAAGTAGGCTGTATTAGTTTACGAGTCATTTTTGGCCACCTTGTGACATGTCTGTAAAAATTCAAAGAAACTTTATATAAATGGCTTAACTCCTCTAGGACCTGGGCACTAATTAGTGAATCTACGCAAATGACTCAGGACAAATGATATTCACAACGGCTGCACTGTCAATATTTAATTATCAGCTAATTGTGAAAATTATTTCGCTGAAAACTGTTTACAACCACATGTTTTTGAAAATGTTATAAAATTTCCTAAATGATGAAATTGTCTGTTTATTTATAAGTTTTATACTTATGAATAAACAGAGATGTCAAAAAGACGACCTCTTTTTGACAGAGATGTCAAAAAAAAAGTTTTTGAAAGACCAATTTCTCGCTTCATTTTCTATTATTTAACGATATTTCGTGAAATAGGGAAGATAAAAAGTAGTTTTTAATTTAAAATAATATTAAATAAATTTCCAAAAGAAATGTTATGTCATATAAACGTAAATTACAAATACTCGAAAAAAATTCTTAAACATTATGAAAAAAATGCACGGAAATTTATAGTTTACTTTGCTGAATTTGGTATACAATTCTGAAAAATGCGGTGTAATTTTCGTGAAAATGAAATGATAAAATTCAAGGAAAAGCATGATAAAATGTTATTTCGTAATATACCATAGTACCATAGTACTGACAAAACCTGGATGAAATAGTATTTATTACATGTATACTTCCATTTCTACATACATAATCTCTGAAATATATATATAAAAAAAATGTTACATTCATATAACACAAGTGAAAGTATTCCAAAAACAATTATAAATTTTGTTTTTCCCACGGGGCATTTTATGCGAGCTTAAGATGTTTTGGAAACATATTTTTATTATTTTTTCACAAAATACATAAATATAGAATCATTGACGATAGAAAAAATTATTTCTCACTGTGTATATGTAATAAAAGGCGCGGACTTTAAATTTTGAAATAATAATAAAAAAAACAATTATTGTATTTATAACATTCTAATTACAGTAAACTAAAGTACATTTGTGTGGATTTTATGTACAGAATAATACACCATCTATATGTCTCCCATCACGGCGAATGCTGGATATTCAAATAGGCAGCATGTTTTGTAACTAATCTTTGTGGATGTTCTTCGACTGCAGTAGCGACACAGTTAATGTTTTCAATTGATTGCACAGGTCTATTTCGAGGTCCAGTTGAATGATTTAGTGTACATCCTGACGCTCTGAACTTCGCTTCTCGCAACTTGATTAACTAAACACTGGGCCCATCATTAAAACATCAGGTTTCAAAATGATTACAAAACTTGCATCGTGCCTCGTTAACAGAAAAACTGTTGCAGAAATACCCTTACACAGTATAAGCGCAGTGTGTGCCAGACCACTGCGACATGATGACTAAAAAATTTGTGTCAATGAGCTATCAAACGCCACCCCTCCTGTCCCGCTAGCACCGCTGCGTGCCGAGATATTTGAGTTTAAAGTTTGAATTTGGCACTGAGACACCCATTATTATAATTATATTTACTTCGGAAACAAGTATAATACTATCGCATATTCATATATATGCGTACGCATACTCGGATTCTAGTATGCAAATCAAATGAATCATTATATATTTAAAAAAACCAAGTAAAATAGTCATAATCTGGAATAATCAGATAATTTTGATATGTAATGGTATATATGTTGCCAAAACTTATCTCGCAATTTGTTCCATTTCTGACAGATTTAACAAAACAAACCGCACAGTTCACGAACAAGGGTCGACTCATTTTAATTGTTTATTTTGCCGCTTCACCCAAACGATAACAGTGCCAATCTAATTAATATGATTCAATATTTATCCAGTATCATATAACGGAGATTACAAGGGGAATTTGTTTCGTATTTATTGCTTAAAATTATTCGAACTTCAGCACATGAGACCATTCATTTTTCGTTCGATATCGGGCGCTCAGGCTATCTGTGAAAATTGGTACTTTGGCCGATATCGTGCGTTCGGTCCACCCAGTTAATTAATTGCCAAAATAACTTTATTTTAAAATGTATATTTATCATATAATTTATTAACTTTAGAATCCCAGGTCATGCGGAGTGATGTCATTCACTCTAGTGCGAGAATTTATACAAATGTTTTCTTTTGTAAAAAAAATAACCAAGTGCATGTCAGGACATGCCTGGGTTTAAGATATGTAGACAACTATGAGACCCTTTTATATATGCGGGGCTTCATAGTTGTCTGCTTATCTTTAACTTGTTTAAGTAATTAAAAAAAAATAATGAAATAAATAAAAAAATAATTCTTACAATTTTGGTGAATTTTCCAAATTAATTTTGGTAAATTGTCCAAATTAATTTTGGTAAGGTTTGAGAAAATAATTTCGAAGCGTTATGAATTAAAAACGCGACTTAAAGATCAATAAACATATATTTTAAAATAAAAAATTATATTTTCATTTAATTTCGACTAACGAAAAGCGAAACCAAAATATTTTATACGTAATTATTCATCTGTAGCTTGGTTGGCTGAAGAGAAGAAACTGTATTGTGTCTGAATTACATGTGGTGGTATTGTTTTCATTTTACGTACAACTTGAAATAGAATACAGGCTTCTTGAAGTTGCTGATAACGAATTCACGCTCGTAGAGTTTGCACAAACACTAACATTGTCGACCGAATCTGTTTTATTCTTAAATATTTCATTATGTTATTTCATTTTTCATTTCTAATATATGAAAAAGTATTGGAGTATTCTAAAAATTCAAACTGGAATTTTTGATGGAAACTAATAAATTAATTTTAATATAATTAGACAACATTGATACTACAGTACTCTTGAAATTGTTAAAGTATATGTAAAAAAAAAATTAAAAGAAATAAATAAATAAATATATGAATACACAAAACCGGAGATATGTAGAATTAGTGTATTACCTTGTTCTAACTTTCAGATACCCTTGCTTTTGTATAAATATATTACCGATAATAACTTCCATTTAATTTTATTACATACACCGGAACATTCGCATTGTACAACCTCATAGAATAACAACAATTGAATTTATTACCGTCACTAAAATACTGGTATATTGTATAACTCTCGGAAATATAATAAAACCTACACCGCGCCCCTGCAATAAACTCACTAACATAAGCAGTGGAAAAACCCGCACAAACCCGGCTTCCTCTTTGTGTTTGAAACATATAAATGCTATTGTATGTTTCTAAGAGTTAATCTTTGCTAATAGCCCACCTGAAGATGTTGTAATACAACGAAACCCAGGTCGTGGTAAAGAAATTAAAGAAAGTAGAAATAACACTACATCACATAGTTTCATTTAATTGTGAAATTTATTTTAATAAAGTTTAAAAAACTACAAAATTAATAAAACGTGTATCTCGCCCGGTGATCTAGCGCCTAAACCAATCGATTTATCTGAGTGAAATTCGGAAGTTTTTGATTAATATTTGTAATCATTGTTTTCAATTTCAAGATTAACCATACATTTTGAAAAATGTTAACCAATGCAATTATCTCAAAAATGGACTCACGATTTACTTCAAACTTTTCGCATTGTCAAGTAATATGGTAAAACTTGTTTTCCTAGGAAATAATAACTTCGTGTTAATAAATAATAATATACTACACACATATAGCAAAGTGATGACTATTTTCGAGTAAGAAATTTTAATTTTTATTATGTGTATACAAATAACACCTTTTTAAAACAAGTGTTAACCGTCAATATATTCGAAATGACAAAAAATATATTTTTTTAAACATTTTTTCAGAACTTTGCATTCAATTTACAACAGATGTATGCAATATAATTTACTATACGTAATATCAGACTACAACGAGAACTTTCACAAATTTTATAAACACTTAACATTTATTTTCAAAAAATAAATGGACGAAACCCAAGATTTGTGTGCTAATAATTCATCATTTTATGATTTTTACAAAACAGACGGCATTAACTAAAGCCGGCCTCACATTGCTGCCAGTATACCAAAACCTGGTTGTAGAGACTCGCAATGAACTGGGCGATCCCGCACCAGCCAGACCCTGTAATCCGATTGTGCCTTTACCTGTCAAATATACCGGTGAGTTGCTTTATTTCCTGTCAACTATAGTTTTACTTTTTATGCAACTTTAATGTTTTAATTTTTAAATCCTTGATTGTCTTTTCTGCTCGGAATTGTCACAAAAGACTGAAATATTGTTATCTACGTTGATATAAAGATTTAGATAGTCCGCGTGGTGTTGCGAAAGGTCAACTTCCATTGCGCCACCTATTGTTGGCAGTTATGTTGAATTAAATTATGCCAAACTAGTGGTGGGCCTTTAACCAGAAAGGGAATCAAAAACCAAAAACGATACCTGTTCAATCTCCAACTTACACTTAGGTGACAAATTCAAAATCAGTTGGTCAACATTTTGCCGTTTACATCCTTATTGGGTAGTTACAACATAAGTAAATGAACAAGCTATATGCCTCTGTAAAAAACATGCTAATATCCATTTGACACAGTCTGCATTACACGGTTAAAACATTTAACGTACAATAATTGCTCTAAGCTGGTAGACAATATATGTAGCAATCACTATGACGAGCAGTATTTGTCAAGAGAGTGTCAGTTCTGTGTTGATAAGAATCTGGATTATAAAGAGTTTAATGGATAGCAAACCAATACAATATAAAATTGGGTAGCTTTAAAGCAACGTTAAAAAGATTTTATTTCTGAAAATGCACAGAATGTAAAAATATACCTAAAAGACATTCACGTTTTGGCCATATTACCTGATAGAACATCTGCACAAGGATTTAAGTTCGTATGTAATATTAATACAAAGCAATCAAAAACTTAACAAAAGTCTCAGTGATGAAGAAGCTATAGTTTATATGGAAACCTACAGTACTAAATACAGTCAAGAAATACAAGCCTACCATTTCCGAGGCTCTAGACTTCAGCTCCATACAGTCGTAGTTTATATAAAAGAATATAAGAAGTCATTATATAGTACGCATGTATTGCATTCAAATCATTCAGTGTCGCATTAATGTAAACAACTAATACGTACATAATTGTATAAAAACTATCTGGAATTTGTTATTAACTTGAAACGCTTAAAAGAAATCGCTGAAATTTTTTTTGTGAAGTTGGTAGAATCTTACTTAATTACCAAGTCAAATTTGAGCTCGATCTGTGTTGACTAGTGTGCTTACAGCAGCTGTCATCATAGGTCGACCTCAAAGTTGCTCTCCTAAATTTATTATGGATAAATTACTTGAACAAAGGTTTCCTTAAATTATTGTGTTACATATGAAATTTCTTGTGCCGAATTCTTAAATATGTTAAAAAAGGCCTATGGTGACTCGACTATGTTGCATCGAGTGGAACAAATGGTTTAAAGAGCTGTGTGAAGTAGTTGAAGATTTACCTCATCCCAGACGGCCTTCAACATCTATCACTGACTATAACATGGAAAAAATCAAACAATTTGTGCTTGAAAAAAGTAATTTCAGTATTAGAGAGTTGGCTTGAAAGTTGAACAGTGATAAAATGACCGTTCATGGAATTTTAACCAATGTTTTGGCGCATGAGACGCATCACCGCAAAACTGGTTTTGAAAGAGCTTAATTTCTTGCAAAAAGAGCATCGATTGAAGACTTCAAATGAATGATTAAACTGATTGAAGAAATCTAGATTGAAAACATCAAACAGAATTCGTAGCAGGAATTAAAGGTCACTTTCCGCCTATGAGAAGTGTATGGAAGAGGAGGTTCAGCGTTATCTCAGTTGTATTGCAAACAATGGGGATCTTTGAAGGTGACAAAATAAATTTTGATGAATAAACTTAAATTTATGTGTTTTGTAACGATTCTGGATAGTTTTTATACAGAAGGTATATAAAATATAGTGTCATATTTTATGTTACTGGTAATTTTAACTGCGATCAGTAAAGCCTTCTAGAAAAAAAATGCAGAGGTCTTATTTAATAAAGTTAATTTTCAGGTAAGCCGGCCGGGGAGAAGATCAACGATCTGCGTACACAGATGAAAGGAAAGAATGCTGCGGCCCACGTCATCACAGCCCTCGACGAGGTAGCCTGTGAGTGGCATTCTCTTATTTTTTTTCCGTTAAAATATTGAAAAGATTCCTGAATAAAATAAGGAGAACTATGCTATTAAAATTTTTTATAGAATTCTTTATGAAGTTTCTGTTTCCAAAAAATGTTTTTTTTATAAACGAGTAGGAAATTAATCTAAAGACATGTTTGGAAAAATGTATGTGTGCATCTTTAATTATGTCACATAGGATGTGGATGTTTTATATATTGTTTGTATATTTGATATAACTGTAATTAAAATGGCACACGACGACTCAGACGGTGGTAGAAGATATTGACATTTAGCGTGTCTCCCATGTGTCTCGAAACACGGGTTGATTTTTCGGCTAAGAGTCATCGTAATGTCGGAACCATGATGTGTTGGGTTGATTACAAGGTATACATCCTTGGACAGCTCGACACATCGTTGGGATCAGGGTTCGATTCCTGGCCGCTCATCGAACGGGGCTGGACTGGTGTTCTGGTTGACTACAAGAGATTACTTTTGTAGCAATAAGTTAGCCATATGTATTAATACCGTAGTTGACTCACTCTAAATTTTGATATTTTTCGTACAATATTGTGAAATATAAGTTAATTAAAAACCAGTCTTGAAAAAAACTAAAAAATTTATTTAAAAATAAGCCAGTTGTAGGCTTCTAAATTTGAAGATATGGATAGGGTTGAGTATATCCCTGTCTCTTTTCCTCTCGTAGAATATAATGTGCAATATTAAAAATGACCTCACAACACAGCATTCCCGTTCTTGTCTAAAGATTAAATTTAAACTTTTATAACTCGGTCAATTTTTAAGATTATTAAAAAAAATTTTCACTCTTCATCAGCTTGTATCTTGAAATTATGATTAATGAAATAAAAAAAATTTAGTCAAATACCCAATTGTATACATTAAAGTATGTAAATAAATAAATAACGTGCGACGTTTAGTCTGTACGTCAGCAGTATTTTACGTGATACTTATTGCTGTGTCATAAATTTAAAATACTCATAAATACACATTAGGTGTGCTTGTTTTTTAGATGTTTACATCTGGACTTTCAGTATAGTCGAATGTCGTTAGTAAAGTCGAATATAGTCGAATATCATGGTTCACATCGATACTTATTAAGCGAAATTAATACCCATCTTGAAACTGTAAAAATTAAGTGAAAACAATTACACAAATTGTATAATTGTTTTTTATTTACAGTTTTTTTGTTAATTGATGGTCTGCATTTAATTCTGATATTTTGATTTCTGGTTATTGATCGTGCTATGTTGCCAAATAGATATATTGAACATAAGAGGGTCGGATATACCATACAATCCAGTGCTGTTTGCCTACGTGGTGGTACGAGCCGAGGGTGCGAGCTTGCTCTTCACTTCCGCGCAAGTAGGAGAGGATGTGCGGCAACAGCTGCGCTCGGAGGGTATCAAAGATGAGGACTTGCTCGTGAAGCCATATGAAGAGTTCCATGAGTATTTGGAGGAGATGGCTGTGAGTTTTACGCTGGTTACTAAGTTTATTCTGTACAAATATTTTTCAAATTATGATTTTATATGACTTAAATGAAGATACTGAAGGTGCTCCACATATATTTATTTAAATTCCGATAAGGTTATCATCAATATAGATTGTTAAGTTTTGATATTTTAAACTATATTGGATGATAATTGGTTTAACAGTTTTAAAGTTAATGTTAGTTATTAGGAGCCAATAGTAAATCTTAATGCTAATTAAATGAAAACTTGGGTTTTACGATACAATCCTATACTTTAAGTATTGGCCCAGCATTTTGTTGTATTTTGACGTCTTACATTGATCTGAACAAATACGAGACAAGCTTGGATCCATAGAAACATACTAATAGTTGCATGGTCAGTGCAATTATGAAAATAATTTATAATAAAGTATTTAAATAAGTCAACTTTGTTTTGTTTACGTATTTCAATATGGACACTTAAATGTTTAGTTAGTTGTTGCCAACTTGGCAAGGCAACTTTGTTTTGTTTACTTATTTCAATATGGAAACTTAATGTCTAGCTAGATGTTGCCAACTTGGCGTGGCAACTTTGTTTTGTTTACGTATTTCAATATGGAAACTTAAATGTTTAGTTAGACGTTGCCAACTTAGCGTGGCAACTTTGTTTTGTTTACGTATTTCAATATAGAAACTTAAATGTCTAGTTAGGTGTTGCCGACTTGGCGTGGCAGCTTTGTTTTGTTTACGTATTTCAATATGGAAACTTAAATGTCTGGCTAGATGTTACCAACTTGGCATGGCAACTTTGTTTTGTTTATGTATTTCAATATGGATACTTAGTGTCTAGTTAGATGTTGCCAACTTGACGTGGCAACTTTCTTTTGTTTACGTATTTCAATATGGAAACTTAAATGTCTAATTAGTTGTTGCCAACTTGGCGTGACAACTTGTTTTGTTTACGTATTTCAATAACTTATATGTCTAGTTAGATGTTGCCAACTTGGCGTGGCAACTTTGTTTTGTTTACGTCTCTCAATATGGAAACTTAAATGTCTAGTTCGTTGTTGCCAACTTCATGTGGGAACTTTATTTTGTTTACGTATTTCAATATGGAAACTTAAATGTCTGGTTAGTTGTTGCCAACTTGACGTGGCAACTTTGTTTTGTTTACGTATTTCGATATGGACACCTAAATGTCTAGAGAATTGTTAATTATGTTTTGAAGTTTGAAGGTGGGTAATCTAAATGTGTTTTGATTATCAATGTCTATCATTAAATATATATTGTTACTTCTTCTATTAATATTATTTCCTTTATATATTATCATTTTATCTATTATTTTTTTGCTATTGACTATGGTGGTACAGCCCTTTGTTATTTTTTTGTTGATTAATTACCTATGATAAATAAATTTCAAACTATGGCTCTATCAGAAAAATCAGAGTTGTCTTCATTAAGAATAATAGCAAATAGTGCTCAGTATAAACTTTACCAAGTTGATATTGAAACGAAGAGACACACTACAAACTTATTTAAGCATATTTAAAGACACCATGGTCATAATCAAACTAAATATTGTTATATTGTTCATTACTTACTTATGGCATTCAAATTATATACTTTTTCATGTGTTTTGTGTATGCATATTATTCTATTTTGACTAAACCATTGGATATATTAAAAAAAATTGGATGATCGGTACGATATTTCAAGGATAGGATTGTGAATATTTGATACAATCCCAGTATTGTGTCACATAGTTACAATCTGGATCTACCCGAGATGTTGATACAACGGAAAATATCTCTAGCAAAAAGTATTGTTGCAATTTGTATACTGATTTTGATTCTGACTTGTTTAATATGTTTTATAAAAAACACCAGGTGGAAATATCTGCCGAGGGCGACCCGGCCAGGTCTATCTGGCTTTCGCAGGATTCCAGTCAATCGGTGCATATCTCTGCAGCTGGTGTGAGTATGTTGTTGAGATTGGATATAAAATTAGGCTTGATTGAATGAATGAGGAGAAATTGGATATAAATTGATTACGCATTAATATAGGCGTTCCGATTATTGGTGAAGTGGATGAGTTCGATTGTTTAAGAGGTTTACTGCCAACGAATGTGCAGACATAAGATGTTATGAAATGACGATTCTATAAAGCTGAAAGAGCGAACGAATCTCTTACGAAAGTAATAAGGGACGAAGCATAAAGAAAGCTAAAGTAGCTATACATAATAGCGCATTTGGTTAATCAATACAGCAAGAATTTTTACAGATTCCTGTCGAAAAAATAAAATGAAAATAATCTGTAACATTTTTTGGTTTGGGCTTTTATTACGAAGAAATAATTTATTTTTCAACCATAAAATGTATTTAATTTTCAAAATTTTTTCAATCAAATTTAAATGGTTGATTATCATAAACAGAATCTCCATAAAAAAATACAATAGAATGATAAAAATACGAAAGAATTATATAACACAAAAGAATGATCCTATGAATTGTGGTCAATATACGAGATATGCTTGGAAAAGTTTAAACGATAGAATTAAAAATGCAGGTGTTAGATGAATGTGACATCTTGAAAAACTGACTAAGTGCGAGTCGGACTCGCGCACAAATAGTTCCGCAGCACCAAACAATATTAAACTTATATGTTTGTATTTCCAAAGATACTGTGAAATATAAAGTCATTGCTGTGGCTGGTACCAAAAATATCCCATATCTTAAAAACTACAAAACTTATTTCATTCAAAACAATTTGCATTGAATGTATATTTTAAGACCTTAATTTTTTTATTGTCTCTTCGTTGTGTGTTCAAGAAAGTTAAATCGCATACCCTGTTGTGTGTTCAAGGATGTTTAATTGCGTACCCTGTTGTGCGTTCAAGTAAGTTAAATCGCGTACCCTGTTGTATGTCCGAGGAAGTTAAATCGTGCACTCCATTGTGTGTTCAAGGAAATTAAATCATGCACTCCATTATATGTTAAAGAAAGTTAAATCACGTATGCTGTATGTGGAGATTACAAGGAAGTTAAATCATGTATCCCGTTTTCTGCTCATAAATATAATTGGTTAATTGCTCAATCAAATAATTGTTTGCATCATTCTAGGGTCTGAACAGCAGTGTTTCGGTGAACATAATTTCTGAGGTGTCGCCCGTTTCGCTCATGAAGGTTGTGAAAAATGAGGTGGAATTGCAGGTGAGTGATGTGTTTTTTAGTCTATGTAATAGGTGATTGTGGTTTTCTGTTTAAAAATTTAACAAGTTTTAAACAGAACAAAAGAAATGTGTAAAATTTAAGAAAAAGATTTAAAAATATTATTAATTTTAAAACTTATCTTCGGTGAAGTTACGGTTTTCCATTTCAAATGATAAGGAATGCAATCTCCATAGAGGCATACGTTTAATGAATCTTCAGCTATATAACTTACAAATAATCTTTAAGAAAAATTAGTTGAAAGATCAGGAACGAAGTGGAAGTTGAAAAACAATTTTTGCTTTTAATTCTTATATTTAAATTATAAACAAGTATAATGGTATACATTACCAGAGTATACCGGTATACATTTACTATTTAGATTTAAAAAAAACTCCTCAATCGAAAATCCCTTTTATTTTGTAAACTATGTGATCAAAAATCGGAACATGTTCTGGAATATATGTCAATATTGTGGCCGTATTTTCAAGTGACTAGTTAGATGTTGCCAACTTGGTGTGGCAACTTTGTTTTGTTTACGTATTTCAAGAAAGTTAAATCGCGTACCCTGTTGTGTGTTCAAGGAAGTTTAATTGCGTACCCTGTTGTGCGTTCAGGTAAGTTAAATCGCGTACCCTGTTGTATGTCCGAGCAAGTATCGTGCACTCCATTGTGTGTTCAACGAAATTAAATCATGCACTCCATTGTATGTTAAAGAAAGTTAAATCTTTGAAATCTTTGAAAATACAGCCACAATATGTCAATATTGTGGCTGTATTTTCAAAGATTGTGCCCGTTATATTTGTATTTTTAGAATTTCTATATATAGTGTAAAGTCTTTATAATGACACTTTTTATAATCTAAAACTCTCTATAATGTAAATACTGCTTGATCTTGGTTGGTTTGCCTTCTAACCCATATACTGATTCACCTTTGTAATGAAACCGCAATTTTTTATTACGAACGAAAAGACATTGTTGAGACGGCAAACATTATTTATCGTTTATTATAACTAAGTACTATTTTTTACCAATAGGCTCACATAGATTTCGTAATTATCTTTACAAATGCGGACCATTCTAAGAAAGAATATACAGTTTTATTGCTGTTATTGCGGACAGTTATTATTGCTGTTTTAGTTAGACACACATGTTTACTGGGTAAAGTTAACCCTTAACACATTACTGCTTTCGTATATAAGAAAATACAAAATATCTATTGGAAAAGTGAACAAATTCAAGGTTGACGAATTATTTGGACATATTTATGCAAACTAGAACCAACCCACAAAAAGTTACTTTCGAGATAATTAGTTTTTTGTTTCAAAAGTGTGTAGAAAAAAAATAAGCAAGCTATTTGAGATATCAACTATAAGTGTAGTATTGAATATATTTGGCAATAATTTTGTAATAATTCATTTTTCACAATTGAATGAAACTACGTGATGTAGTATTATTTCTACTTTCTTTAAGTTCTTTACCACGACCTAGGTTTCGTTGTATTACATCTTCAGGTGGGCTACTAGCAAAGTTATCTTTGCTAATATCCCACCTGAAGATGTTGCAATACAACGAAACCTAGGTCGCGGTAAAGAACTTAAAGAAAGTAGAAATAATACTACATCACGTAGTTTCATTCAATTGTGTTAAGTGAAGTATTGATGATAATATTATGAAAACTGCTTTTTTAGATTTTCCTTTTGATTTAGTATTTATTTTAAATCAAATCATTTATTTTATATCATTAACTTTTTAAAAGTGTCTCTATCCGGTGTTGGTACCCTGAGTTTTTTTTGTTGTGGCTTGGTTTATTGGCCAGGATCTTTTCTAAGGAGGTGGAAAACATTCTTGTTTGCAAAACTTGGTTCTTATTTGCAAAACTATGTCCATTTTAAATAATTATTTTAAAATGGGAGAAACAAATGTAAGCTATAAGAATATCGCAACAAAGATATTTAATACATCTTTGTAAATAAAACCGAATAAACAATTTGAAATCTTAAAGAAATACATATGTAACAATTTGATTTGACATTTTTATCACGACTTAAAATTTCATTATCAAGAAAGGGAATCAAACCATCACACATATATGACACACACATACACTTATTTACTAGGTGCTTAATTTTTAGAGTTTCATACCAGAAGTGGAAAAACAGATATCGATGGAATTGAATCAATGACTTGTAATCAGTGACAGTTGACATATTAAACTCTGTAATGACAAAAACGTAGATGCAAAGCACAAAAATGGTTTTAGTTCGTAGTTTTGGAGGTAACTTGAGGGATCAAAGTGTTAACATATTTTTTTTTTCTTTTTCAACCCAATCATATGGAGTATCAAGTGAAAACTGAAAACACGGGAAATTTAATATTTATTTAGATATAAAGTATGTAACTTTTCTTATGTGTGCCATTTTAATCCATAATAGTGTCATGAATGGCTTGCAAAAATATATTTTACTTCAAAGATTATAATTTTTTTTTAATTTAAAAATTGTTAGAAATCATTAACATGGAACAACATCTATCTGTTTCTTTTATTTCGGTAAACGTAAGAAATGTGGCAATTTTACATAAATAGCCTTCTCAGTGATACGAGCTTGGACTTGACTTATCTAGCTATTAGAAAATTATACAAAAGAAAGTTACGTAAAAAAAAGGACAGGTATTTTTATAACTTTGTATGTTATTATAATATAGTTTAACAGGAAAGTAAAATGTATGTGATTGTACGAAGACGCTTTTAATTTTCGGTTTATGATAATGTCATACCATGAAGGTTAACCATGTACAGATGTTGAAAATCATTGTTAAGACCGTTCATAAATAATATGATTTTTTCATCAGAATCTCCACTTGTCTTTTCTATTTTATTTTGATTAACTTATAATGTAACTCTATTATTATTATAATCTATTAATATTGTAAATGTTTTTGTAAACAATGACTGATATAATATAACTATTAAATGACAGTTTGGCAGAATGACACAACCTAAACAGGTGACAGCTGGGCAGCCATATTGCTGCGGTTAATCTGCGAGGGGAGTCTAATAATAATTAGTTTCTGCCAATACAAATAGTCTAGAGTGAAAAATTTCAACAAAGACAAACCGTCATTAATATACGAAATTAAAGAAATTATGAGCGGCTTTTTAAACTGTGATTAATCTTAGAAACCTAAGAAGGACAGCTACATTTTCATTTTATATTTTTCCTAACAGTTAAATGACAATTCATCTGTCATCATGACATTTGACATGGCGACATGTTGTCAAACTGTTGCCATGTTGGCGTTATTTACACAGGTGTATAATTATGATTTCAGGCAAAATTTAAACCTTAATTACTTTGTGAAATAGATGACTTACAAAAATAACGTTTTGGCGGATTACACACGATCAATTGAAGAAGTATTTGAAGTGGTATGCTGAAGAATAATTGCATATAGTATATTAAAAATTTTCATTGGCAAAATTTTCAAGAAAACAGTGGAAATTTCAGGTATCAGATGTGAGAAGACTGCGAACGTAATTTTATTTCTTTTTGGCATACTACCAATGTATATATTAAGAAATTGCACCTTCAAAATTAAGTGACTCAGCTCAAAAATCATATTTGAGAGACGGTCTTTAAACTTTTACAATTCAGCAACTTCTGTAAATAGTTGGTTTTAGATGTTTATTTACTTACATATTTACTACTATTTTATAACCTATAGGTTATGGAGAATGCGTTTGCAGGTCGTTTTATTGTATTAATTCGGTTTCACATTTTATTAAGTTAAAGCGGTTTCATTCTCGAAATGTGAATTTTATATTAAAAATATTATAAAAAAGCTATTGCAACGGAGGTCTTTATTCGCATGTGGGCTGATAGTGTAAAGTCAATCAGTGAGTTCTACTCATCAAGTTCACCAGATGCATACATTCAATTTTATTCATAAATTATGTAGTATTCGCTATCTTTTTGTATACGAAGGAGCAGATTCTTCTAGCATTGCCATCATATTTTCATGCTCAAATCTAACCACGTTCAAAAAATCCGTCACTTATCATCATTTAAATCGGTATTAACATGAATCAAAGGCAACATAACGATGAAACATTACGCAGAGACAACACAAAATTGATGAATGTAATGAGATAAGTACGACGAATTATTTTAATTATTTCAGTGGGGGCTGCAAACTTTTCAGTTCGCCCTCGTATTATTTTATAAACGTAGCCTGGAACGAGGCCAAGGCGGTATCTACAGAAAGAAATAGTATTAAGAAATAAATGTTAATTAATCAAAAACAATCATTTTTAATTAATTTAATATCACAAAATAAAATAGGCACATCATGCCATTTTACCGAAGGTTCAGATTTGCTTCATCAAGGAGTTAAGGTTAGTACAAAGCGTTGATTGTGTGTCACTCGTGAAGAAAATCAATGAGTTGTGCGTCTCGACAATCTCAAAAAAGACTTAAGTTGTTTACCTCAGTCGTGCTTTCTGGGATCGTCTTTAATTACCCTTGTTTTTCACTGTTTTTTGTCAATTTCAAAATTTGTTCAGCCATTCGTGGTCATGGCATTGAAAGCGTTTTTGACTAACAGTACAGATTTGACATATTCCGTCTTTTTCTGCGGTAAAAATTTAATGATAATATATAGCCAAACTAATGTGTATATGTCTTGCTCAAGCACTGGGCTACTGACTACTAATCAGTTCTAATGAGCCGGGCCTGTGGACTCCCTCATCTTGACATCTTCCACTCAATATGTTTGTGCAAAGGGTAACCATGCTACTTGGTACAACCTGGTGTGCAGTAACAGAGTCCGATTTATATTTGCTTCGCCCTCATAGTGAACATATGAGATCAACTAATCCATTTTACTAACTTTTAATGCGCAACTATGGTGTCGCCGTGCTCATTTCTCACTATACACATTTTTATAATACAATTGGATTAAACAAATTCCTACTTTTTAGAATATTATTGGAAATGAGCTTCTGTGAAATGAAAACATGTAATATCAATATAGTGATAACTTTCTCAAACTTAAATGAGACGCTGTTTTATGGTAAATTAAAGTAAAGATAGCCACTTCTCAAACTTTATGAGAGATTTATGAGGTTTTAATTCATGCTGTACACTGCAGAAGTGGGATAACTCAATTTTGTGACATTAATAGCTGCGAGGGACATTGAGTGTTCAGTGTTGGTATATTTTTACAGATAGAGAAGATCTGATCCGATTGATCATACCCCAGGCAGTGTGTTTCTAGTAAATAAAAATGCTTTTCAGATGAGACTTGTTATCGCATAGTGTTGTAAATGCGTTCAGGTTAATGTGGTCAATTTATAGAATAAGATAATTAATAGAAAATTATAGAAAGATAATTATAGAAAAGACGACGAAAGACAAACAAATAGTCCTGTATCTGAAATGCATCTAATGTTTTCACCAGTGGTCTTAAACTTTCGGCTGGCTATTTAAATATATTTCTGAATAATAATTATGCATATCATATGTACATATGACTGCCTCATCTGCTAGATCTGGCAGACAGCAGTTTTTTCGATTGTGCCACGTCTGCACTTATAGGCAGCCAGAACATTTTTGTAAGTTGTCACCAGTAGTGGATAGTCAGATATGAAAAGGTACTAAAATTGGAGTGTTGGTTAAATATTGTAAAAAACATGGGGATCCAAATACAACAAAAATTTAATAATATTTCGGTACGGCTCCAGGTAAAATATTGCTAAAATTGATCTGGCAATCTACATATTAACATTTTACTGTCTCGTGCGTGAAACTTGCATTTATTTACGTATAACCTTGAAATTTTATAAAAATGTGTAAGTAGTATTAAAGTGTATTGAGATTTTCATGTTTCTTTCGATCTCTAAAAAACATTGGTAAGACGTAGTAAGACTTATGCGAGACACACTAGCATTAAAAAAAAAATCTTAATCACCACGTGCTGATGTCAAAGGGTTAGTGACATACATTAATAAGGCCTGTAGAATAAATTATAGCTTAAACCGCTGACAAAGTTTAAACAAAGGTTTACTTATAATATCGTAAGTTCAGTGAATGTTTAACTTATTTGAAAGTTTTTACTATAAGTTATTATTGGTAGAACTGGATGATTTAAATTCTTCTTCGTAGATTAAGTTTCTTTAATTCTACTGAATGTCGTTTCCAGTGAACTGTGTAGAAATTTCTTTACAACATTATAGGTTATAATATTAAAAGAGTTATGTTATTAGTTAATCAAAATAGAATGGTTAATTAAAGCGCAAGAGGCTGTTCTGATGACGAAATTGTATTTTTCTTGAATGATTGTAATAATTATTTTCAACACTTATACATTGTTGAAACGCATATAAATAATTTTAACTTCTGGAATGACAAAGACCATCTAAATCAAAATTTCTGTCTCATTCTCGGTAAAATTAGGCACTCCAAACATTGTAATCTCGATATTATAAAGTTGAAAATATTCATGAAGGAGATGCTTCCACTAATTAAATAATCTCGGATTATTAACAATTTTGACATTTATTCTCTGTGTTCTAATATAATAAAACATTTAAATCAATAAAAGATTTCTGTGTTCCGAGTTACAAATAAGGGTAATTAAGTTTAGTAATCGATAGATTAAAAATAAACCAAGATTTGTAGATAGTTCGTTTAACCGTTTGAGTGCCGACGAGCGCCATAGCGGTCGTGCGTGTACTAATTAAATTTGCCACGAGCGCGATGGCACTCGCACTGGTAGGGGAGGTCGCTCTCACGCATCACAAAAAGAAAATTTTTAACCCATAATGTCGGAATATGAAAATAATTCGAGTGAAAATGATCGTTTTTCAAGTTGTGAAGAAAGTGATAATGGAAGTGACATTGTGGTGCGCTCACAATTTGGCATAATGCACATTTTGAATGATAGTGATAATAATGACAATACCAATTATTTTGCTGATACGGAGGATGTACCGGACTGCAAAAATACTAACTGACCTTGATTTCAATTTTTGTTTACAATATATATTCCCATAATTTTCTTTGTATTTTATTATCCTTGTACAAGTTTTTATAAAGAAAACACCGAAAAAATTATTAAAATTGGATAATTTTTGGAAGAGATACAGTTTTTTTTCGAGACAAGGGTAAATGACATCAAAAACAAAAGATTTTTTTGGCATTTTTAAGTATATATGAGTAAAAAACCATAGCACTAAAACGGTTAAACTGTGATTGATCTTATTACTAACTTTATTGTGAAAATATTACCTAACGGATCAAGATTATGCAAGTTTGTTTCTTTTTGCTTAAAATGAGGCTCATTATCAAAGACATATTATTATTTCTTATTATAATTATGTATATACATATTGATTATCTATGTATAAACGGACAGAATGTTACTACTTTCTCAATCATTCAATCCATCTACTGAACAAAGTTAGTAAGTGATTTCTTCAGCTGGAAACAGGAATACGGCCTTTACCTTGAATACTGTTTGATGCTGATTTTGTCACAAACTTAATTGCTTTCGTATTTATGTATGAATACACCGATCAAATCAATATATGTCTAAGACATGGTTGAAATGTACGCAGGGTATGAGGGAATGTCATATTCGGGATGGTACAGCGCTCATTCGCTTCTTCAGCTGGCTGGACCGAGAGCTGGATGCTGAGTACTCCGTTTCTGAAATAGATGCTGGAGATCGATTACTGGATTTCAGACGGTATGTGTTATTAATAGGATGATGTTGTTTAGAAATAGTAATATAAAGCAGAGATACTAATTTTTGTGAGACACGATGCGAAGAATATTTAAAGCAAGTTGCTATGGTGCTAGCTGCTTTATGTCATATCGCTTTGATGATGCATCAGATTGTCTTGTTTGCATGCACTGCATAACATTTATCCATTTAGTTAACGTTGAAATAGTGTTTTTCTTGTATCGAATATAATTGTTTTATTTTTTATTCAGGAAGCCGTAGAACATGCTGGCTTGCTATACCAATTCAACAACAGTCGTACAGATGTATTTGTTTATATATATTTAAAGTAATATAAAAATAATTTAAAATATAAAAAAAAATTTCTTGATCGCAGTGAAGAGGCTGAGTTTGTCGGTGAGTCATTCTCCACGATTGCAGGCGCCGGCGAGCATGGTGCTATCATACACTACCGTGCATCTCCTGACCTCCCACTGCGGTACATCACTAAAGACGATATGTTCTTGTTGGACTCCGGCGGACAGTACCGGTGAGACATTGATTTTAAAATTTATTCTACTAATACGCATTTCTTTAACAATGTAGACCACCCATATTTACAGTTTTGTTTATCCATAGTTTGCTCTGGGTTCAATGAACTTACTATTATTTGCCTCTAAAACATATTTTTTCATTTCTAAATATTCATCATATTTGCGGGCATTTTATAGATTAATTTGGAGAGCAGCTTACTGTGATAATGTATGTACGATAAATAGGCATGTCTTATAAATAATTAAACACAGCAAAATTATAGAGTTAGCATCAAAAGCAATAAGCTTTTGATGCTAACTCTAACATTTAAAAAAAAAAATAAAAAATGCTTTTCGAGATATTGTAAGTATACCAATCTATACAAATGGATGTGGCATTATATTTAGTGCATCATTATAAACTAACTTCTGCCTGCGACTTCTTTTGATGTAGTCTAAGTGTCAAACCAGACTATAATTTTTTATCTTTGCTCCAACATTTCAAAACATATTTGTGTTCAGTATAAACATTGTGATCGAGTTATAAAAGGGAAAAAGTTTTGTATGCTATCCCGCGGGAACAAAGCTCGCATTTCGAAATTCGGTATACACAGTATACATGCTAAAATCAAGCTGAAAGAATGTATCTTGCAGATAATACTTAACGATCAAGTAGGAAGTTATTGAACATCATAAAAAATATCTTCAAAGCTACCCTTCAGGAACTACTTTAGATTTCGAAGTAAGAGGTAGTCTATATTTAAATTCAGGCTATAATCGATTCGTATGCCAATTTTGATGTAGATTCGTTCAGAAATTACGAAGTTATAGTGTAACAAAGTTGCATCTATCCATCCAAACTTTCGTATTTATAATATTAGTTAAGATAACAAATAAATCTCTTATCTTGTCAGGGTAAGAAGTAGTCTATACTTTAATTCCGGCTATAATAGATTTGTGTGCCAAATTTTTTGTAGATCCGTTCAGAAATTACGAAGTTATAGTGTAACAAAGTTGCATCTATCCATCCAAACTTTCGTATTTATAATATTAGTTAAGATAACAAATAAATCTCTTATCTTGTCAGGGTAAGAAGTAGTCTATACTTTAATTCCGGCTATAATAGATTTGTATGCCAAATTTTTTGTAGATCCGTTCAGAAATTACGAAGTTATAGTGTAACAAACTTGCATCTATCCATCCAAACTTTCGTATTTATAATATTAGTTAAGATAACAAATAAATCTCTTATCTTGTCAGGGTAAGAAGTAGTCTATACTTTAATTCCGGCTATAATAGATTTGTATGCCAAATTTTTTGTAGATCCGTTCAGAAATTATGAAGTTATAGTGTAACAAACTTGCATCTGTCCATCCAAACTTTCGTATTTATAATATTAGTTAAGATAACAAATAAATCTCTTATCTTATCATTAAAAAAGGCATAAATTACTCATTAAGATATTTCCGTAATTCATCATTCAATAAAATTAAATAGGGACGGGACTACAGATGTAACAAGAACGCGGCATATGGGCAATGCACCGACTGATGCTCAAAAGGCAGCTTTCACACGTGTTCTTAAAGGCCAGATTGCACTCGGTACAGCCATATTCCCGAAGGCAATTAAGGTAAGAATAGTATAATATTTGTTTTTCATACCATTTTCAGTCTCGGCTACTGAAATATTTTCTAAGGAAAAGGAAATTTAGAAAAAGAAATAAAATTGTAGTTTGATTTTAAACCTGAAGAAAGGCTTCTTTCAAACTAAGTTGGAAATGAGTTTTTTAAGATTTTTATTCTGATCTGATCTTTATTATATCAGATTTTTATTATAAATTAAATGATAATTCTTTACGGATTTATAGATTCCTGTATTAAAGTGTAACTTCATTACACTCGAAATAGTTTCATAAAATTCCAGCACCATCTATTGCCTGTTGGTTTTGTGTATGTTTTCCATAATTGGTATTGGAAAACATTGCTATTGTAGCAATAAGTTCACCAGATGTGCGTATTTATCAAATTGAATATATAAATAAATATATATAATAAGAAAACAGTCAGACTTAAAGTGAACATCTTTTAATAATTTTAAGCAATCTACGTAAAGATAAAATATACACAAAATATTTAACTTTTGATTTATAAGCAGACATACATATAGTGAGAATATATATATATATATATATATATATATATATATATATATATATATACATATATATTCATTATATATGTGTAAATTATATTTCTTGTTTTTCATTCTCTTTACATTAACAAGTTCACAGTGATATACTGTGAAGTAAAGTAGCACCCATTTGAGTAATTTAATTTCTTTAAAATATTTTTTATTTGAATTCTTAGGGCAATATTCTGGACACGTTAGCACGTAAGGCGCTGTGGGACGTGGGATTAGACTATGCGCACGGAACGGGACATGGCGTGGGGCACTACCTCAATGTGCATGAGGGGCCTTCGGGTATATCTTGGCGAACAATGCCTAACGATCCGGGACTACAACCTGGCATGGTGTTCAGTAATGGTGAGCATGTGTTTAGTGTCATTTGGTACTGACTACATTAATTGACAGTGAAGTTATGACGTACAAATATAGTCTAAGAAAATAACGTCTTCTTTATCATTTGTTATACTTCTGGACGGCTTAGTACATTTGGCAAGAACAGAATGAAAGACAGTTAATAAGCGTTGAGTTTTTGCAATTGTGAACAAAGGATTTATATATATTCTTATGTCAAAAACGAGAAAACGGTTAACAAAAGTAACAATGCTTATTCAAGCATCTACCAAGGACGCTGTGAAGAATATTTTGATGCATGGGTGGCATTAAATACGCTTTAAAAAACAATGTGAAATCTTAAAAGGCGACTGGGGAAAAACAAGGACTTTGTATATGGTTTAAAAAGTAGAATCAGTGTTTAATTCAACAAAGGTTTGTCAGCTGAAAAGCGGGTGTTATCTAAAAGGGAGCCACGATCCTCAGCAGTGAGGGACCGACTCAAGATGGAGAACCAGCACAAAAACGTCTCAGTTTGTTGGAGGTGCTAGAATTCTGTACCGGTTGTACTAAGAATTTTTAGATAGATGCTTTTTAATAATGACGAAAAGGTATTGCTAAATTTATATCGCATATGTCTATATATATCTTAGTGCTACAATAACCTGAAGTTTGTCTCTAAATAAGCTGTCCGGCTAAAAACTCACCACAGAAAATTTTGATTGGAATTAATTTTTCAATACATGAAACACGAGAGTCACAGGAACACTTAATAATGACAGATGAATTATAATTAACTGTTGGAAATAATGAAAAAGTAACATTCGTTCTTAGTTACATATGTCGAATAGTATAACACTTCACTAAAATATAACAATGGCCACAATTGAATGAAACTACGTGATGTAGTATTATTTCTACTTTCTTTAAGTTCTTTACCACGACCTAGGTTTCTTTGTATTACAACATCTTCAGGTGGTCAATTAGCAAAGATAGATAAAGATAGCTATATTCTATTTTTGCTATATTAGCAAAGATAGAATTTTTGCTAATAGCCCACCTGAATATGTTGTAATACAACGAAACTTAGGTCGTGGTAAAGAACTTAAAGAAAGTAGAAACAATACTACATCACGTAGTTTCATTTAATTGTGAATAATGAATTTCTACAAAATTAACGCCAAATATATTCAATATTACAATGGTAATAAGTAGTAAATTGACAAAATGAACTAAGCGAGAGGTGGAATTTGATACATTTGCATAGGAAATTTTGTGTGTGTATGCGTACACAAAATTAAAATTATACTTATTTCGTTTTTGAATTGTTTATAATAAAGCAAAATACAAATCGTTCACATATACTTGTACAAATCTTCTATTGTTTGGTATTATCTAAAAGTAACCATCCCCGACAACCATAAAGTAACCACAACCTAAAATTAACCATGCATCACGCATGCATAGACAAGGCACCGAAATAACCACACATAGAAACACTCTTAAAGTAAAATGTGTAAGGTTTGGCTTAAAAAATGTTTGATGGAAAAAATTATTAAGTTGATCAGATAAATCATGCGTTCTTCATATTGTCATCTCATATGCCACCGTGTCGGTTGGTTAAAATAAAAATTACACTTTTTAAATTAAAACAGACCAAATTTGAAGCAACAATCCAATACAGAGAACTAGCCCCACCAAATGCTTTCTCGAAAAAGCTTTACAAATAGTATCCAAAAACAAAGGGTACCCATGAAGCTATAATGTAAATTTACAGATTTTTTAACAAAACCATGTATGGCTCAACATTTTTTCTGGAAACCGTTACAGGGTATATCGGAGTTAGCAGAACGTGAGTTGTTGCTTTTTTTTAATTATTTTTCTAAAAATCTCGTCAATATCAACAACATATGTGATGCTATTTAGGTGACATTGAACCCCAAAACTTCGGTGTCATGAAATCCATAACATTAATTGTGTCTAGAAGATGTAGAGTCCTGATGCAGTTTTCAGCTAACTTTAACAGTAGGCAATCTGGAACCATTCATCGATAAAATACTATACCTAAAAATATTGCTGGAGCTATTGCTCTTATATATGAAGGCTTTTCAAAACCCGAATTATTGGAGAGACATACATATGTGGCTTCACCCTAAGTAGTATTGGATGCTTCAATTCTTTAATATGGCAACTAGCACCTAAATCTAATTCTGGCAGTGCTATTGTGTTGTTAAAATAGCACTTCATTTATCTATAATACTCTTCAAAAAAAGTACACAGTGTCTCCTATACCCTGCATATCTTCAAATCGAATTTGGTCCTCATCTACATCAATATTGCACTGAACTTTAAACCTGCACTACACTACTCGCGAAGTGGATCGAAGTTAGGCGAAAAGAATAGTGTAGAGAGATACTTCGATTCGCTTTGTGTGTACTTCAGACTGTACTTCAGACGTACTTCAGACTGTGATCAACTTTGACGAACACTTCGTCGAGGTAACTTCGCGAGTAGTGTAGAAGGCCTTTTATAACAGGCGTGTCATGTTGATGCTCGTATGAGCAGTTCATTAAAGAAAGTAATCGCAAGAGTATCAAAGAAGCAAACTCCTCTCTAAAAAGTCTAAAGGTCTAAATGTATCAAGACCACCGCAGAGTCCAATGGCAATGAGAGGAAACTTTCTTAAGGACCTAGCATTGATAACTTAACTTTGGCCGAAATAATAATGCGGACACCATTTACTTGATTGGAAAATTTTTTTAATGATAATTTTTGTATAGGGACAAAAACCATGTTTACTTCTGAAACAAATGAAGATATCATTTGGAGCTGCTGTAAAAGCATGAAACAATATTTCAATGTAAAAGACATTGACGATCTGTCAAATCATGGGTCTAAGTAAGAAATTACAAAAACGGAGAGTGGAATTAATTTACGGTATTTGAGAAGAATCCTCATTCGTCATCTTCTGGTAGGCAGGCGATTTTGCATAAAAAGGATCTAAATATGCCGTGTGACACTATTGGAAGTATGAGTGACTGAATGAAGAATTGTTTCTTAAAGCAATGATTTGGCTCTTTGCCCATCATCACAGATAATTTCAACACTATCAAAATGGTTGAAGTATATCTCAGATTTCATATATGATAATAAATGACGAAAAACAAAAATTGGGTGCTGCAAGACGGCTGTAAATTGTGGAAACATGAAAATGGCATTGACATTCTGTATTGGCTGTTGCAGTTTTCTGATGCAAGTTACATAAAAATGTTTAAGCACTTATGAAGTTTAAGCTATGAGGTTAAAAATCTGGGACGTTAAATACAGATTTGACGTATGTAGAGGTTCTTGTCTCCAGATTATGCTATAGAATTAATAGAAAATTTGCCTTGGAGATGCCAGGTAATCATTAATAGCGGAGAGACCGTACGCCTTATTAATAATAAAGTGTTTATATCATCCAGTACGCATATTTTTATCAATATATTAATAATAGATTTAGATTTTCGCCATACACGCTCTTGTCAAACAGCTGTATACAGTGCGAATTTAAGCTTTGAAGAGGCGTGTCTTGAAAACAGTAGGGTTTTCCAAAATATGAAATATACAATGAATATACTGCATGTAATCAATTTTAATAGATTAACCAACAGGCAAATAATCACCTGAAATAACAAAGAAAATTTAACTAAAGCTGATCTTTATTTTATACAGAACCAGGATACTATGAAGCGGAGCAGTATGGAATCCGCCACGAAGACTTGGTGGAGGTTATTTCAGTAAAACGAGGTGAGCCCTCGTGGCACCCTAGAACTGCCGGGTTGCTTGGAGATTTCGCTGGTGTCGGGGCGCTCGGTTTTCACACAATGACTTTGGCTCCACATCATCTCGCTTGTATTGATGCGGACATGTTGACCGATTTTGAGGTGAGTCGTGTAGAACAAATTATGTACAATTGTAAGTATCTAATGTGAAATACAAATGTGAAGCGGGGCAGTATTTTTGGTACTTGAATTTGGTGGATCGCGAAATTGTATATGTTTATTATTCACAATAACATAATATGCAATGCAGACAGCTGATAATAATCAATCCGACAATAATACGACAAAATAGAATATATGGTATTTAATATGTTAATGCATACATCCTAAAAATCGGTGCTCCACAAAAATTGTAGCAATTTTGGCCGACCCTCGCTGATTCAAATGTTACAACTTTAAATTCTCTAATGGAGGGAAGGATAGAATCTACCAATGAACATGCTCTGACGGAGATGGGAGACAGCAGCACACAGTTCTTGACATATGTATTGAGTAAATGGAAATTCAGCCATCGTTCTTGTGTGACAAAAATTGGTTGTTGTCGGTCGACGACACACTACCTGCAAAGAAGTTTGTCAGTATTATGCCCAAGACTTTAGTATAAATCTTAGATTGTTTTGAACTGGAAAAACTAGGTAATGTCTACCCAAAAATAATAAATTATGAGACAAATATAATATAGATAGGTTTGTAAATTTTGATGAAAAAGAAAAACTCAAAGAATGCACAGCTATTTTAAAAATTGTGAAGAAATCATATTATAATTAATAGGTAAACAACCTATTAATTATAATGGTTTTACAAGAAATCATTTATTTTATTATTGTTTTTTTTTCATTTCGAAGGAAAATGCAACTAAATTGTCTTCGATGAAAAACACTAAATACATTAAAAATATTAACTTCATGTATCTGGGCAATGATTTGCAATCATTGCCCAGCCAACCATCTTCAGTATAATTTTATTGAAGAATTTCAAGTAAAAGCTTTGATGATATAAATTTTACACAAGAAGGAAATGGATATTAATTATGTTTGATAAAAAAGTCACTTCACAAATGTTGCTCTGGATCACAACTTTGTGCATATTCATAACACTACATACAAATGTTGTCTCAGTTGTTGGATCATAATTTATTGCATATTTCCAATGCTGCAAAAATATGCTGTTTCACTCTCTGGACATAACTTTCTTTATATTCATAACACTGCATAAAAATATTGTCTCAGTTGCTGGATCGTGATTTATTGCATATTTCCAATGGTGGAAAAATATGCTGTTTCACTCTCTGGCTCACAAGTTTCTGCATATTCATAAAGCTGGATAAAAATGTTGTCTCAATTGCTGGATCATAATTTATTGCATATTTCCAATGCTGCAAAAATATGCTGTTTTACTCTCTGGATCATAACTTTCTGCATATTCATAACGTTGAATAAAAATGTTGTCTCAGTTGCTGGATCATAATTTATTGCATATTTCCAATGCTGCAAAAATATGCTGTTTCACTCTCTAGATCACAACTTTCTGCATATTCATAACACTGGATAAAAATATTGTCTCATTATTGCGTATTTCTAACGCTGGAAAAATATGCTGTTTCACTCTCTGGACATAACTTTTTGCATATTCATAATGTTGGATAAAAATATTGTCTCAGTTGCTGGATCGTAATTTATTGCATATTTCCAATGGTGGAAAAATACGCTGTTTCACTCTCTGGCTCATAAGTTTCTGCATATTCATAACGTTGGATAAGAATGTTGTCTCAGTTGCTCGATTTTTACTTATTGCATATTTCCAATGCTGGAAAAATATGCTGTCTATCTCTGGATCATAATTTTCTACATATTAATAATGTTAGATAAATATGCTGTCTCTGGGTCATAATTTTCTACATATTAATAATGTTAGATAAAAATGCTACTTCAGTTGCTGGGTTATAACTTTTCGCATATTTCTAATGCCGGAAAAGTGCTGTCTCACTCTCCAGACCATAACTTTTTATATTCACAACACGAGAAAAAAATGCTGTCTCACTTTCTGGATTATAACTTTTTACATATTCACAATACTGGACAAAAGTGCTATCTTACTCTCTGGATCATAATTTCAATGAAATTAAAAAAATTGTTATGTAATATTATTTTAAATATCTTTATAAAATAAATAAAAACAGTGATCTTAGAGGGCACTGGATACATGTACCCTCAAATCTTTGCATATTGTCTTAATGTGTAACATTGTAGAATATTATCATCACTTGATTAATCCAGTTACATAATTCAAAAAGTTTATATACATCCAAATTTTCATGTGTTCTAATAATGTAGGATCCCGCAAAAGAATTTCATTTTGGGAACTACCCACATGCGCAATTTACAATATTGATAAAAATGACGTGAAGTTATAGACGGAACATTATTTTGTTTACAGATTGACTATTTGAATGCGTATCATGCTCGCGTTCTGGATACAATTGGGCCCATTCTAAAAGAGCGCGGACTGGATCAAGACTATGAATGGCTAGTCAGAGAGACTGAGCCGCTGTGCAAGGCATGATATGTACATGTTCACAACATGTCATGGTTTGTTGCATTCATTTTCTAATATTCTTGTGTCCACTTTTAACATGTTTATATGAGGGTGTGTTTCTAAGTTCACGGAATTGGTAATTAGGTCATTAGTGAGGGTACTTTAATGAGCTGTAACATATTCAGTGACTCATTGTTAGTATAAATATCTTAATTAGGCAATTTGTTTTTGAACTTTCGTCGACAGAGAGTGAGAAATATGGAGAAAATCGAGTACTGCACTATTATAAAGTTCTTTACCAAGCAAGAAAAGTCGGTTCAAACCATATTGGAAGAGATGGTATCTGTTTATGAGTACTCTTGCCTGGGTAAAACCATCATTTATAAGTGGCATAGTATTTTTAACAAGCCAGGGACTCACTTGAAGACGACCCACTGCATGGACGGTCCATTGTAATGACTACTCCGGAAATCACTCAAAAAGTTGAGAAATTAATATTGGAATATGCTAGACTAAAGAAGAAACAGCTCACAGAAATGGATGGAGTGTCGGATACAACCATTTTTAAAATTCTTCACGATCATCTTGGGATAAGGTCAGCGCAAGGTGGGTGCCGAGAATGCTTATTCCACCTCAAAAACAACACCACTTGTTTTGTTCTTATGTGTTTTTGGAGCTATGTACTAAGACAAAGATTGAGTTAAATTGTTACTGGAGACAAAATTTGGATTCATCATCATGAACCCTCTATGCAGTGGCACAAAAGAAGCACACCACCGCCCAAGAACGTTAAAGTGTCACAATTTGCTGGAAAAATCATGGCGAAAGTCTTTTGGGACATAGAAGGGATTCTGCTGATAGATCATAAAGATAAAGGCGGCTCCATAACCGGAGTATATTATGCTTTAATCCTAGAGCAGTTGAAAGAATCTATCAAAAAAAAAGAAGGGGAATTTAACCAAAGGTGTCCTCCTTCTATATGACAATGTGCTTGTTCACAAGACTTGTGTTGTGTTGGCCGCCCTACATAAGATGGGCTGGATCACCCACTCTACAGTCCCGATCTGGCTCCCAGCGATTATCATTTAAAGAAAGAATTTTGTAGGAAAAAATTTCCAAGTGATAAAGAAGTGAAGGATGCAGTTTTGGCTTACTATTCGAACAAAGAAAAAGACATTTTTTTTATGAAAGTATAGATAAGCGAATCGAAAGATCAGAGTGAGGTTAGCAGGTGAATATATTGAAAAGGAAAAATAGGTTAGCAGGTGAATCAATAGGTTAGCAGGTGAATATATTGAAAAGGAAAAATAAATTTGTATTTTTATTCTCACTTTTTACCCCCCATTCCGCAAACTTAGAAACGTCCACTCGTATTTAGATACTTTCACTGTTTGTTCCTTACTTCCTTTTTGCATGATTGTTTTCTATTTGTTTTTGAAGTATATTATTTATGGGGAACACATTTTATGTGTGCTACTTAATATGAATACATTTATAATTTAAAGAAGCAGATTTATTAACTAGTACTTGGTGCAATTTTCCAGTGAATGTCATGCAAAAAACCGGATAAGAACGAAAGTGTCCCCTCATGGATTATGATTATTTTGGGTACTTCAATTGGTTCTAATATTTTTTTTAACTTCATTTGGTTCTAATATTCTAAGACAAACATGGTGAGATATCATGGACTAACATTCTAGGACAAACGTCTTTTGTCAAGCTAGAATATTAGTACATGATGTCTCACCATGTTTGTCCTAGAATATTAGTCCATGATATCTCACCATTTTCCTCCTTTAAGATAAGAATAAACACGTAAAAAATATTTAATATCTTGCAAAAACTGAATAAAATAAATATCAATAAAATATATACTTATTACACATTAAACTAAGGAAAAATTAATAAAGTTATGGAATAATAATACTATTAGGGGCCAATTTTTCAATTGTCTAGTAGAGTCGAATTAGAGATATTTGTCATATCTGACTCTATCGAGTGTAATTGAATTTTTCAACCGTGAGTCAACTCATATTAGTGAAAAATATCCAATGTTAGATGAATAAAGTTATTCTTTGATAAAAGAAACAAATAGCTGTTATTTGACAGTTTATATCTGTCAAAATGACATTTTCTTTTAAGTTGAGGTTATATTTTGATAATCATGTTAAATGACAATCATATTTTTAAATAGAGTTTTGTATTACTTTACAATAAAAAACTATTTGCTATGAGACTTTGTATGCGAAAAAAATTTACCCCTACCTTAACGTAGAGGAAAGGGTACAAGGTACCTTTCTTTAATAAAATGTTATAAAAGTATTTTTCACTTTTTTTAAAAGATTTTATTCTTTTCTTTAACTCTGTAGGCATTTATACCAGTAACAGTTGTAAAATGGTCCTGGCTTACAGATGGACGGATAAAGAGATGAAAATTTTAAAAGATCCTAATTTTGGTACTTAATAATGCATAAAAATAAAGCTATTGGTAATGGTTGTTAAATTGAATGAAATGTTTGTAAATATTGACAAATGTCAAATTTTTTATTTTCTAGCTTTACTACTCCAACACACAAGTATTCTCAGTCTTTATTTCTCTTTTATCGATGAAGTTCGTTCAAATAATTGTTTTAGCGTAGAATAAAACTTTATCAATATATCTATTGAAAAACTGTCATTGTTTATCAGACTAATGGTGGAACAAATGATTTTATTTATTAATTATTTGATAATTTATTTTTTGAAAGAAAGTTGACCAAAAAAAGAGAATAAAATAATTTTCTATATTTTTAATATCTTCTTGCATCTTATGGGGAATACATTTTTTGTGTGCTATTTAATATGTATACATTTATAATTTAAAAAAGCAGTGTTAGAGCGAATGTTTGTCCATATTTATTAACCAGTACTTGGTATAATTTTCCAGTGAAAGTCACATTATGTCTCACTCTCTGGATCATATTTTTTTGTAAATTATCCATGCTGGAGAAAATGCTGGAAAACCTCAAAATGATGAGTTGTTGAGTAAAAGAAAAGAATTATACACTATTTTTAATGATAGACCACACAGTTCTCCTAATGGCAGTAATTCGTATTATGACGTTAGTGACCAAGATGAAACATACATACCTCCAGATGATAAATTATCAAACAAAGAACAACAACATAAAAATGTAAAAAAAATTAACGTGAGGTGTCGTGGGACACCCGGTTAGAACGAAGTTCCTTTCGCTATATATTATGTATTAAAGTTATATTATATACAGGAATAAAAACAACATTTACTATATCATTTACTGAATTTTAAAAAGTTATAAGTTACAAAAAATGTTCGGCAAATTAATTTATTTTTATTAATTAATTAAATTTTATTTAAATTGTTTCATTAAATTTAACAATTCATTATATTCATTTAAGTTTTTGAAATATTTAAATTTGAAATAAAAATAAATAAATTTAAATTTGTAATATGACTAAATTTAATTTATTCTACTAACCATAATACAATATAAATAATGAAATTTAAATTTTTAAAATAATTAAATTTAGTCTTAAAATTAACTTTAAATTTGTTTGACTTAATAAATAAATTTTAAAATAATAAAACGAGAAAACATTTTTAGAATAATAAAATTTAATGTTAAAATTAATCATAAATTTAATTAAAATAATTAAATTTAAAATTAATTTTAACTGAAATTTTATTATTCTAAAAATGTATTTTTCTTATTTCATCAAACAATCTAAATAAAGTTTATCAATGAAAATAAATGAATACACTGACAATTTATTGTAATTAATTAATTTTAAATATTTAATAAATGATAAAGTAGTAATGAAAATAAATGAAGTTGCCGAAAATTTATTGTAATAAAAAAAATTATAAATGTTTAATATTTAGTAATGATATGGCAATAATTTATAATGTAAATCACAGATTATATACTAAATAGATGGTCAACTGCAAGCAATTGTGCGAGCGAGATAGCACTTTCGCGTTTCCAAGTACTATGCCTCTATATTCCCCTGTTGCCCAATCTAATGAAGTTGCAGCGAGTGCCCATTTGCTGAGCACTCGCTGCAACTTCGTACTTTCGCTGCAACTCGTATTTTTGACAGGTGTATTTTTCTTACATTTTAGGTTACAATTGAAACAACAATTCTGAAATTAAAAAACTTTATTAGAAAAAAATTCGCCAGTTCGAGCGACATAACTGAAAAGAACTAACAAAAAACTTAGTGGCCACATACAAACACATTGAATGAACGTTTCTATTTTACAAAATATCTGCCGCTTTTACATATCAAGATGTACTTAACTAGCTTCCATCATTAAAATAATATACTAATACTTTCAATTTTAATATGAATTTTCATTAAATAAATTGTTTAAATTATTATTTAATGAAAATTCAAATTAAATAAATTCCTTTTACTGTTTACTGCGTTATAACTCAGAGTTTTTAACATCGATTAATTTATTTAATTCGACGTTTACATTATTCGCATAACTCATAACCTTTATAGTGAAAAAATATCAATATTCTATATCTTACAGCTTTATTCTATATCTTAGTAAAATAAAATTATTATAACCTTGCTACTATTTTGAATTTAACAATTAATCTATGAAATTAATAAAATATACTCACTATGGAAATTATACTTTATGAAGAGAAAAAATGCGGTTATCGTGGCGATTGCACTTCAGTTTTGTGCTACTAAATGTAAAAAAATGCTAAATCAGGGGGATAATTTCTATTTTTTTAAACTATTTCAAAGAAATTGAAACTATGTGCTGAATAAAAAGGATACGGTTCTGGCACAATCGTTGATTTAAAAGATTGTTGTACTCATTGTAGGCTAATTTCTATATCCTACTTAACCTAATTTATACATTCAGTTTAATATCCCCAATGTAAATAGTCGACAACACTTAATAAAGAATCAAATACAAAAAGTAGAATATAAGAATGTCATAATTATTCCTGTGATATTTACACAATTACAAAAATTTCTAAAAAAACAAATCTAACCTAATACATATGAATAAATTATTTTGTTGAAAATTATTTTCTAAATAATCTTTTATTCATTGGCACATTGACTACATCTTCAGCTGAACAAATCACTTGGATGCAGTAACATTTATTTTTTTTTAAATCAATATGCTCGTAGTTGTTGTATATTATATGTTAGCATCATTACTATAAATCTCATTTTCACAATCTTTTGTTTTAATCAGAAGGCTACATGCAACCTAATACACATGCAGTATTTGGTATAAATTAACAAATTTGGCAAATTTTGAAAGCGAATGCAATATACCCATCAATGGTACAGCGAACAACTTTTGCAGGAACTTGTAATTCGGAGCTATTCTTAAATATTGACAAACAACTTTGCATCCATACTAAATCTGTACCATTTCTTCTTCAAGTTCTGATTCAATAATTACCTTTTAACAAATATTCTCTAAATTACTTAAATCTTCCAATGACTTATAAAAAAAAAATTTAATCTCTTCGTTCAATTTTCGTACCACATTCTGTTTTGGTTGTTTTTACCACCTCCAACTGTAAATAAAAGAACAAATTATTTAACCAACAATGTACATATATAATATTGTGAATTTATAAATGGATTCTTTTTGGTTTGTAATAATTGCTTCATCATAATTACATAATGCGTATGACGGTGATGTTTTTTTGAGAGTGCCGGCGGCTAGGTCTGCTATTCTCTACATGCCGTAACTTCTTAAATCCGCTCGTCTAAAAAGAAAATTAAATTATTAGCTACTTCTTTGTTGTTGATTATTAAAACGCGAATGTAACTTTGATGATGAGTTTGAACAATATTATCAATAAAATGTATAATTGATTCGATGCTATTATCAAATTAATAATTTTCCGTGAAATGTTTACTTACCGTGAAATGTTTACGGCTACAACCCAATGTACAAGAACGATCTTTAAAATAATTTCCTCTTGTTACGAACAAATGTTACAAATACAACAAAATTTGAATTAAAAGTGAAAATATTACAGATGTTATAACCAAATGTAAAACTGAACTATAAAATAATGTTAAGTTACAAATTTGCAAACCAATTCAAATAAAGTTAACGATTTTAAATTTCGTATCATAGTCTTTTTTTTTTTCTTTGATTATATAGCGTTCGTTATTCCTAATGTATGTTCCATAGACAAAATTTTATGTGTGCGAAAGAGATAGGGCTTTCGCATTCCAATCGAAATATTTGTATGAAGTAAACCCACCCTGATGTAAATAAGTACATATCAAATTGGAAACGGTTTAGCAGATGATTGGCTTATAATAGAAAGCCAGTAGAAAAAAAATACATTGCCATTTGACATTAATATGATTTGTTTGATCATATTAATGTCAAATGTTAATGTATCAGTAATGCTGTCTGAGATTTGTCATATTAATTTCATTTGATATTAATGATTTGTTTGATCATATAAATGTCAAATGTCAATGTATCAGTAATGCTGTCTGAGATTTGTCATATTAATGTCATTAATATGACAAATCTCATTGCAATATGATTTTTATCGGGCATTGTCACTGTTGTAAATATCAATATAAATAAAGTAGAAATTAAACTGTGACTGAAGATATAATAAAACAAAAATATTAAAAAAATACACAATAAGAAAATAAAAATAATGCTCGCAACCAATACTCGCATGAACACACACACATACAACCGTATATAATAGAGAGACAGAGAGAAAAGGGACAGAGAGCAAGAGAGGGAAAGGTCGCCTGGAGGAAGCATAACGCTTTTTCCTTATGTGACGATCTGCCCATTCGCTGTACTCTAAGCCGCGTAAAAGAACTCCGTTCCAATAATCAACCTCACAATACAAAAAATTACTTAAGACTCATTTGAGTATTTCCCTCCGTGGAAATCTTTAGCAAAAGGCGGAAGATTTATTCGCATTGAAAGGAAACCAGAGCAATGAACTTATGTCACTTTTCTTCAAATCTTATACACTAGGTGCAATTAACAAAATTTATTTTGTACAAACTTCGGAAACTATATATTACAGAATATGGACCAAAGATAGCACGAAATTAATTTTATTAGTTGTGAAGTAGAGGTAATAATATTTTATTTTTTTAGTATTCCATACTAGAATTAACCATAATTGTTGCCCATCCGTCTGTCACAGAAATTTTTCTATTTGATGTAGAAAGTTTAAATTTGGCATAACTATGAAGTGATGGCCCAAATAAAGATTGGAAGTAAAAAGTATTGAATTTTGATTTGGGGGACTTGATTAAGAGAACAAAGTCAGAAGTTTTTCAAGATAGTCATGTGAAATATTAAAGAATAACTTTTTAAAGCACAAATTCAAAAGTGTATGATTTGTTTTTTTTTTTAAAAACTATCTTAAAATAACACTTAATATTATTGTTTATGTCTCCGAAAGTAAAGTTCAAAAAATCCGAAGAAATTATCAAGCATTGATATACAGAATGAATGAAAATCATAAGCTTTGCATGACCTCCAATATTTTTATAAAAATAATTGAAGGTACAGAATGGTATTTGTGCAAATACAACTTGCACTTGGCTGTTTTTTAATGTTTCCATTATTGTGTTAATTCTTCTAAAAAATGTTTCAGTTATATATATGTAAGTGTATATATATATATATATATATATATATATATATATATATATATATATATATATATATATATATATATATATATATCTCCGGCTATACACGGCTTCCGGGAATAAGTGTCGGACAAAGAAAGATGCTATTTGTTAGCTATAAAGGAATAAATTGTCATTGAAATAAAACATAAAATACACACTTTTTCTAATAGAGTGCAAAAATATTACACATAACTCTTTTTAATACACCCAATACTTGCTTTGAGGGCGATACTTACCCGAGCAGCTTGATGTCTTCATTGTTTTTTGCTGATTATTCCCCTGAGCGGCACTGAATAATGTAAGCAAGTATCGTGTGTATAAAAAAGATGACAAATAATTGGAATATTTTTTTCAATTTTCGAAAAAAACTTTTTTTCAGTCAATGAATAATGTCTTTCTTTGTCCGACACTTATTCCCAGACACCATGTATATATATTTCATTCATATTTACTCAGCCGTTTGACATATTTTTTTTATGTTGTATCAAATTGTCTTGGTATTAGTACAAAATTTATCTTCGTCCATGGGCAGTGCACTTATTCTTCTTATTGAGCTGCAGCCTTTGTTAGTCTTATTGTTTGTTTACAACTCAAGATGCAAGGACCTTCTTTAACCGTTTTAGTGCCATGGTTTTTTACTCATATTTACTTAAAAATGTCAAAGAAATCTTTTGTTTTTGATGTCATTTACCCTTGTCTCGAAAAAAAACTTCTTCCAAAAATTATCCAATTTTAATAATTTTTTCCGTGTTTTCTTAATAAAAACTATGGAAATATGTTGTGAACAAAAATTATAACAAAAACTGAAATCAAGGTCACATCGTCATTTTCGCAGTCCGGTACATCCTCCGTATCAGCAAAATAATTGTTATCGTCACTATTATCCCTATCACTAAAAATTTGTATTAGTTATTGTGACCGCACTACAATGCCACTGCCACTATCACTTTCTTTACAACTTGAAAAACGATCATTTTCACTCTAATTATTTCATATTTTAACTTTATGTATCACGTAGAAAGATAAAAAATTAACAACCTCCCCTATCGCACGCTAAACAGCAACTGATTTAGCAAGCGCCATCGCGCTTGTGGCAAATTTAGTCAATACGCGCACGAGCGCGATGGCGCTCTCGTCGGCACTCAAACGGAAAATATTGCCCAGTATTGTCAGCAAATTTGTTAATGGACGGCCAAAAAAACAAACCATAGAAATTAGTACATTTTAAAATGTTTTAATTAGCATTGTTTGTTTTTTTATATCCTTGTTTGTATTTTTAATAAAAGCATGTTTCATAAAGGTCTTTTTATAGTTTCCTTTAAGTGAAGTAGAAATTCTTACGTTGTGGCGTGAAGCCATTTATAGCAAACTGCACGTCTTTTTTTATTGAAATGTAAACAATAAACTTAATAATTATATAAAAACGCAGAGATGAATATATTATTGCTTTTATCTGATATTATGATTTTTATGTTCTATTTATCCTTCCGCCAAACACTTTGTCCAGTTACTCTCTCTGTTTCCGTTTTTTCTTTCGAGGTAAACAACTCCATAAACACGGATTAAAATACAGCGTGCGGATTAATTTTGAGAACGAAATCCTTAAAATATAAGGAACACAATATACAATATAAATATCAACGCCAATACTTATAGATCTATCGTAGGATTTAGTAACAGTTCAAGTAAACACTTTCAGAAATGTTATATATAAAGAATGAGTAAAAATTTGGTCTTTATGTAAATATATCGCGCGAAGAAATTAGGTAAAAATATATTCTTTACCCTTTTTAAGAAAGTTAGAAACCAAATTAAAAGATTGGTTTGTGGCTTGGCTCGCCTACTCAGTTGAACATTGACATGTAGTCAGTTGACATATAGTCACATGACAATGAGATAAACAAAGAAGTTTACACGGGTTAAGCCGTAGTAAACTTCTTTGTTTACTTTTGCCTGCATTTTTTCTAAAACCATTATCGGACAAACCATGTATGATTATAAAATCTTATCGGAAAGATAAAAAAGAAAATTTCCTCATAAAACCCACATCTTCATAAAACTCTTATATAAAAATGATAAACCATCTGTGCAGGATAAACCGACAGCCTTAGAATATAAAATACGCATCATATCATATAAAATATACATAATATAATTGTATTATTAAGGAATCAAATACTGTCGTTATACACTCAAGTCCCATTTGAGTTTAACGGTAACTCCTTGCGGTCATTATGAAAATTGACATTTTAAAACCTAGTCTACAACTTATTTACCGCTTCAAGCTTGAAATAAAACTCTTTATGTTAAATGTGATATTTTCAATAAAATTTAATAAAATCGAGCAAAATGTTGAGATGTCCTATTTTTTGTCATGTTTTTCCACTGACGATGCACACATTTTTTCAAACAAAATATTAACTAACAATTTTTTTTATTTCAGGTCATAGCACTGTGGACATGGCTAATGCGTAATGGAAGAATAACTAAAAGACATTTTTGAAACATTGTAAATACGCTGCGTGCTACGCATATTGAAATTCAAAATTTTCATATCTACAAATCACTTTATACGTATTAATAAAATTCAATATAAAATTGTTTGTTTTTTTCCTGCTCGCATAATGAGAGCTTCAATTGTCTCGTTAGCAGATTCGCATTTATCTGCCTTTGGGTTATGCTCCGAAAATTAAATCAATTTATCCTTAAACACGCATTTGCATTCTAAGGAGGTTCATTGGTTTTGAATTTTGATCACTGATAACCTCAAAAAAAAAACTAAACTTATATATTTCATAAATTAATTACATGTTAACCGCAAAATATTTATGTAATTATTACCATAACAAATAGTTAATTATTATTCAGTAATTTGACTTAAAATTCGAAGGTTTGAAAATGAGCACAACAGTCATCCAAACTTTTGCAATTATAATATTAATGGGATTATCGCAGCAACTAAACTTATGTATATTCTAAGCGTCGATGCTATATTTTGTCTTATACTTTTTGCTTATTTCATATATTCTGACGGCACTTCAAAAAAAATGGTGGTAACTTTTTTCCCAAAATATAAGTATATGGCAAACCAAACAAATTTTTCCAGAACTCTTTTATAAGTATAAATATATTTTCCATTCTGGCGATTTTCAAAATAGACAGGGCAGACGACGGATCTATCGATTTTACAGCAATATCAAGAATATATATGAAATTTTTATTGGAAATCTGTAACACTCTTAAGAGGAGATTAAGAGAAAAATTTTCCAAAGAAATTAGAAAAGTTTCCCAAAGAGATTTAGACTTTTCTCAAAATTGTTACACTGCAACTGAATAATATCCACATTTATTATAAATTTTACAAATCTTTATAAAAAGTACCAATGTCACGACAAAAGATAACGTCAAGTTTCTGATAAAGGTATCATTATTGAATACTCATTAAATGAAGAACCTCTCTTTCTATTAAAGCCTAGTTCACCATCTTTACTTTAAAATATCTTAAGAAATAAACCTTCCTGCCGATATCAAGCGTTGTAGAAAATAAGAGATAAGATACATGAATAACGTATTCACATATTATAAAATCTTACTGAAATACACTTAAGAGAAAAAGTTAAAATTAAAAATCATTTACATTTGATATATATTTTCAACTAAACCGACATTTAATAGAGAATTTGCACGGAAACCAAGATTATTAAATGTCAACGTGCCAAAATCAGATGACCGCGCGCAATGAATCTGTTTCCACGACTTGTCTTTAAATATATTTCCTCTATGTTTACTCAGTATTGTTACTTCCTAGTTATTTTGTCAACTTTCCCCACTCAAGTATTGATTCTTAGGCAGCTTCTTATTCACACTGCCTCCATCGACTACATGCTCATTCGACATATTAGACACAGCAATTACCTGTCGAGAATCATTTTCATCTGTATACATAATTGTGATTTCTTGCATTAACAGTTTGTATATATACAGTAGAGTAAATCCATTTACATGTATACATTTGTTGGATGAACCGATTTGAAGCAATTTAAAATATTTAGTTTTAAAATATATTTCAAAATTAATAGGCAGAAAATGATTTTGTGTTAATATTTAAAAAAAAATTCCTTCTAAGAAACTTTATTTGTCACTGGGTCGTACTTCATTTTCAAGGAAAATAAAGACATTTAAAAATACTTTACCTATTTGATAAGCTCTAATAAAGGATACTTTAAAACTTAGGTAAAAATGTGTAAGTTAACAAAGTATTGAAAGCGGATCAATTAGTAGCACTTATAGTAGTGTTTAAGGTATTGTATATAATACCTGAAGCTGTTAAAGTTATCTTATACTATTAAACGAGCACTTCTTGTGTATATATATATATATATATATATATATATATATATATGTGTGTGTATAAATATATATGTGTATATATATATATATATATATATATGTACATACATATATATATATATATATATATATATATATATATATATATATATATAATGGATTCTCAGAACACTATTGTATCATGAACACTATTGTATGACTTAATAACTTTTGAATGGAAAAACATAAGAGAACAGGTGGGGAAGCGTAGGGAGGGAAAGGGAAGTGAAAGAGGAAAGGGAAGGGACGGGGGAGGTGTAGAGGGAGGGGGAGTGAAAGGCGAACACGAAAGCCAAGGCGAAGGCGAACGCGAACGCAAAGGCAAAAATGCGAAGGTGATTGCTAATGGGAAGGTGAGAGCGAAGACGAGACCGAAAGCAAAGGCAAAGGAGAAAGAAAAAGAAAATCTAATACCATGAAACAAGCAATTTCACTTTCCTATGGGAAACTTGAAGTACACCGAGCATCGCTCGGTCACCTGGTACTATGGAAATAATGCAAAAAAAACCTAGAAATAACTCCGAGATTATGTATGTAAAGAAATATAAATTTATATCATAAGAAATACAGAACGTTGTGCTAAAATTTTCTTATTTAATGTAGGAATTCAACGAATATGAGAAGTGGTTTACAGCACGCTAGTTTAATATTAACAAGAATACAAAATGAATACTATTAGGTAAAAAAGAAAATAACATTATATCTATTTTATCAGTTTGATACAATTAACAAAATTAATTTTATGCTATCTTCAGACTCTATTCTGAAGGATATAACCCCTGAAGATTGTACAAAATAACTTTTTGTTAATTGTACCAATCGTGTTAATTTTACCATTATACCAATGGCGACGCTGGTGACAAATGGACAAAGCTGAATATTCAATGTGATTATTTAAAAATATTCAATGTGATTATTTAAGAATATTCAATGTGATTATTTAAGAATATTCAATGTGATTATTTAAGAATATTCAATGTGATTATTTAAGACTTTTGTTTGTTCATTATTTTTCATTTGTTTGTTTAGTATCTTTTTATTAAAGGGTTATTATTTATGAGCCAGTTTAAATTCCTTAGCGTAACAAACTATGCCCATTAGCCTGGGAAATTTAGATTGAAATAAATTTCTGCTTAATATGTTTTAAGTACATGTCTAGGTCTCCTAGGTTGATGATAAAATGTTGTCTACTTGCACTGTAAAAATTTAAACGGAAAATATTGTATTTTTTTGCGAGAAAATGCCTTTTGTGGACCACCAGGTTGCCTTTTACGCCAAATACTTTTGTAATTGTGTGACATTACCTGGAATAAGCAATTTTAGAAGGTTACGCACACTGTCACATGGTACAACTTTTCATTCGACAACTTAATTTTTTTTTGGCTTAGATTATTTTGCAGAGTACCTTAATATCTACACGACGCCATAAAAATAACTCGTGTAACCTTTTCCATTGCAGAGTTATGACTATTTCTTTAGCCTCTATGACGTAAGCGCACGATGGCATAACCACACTGACAGGCAACATACAGAGGTCTATTTTCAGAATAAATACACCACTTTGCGCTACAACACTTGAGTGATAAGGATTTAATGAATTTTATGTAGAGTAATTTCAGATGAGATTTGAACACAAGACAATGAGGGCGCACTCTTTATATTTATGTTTAATTTATTCCAGTTTTGTGGTGTATAAGTTAATGGTTCTCCATAGAATGTACTTCTGTTTTGAGGGATAAGAGGGTCTCGTTATCTTTAGAAAGTAGTTCAAGGTCATGAGCGGAACGCGTTGAAATTTTGATCAGAGACAGATTACGAGAGGATTATTACGGACATTAAAAACCAAAACTTAACCTTGACTTCACTTAAACGATTGTTGTATTCGATTTTGAGGTTGTCTGATTGCTGTATCTACCACGAGCATGGATTAGAGTTAAGAAATCAATATGAACATGCATTTTTTTTAACTGTTAAATAACAGTTTAGCTCTTGACTGTTACGTGAGATGACAGCGTCATAGTTTATTTCATCTGCCTAAAGCATGTACAAATATCCTGCAGTGTTCACTAGTTTTTAACGCACTCATGTTGATCAATGAGGTATTGCGAGAGGTGCCAAATTTTCATGCTTTTTTCTGCTTCATTGACCACTTTAGGAATGTAATTATGGAGTTGCTTGGTAGTTCACGTTTGATAATTAGTTTAATTTGTGTTTTTTCTGTTTTGTCAGTTATTATTCATGTTATTATGTGTAATGTACATAGTTGTATTTTTAATGTCTGCACATTTTAAGTGCTTTGGGGTAACCTGTAAGTTGGAAATGGGGTTTATATAATCAAAAAATAAATATTAGCTTAGTTGGATCCATCACAATGGTCTACTTTTTTATGTCAAAACCAAATCGGTTAATGTTACTTCTGTCTCTCGCTTTGACAAGTCTCTATTTTTCCTTACTTTTTATTATATTACTTTGCTTGATTATTTGGTCTTGATTTTGTTTTTTACAACACAGATAATATAGTAATAACCCATTGTTTTTTATTTAAAAAGAAATTTTATTATGGAGCCAAAACATTTACGTATGGGCGTCTAAGTTAACATTGAAGAATGTTAGTGATATTCCACCGCGCAGCTAGATTTGCAAAAAATATAGTAATCAAGCTTATGGAAATCATAATTTCAGCAATATGATAAAGTATTTATTTAACCGTTTAAGTGCCGACGAGCGCCATCGCACTCGTGCGCATGCTAAATAAATTTGCCACGAGCGCGATGGCGCTCGCAAAATCAGTTGCTGTTTAGCGTGCTGTAGGGGAGGTCGCTCACACGCATCGCTAATTTTTTATCTTTCTACGTGTTACATAAAGTTCAAATTATAATATTATTAGTAATTACAATATAAAAAGGATACAAGAAAAGAAAATTTTTAACCCATAATGTTGGAATACGAAAATAATTCGATTGAAAATGATCGTTTTTCAAGTTGTGAAGAAAGTGGTAGTGGGAGTGACATTGTGGTGCGCTCACAATTTAGCGTAATGCTAATTTGCTATAGTGATAGTGGTAATAGTGACGATAACAATTATTTTGCTGATACGGAGGATGTACCAGACTGCAAAAATGACGATGTGACCTTGATTTCAATTTTTGTTATAATTTATGTTCACTATATATATTTCTATAATTTTCTTTGTATTTTATCATCCTTGTACAAGTTTTTCTTAAGAAAACACCAAAAAAATTATTAAATTGGATAATTTCTGGAAGAGATAGTTTTTTTTTCGAGACAAGGGTAAATGACATTAAAAACAAAAGATTTCTTTGGCATTTTTAAGTATATATGAGTAAAAAACCATGGCACTAAAATGGTTAATAAAACATGTTGCCAGATCTTATTATGAGAGTAAATAACCTTTTATTGTCTTTTATTTAAAAAGAAATTATATTACGGAGACAAAATATTTACGTATCCAACTTAACATTGAAGAATGTTAGTGATATTCCATCGCACATCTAAATTTGCAAACAATAAAGTAATCAAACTTATAGAGATCATAATTTCAATATAATAATGTATTTATTTAATTGAAGTCAAAATTGTAGCGATATTTACAAGATTGCCTTTAGTATTGAGAATACGTCGAGTCGATTATTATTACAACTTAATAAATATATCCAATGTGCCATATTTATAACCATTTAGCATATTTCCATATCCGCTGTAGTAACGTCACATGTGCCAAAATCAATATTTTTACAGGAGAAGCATTTAAACATTCTAAACTTGATCGAAGTCACACCAATCTATAATTCAACAAATTTACGAAGATACGAACGAGATTTGCGGCAATGCTGTACCAGGTTTAGAGGCACATTGCACATGCTTTGTGATGTTTAATTACTTTATTTTTTTGCTGTATTCTACGGACCACGTTGCACCGGACATGCGACACAATAACGGTTTTAGTTATTACAACTCAAATAATTGGGCTACTATTAAGAGTGGAATTTAAAAAATCATACAAAGAGATGGGAGTATGTGTGATTTCACTGAAGCGAGTGTAACTTTTTGATTTTGAGCGTACATGCTGGTTAACCATTAGAGGCAGCGGATTTGTGTTTAGAAATGAATATTGGTGTAGGTACGCTACAGTTTTGATATGGTAAACCGAACAATACCTTAATTTTGTCGCTCTTTTTGGATAAATTTCTACTTTTGCTTGTATTTTATCATGTATCGACTTGTTTTACTTCAGTTCGTATATACATTCCCTTGTTTCTTAACCATAATATACAAATTGTATAATACAAGTACATTCACATTTAAACGATGCTCTAATCGCAAACTATAGATTGTGTTGTATAAAAATTTTAGCAAATTCCTTAGAAAAATAAACCTACTTTTGTGATATGGATAAAACAAAGGATTCGATAAAATGAAAAGTTTAAATATTCTCTTGAGCGGGGCGAAGATCCATATATGGGCTCACATTAACCTTTGTTTGCATTTTTCATTGCTTGCGGCAACAATTAAAAACACTTAATGTCTGTTTTCAGATTTATTCAAGTACTTTATTTGGATTTAAATTACATGCACTATCACATATATGTATTAAAGATAAACTAAACGTCTGTCCGTCCAACCAGCTCCAGGTAGACGTTTTAGTCCCGCTTGGTGTAAACTTTCATATTGACCATTACCCAAGCCGGGACGACGCTCCAGCCAATAACGATGAGTGTCGCCAGAAATATTTGTTCCTGTCAATGTAGATATTAATTATTACACAGATGCTGTTCATTACAGATTATGAGATAAATGGGCGGTGAACATGATTACACACCATAGCAAATTGAAATACCTGTTTATATTTTCAGTAACTCGAGTATAATAAATTAAGATATTTTTTTCAACAACGCAGTTCTTGTGATAACGTTTATGGGAGTTGAAACAGATATTTCTAGCAAATTAACATTTATAATACAAGATATATGAAGTAGGCTAAACAAAAAGGAAATAACCATATAAGCCCTTCGATAAATATTGTTTTATTTGCACTTTCATTTGTAAGTATTAATTTATATAATATTAACGTTTTTTATAACAAAAAAGAAGATACAAAATCTTTTTTATCAGAATTATCTTCATCAGATCATTCATTCATTTAAAATAGAAATATATAATGAATGCGCATATAGTTTAATAATCACATTTGCAATCTTATTATAAATTGCAAATTTATAAATCTAACTATGCTTAAGGAATTTACCTAAAAAAATTAAGAATGTTTGTCTCGGTTATTAATTTTTAATTTGGTGTCTGTTGTAACACAATTTTCATGTCTTTTCTGAATTTTTAGTTATTTTCAAGGAAGTTTTCTCATTCTCGATTGTTCCTTAAAATGTTCATATTCATTGAGACATTCTCGTAATTAAAAAAAAATAATAAACTATTTTTTCCTCTAAAATCCTAAAAGTACCGCAGAAACCGCATAAGATGATTTTGAAGGGAACATGCAAAGATAACGGAATAAGCGGAACAACAATAGAAAAACAATATTGTTAAAATAAAGATATATTTATAATAATTTGAAAACTGGGCAAAATTATTTTGTCAATGGATTTCAAATATTAAAGGCCGGACTGAGCAAAATAAGTAATGGAACGTCGCAAGGCCGCAGGCCATATTTAAGAGCCGATATAGTATGAAAAATCATATAAAACCCAATTGGGTATTTGACTAATTTGTTTTTATTTCATCAATCATAATTTCAAGGTACAAGCTGATGAAGAGTGAAGAAATTTTTTAATAATCTTAAAAATTTACCGAGTTATAAAAGTTTAAATTTAACCTTTAGAGAAGTACGACAATACTGTGTTGTGAGGTCATTTTTAATATTATACATTATATTCTACGAGAGGAAAAGAGACAGCGATATACACAACTCTATCCGTATCTTCAAATTTAGAAGCCTACAACTGGCTTATTTGTCAATAAATTTTTGAATTTCTTTTCAAGACTGATTTTCAATTAACTTATATTTCACAATATTGTACGAAAAATATCAAAATTTAGAATGAGTCAACTATCATATTGCCTTACTCGGGTTCTACTGTATATCTATGTGGCAATTTATGTTTCTAAGTTGGGATCTTTATGGGATTTTTTCTGGAGAGAATGCGTAAAATAATGCATTGTCGATCTAAAACTTCAGCATCCGTATTTTATCTCCTTAATTCACTTTTATTTACATCTTAGGTTAGATTAGGTTTGTTTTGTCCCAGGTGGTGTAACTAACACTGAACTTGTATGTTTCATGAATAAGACTGCAGACTTTTGCATTTTAGTCACTTATAAACTTGAATTTTGGTAAGTATCTTCGCAGAAACAGCTTGACGTATAAACTTAAAATTTGGCACAGTAATAAAACATATTAATCTGCACATATGTCAATAGCTAAAACTCAAAAATATCCATATAGAAATTTCTATTGCGGCAAATTACATTCTCAAAAATTTTTTTTAAATTCTGTATATACCATGAGGTAAAGAAACGTGTGAAAAACGGAATCAGGATTTAAAATTGAAAAATGGTATGTGAAAACTCAACTTCATTTGGAAATACCTACCTGATGATACATCCCACTCAATGGGGTACACATAGATTGCTATTAATTATGTACATTCACGTTTATCAATAATTATTTGTTTTAATTATACCACTTAACATTTTCACATTACATGTGGTGGTATTGCATAACAGTGGGACTAGCATTTTTATACCCGCATAATTTTGCAGACTAGCAAAACTTAAATTAAGTTTTGGAAAGTTCACTTTATGAGCGTTTTGACAATTAAACTTGATAAATGCAATATCCAATCATACACGACAACCATATTATTGGCTGTACTCTTAATCATATTTTGCTAGCATAACGGCGCAATTATCACAAGCATCAAAAATTCAGTGTTTATAACATTTAGTAACGTGTGAAATGTTTAAGTGTGTATGTTTTAAATTTTTTTTAGTGTTATCTAAAGATAGGCTTATTTTATTATGATTTTCCGTACACTGATATATACAAAACTGAAAACTTACTTATTTAAAAACAATATTGACATCATTTGGGTCATTCTAAATGAAATCATTAGTAAAAATTAATTTGGCAGTGGCGTCATTATTTAGTTTGATGAAAATAGGTATAAATCTAGATTCCATGTTAAAAAGAAAATTTGTTTTTTCTTTCTAAACCTTTTAATTTTTTGAATATATAAGTAATATATTGGGCTGCAGCTATCAAAATATGGGAAAATTTATTTTTAGATTTTATATAATTATTTATTAAAACTTTTTTGTTACAGATGTTAGAATATTCAATGTTTTTCAAAATATTAGTGATAGTTTTTAAAAAATATTTTTTTTCCCAATTCTTAAACTTACCCTAGCACATTACTCTTTAAACTCAGAAACCTATTTCAATGTAAGGATTACAATTAGTACATAGATATGTATCGACGATTTGACAAAACAACATCTAAAACAGTAAAAAAAATTAGATAAATATTGTAAAAACCATAATTTTTACATGACCCTAAATAAAGTGTTAAAATTAAACTAATGACAAAGACCAAAACATAACTATTTTAAGACCTATGTATGATTTATATCGATATAAATATTACAGTTCACAATTAAATGAAACTACGTGATGTAGTATAATTTCTACTTTTTTTAAGTAATTTACCACGACCTAGGTTTCGTTGTATTATAATATCTTCAGGTGGGATATTAGCAAAGATTCTTGCTAATATATAAAGATCTTTGCTAATAGCCCACCTGAAGATGTTGTAATACAACGAAACCTAAGTCGTGGTAAAGAATTTAAATAAAGTAGAAATAATACTACATCACATAGTTTCATTTAATTATGAATAATGAATTTCTACAAAATTAACGCCAAATATATTCAATATTACAGTTCTTAGTAAATAAGTAACACCGAAACTTGAATAAAATGTTTATTATTATGAAAAAATGAACAAGTATTTAAATAATCAATTCATTGCACTATCAAATGTTAGTGTTTGTTAAATAGATTTAATCAACTCTGTTTGTAAATCTTTTTAAATGAATTTTCATATAGAATAACTCAGTTTGAGGAATTTTTGTGTTCGCTCATCTCTAACTACCTTTTTACCAAAGAAATTGTTTTGTTATCGCCCCTATTTATCAAGAACATTACGTGATTGAAAAGAAATAGAATTGAAAAAATAGATACTTTTAAAGCAATTTTTTTTTATTTGTCCAATTTTTATTAAAACTAGTTATATAACTAAAGATTAATTTGTTTCTGAATTAATATACTATGTGCTGACTAAACTAAGATTTTCCTTTGAATCGCTTAGTGTTCTAATGTCCAACAAGCTCATAAGGTTTTATTCTTTTGAGTCTTCTAATAGTATTTTGCACATTTGAGAGTCTGGACACTTCTGGATTAATGTGGTTTTGAAGTCTCTTTTGGTGAGAACTAGCAAATCTACTAATTGTATCATCTACCATCTCATTCTCAAGATCGCGGTTACTGATATACTATAGTTACGGATATACCAAGGCGCGTTAACTACACAGCACTTTGTTTTGGAATCTTTGTATTACTTGGATATTAGACTTACCGGCAGCCCCACAGCTGTATTCCATAACTCCAAATTGTGCGTAGGACTTGCTTATACAAAATAAGCTTGTTGTATGTTGGAAGCTCAGAATTACGACCAAGCAACCAATACATTTTTCTGAACTTAATATTAAGTTCGTCGCGTTTCGAAACAATTTTTAAGAAGTTAAATTTTACAGATCCACTTCTAATTCATTTTCAAAGATGAAAGTAGGATGAAATATCTTGTTATTCGTAGTCTTTAATTTACCTATTATTAAGAGATTGTGCTCTCACAAATAATTAATTCTGATTTTATCAGATATGAATAGCCAGACTGAACCGAGTGTACCGTTTTCAACAGTATCAATTAAAAGAAGTATTACAAACATCGCTCCAGGTCTGCTCGACAATAGGCCGAGAATGAAACTTCGCCTGTGATGCGCCGAACAGTTAAAAGCCGTAAGCTTTGTTATCAACGCAACAGTAACCGGTACTGCGTTTAATATTTTTTATTTATATGTTATAGGAAAGTTACAATTTATCATGGCACAAAATATATTTTTCCGATTTTAAGAAACTACTTGATTGTAAAAATATGTTGCTGTTTTGATGAAACTACACGAACTGTGTGATAATCGAGTACTTATCAATCTTTAGCAGTAGGGATTTATCCGGAAATAAACAGAATTCCATGATATTTCAGATTTGCTGGAGAGTAAGATCTCAAGTAGTTTATTACATCCTAAACAATTAATAGTGACCTAAATTTCTTATACATCTCACTTATAATTTACTTCATTTACACAAACAGGTAAAGACCAGAAAATACACAAAAATATTTAAATTAATGCATCTGTTTTAATGTTATAATATGTGATATGAACAAAAGTCAAGATCCGTAAAAAAATATATATGAAGCTTTTGTAAAAAAAATTGATATCTTTTCCTTTTCTGTTAGTGAATACGTAACGTGTTGCCTATTTTTAAAGTGGTAATGAGTTAAAAAAGTTTGAAGTAAAAAAAATATCTGAAAACCATCCAGTTTTATATTACATATATTACGTACAGACCTAACCTATATTCATGTGACAGTTACGTAACTGATAAATACTTAAAATTTTAAGATTATAACAATTTTTAACCATAGAATATTTTTTGGTTTTATCAATTATTTTGCAAAAAAACAGGTTTGTATTTATAATATTATAATTTACTTAAAGAATTTAAATAAGCATAGGTAACTTACACCTTTGGTGATCTTTTCTCTGGCAGGAGTGCTAATTACGGACATGTTTCGCTGTGCGATTGTGGAACGAGCGACGGCGGGCGCAGCCCTCAAAAGGTTTTGTAATCCAAACATTTTGATTTAAATACTATACAATTCTGCAAATAAAGATTTTATTTGACAACTGTTCGAAGGCGAACAGGAAAATATGGCTATCGATTTTAGTTTCTATTCGTTGGTGAAACTGATTTTAAACTATAGATTAAAATATGATCATAGACAATGACAGGAAAGTTCGATGGCGATGAAATTAACATACATTTTTCATGTCGCAAAAACGATCGCCTTTTTAAGATGTGAGATTATTCGAAGTATAGTTATCCTTTTCTCTGGTATAGGTCATAGGCCATTTCTCTCCACGTGAATCTGGTATACTTGTATAATCAAGCAGTAGGAAACTTAAATGTGTTCTTGATTTGTACTTCGGTCTATTGATAGAAAGAGTTCTTAAAAGTGAATAAAGTTACAGACCGACATTTTGTAGTGTATCTAATGAAAACATTCACATTTATAAATTATGTATTTTTTTAATTACATTGTTATTTGTATGCATTGTCTTTTACACAGGTAAATTTATTACACTCCGTAAGAGACACGAGTATATAAAATAATATAGAAAAACGTGTACATTTCTATATTGTGAAATAACAGCTTAAAAAGAGTTAATAGTAGCGAATGAGCAGAGATTAATAAAATAATAATAACTAAAGTATTATTCATCTTAGAATTTCCTTCTCCATTTTGGCTTTCAAACTGCCTTTTGCATTAAATTCACAATGAATATATTCACTTTTTTCATTACTAGTTCTTACCTACAACTTGAATTACATGGTTTTTAACAACAACCAACAAAATTGAACCTAATTAATGAATTGTAGAAAATGTGAAGGTCCCACTTTCAAATTGGATTTATTAAGTTGTTCACAATTAATTTATATACGGTGTCCGGGAATAGATATCAGATAAAGAAAGACGCTATTCGTTAGCTTTAAAGGAATAAATTGTCATTGAAATAAAACGTAAAACACGTCCTTTTTCTAATTGAGTGCAAAAAAAGAATATTACACAACTTTTTTTTAGCACATCCAATACTTGTTTGGAGTGCGGTGTTTACTCGCAGTGGCGATATCTTCGCAGCTGTTCGCGGGTTATACTCCTGAGTGGGACTGAACAATGAGCGCAAGTATCGTAAAATGACAAATAATTATTAATATTATTATCAATTTTCTAAACAAAAGTCAACTTTTAAATTTTATTTTAAAGAGAACCAACTATTTTTCAGTCATTTTACAGTCTTTCTTTGTTCGACACTTATTCTCGGACACCATGTATATTAATATTACCGGCCTATTTTTAAATGAGTACAATAAGTAACTGGGTTGAAGTACTGTAATGATTGAACGAATATGACGAATTAATGAGTTATTGTCTGGTTTATATATTTCGAAAAAAAGGATAAAGTTGCTGACAATATTGGTAAACAAATCTTGAAGTATTCCATATATACGCAGTGATTAGGTTTAGGACAACTACAGAATCAAATGGCTTTAGAATGTAAGTACTTAATAGTTTTGTTATTATGATGTACATTATGTTTGAGAACAACTGATAATAAGTTTAGATTGGTACCTTACAAAAGTTAGCTAAGTACATTATGAACATATTATTTTGTTACTAACACAATCTGCTACTCAGATCGGCTACTCAATATCATAATATAATGGTTTATATCACAATTGTTAGCTGGCAGATTAAACTATATAATAGAAACATATTGTGTAAAAATTAAGCCCGAAAATGCTCTTTGACAGAGAAAAATGAAAAAAATTGATGTTTTTATACATTATAAATATATTACATAACAATTACGTTTACAAACAAATATTAAGACACTATATATGCTATTAATTCTAATGTCACTCTTGCGGAACCAAAAAAAGCTTTTGTCATAAATATTCTATTAGTTTTAATATATCGAATATGGATTATTAGAAATAAAAATAACAGTAAAGATCTCAATGAAGTGCATGATAACTTTTTAGAAACGATTACAAAAACATTTTTTTTATCATTTTTATAATATGTAGCCATTGCCTAAATTAATTAATGATAAATTGTTTGTTGACATTGACGTTTGTTTTGTGTTGTCAAAAGAAATGTCTCATATCTTTTTTTTTAAATGGCTTTTTTTAACGATATTGTTGCGCTTGAGAGTTTCATGGATTAGCATATTAAATCCGTGTATGTAGGATACGATAAATCGAGTTCTCCACTTTATTTTGCTGATTTAAAGTGTTCTGTTTAATGTCATTTTTATTCTTGTAACATTTGGGCCCAATACTATATGGACCTCCGCCGGTCTCCTTTCAACGTTCATTTTTGTGAAAGTCACAAATAGTATTATGGACATCCTTGTACAAAATCACTTGTAGACAGTGTTAGGATAGTTTTATTTATCCATTTCTAGGGTCCCTAATAAGGAAAAAAATCAAACCCTTATAAGATCATTAACGTCTCTGTATGTCATAGAAAACATTTGACCTAGTAGCTTGAAATTTGGTATAACAATAAGTCTCATTTACATACTGATATTTTAATATTAACTACTCAAAAATATTTGTACGGGGAGGAACAAATAAAGTACTCGAAATGTTCTTTTTTAGTTCCTTGTGTCGTTTCGACAAGCATCTTACAAAAATATTTATTTTAGAGATATGTTTGTGAATATTTTTAATCATATCTCTAAACAATTTGATGTCGAAAATTGAAATTGGATTTAATGATAAAGGCATAAAAGTATTCCATATACAAATTTGGGAGGGGGGGAGGGGGGGGGGGCAAATGAAGGATTATAAAAAAATTCCTTCATTTCATGGATCATGTGGGATATAAGTTGAAAGAGCAATTTATTTAGGTACCAAAACCATTTTTTCAGAACTTATATGAAAAAAGTTTTAGAGATATTGTTGGAAATGTCCAAAAATAATATATAATCAGAAGATATTAAAATTTTGATAAGCATTGGCTATGCTTTAAGCAAGCACACTACAGTACTCAAATATTTAAAATATTTGAGTAATGCAGCTTTCAAAAAAGATAAAACGGGCATCTGTCATATGACAGCTACTAGACAGGGAAGGAAATATGTGTGTCTTGTTAAATTTTGTACAATCTAATGAGATAAAATAATAATTTTTATATCAAACAAGAAGTGTGCAAAGGCATTAAAAACTAAACTAATAAACTGCTTATGTGATTGGTTTATCAATAGGTACTACAAGCAATATTTTGAAATGAATCAGTAGAATAGAATTCCCTTCAATATTCTGTACTGTGGGAAAAAAGACAATGCTGTCAAAATGCATCATTGCCATAAATAATCAGCAAAGAACTGTCAATCAGAAATTATCAGGCAGGAAATATTTTTCTTGGTTTGGGAACAATTCGAAGCTATGTTCACTTGCTAAGCCACAGCATTGTATAGGATTTGTTTATTGAGGTGAAATTTCTTCTGTACTGATACATAACAATATCCTAGTGCCACCTATTGGTTATTTGATACCAAGGTTTTTATATAATACTACCTGTGGCACATTCATTAAAATAAGCGTTGAAAGGAGACAGGCAAAAGTCCATATAGTATTCGGCCTAGGTGTGTTCGGTATATGGGAAAAATAATTCTTCATTCAGACATTCCCAAAGAGAAAAATAAGTCCCTTAAAAATTTTGTTTAAATCGCCAAAGAGTCATATGACAAATCATGTATTTCTTTATAAAGAGTCACATTATTTTCCACAATAATTTTTAAACGCTATTTTGACGGAAGTCTTTGAATCAGCAAGATGAAATGAAGTGGAGAATCGGTCTTGTTGGATCCTCCATATACATATGTAATATACTAATTCATGAAAGTTGCAGACTCAACAGGGTTATTGGAAAAAGCTCTAGAAAAAAACCTGCAAAACTCTAGAAAAAAACACAAAATAGACGTACATCTTATCTTTTATTCTATGGCATTCATTCTCTTCATGAGTGCCTTTGCCAATGTCACAGTGGTGAAGTGGTGGCCAGGGAATCCAGATTAAATTATATCTCGGATGTCTAGCATCTTTGCATGGTGACAAAAAAAACTATAGAGTAAAACAGAAATTAAATAATAAGTATACCACAATTAAGTAAATAAAGCGAAAATATAAATAAAAAAATATTTATAGATAATGCAAATGTAACTACAATATATAGAGGAGTACAAAATAAGCAAATATAAACATACAAACAAACATAAAAACAGAAACAAACATAATTTTGATCTCGTTCTTTCTTATGTATTATATATATATTAATTCTAGAGTGGGTTTATTGAAATTTGTTATTTAATGGGCATGCAAAAATGAAATGATTTAGATCTCTAAACTCCACAGTCGCTGGTTGCATGGTTTCTGACACGTAGTCTAATCAAATGATTAGGAATAGAGCAATATCCCAGAGATTAGAATAGAGCAATACCCCAGAGATTAGAATAGAGCAATATTCCAGAGATTAGAATAGAGCAATATTCCAGAGATTAGAATAGAGCAATATTCCATAGATTAGAATAGAGCAATATTCTAGAGATTAGAATAGAGCAATATTGCAGAGATTAGAATAGAGCAATATTCCACAGATTAGAATAGAGCAATATTCCAGAGATTAGAATAGAGCAATATCCCAGAGATTAGAATAGAGCAATATCCCAGAGATTAGAATAGAGCAATATTCCAGAGAATAGAATAGAGCAATATTCGAGAGATTAGAATAGAGCAATATCCCAGAGATTAGAATAGAGCAATATTCCAGAGATTAGAATAGAGCAATATTCTAGAGATTAGAATAGACAATATTCCTGAGATTAGAATAGAACAATATTCCAGAGATTAGAATAGAACAATATTCCAGAGATTAGAATAGAGCAATATCCCAGAGATTAGAATAGAGCTATATTCCAGAGATAGGAATAGAGCAATATCCCAGAGATTCCACAGAGGTTTTCTTTCAAGAAAAAGTGAATTTCGAGAACCAAGGTTTTGAGGAAATAGAAAATTGGATCTGGCAGTACCCCACAACCGTCATCTGGGATGACCTTTCTCATGCCTTCCGCCAGTCAGTTACCATCCAGGAATGAGTTAGGGTAAGGAGATCTTCAATGAAATTAAGAATGAAAAGTGGATAACCATTTATAGCTGCGAACCGGGCTTTTGCGTCAACTATTTTATTACCTACTATGTGACGGTGACTAGAGATCTATGCAAGAATGACATGCAGAAAAAGTAAATTTTGAAATCTTTCCAAATCAAGCATCAGTTACTTGATCTAGAGAGTCAGAAAGGTACAGTTTGCGGAAAAAGAATTAGCGAGGAAGGAAGAATGTAAGGAGACACAGAATATAAGGGAGTCTGTGAATCTTTTTAAACCGAGAATACCTCAAGACCTCCACAATAGCTTGGCATACCTCAGGGGACACCTTCATCTGGGAGGTGGAAATATGCCAAGTGAAAGGTGGCTGGGCAGTAAAATCACACACAGATATAACCATCTTTTAGGGTCCTGGAAATGTGTGTATACATTGATGATGCAATCGATCGAAACATTATTCAACATGAAATTGAACAGCAAATTTTTTTGACTCCTTACCAACTCCAAAACCCAAATTTATATTTGGACTATGAATTACCGAGTCAAATGGAAAAGTATAGAAATAGAGAAATTTTGATAAACTGGGTTAGAGAGGGATTTGAATATTTGGAAACTAACAATAAGAAGGGGTCTAGTCTTGGAATACCAAGAAGAGATATGCTCAATAAGCCTAGAGAGGATGGATATTCATTTTCATAAAAAATGTGAGCTAACAGTTTATTTTTGATTAATTTAGGCGATGGATACATCTTAAAATAAGTGATCAATATCGATTATTTTTTGTAATTGTTTCTAAATAGTTATTATGTACTTTGTTAGATTTTTACTGTTAATTTTATTTCTAATAAACAATTGATGTATTAAAAATGTATGCAAGTATGTTAAGATAGGTTTTTTTCTGTGTTATGGTTAAGGATTTTGTTTTATTTGTTTCTCTTTCCCGATTATCATCCATGAATTATTTGGTTGCTTATATTCTAAAAAATACCAAATTTAAAAAAAAATTACATTCTGTTTCCATAATGTCAGACCGATTTTCGCTGGTAGCTTTTAAACTCAAGATATTCATGACAAGCTGGGATAGCCCTTTTATTGATTATTTTCATAAATTTAATAATAAATTTTTTTACTTCAAATATCCATTATTTTCAATTTATTTATTATGAATAACCTTCATATTAAATTTGAAGGCTGTGAGTAAGATTGATATGACATTGACGTGGAGATCATTGATTTTCTCTTTGTTTATTTACGCTCTGGGCATATGATGTCATAACGTATCCATATCATCATTTTCTTTATGCTCTTATAACTGTCGTTTCCATTAGTCTTATTCTTATTTTCCTATCTCAGAGAATGAGTCTTTGTTTCTGACACAGTTTGGATCATATGCTAAAATATGTTGCTGACTAGAAACGGACCTATGCAAATATGTACATAGTGTGTAGGGCTTTGAAATGATGTTGCATATCAGTGTGTACATTTTCACATAAGAAGTTCAACAAATACCTTTGTGTTTTTGTGTTACATAAGGTGCACTTATTGCACCAACCAAACTGCGATGGACACGAATTGTCAAGCGTGGAAGACGATCTTAGATTTTAAAAATAAGACAAAGTCAGCACACAGTAAACAATGGCTGTAGCCCGCGCATCGTGACATTCGGTTCGGGCAGTGGAGCCATTAACCAGCTCGGTACACAGAAACCTCCTTTTTTGCATCCTACTACAGTTGGTAGAGAACTGTGCAATGCATCAGCAGTGGGACCGTTTTGTTCAACCTGCGGTGCAGGGTATAGGGCTTCTAAGCTATGCACTGTCTTGCTTAGCAGTACCTCTATATTGCAGTGCACTGTCTCAAGTTCTGTGTATTGCCATCTCTAGTTTTAGCCTTATTTTGGATGTATGAAAGGGTGTACCAAAATCATATTATATTACATTGCATTTTATACCTGACAACATAATCTTCTCTGTCTCCTTCAAAGTATTACTAATAAGGCCTTCAGTTGCTAGGTGACGATTAATGCATGAATGTATGGGTGCATGTCAGAGGTTTTCCCTCACTGCATATTGCATCTCTCATACCTTTTCATATGTAAAATATGTGACTGCTATTTAAGCAATCAATTGTTCTGTGCACATAATATGTATCTATAATAATATGTATAAGTCTAATATATTGAGTGATGAAATTAGTAGTGATCAAGGTCTCTAAATTCAATTAGTGACTGTTAATTAGTAAACATTTAGTCGTTGATTAAATCATAGAGTTTAAGTCGAATACAACAAAGCTGCGAGAGCTAATTAGCTTCACTCTCCTCTAGAGAATGTGGAAACTGTTTTTTAAAAGTTATAAATAATCCGTTGTTTGCTTGACGTTTAATTACATCAGCTGATTATAGAAATGGACAAAGACGTACGTTCCATTACCAACATCGTGTGAAACAATATTACAAGTTATGTGTTTTAATTAAAACATATTTAATACACTTTTCCAAAACCTTGAAATGGCACGGCACAAATATTGTTTCAAATATTATTGCACGTAATTAATATGTTTTCATGTGTTTTGGTTATCGAGAAACAATTTTATATATTTTATTCGTAACATTGAGTTATTGAATGATATTTATAATAACGGGAAATATGGAAAATATTAGTTATTATTGCTAAAATTTACTCTTTGAACTTTCTCACCTTTAAAAATTTCTTCTAGCACAACTTTGAATTTCGAAAAATGGTTTAACTCTTCTCATTAAGATATCAAAGGGAATTTAGCTGATCGTGGCTTTATCGTATCCAACTTCACAGTCTGTATACGAACCCTCACCTACCGCGGATTCACGTAACAAATAAAGAGGAAATTATAAAATGCCTGCTTCTTTTCTGCATAATGAATGACTTATGAACAAAGCCATGTGTGTCTGCTGGATGAACTCAATTCTAACATTCTTTATTTCAGAGTGAAATAACGGAACACTTATAAAATCACTTTGTTGTCCATATATCCGTCTGTTAAGACACTTCTTCACAATAACGGCCAGAGACATAAAGTCTAGTTCTATGACCTCGTAATTATCTAAAATATTCACGCTTTTAATTCCATGTAATAAAAAGATATGGCCTTTCAAATATTAGTCATAAAACTTGCTCTAGTCATCAAGGTACTTCCTGTCAACCAAAGATCTTGAAATTTGGTATGAAAGAAGATCTCATAGAAGATACTTTTGCAAGTAGAGAAAAAAATCTATAAAACGCATACAATCAAAAAAATTTATAAAAAATTAATAAAACGTAATATACAATTAAATAAAACTACGTGATGTAGTACTATTTCTACTTTCTTTACCACGACCTAGGTTTCGTTGTATTAAAACATCTTCAGGTGGGTTGTTTGTTATCTTTGCTAAATGAAGATGTTGTAATACAACGAAACCTAGGTCGTGGTAAAGAACTTAAATAAAGTAGAAATAATATTACATCACGTAGTTTCATTTAATTGTGAAGAATGAATTTCTACAAAATCACATCCAAAAATATATATACCTCCATTACTCACTTAACAAAGAGACCCATCCCAGCTTCACGCGGGTAGGCAAAGATTTTTAGTATGTATAATTTTCACTTACTTAAAAACATAGCCATAAGTTTTAAACTATTCATCAGACGGTATGGTATGAAAGAAAAATTTCTGTCAATTGTAAACTGTGAATTGTATTCTGTCACAGACTTTATTGTAGAACTTTTTGAGAAGAAGAATGTTGCCATACATTATTTCCATCACTAACGGTATAAGCAGAGTACACCAAGATATATCTCCAATGAATGCTTTTTTCCGATTTCATCGACATTGTCTTCGGATTGGGTAATTTTCACAAAATATCCATAGATTATACATTTAAATCTTCGCCATTAACTAATCTATCCATTAATGGAAATCGGAATAGAATTTATTTAGCAGCTACTCGGAACAGAATCTATTAGTAGAAAATCACGTACATAAGACAGACATAGCAGGGAATTTATTTTATAATACGTATTGAAGACATTACAACTGATGATAAATCACTCAAAGACTGTAATTAAAATTCAGAATAATACTAAAAGAAGGGAAAAGTTACAGAAGAATTAGTTTTCGCTTGTGGAATGTAAAATTATAAAAATGCTTTGTTCTGACATATTATAATTTTTGAGTACTTTTAAGCATGTACAAGTTTACCCTGACACAATGTACTTTAACACTTATGACTTCAAATGCGCCTCTCAAACATTAACGATAGCATTGCTTTTGAAGAATATATTGCTATTTACATGTAATCGCAGTATTTAAAGTTTCACATTTATAAACTTGCAAGTCATCACGTGACGAAAATAAGTTGGTGTTGTCACTTTAAAGTTGTATTACAAAGTTGTAGCAATAAGGGTCAAACAAAATTGGTATTGTATTGCGTAAAATATTTATATGACTTATTTTAGAACAATTCCACTGACATATACAATTACTGCCAAGTGTCGACGTAAACATATATGTAAATAGATAAAGACACATTTAAGTTACAGAAGGTCCAATTAGCCTAAATTGTTAAGTATTAAATGGCTTATAAACAATACACCATGAGGGCATTCAATATTACTTGAGTAAGCTTAGGATGTTTCAATATTTTAGGTGAGACTTGAAAGTAACTCAGTTTTTTTTCGGCCAGAAATAACTTTCAGTAAAGTCTATAGTTTGCTTACTCAGTTTCCTGTATTTGAAAGCATCGACTGACTATACGATTTCGTGAGTATATGTGTTATACATGTCGTCGCCGTGGTGTGTTGGATTGATCACAAGGCATACGGTCTTTGACGTAGTGGGGCATCGCCGGGATCTAGGTTCGAATACCGGCCACTCGTTGAGCGGGGCTGAATTGGTGTTCTGGTTGACTGTAAGAGATTGTTCTCGTAGCAATAAGTCCGCCATATGTATCAATGTACATATACTTGAATTCATTTCTATCCATTTTTATAATGTTTAGTACTAATAATTATTATGTTATACATATGGTGACAACCTAATAATAAGATTCTGAAATGAACAAAGGAACTCCTTATCGGATGATAGTAAATCAACTATGATTCAAGAAATTTGTTACTGGTAGTTGTTACTTTGTAAAATAGTTTCACCATCGACCAGGTCAGGGTCTGATGATGAGTTGCGCAGATGAACAATGTAACTCCTTAACGGATGGTTGTAAATCAACTGTGATTCTTGATTTTGGCTACAGGCAGTAATTACTTTGCAAAATAACTTCACTATCGACTAGGTCAGAGTCAGATGATGAGTTCTGGAAATGAACAATATAATCCCATGACAGATGGGAGTAAATCAACACTAATTCAAGACATTTGCTATTAGTAGTTGTTACTTTGCAAAATAACTACTTCATCGACCACATAATCCTTGCCCAACTATCAAAGAAGTTTTACTTCAACTGCGCGTAAAGTTACTCACACTCATTTCGTTTTTTCTTATTTTTGCTGATAAAAAGAGGTATATTTAATAAAATTAATAACAAAATATTTTGGATCGATTACTTTTTCCACATTAGTTTTGTTTACAAATTTTATAAAAACAAAATGTTCAAAGAAACAAACGGCTCGGCTGTATGTAAATAAATTTGCATAATTAAAGATAAGGATGGAAATGAAGACGTCGAATGGTTAAGTGATGACATTTCTAATCCAGGCTATATGAGGTCAAGCCACCTTAAGAGCCAGGCACTTTTTTAAGTGATCAGAAACTTGGATGTAGAATCTAAAATGAATTTATAAATATTTAAATTTATGAAAAAGCATTATTAATATTATATTTTGATTTTGTCTTAATTTTGATATCCAATAAACAACTTAAGGAAGCTGCTTACCGGGTGGAGATGTCCATAATTTTCTTATTTTAACTCACAATGTGGATGGAAGATGGTGAACCAAGATTAATACTATTAATTAAATGTTCCCCTCACTAAAAATATTGAAATACAAACTTTCATGGCTAACGATAGTCGGAGAGGAATGGGCACATCATTTGCTCTATGGATAGTCTTATTTGAGAGCCTACTATTTTCCGTATATGAATTTGTAGCAAATATTTTTTGGTGCTGGTGGAGGGGTTGGTGAAATATCGGTGTGGGTGGGTATAATTTCGCAGAGGTTTGAGATCCCCAAGGCGTTATATTACTATATACAATTGCATAATAAAAATGTTAATTATTGTAAAAGTGTAGGAACCCCTCCTACATTATCTCGCCATAGTCTAAAAATATGACCAAACTGGACTGTTATGTCTGACTGAATTAAAATAAAACATACCGAGTATATGTCTGAACACATAAAAAGTTGTGTAGTTGCCTATATCTCTTGAAATTGGTGATGCAATTTAACTGAAATAATTTTGTTTGAATGATTAACCCATAGATAGTCCAAGTACACATTTACGCTGATGGCCCGATATCGGAACCAAAATGAATGCAAAATCTAGAACGGGGCATTCTGTGTCTGTTCGGTTATTTTAGCCTGGGCTGTATACAGGTTAATAAATGCTAGTATCTGAAATATTTTCAGTTTTTTCAAATCTATGGTTGAAAAATTAACAGTAGCAGTGACCAATTTCCCAAAAAATTGTAAATGGTAAATGAAACTCATAGCATAATTATATCACACTTGATGTAATGTATGAACAGGTAAATTTAAAAAATATTTAAAATACTTTTCTATATATTAATTGAGATTATTAGCTGTAGCCTAAATTATCTGCTTGCCAGATATTATGTACATAGAAACTGCAAGATTTGACAGACCGATTACGTGGATGGATGGACATGATGACGTTATAAGGGTTCTTTTCTTTGCTGTGGAACTCCAGATAAAATTAAAAAAATTGGTTGATTCTGTAGATATCATGGAATATACTAAGGTTAAATACTTTGCGAATTTCAGGCTTTTAAGGAACATAGATTTGAAGCTAGATAAACGTAATGAAAATATTTGAGGTAAACCATGCAAAGCTACATTGATCAGTTCATAAAAGTGTAGGATTTTAAGAAAAAATTGTATTTTTATTCAATTATTTTTGATAGTCTTCTTCAATACTAAGCTTCAATACAATGATGTCGCAAAGTTAAATATTTTAAAAACATTAATTTGTGTCTATGAGCCGCATGTTGACACAGAGTCTAATGTTTATAATACATGAAAATAGTTAGAATTACTATATTTCCTGGAGGGAAATCTTATATTACACCATAATAAGATTTTCCTCCAGGTAATTTAGAGCAATATTTTTATATTTAAGGAATGATGCTTCTTATGTTTATTTAATTCTCCAAAACTATGAAAATTGCGCCGTCTAAAACAAACAGTTTGATAAAAATTTAATTAAGTCTAATATGTAAAACTTTGCTTAAGGGTCGCAGAGATTAGGCGATTAGAAGAGAGATAAGGGATGAGCAGAGGATTCGCAGCAGACTGACTGCTCTGTTTCATATACTATGAATTTAAGCAGCGTTTCATGTGATGAATTCAATAATGTTTCATGTGATGAATCAGGGAAACCTACATAATAAATTGAAGCGCGATATAATAAGCAGATATAAAAAACGATAGTCACATATCCATATATCACGTATCATAGGTTGATTCTTCCTCTTTCTCCAACTTTTGGTGCTTCTTGTATAGTGCATATCAAATTGGTTCAATTATCATTTTATCTGTAATTTTTTACCAACATCATTTAGCCACCAAAGATCCATGCTATCAAAGTTGTTTGTTAGTTTAGGTTCTCGCGCATAAGGTTGCATTTGACGATCCATATGTGATTTCCGTCACTCACACTATAAACAAATCTGCGGAATATCAAGTGATTTGGATTGTCCGCTAGTTGTGTATAGACCCTAATTGTAAAAAAGTAGTTAAAGTGACTTCGAATATGTCTATAAACTTCTATTATTGCTTTATTACATTGTTACGTCCCACTAAATTGCTTCTACGGCAATAATAGAGTTTATTCGCTTTTTATTGATATCTGACACTAGATTTATTTATCTCGTTATCAATATTTGGATTCACGAAAGCAATTTTCTCCAATTTGCTCGATATTTTCATACATTACTTCGTAGTCATTGATGACAATATGTGATGTTATGTAGAGTATAACTTGACAGAAACATTGCAAAAGGTAGTGCGATAAATAATCGATGATAATGATGATATTGCGTGTAAGATAAACTTAATATTTACAATTTTTTTTTTAGATAAGCAAATGTATGCTCTTACTTGTCGCTTGTATGTGAAATGATAATGTATGTCCCATATAACATAATTTCTTATAATGTGGAACATATCTTATATGCTGTAGGTGATCTCACTGTACTACATAGCTATCCCCAGAGCAGTCAGACTATATCAGCTAAAAGGGCTTATTTATGGGTTTCAACATTCTTGAGTTCGTAAACCAACAGCTTTATAATTTAAAATGATCAAAAACAAACACTTCGTTTGGTACTCTTTTCTCTTATATTTAGTCTGTAATTCACATATACATGGCTGAAAAGCCAGCGAGTCTAAAACTAAAAACGGCTCATAAACTGACTTATAATTATAAGATCATATCATCAAAATACTCAAAACATCAGCAGCAGTATATCATCTGCTGTTTCTCACTTATCAGTCAATAGTGCCGAGTGGAATGTAAGTTTTCAGCACATTATTTTATGTATAAGATTCCTAGATTCATTTTGAATAGCACAATCAATTGCAGCCAAAATATGGCTATAATAAAATTTCATTAGCTACTTTTGAAAACTGAGTTTCTGTCATAGCTTTCTGGTTTAAACACAAAATGTAGATAGACAGTGGGACAGGATGCTGTCTTTTTACTGCCTGCAAGTAGTGTTACCATGAACTCATTGGATCCAGCCATCTGGGACTGTGATCTCTGAGCCATTATATATATTCAGTCTAGAAGACTGGTTAGATGGCGTTAAGATTGGCGGATTATACCACCTTTGCCTTGAGCTCGGATTAAGCATTCATTGCGAAAAGAATGATGGTATTGGACTGTGCCAATAACAACTTGTTAGAAGTAACTCGGATAGTGAACTGTGAAATGGTCCAAACCTACATATGTCTTGGAGCTCTAATCTCGAACTACAATGGACAAGTTAAGAAAAATATCGAGGAATTGAAACTTAACCAAAATCAACAAGATCTGTATCGTTCGAGTTCATGTGGTCTCCATATTATAGATATATATATATTTTGAGAAATTAAGATGCAAGAAGATAGGTGTGGTAAGATGTGATGCTGGAGAAGACTATTTGAATATGCTGGATTGAATTCCAAACTAATGTCTCCATACTCCAAGAATTTGGCATCGACAACGTCTATCGAACTTAAAGCATTCTTGAATCCTCATATTTTTTGGCCATGTTGGTGAAATAAGAGTATCGTGAAATAATAGTTGTCGTATAGGGTGCACTAGATGGCACTAGAGTGCGGCCCTTTGCACGAGTATACCAGCTTGTCGGCAAATAGACAGACATGGTGTGATATAATGAGGTGGGTTATGTGTGACTACAATCACTCTACCATTGCATAAAATAAGTTTTCAAATTAACGTCTGGGCCCACTCATTTTCTAAATATATTTACAGGGGGAAAACATCATTGCACAATTTAAAATTAATGTAGTGCCCTCTATTAATGTAGATAGGTACCCTAAAGGCTCAAGAATGGCTCAAAACATGTTCTGTTAGACAGAGACATATATATATTGATATTTAATCTTTTACAGGAGAACCGAGAAATCCCTTTTTTGTTTTAAAAAAATTCTTGAGTCATATTTTACGTACACATGTGTTTATTGAAATGCGTGAATAAACATATTTATAAATAAAAAATGATTTTTTTTATGTATCTGAATAAACATATTTATATACTGCTCAAGAAGGGTTTTAAAAAATAAAAAAATTTTTCTTGTTTCTCATGTAAATTAGTAAATATTAAAATATGTTTGTCTGTCTCTAAGAGGATGACATACTTCAGCTTTTATATAAGGGTTCTAATTATTTTCTATCGTCACTTTTTACCACTATATAGGCTGTCATTAAATTGGTGAAGCAAGCTGACTTCTTTGTTTTCTTGACTAAAATTAAGATTATTATAATCAATGAAATTTTTTCATGTCTTCTCCAGTTCTCAAAATAGAATATTTCAACCTCAAAGTGAAGGTTAAACGTTATGCCGTAGAACACCAGATGCCAGATAGCAGTGATATACCATGCGGTGAATTCCTGATTGGGCGTTGAATATTAGGTGATATAAATATTATTTCATAGACAAAAACCTATATACTGGCAATTTTGTGTTTTTCTTTCAATGTGATTTTCTTTCTTTGAATGACTGAAAATATTGAAAATAAAAAATATTTTTTATTGGAAAATAAATTATTTTCCTAATAAAGTCTAAATCAAAAAAGTTATAGATTATTTTCGTCTTGTATTTTTGAGAGAAATGTAAAATAAATTCTTATTATACTAATATTTATACACAACAAACAGTATTTTTTCAGTCAATCAGTTGGGAGCTTTTTCTAGCTTAATTCCACGTTCCATCAAGGCAATAAAAACATTTTTATTGAATATTCTAAAGTTAATATAACATTAAACGTTAGATGACCTGAGGGCCCTACGTCTGCTTGCTAATTTTAGCTTGTATCGTCTACGGCTTAAAAACAAAAATTACATTGTACAAAAATATTTTAATAAAAAAATTTACTTCTGTTTTATTTAATACTAGTTGTGTCCGCAAATTCAAACGCGGAAACCACTGAAAACGTTTTTTATAAGTATTCTTCCACATTTCACCTCTGGCCCCCCCATTTTGTCCAAATATGTCTGGATGGAAAATTCCATTGCGTGATTTAAAATAAACGTAGCGCCATCTATTAATGTACAAGGGTACACTATTCATTTCTATAATTACTACGTATTGAGTAACCAGGCCCTTCGATGTGTTGTCGTAACAAAATAACCTAAACAAATTTTTGAACATTAATTTTACATATCTTCTGATTGGGTGAACCGATTGTGATAAAATAAAAACTAAATGTTACTTCAAGTCTTATATTTTTTCTAAAAACTCTGTTCAAACTGGGTCAGTAGTGATGTATGGTGCTAGTTTGTAGTGATGCGTGCATAAACACGTAAACAGACAAAAAATCTTCTAATTCCTCCAATTTTCATTTACACGCAAAGTTTACTGTTTAATTATGTGTAGTTTAGTTCATCATCATCTTCGATTACAGAAGCCAACTGTACATTGAAACTTCATTTAATTTTTTAGACAAACAGACAAATTGATTCTTTTTAAAAAGTAAATAATTTCTTTTTTTTATTTTGTTTCTTTCTTTCCTGAAGTTATTTTTCTAAACTGAAACATCTAGATGTTTGACTGGCATTACGAAAGCCATGAGTAAAGTATTTCAACGCCACCTAATCTTCACAAATAGGAAACGTAACTTGTTTATTTTTAGTATAAGCTTTATCGCGTAATAGGCTATTTGACAACATAGAAAATATACCACAATTAGGGTTCATCCTATTAGATTCTAACGTAAATAAGCGTATTGCTTTTCATTTTTGATCGAATAATTAGAAAGAAATCACAATATTTTTTGGAATTCAATCAGCGTCGCAAACATCCGTTTTGGTTGAGTCAGATGGCGTCAAAGGCGATAAAACAGATTCATACCAAAATGTAATATTTTTATTCTTTTGGTTTATAGGCACTGATATTGATAATAATGTTTAAAACACAAATATTACTTACATCGAAATGATCTTCACACATAAAAACGTTTGAGTGAGCTACAATGCTGTTTGGATCTCTTCGGACTAATAGCAGCCACTTTTTTCATCTTTTAGGATTTGTTGACATTGAAACGAACACTTTGTGTCGATTTTTTATAAACGTATTTGTACTACATACCATTTTAATATGAAAATAAAAATAATCCCCTTCAGCAGGCAGGACTGTTTGTTTACATTGCGTGTGACGTCACATTAGCCGCCATTACAGAAACTGCGTTTTTAGCGTGAGTTCGAAAATTCAAACTTTAAAAGTTATTTATGTAAAAAATACGGCATATATCATGGAAATATAAATGTAGTGTGCTTATAATGCAAAAAAAAAATCAAGTCAAATAGCCTATTGCAAGTATAGTCACATAATCAGTATAACAAAAGGTGTGTTGTTATGGAACGTAATAATCTGGACAGATGCAATGACCAATTTAAAAAATTATATATATAACTTTGCCACTTTTTAGGCCGGGACCATACTAATAAAAATTTACCTCTTGCTTTAAACAATCAAATGATGAGCATTTGATGCAAATATTTGTGTGACAAATTGAAATTTATTTTGACATAAATTTTTCCCTGGTACAAAGTTTGTGTGCTCAAGTTGTTTGAAGAAATACTTATTAATTTAGGTTCAATTCTATTATATATTCTTCTTCTTTTATAGTAGTCGTCCTGAATTCTGTACATTTTGCTATACAAATTACATTGGAATATATTAATATTTTCAGTTTCATAAATTAAAGATTGAGAATGCGATAGTTAATTAAGCACGTAATACTTTAAATTGTTTTATTAGTTTATTAATAATAACGATTATTTAAAAATGATTTAATTGAATGCTACATCTGTATATATTTTTACTTTCATCACCTTGGGGATCCTCGTTGTCTGAAAGTCTTGGAGACGGCGCCACATCTATGGTTTTAAAATATAAGATTAAATATAAGATAATTGTAACTGGTCGTTTTGTTTTTTGAAATCACTTTTTTCGATCTTTGAAGTCTGAGCTCGCTTGCTTTACTTTTACCGCTTACTTCTTTTATTCTTTCAGACTTTCGTGTTTGTACGCTGTGGCGAGAAATAGATTATTTTTTCGGTCAAAATTTTATTACATTTTCGCAAGAAAAACGAATTATAAGTGACACATCGGTGCAAATCGCATATATTTGGATTTACCACGATAAAAATATAATTGCTTCTAAATCATACATGTTTGGATTTTGTTAAGCGTAAAATAATAATTTAAATATATTATCATTATATTTGCTCTACTTGTGAGGGGAAAATAGAATATTGCTGCGAAGGAAACCCTGGAGCAAGAGCGTGTGTCGTAATAATTGCTAAATAGCGAAGTTAGTGAATGCTTGTATTGCTAGGGCGACATTATCAAAATAATTTACGAGAACATCTGACTAAGCAACATGTTATATTAAGCAAATACTCACATTTCCCACAGTAAATATATCTTGGTGCAGGCTATTTACCCACCCGACCAATATAATGAGATTTCATAAAAGAGCGACTTCTTTGGGATCTAAAGATAAGTGGCATATTAACAAACAAAATAAAAACTTGTTATTTTATTTTGTTTATTAAAACGCTTTTTTTTTATTAAGTTCACATTATGAGAGTTCCGTGCATATTTTAGTGTATATAAATATTTAAGCGTATATAGTATTTCTGTTATACTATTTATAAGTATTAACATTATTTTTCACCATGTATAAAATTTTGTCGAGAGTATCTTTTACACATATAATAAATATGCATTTTAAAAGACAAAGCTAATTAAATCATTTATATGGAGTTCTTATGAATTTTTGCAGGCCCAACTATATGTCACAAGTTGATCGGCTATTACTCTTAACTGGTAGAACCTGTGAATAAATATCAGACAAACAAAGACGCTATTTGTTGGCTATAAAGGAAAAAATTCTCGTTGAAATAAAACGTAAAACACACCTTTTTCTAATTGAGTGCAAATAAAAAATATTACACATAACTCTTTTTAACAAACCTAATACTGCTAACGCACGCGCACAAGTTCACGCTAGCTCGGTCGGTATGTTAACGTTTTTTTTTATCTGACATTTATTCCCGGACACCGTGTATATATTACTATTGTATATACTGTTCAGGTATTCAAAGATAGTGGTTTAGTTGGTAGGGTAGGAATACGTAACTCTAATAAAAACAATCACCTCAAAGCTTAATATTTCGTAAACAGACCCCCGTAACGAAGAAGTATTCATGACATACCCCAATATGTTTGAAAGATCTGTTTAACGAAACGCTATGTAAAAGGGTATGTGAATAAAAAAACAATCACTCCCTAAATGGGAGTGATTGTTTTTTTATTCACATACCACATTTAGCGGAGATAAACTAAAAATTTGTTTCGTAACTTTGTAGGCTATATAAATATGTATAACCATACCAAATTTCAGCATTATAGCACTAATAGTCTGTGAGTAAAATAGTTGCGACATACAGACGGATATGATGAAACTATAAGGGTTCCTAGTATGGCTATAGAATAATAAAAAGGACCACACTTGGAAAATGACGAAGTGTGTTTGGAAATTTAGCAAATATTAAATACGTAAATTTCTTTGACGTTCATTGAAATTCCGATAGCAATCAAAAGTGTGTGTTGAATTGGATGAAAATTTTTGTTTACAGCTCTTTATAAAAAGTTTTTCTTCTACAAAAAACGAAGACGCACAATACTATCTTTTCTTGCTGCGTGTCCAGCGTTAAAATAACGAATTTATTTTAATTGCGAAGTGAACTTCAATAGGTGTGGTAGGATTTAAGCAAAATAGTTGTAATGAAATAAGTAACCTGTAACGGTCATCTGGTTTTTCACTTCCAAAGAGCGTATTGTAAACATATAATATATTTAATCCTTTATCACATACCACAAGTGCCACTTTTGTTTACCTTCCATTATTGGGTTATTATATTCCATTATTTCGGTTGCCTTCCTATTGGCCTAGACAATATAGCGTATCTCTATATACCATAGAATACATTCAAAACTTATATAAATATAGATACATGTATGTTTCACATGGTAAATTTGTTATAGTTATTATAACAAATTAAATACAAAGAACTAGAAAAATCAGTGTCATAATTATATGAAGACACCCTGGCTACTTATTAAATATAACGCAAAAAGTTTAGTAGAAGCAGACTTAGTCGTTCTGGAGACATCTATATACTTATATAAAAACAAATTGTAGGTGATTACAAGTATTTTGTCTTTATCACGCATATCAAACATGACTAAAGTAACTTTATTCGCATGTATGTACGTTTGTATGTGGCTGAATACATCGTGTACACACATACAAACACACGTACTGTAATACACATATAAATAGCAACATATCCAGTAACAGCCTTCTTTAATTTCCTCTAATGTTCGTCACAAAATAATACTATTAATTGTCTTTAAGATCTACACATTTACTCAATTTTCTCATGTTTCGTCGGCACTTTTATAAAATAGCTAAAGAATTCAGTTCCGGGGCTGATCATCTAGAGGTTATCGTAAAATGTATAACTAGGAATGAGAACGCGATGAGAAGAAAGGACGTTTTGATCTCAGTGGCACTGCAGGGTAACTCGTCCTGGTGATACTGATTGGGGGGTGGAGCTTCGTCACCTGGTTTACAGCTCTGCCTTCGTGCCTGGAATTGTATGAAAAACATAGTGTAAAATAAAGTTATAGAAAAGCATACAAACGTAAGAGAAAAAATTCTAGAGGAAATTTTTTAAATTTACAAGGATTTATATTGTCAATTATTTGCTTGTTGCCACAATAGACTAAAATTTTCATGTAAAAGTCTATATATTGTTAAAACCGAGTGTTGCAAGAACAAAAATTTTTAATTTGGTATTCAGACAAATGATTAAGTTATTGTTCATACTAATAGAAAACGTAAGAGAAATAATTCTGGAGAAAATTGTTTAAACCTACGGGTATTTATATTGTCAATTATTTGCTTGTTGCCACAATAGATTAAAAGTGTATATATTGTTGAAACCAAGTGTTGCAAGAACAAAAATGACATTCTTAAATAGAGAAACGTTCTTAATAGTGAAATAAAAGCTCCTTAAAAGTATTATTTAATTTGGTATTGTCAATTATTTGCCTGTTGCCACAATAGACTATAATTTTCATGTAAAAGTCTATATAGTGTCGAAACCAAGTGTTGCAAGAACAAAAATAATATTCTTAAATAGAGAAACGTTCTTAATAGTGAAATAAAAGATCCTTAAAAGTATTATTTAATTTGGTATTCAGACAAATGATCAGGTTATTTTTCATAATAGCTGTCAATACTATTTCTATGCAACCAGCAAGATGAGACAAAGTACAGATTGCGTCCTGTTGTGTCCTCTATACATAAATATGTCATATTAAGACCCGAAATTCGAAGGCCCAATAGCGTTGTCAAAAAAGGTCAAATAAAACTTGAAAAGAGCAAAAAATTTTGACAATAATAGAAAAACTAACATTCAGTTAACAGTTTATTTTTAATTAATTTAGGCAATGGATACAAATTAAAAAATATTTTATTTTTTGTTACTTTATACTTTGTTAGATTTTTATTATTTTTATTTTTAATTAATAATTCTTTACATATTAAGCAAATAGCAATGTGCATTTATGAACAAAGTAATTTCTGTTAAGCGCTATGGTTAAAAATCACAGAATTTTTTCTTACATTCTAAAAATACTAGGCTCTTTCAAAAATGTATTCCATTTTTTAACGCCAAGTTCATTTTTGCCGGTTTCCTTTGAATTTTTTTTACACATAGGGTGCAAGATGGTTTTAAAATTGGTTTCCTATTTAAAAAACGTTAGGATTTTAACCAGTAGACTGTCAGAAGGTTTGATATCAGGTTTGAGTACAAAATTTTCGCCGAAGGCCCCGAAATTATAGGTCATGCGCACCAAATTTTAAGCAATAAATGAAATCACTGTTATATGATATTGAATAAAACTTGAATCATATTAATGAACATGGCACTGTTTTTGTTTTTGTGGAGTGTCTCTTTAGGAAATGGAACAATTAGCGTGGTAAGCTTTTGGAAATACATACATATATATATATATATATATATATATATTAAAATAACCTGTATTTATTTACGATTGTGATTATATACTTTGTTTTTTAAATATCTAACAATTATATTGCACGTTTGTATTAATTTCCAAAGTAATTATAATTGTAATATTACATATGCTTCGAAGCAGAAACAATTTTCACTAGATTTGGTGTATTATATATTTTATAGTAAAATAATTAAAAAATATGTATAAAACCAAAGAATTATAACCAAAATAGAAATTTCACGCTTGCATAAAATGCGCCGTGGAAAGAACAATACTTTTACTTAGATAAATGTGATATTTTTTCATTCCTCATATGTATTTTGGAGGTTATGTATATATAAATAAAAGTATACAATTTGAGCAATAAATACAATTTCACTTAATTTTAAATAGAAATTTTTCATGTTTTTTCTTAGATTATATCGTTTAAATTTTACGAAAATTACATAACATTTTTCAGTATTTCATACCAAATTTAACAAAGTAAGTTATAGAATTAAAACGTAATTAATTTCACTACAACGATTTTTTTCCTGTGCGCGGCCAACAACATATCGTTTTGACACGTCGCATTTTCGTAACAATGTTTATGAATTTTTTTCTAGTATTCGTACGTAATTTAGATTTATATAACTTACAATATTTCTTTTTTAAATTAATTTGAGATTAATTTAAATTATTATAAACGATATGCATTTTTGTCACAATGTTTATGATTTTTTTTCTAGTATTCGTATGTAATTTAGATTTATATAAGTTATATTTCTTTTAGAAATTAATTTGAGATTATTTCAAAATTAGTTAAAAGTTAGTTTTTATCTGCCATAGTTCACGATATATTGTCAAATAATTGAAAACCGAGTGAGGAATTGGCCTTTTCAAAAATTTAATAACATTTTCATATTTCTTTACATACTTGTTGTAAAACAAAAAAATTATTTTGTCATTTAGAAGAATTTATGATATTGAATATATTATTGGCGTTAATTTTGTAGAAATTCATTATTCACAATTAAATGAAACTACGTGATGTAGTATTATTTCTACTTTCTTTAAGTTCTTTAACCGCAACCTAGGTTTCGTTGTATTACAACATCTTCAGGTGGGATATTAGCAAAGATCTTTGCTAATATCCCACCTGAAGATGTTGTAATACAACGAAACCTAGGTCGTGGTAAAGAAATTAAAGAAAGTAGAAATAATACTACATCACGTAGTTTCATTTAATTGGGAAAATTTATGATTTTTTCGAAAATGTATGGTTGTAGGTAGTTTCCATTGAAGTAATTTCCGCAATTAGTAGATATTTAAATTTTGGCGGTGAAGATGTAGTGAATTTCACTTGTTCAGGACCGTCTGCATCGATTTGCTAATTGGCATCCGAGCCTTTGATGGGTTAAGCGCTTTCATAAGGTACAGCCAAAATTATTCAATTGTGGTATTCAGACATGCATTAAAATTGCTTACAAAAATAAAACCTGTTTAAAATTGTACTAGGTAACGTAGTAGTAGATTTTACAATTAACGCCTGTGTTTTCCTGTTGAGAGTATACTTTTATTTTCGAGTATATTCTATTATAAACAGAAAAATAAAATGTGCCTTACAGCAAATATGGGCCCGCAGACTTCACGGCAGGGTGGGCAGACTATGGTGCCCCGATGGAGCCAGTTGTCACGAAGGATTCTGATACGCAGCACTTGTTCCGCGTGGTAACACACATATGTGAAGTTGGCCACCTGTAAAGAAGCGATATCATGGATGAATGGCGTCGCTATTGAAGTAAATCATTATTACCGTTTTATTTTTTATAATTCAATGTCTTTTTCAGGATAAACTAGTCTATTCATAGACAAATAAAACATAAATTTTAAAATGGGACTACTATGGTTATAAAGTGAAATGTATTCCAATTTGTGATTTACACTAATATATGATGGGAAAAAATTTGTTTGTTTGTTTACGCTAATCTCTGGAACTACATGTCGGATTTAAAAAAATATTTTTATATTAGAAAGCCAATACTTTGAGATTATAAGTTATATATCCTCACATTACGACAGGGACAGATCTAGAAAGAGAGATAGATAATCGCTATAGTTTTCATGTACTCTTTCAGTCCGAATATAGCAGCCCTGTTTTTAGAATAAGAATTTTTTTTTGTACATTATTTAGAATTTATTTTTAAATATATAATTTAAAATTGTGAAATAAAAATTTTTATAATCCTCATAACAAGCATTTTCATATAATATTCCATGTGATACATAAAATGAGAAATTTTTTTTAATTATATTTATATTTATTATTTACTTCATGTTTATTTGTTACGCAGATTTTTTAAAAAGTTAGCAGTGGGAAATATATGCGTTGATAAGATGTATTACTGTGCCAACTTACAAGTTTCTACGTAACATGGTTTCTGAGATAATTGGCTTCGAAAATAGGAAAATTTAAATATATTGCGTATTATATCTCTTGTAGGCATAAAAACATGAGAAAGATTTTAAAAATGTTGACATTTAGAATCATCGCTATGTATTCCTATAATCTTTGCATGGATTTCTAACAACCTATATTTTTTCATAATTTTGGGTATGGTAGTATCGGAAATAACGGTGAAAATTTTTAAGCATATTTGTCTGAAAATATAATACCTAAAATAATGAGAAAATATTTGAGGCCATTACAGCAGCCCAATATAAATGGAATTAAAAAAATGTTTGTTCCTCTACCTAATTTGCCCTCCCTGCAATTTCCAAATAAATATTTTAGGGTTTTAGCCATAGAAATATATGCAGGTTAATATGTTTTATAACTATGCTAAATTTAAAGTTTCTAAGTCTAGTGGTTTCTAAGAAAAACTGCTTTGTCTTGTGAGTGATCTTGTAAGGGTACCGATTTTTGTTTTAAGGCAGGAATCCTGAAAATAACTCCAATGACGAAAATGGTTTGGCAAACAGAGCGGAAGCGTTTATCTGGGGCGAGAGCAGCATAATTAAGATAATCCTATCCCTGCAGGCTACAACTAGTATATTATAAAATTGGCCAAATGTGTATCAGAGTATGATTCTGTAGTCTCTAACATCTTTTGAAATTGTTGATGAAAGTTGACCAAAATAATTTTAATTCTAGAATTTTTTCAGTTTTTTAAAAATCACAGTTAAAATACATATTCTAATGCATATTCTTTCAAGGCCTAATATTTCACAAATTTAGCTTAACAATAAAAAAAACTGGTAAATAGAAACTTAATTTCATTTTAAAAGACTTATTCAGTGATTGTGAAGGCGAAAAAAATTTCGCTTCCACTGCATGTATGGGGAGCGCTTGGTGGGTGATGGTGGCTAACCCAATACACAGTGAACTAACAAACTAATATTGAGATAAGCAGTGAACTAGTTCTATAGCTCATTTATTACAGCACTTTTGAACCAGTTTTTCTGTGAACTAAATAGGATAACGGAATATACAGTCTTGGTTCGTGGAATATGCAGCATACATCGTCATATTCATATTACAAAGGCGTTGACTTTGTTGCATTTCTTTGATCACCTGCTCCTATAGACAGCATCAAGACTTTAGCCAGGAAAATCTTTGTTTGAAAATAATTATATGACAAACTTACAATAATGTGCAACTGGCCATGTTCACATTTGTATTCGTAGCAACCGGAGCCCCAGTGTTGCCACTGACGAAGCTGGAAATAAATAAACTCTTTAGACTATTATATTTCATACGTATTGCTTGCATAGAAAATAGAAGATATAAAAGGAAGACATATTGTTTATTGTTGCACAACATAATCAAGATTCCATAAATGGGTCTGCAAAAAACTATTAGTTAATTGGAAGATTATGGATTATATATCTTAACGACTACCCCTATTATGAGATGCCAGAGACAAGGCAAAATTGTAAAAATGACACTTCTTAAGACATATTATTTATTGTTGCACAACATAATCAAGATTCCATAAATGGGTCCGCAAAAAACTATTAGTGAATTGGAAGATTATGGATTATATATCTTAACGACTACCCCTATTATGAGATGCCAGAGACAAGGCAAAATTGTAAAAATGACACTTCTTAAGACGTATTATTTATTGTTGCACAACATAATCAAGATTCCATAAATGGGTCCGCAAAAAACTATTAGTGAATTGGAAGATTATGGATTATATATCTTAACGACTACCCCTATTATGAGATGCCAGAGACAAGGCAAAATTGTAAAAATGACACTTCTTAAGACATATTATTTATTGTTGCACAACATAATCAAGATTCCATAAATGGGTCCGCAAAAAACTATTAGTGAATTGGAAGATTATGGATTATATATCTTAACGACTATCCCTACTATGAGATGCCAGAGACAAGGCAACAATGTAAAAATGACACTTCTTAAGACATATTATTTATTGTTGCACAACATAATCAAGATTCCATAAATGGGTCCGCAAAAAACTATTAGTGAATTGGAAGATTATGGATTATATATCTTAACGACTACCCCTGTTATGAGATCCAGAGACAAGGCAAAATTGTAAAAATGACACTTCTTAAGATGTATTATTTATTGTTGCACAACATAATCAAGATTCCATAAATGGGTCCGCAAAAAACTATTAGTGAATTGGAAGATTATGGATTATATATCTTAACGACTACCCCTATTATGAGATGCCAGAGACAAGGCAAAATTGTAAAAATGACACTTCTTAAGATGTATTATTTATTGTTGCACAACATAATCAAGATTCCATAAATGGGTCTGCAAAAAACTATTAGTGAATTGGATGATTATGGATTATATATCTTAACGATTATCCCTATTATGAGATGCCAGAGACAAGGCAAAATTGTAAAAATGACACTTCTTAAGACATATTATTTATTGTTGCACAACATAATCAAGATTCCATAAATGGGTCCGCAAAAAACTATTAGTGAATTGGAAGATTATGGATTATATATCTTAACGACTACCCCTATTATGAGATGCCAGAGACAAGGCAAAATTGTAAAAATGACACTTCTTAAGACGTATTATTTATTGTTGCACAACATAATCAAGATTCCATAAACGGGTCTGCAAAAAACTATTAGTGAATTGGAAGATTATGGATTATATATCTTAACGACTACCCCTATTATGAGATGCCAGAGACAAGGCAAAATTGTAAAAATGACACTTCTTAAGACGTATTATTTAATGTTGCACAACATAATCAAGATTCCATAAATGGGTCCGCAAAAAACTATTAGTGAATTGGAAGTTTATGGATTATATATCTTAACGACTACCCCTATTATAAGATGCCAGAGGCAAGTTAAAATTGTAAAAATGACACTTTTTATTTATTCTGTACCATAGTAAGAAAAGCGAGTTTTTCAAGTATTAGGTTAACTTATATCCTAACATTTCCATATCAAAATAATATTCTACGTGTATATATATATATATATATATATATATATATATATATATATATATATATATATCCTCAGTGTTATATAAATATTTGTATAAAATATTCAGAAATTTATTAATACATTAAATTAACTTATAAAACATTACATGTTTGTATTGGTAAACAAACAATAAACATTGAAATCAGTGTTACATTAAAAATTAATAGTTATCAGTAATAGAATAGTAATAATTATTGTATTTATAATAATATGGATTTGAGAAAGAAAAAAAAATGTAGTGTTGTGTCAATCATATCAGAGCATGTAAGATAGCATGGATTCCAGACTGCAACAGCATATTCAAGTTGAGATAGCACAAGGCTTGTGTAGAGGATTTGATTCGTTCTCATTTGCTTAAAGGGTTTGGTAGTTCGTGAGACAAAGCCCAGCAAAGCATATATTTTATTATTTTCTAACTTATAATTCTATTCAATGGTATAAGAAATGGAAAAACTATCTTATTGGGCAAAATATATTAAATATTCTGTTGTAAAGTAATGGTAAAAATTATTACAGAGTATTGAGAAGTTTAAGTATCCATGAATTACTTCAGTAAATTTTAATCTGGTGTGTATTTTATTACCAATATAATAAAATACATACCACAGTGTATTTTATTACCAATGTGGTGTGTAATAAATACCGTCAGGATCGGAAATAGTTATAACGAGTTATATATGGCAATATTCATACTGTTGCACAACCGTAGCAAAGATTCCCGTTTTCCCTCTTTTTTCTTAATATTTGTCTAATAATTAATGCCAGACCTTATTCAATCAAAATTTTTGTATAATGGGGCTATCTGTTCGTTTATGTTAGTAGTTGTTCATTGTACATTCATTCAATTAATAAAAGCGGAGAAATTATTTATTAAAACAGAAACTTTTATCACATCAAATTTATGTTTAACAATTTGGGTGCCAATGACTTTAATAGCATTTAAAATCATATCTCTCATTTGTTAAGGCCCAATTATTCAGTTGTCTAATCACACGGCTATTATAAAAATAGCTTAACTGTGCCATTTATCTGATGGGTTGATAGTTTTGCATTTTTTCAGTGGCATTTTTCAAAGAATATTTAACTGTGGTTTAGTCCAACAAACGTTACGCTTAACAAGTGCAAGTAAAATGGACATATATACAATTTAATATGTTAGACAGAGAGAGGAACAAAGCGTTTGTTTGACATTCGATGCAATTATAATCTATTTAAAAATAAAATAAACTATAATTTATTTATTTGCTTTGTTCTCGTTGCTCATGGCGTGTTATTATTTATAAATTGTGTTAGCAAAAATCCGAAAATGAAAAAAATTAAGAAACGCTAATGTTCGTCTAATTTTGAATAATCTGAAGTAATATACTAGATAACAAGAAAACTGATGCAGTATCAAATAGAGAAAAAGATGCCATCTTTAAGCTATCAGAAAAAATATGCTAAGATGAATTGTCGAACATAAAGCAAAATGTCATTTTAACTGGCCTACAAACACTTATCCAGACCTTGAAGTTGAAGATAATACAGTACATATATTAATATGAAATGAAAACAAAAAAAAACAGTATATATATTAATATGAAATGAAAACAAAAAAAACATTATATATATTAATATGAAATGAAAACAAAAAAAAAACAGTATATATATTAATATGAAATGAAAACAAAAAAAAACAGTATATATATTAATATGAAATGAAAACAAAAAAAAACAGTAAAGTAAAACAGTATACATATTAATATGAAATGAAAACAAAAAAAAAACAGTATGAAATGAAAACAAAAAAAAAACAGTATATATATTAATATGAAATGAAAACAAAAAAAAACAGTATATATATTAATATGAAATGAAAACAAAAAAAACCAGTATATATATTAATATGAAATGAAAACAAAAAAAAATAGTAAAAACAGTATATATATTAATATGAAATGAAAACGAAAATTGTAGTCGAATTATGGGTAGTTCAAAAATGTTTGATTTCAAAGTTGTATAGCAAAAAATATTTCTTGATTTAATTAAAAAAAAATTTGCGTTTTTTAATAGACCATTTTCTCGCTTTGTATAGTTAAATTAAATATTATAATTAAACGGACCCTCGGTTGGACATACCTGTCTGCAGGAGCGCTGCTCCCACATCTGGTCAGTATGCTCAAAGCATTTGGAATGTTCACCGTAGCCTTCCAGCGCAAAGTTCTTTTCTTCACCTGTAAAATGTAGAAAGAATACAACCCTAAAATATTTCCTCTGGAAACCTATCTTCCAAATAACCATTCATCTTCTCCTCCAGGCTCTTGCATATATCTTTATACCATTACAATTATTTTTGGAAACATTTCTTTCCAATATCCTCATTTCTTTAATGTCTTTCAATCTTTTCGGGTTCTTGTTTTAACCTGCTTCGTAAAAATGCAACATTCATTAACGTCTTCAGCATGCAGGTCACACTTACATAACATCGGCGCTTGCACTACGTCTATAGAATAATGTATAACTCCGAAAGTATCGATTTCATTGTTCAGAAATGTTTACGCAGACAATCATTTCACTATACATTATTCACGCAGTTAGTTTTTTAAAATTATGATAAAAATTATGATATTTAGTTTATTGTAAAAATGGTGTTTAGTGAAGTTTCAAATAATGAGAAACATGATTTTAGTGTGTTGAACAATTAATTTTTTTTTGTATATTTTTGGAAATTCATAAAAATGTGTATTACAGTAATTGACAAAAATCCATGGGAAGCTGCCTGAATATAATTAGCCTTGATAATCTTTCAATCTGGGTAAAAGAGTGGAGTATGGAGGACAATGAAACCAAATGTCTGATATTGGTCAAGAATTGTGACCTGTATGTATACGTACATATTTACAGGTCAATGGACAGAGATGCATGCCACTGGTTAAAGTCAAATCTAGATTAGAAGAAATATTGAAAAAAATGAAAAAAAACACATAGCCCTTTTTAGAGGAAGATCTCCTCTTACCAAAAAACTGGGTATTATATAAATAAATTACTTGTAAAATTACCCGAGTTTTAATTCTATCATTGAAACTGGAGGCTGGCACGTTAGTCGATAATAAAGAACACACCTAGTGAGGGTTTCTTGTAGCAGAAAACATAGCAAAGGTTGGTGAAGGTAACACGGAGTAATTCTTAACTGTAAAATGTTTAATCTGTAAAATGTTTATTTACAGGGAGAGTGAGTGATGTAATTGTGCAGTTTGAAACCACAAAGTGAAGGTGATGCTATCTTCAAATGGAAACGGTAGCAGTACTTACTGGGTGTGTTCTCTTTGTAGCTGCAACGCGAGCCACGTACCACTACGCTTTTGGCACGCCACGTGAATTCCTGCAGGTAGGGGCAGTAGTCTGCTAAGCTGACTGAGCCACCATACAATAGTTCCTCTCCATGCCGAACTCCCTTAAGGTAATCAAAGTGCTGCGGAGGAGATAATATAAACATTAATTTGAAATATTACTAGCTGTGCCTATGGCTTCACTCGCTTGTATAAAATATACCTCGGTATAAAAAATTACCATAACAAATTTCATTAAAATCCATCAGGCAGATTTTCTGTGATACGTGTATCAATTAACACACAGACAGACAAAAATTCTAAAAACAGGTTTTTTGGCTTCTATCATCATTCTATAAGCAAAATCAATCACTTTTTAAAAATATTTTCAATGTACAGAATTCACACCGTTACAATTTTATTATATATATATAGACTTCGTATGCTAATTTTAAATGGCTTCCTTGTGGTACCATGATTACATATTATATTGAAATATTATTTAGAACAGATTTGTTTAATTGGTAGTCATGAATGTAGCATTTATCTTAATCGGAATTGCTGGTCACAAGTGACACATAGGGTACTATAAAAAAACTTAGTGGCAGTTGCTGGTTACTTCTATAGCATTCATTATCTTAATTATCATAATTTTATGGAAACGTCCTGAAATCTAAAATGGAGAAGATATTGAAAAAAACCTTATGTTTTCTTAAGCACTTTCTCTGAATAGCTTCTACATTTTGTAAACTATAAATTTAAAATAAAACCATAAAAGTTAATTTAAAAAATTACCCATTTTAACATAAAAATTTCAGGAGTTTTTAAGTGGCAAGTATTATAATTTTATTCAGTCTGTCCGTCCATTTGTCCTAGATTTTAAGCAGCAGTAGTTTAATGCCTGTCATGAAGGATTTTCTCAATGGTCGATTTTCATAATTAAATTGTTAGATTTGAAAAAAATTTATTAAGTTGGTTTAATAGAGTTAAAATAATTATCGATATATTATTTTCAATTTCTATATGATTATCAGAGTGACGTCTCATTATTTTTTAAGCACCGACAAGTACCACAAAGGAGTATTCTAAAAAAAAAAAAGGTAAGACACAAGTGAATGAAGATTATATGTCTTAAAAAAATGATTTGTAGATAATTACCACGAAAGGTTTTTCATCATAAGAACTATTATGTAAAAGATATAATCGGGTATTTTTACACTTTGCGTAAAATACACTTAAATATTATAAAAAATAATTTTCAATGTACTAAATATGTTATCTAAAAGTTAAAAATGAAAAATTTTGACTTATCTCCTTCCACTCACATCTTCATAGGAATATTAGGTAGAAGTTATTACTTTATTTATAAAATTATATCGACATGTAATTACCTAGTTGTAGATTTGCAATTTTCTAGAATAGATATGAACTATTACCATCTTTGGGTAATTATGAATATACTAAACATAATTACCTAAAAGTATACCCAAAAATGTTTCATCAGTAAACATATAACTAAATTAAAGATTTATTTTTTATATTACATTTCCATTAACAATTTTAAATAGAGCCGAAAATATAAACTATTATATAGAGAAAATAATTAATTTTCAAATATAATTAGAAATAATATTAATTTCCACATATCCTTACTCAACTTTATTTTCTTCACATTAAAAGATGACATATGTTTAGAAAGGAAAATGGAAGAAGGTCAATACAGATTCAGTTTAAGAATGGGTAAAAGTTGACACAACAGTAGAGATAGTGACTCTGGAATTTTTTTCTAAATGAAGATCTAATCACTAAAGATATGAAAGGATAGGTTACGTGAGGTTGAACTAAATTTAGTAGAAGGAAAAATTTTAAAAATATCATTATCAACTGCATCAGTTTAAGAACAGGTAAAAGGCACTGTTGCTGTGGTGTGTTGGATTGATAATAAGGCATATGGCCTTTGACAGCGTGGCGCACTGCAAGGTTCCAGGTTTGAGTCCTGGCCGTTCATCAAGTGAGGCTGGACTAGTGGTTGGCTGTAAGAGATTGCTTTCGTAGCAATAAGTCTGGCATATGTATCAATTGTAGACATTAAAGTTATGAATTTGAAATGTTTTCTAGATGAAGCAGAAATCTCTAAATAAATGAAAGAGTTAAGTTAGGTAAGGTTAAGTTTAACAGAAAGAAAGAGCAAAAAAGATTGGTAAAGATGCAGTTTAAGAATGACTCTGGATTTTTTTAAACTGAAGAATTAATCGCTAAAGAAATGAAAGTGTTTTGTTATGCGAGGTGAAATAAGTTTGGTAGAAAGACAAGCAGCAAAAAGATCATTAAAGATGCAGATAAAGAATGGGTAAAAGTTATCATAGCAGAAGAGTTTAAGACTCTGAGATATTTTCTAGATGAAGCAGAAATCACTAAAGTAATGAAAGAGTTAGGAATTTAGCTATTCTGTAAAACATAGTTTTTTGCGATTTATTGCCAATGTATTCAATGTTTCGTAACAAAATTCTTATGAACAAAAACATAAAAATTTCTATGAACATGAACATGGGGCATTTTGTTGCTTTCGTTCCTGCAAGATGACCTCTTTATTAAGAAGAAATTCAAATCTAGGGTAAAAGGAAATCTGAAATTTCAATGAAAAAATTTTGTTGTAAATAAAAATGTGCATGCTAAATGCAAGGTGTTTAGACAGACTAGAAAATACCCACAAGCACTACGCAAAATACAAAGTACCAGCATATGAGACACTAGTTTGTCCAAGAGTACAAAATGTTACCAACATAAGCCCACGTGGAACGTTTTCGTTTCATTCTTTCCCAAGAAGAGATTTATACGATGAATGAGATAGCCTGCGTACAGGTCCCTTTTGCCCTTTTAGTAGTTGAACCATTACGAAGAGAAACAGAAAGCTGCATATTTTGTAACAAGTATTTGCAGAACGTCATACATTAATATGTTGGTTCCATGCAAATACTTGGTACTCGTACAGATTACAATATATGTACCCCACCTCTAGTGACTAGAATAATACAGGGTAAATTTAAAAAAAGAGGTTTTTTGATAAAGTATGAAAAGTGACTCCATTTAGAATTAAAGTTTTTTGTGTTATTTTACTTAATCGGGGCCTATAATAAAAGAAACTGAAATTATTTTACAAAATAACACTGACTTTTACGAGTTGCGTGTTAGTCTGTAGAGATTACTTAGCAAGTTGCACGATATGGAGATTACTTAGCAAGAAGCACGATACAGGTCGTAAAAATTACAAACAATAGCCGTAGGCATATAATGACATAAACAATAGAAATAGGCATAAACAATAAGCAAGAATAGATACAAGTAGAGTATAAACTTAATTACCCAACAAAAAGTAACTACATAAAAATATCAATGGAACAACAAAATTTTTTATGCTTAATATAATTTCAATATAAAAGATTCATTAACACTAACACTGTTGCTATTAAAAAATGCTTAAAATTAACTTATATTAATCATAGAATACTTATACCGTGCATAAGGTCAGTATAACGACGGTTTTAATTACTAATAATAAACTCAGTAAAATGATGGAATAACTATTCTGAAGTTATTTCAAAAATTCAATATGGCGGCGTCGCATTTCATTGTAAAATGTGAGGCTGTGTCTATGATTGTGATTAAAAATCACATTACATTTTAATCGTAACGTAAAATTTATATTATTCTTTGCTTGTGTGTTCATGTTAAATTTTTCTCTATTTCTTTTCAGTTACGGAAGAGCATGAGATGCTGAAAAAAGAGCATGAGCTACGTATGAAAATGTCATTAAAACAGTGTGAACAAATACTGATTTATTTTTAAAATTTCTCAATAAAATTTTGGAAAAATGTTACAATTCCTCTTAAAATATTCTTACAATAAATATAACTTCAATTTTATTTAATTCAAAATTGATACACTATAAATTAAATGATATTTACCCCGCATAATTTCGATTGTACAAATTTAATTAATACACATCTGTTTTCTTGAAATAATTAAAAAGATAGTTATAAATTTCTATTCCAAGTTTATTAGTAACTGTGTATATTTTGTTAATATGGTTTAAGTAACTACAATCGACTAGAATTAAATAAAATTGTATAATTTTAATTAATATAAAAAAAAATTCTCATTCTTAATAAAAAAACAAAACATTTCTACAAAAATAGCTAAAAAGAGTATTTTAGGCATTATATTTTGAAACGATGATTGGCGTTGAGGCAAATTTTTATTTCTGTTCCATAAATACAGTTTGCAGATTAAAAAAACATAAAAGTTATTCTTTTATATTCGTTATCAAATGTTAGTTTGTTTGCATTCAGTACCTACAAACATAAAAACGATGGCCACGCATTTATTTTAGAAGCACCACATTTAATGTAAACTTAAACAAATTATATTGTTGAATTGGTATTCAGATTTGATGATTGATTAACTTTCTACTATTAATTTTGTTTATGATTTTTAAAATAAAAAGGGGTTTTACGAGTCTTAAACACCAGGATAATTAAACAGTCCCTCACCTGATACATCCTCGGCAGTGGTGCCTCGTGCCTCACTAAGTTGCAGAGAGCCACGGCGGTCCTGCGTGGTGCGCACTCTGTCCTGAGCGGGTCACGTTTCACTCTTGAACACAGCGGTGCTGGGTTCTTTCCCCTGCAATGAATCAGGTGTGTGATATCAGATTAGCAACTAACAAAACTGTGACTTCTAAAATGTTATAGAAATTTCTTTAACAAGCCTTGTAGGGTATTTATAGAGTATGAGAATCGGTCTTTTGTTCAGGAAGCCACTGAATTTCAGCAAACAAAGAACGAACAAAAATATGAATATTTTACGAAGAGAACTTAGAGTACTCTCGCTGCGCGAGTTCCGTTTGGAGTGACACTTGAGAAAAACAAAGTATATTATATGCATAACTGTGGGTGGTGCTACGACACAGCCATACACAGCATTGCTTCTTTACAATCAAAGAAGGAAATTTTAATCTCCTGGATAACCTCATACGCGTCATTAGTACAGATCGTAGGTTAAGTTTGCATCGTCTGGTGGAGCTATTCTTATGCTTCCAATTTACAACAGAAAAATGACTTCATGCTTTGGAGAAGCATTGGAAGTATTCTGTTTAGTTATCGCGTACGCTAACATTGACCAACATCTGCAATAGAAATAATCACTTTGTCCTCGTGAAGTTTGAGTAATTATCAATTAACTGCTTGAGTGCCGACGAGCGCCAAAGCGCTGGCGAAATCAGTTGCTGTTTAGCGCTTGGTAGGGGAGGTCACTCGCACGCATCGCTAATTTTTTATATTTCTACGTGTTACATAAAGTACAAATTATAATATTATTAGTAATTACAATATAAAAAGGATCCAGGAAAAGAAAATTTTTAACATTTTTAGTGCATCACAATGTCACTCTCACTATCAGTAGTGGGAGTAACATTGTGGTGAGCTCACAATTTGGCGAAATGCAAATTTTGAGTGATAGTGATAATAGTGACGATAACAATTATTTTGCTGATACGGAGGATGTACCAGACTGCAAAAATACGATGTGACCTTGGTTTCAGTTTTTGTTATAATTTTTGTATACATTATATATTTCCATAATTTTCTTTGTATTTTATTATCCTTGTACAAGTTTTTATTAAGAAAACACCGAAAAAACTATTAACATTGGGTAATTTTTGGAAGAGATACAGTTTTTTTTCGAGACAAGGGTAAATGACATCAAAAACAAAAGATTTCTTTGGCTTTTTAAGTGTATATGAGTAAAAAACCATGGCACTGAAACGGTTAATTAATTATTGAATAGTGACATCTAATTATTTTTTAAGCAATCATCTTAATCATAGTTTTATAATTCTCCACTAGATGGCAATACTTATTAGTGACTACAGAATCCCCATTAATTATCAACCTTTAGAAAGATAGAAATGGTAGAAACTAGTAATAAAATAACTTTTGCTAGTTTAATATAAAGATAAACTTACATGAAATTGTCATCATCCGTATTGTTGCTTGTAAATAAATAGACACAATTACTATAAATACTTTCAAGATTACTTTACAAATTCATAAAGGTCAGGATGTCATAACTTGAATCAGAAACAACTTGGCTCTTATGGCCTTCAATATCTACTATTTTTGGTTCCGAGATGTGTTTTAGGATTGCTGTTTTGAAACACTGTATATGAATCAGTCTAAATTATGCGCAGAAAGTAATTATTAATTTTTGGTAATTCTTATCAATATAAGTTTGCTGTACAAGATATCCCCCGAGTGCGAACCTCAGGGGAAATTTTTAGCATTTTTTCAAGATATTTATTTAAAAAATGGTATATCAGCATTAATAAAACTTACTATCGAAAGGTGTGGTTATTGTCAGTTGCTACACCTTCCTTGCTATTGCTGCGAATATCTGATATGGCAACATTATTAGCATAGCCTTATGACACCTTCTTATTTGAGTTTCTCTTCTTGGTTCAAAGTATTGTGAGAGATTTCATCCGTTTGGACAACCTCTGCCAATCTAGACTGTTAGACCTTAGTCATGATAAACAAGAGTACATTGAAGATTATCGCAGCCTAGCTGCTACAGTTATACAAATATGCTCAGCGCAAAATTTCTTTCATTTTAGGGCATTGTTAACGACATATCTCCAATTCCATCCCATCCAAAAGGGTAGGGTCTTAATGAACCTATAGCTTGGTCATGTTCTGGTGAGTTGGATTACCGAGGCCTCATCTCCAATGTAACTATCAAATATTTAATTAAAGATTTTAAAGAGTGATCTCAGGCTGATGGGTATAAACAATTTGATTTTATCATAGCAGTTCTGAACCAGTTGGGGAAGACAATGTTGGATGACTACTCCAACAACTAAGGTAGATCTTATCGTACCTAAGCAGAAAATGACTCAATTTATAGAACTTGTGGTTTAAAAAAAAATTGTGTATTTTCTTCTAAATTTACACCTTGCAGCTCTTGTTAGTAAACTGCCAAGTAAAATGTTGAAATATAAAATAATGACATCAAGCTGTGACTTACTTGAGCGCCTTGCTCTGAATCCATTCCTTGCAGCTTTTGGTGGCAAATTGACAGCCGAGCGCTCGGCCCCAATCGAGAGGCTGTGCTTGTGAGTAATCTGCACGGTACCAGCCCGTATCCTCCAGCAGAGCCAGTGTGATACGAGAGAATACCGGGCTTTGTGTATGAGTGCCTGTCATGGCTTCGTTCTGAAAGTAAAAACAATTTGGTGTATTTTTTGTTATACCATTCCGAATTTATTTATTTTTACATATGACAAACCCGAAACGAGGGTAGTGTATTAAAAAAGTCAAAAGAATGGTAGTTGCTATAAAAAAGATAATAAAATCAAAATGGTGAACTTAGAACTTAAATTCAGAAAATAAAATGATGTTTTGAAAAAGTATAGTGTCATTAAATTGATATAGCGAGGTGGCTTCTGTTTTTCTGAGTACTGTTATAAAAAAGATAATCAAATCAAAATGGCGGACCTAGAACTTAAATTCAGAAAATAAAATGACGTTTTGAAAAAGTATAGTGTCATTAAATTGATATAGCGAGGTGGCTTCTGTTTTTCTGAGTACTGTTATAAAAAAGATAATCAAATCAAAATGGCGGACCTAGAACTTAAATTCAGAAAATAAAATGACGTTTTGAAAAAGTATAGTGTCATTAAATTGATATAGCGAGGTGGCTTCTGTTTTTCTGAGTACTGTTATAAAAAAGATAATCAAATCAAAATGGCGGGCCTAGAACTTAAATTCAGAAAATAAAATGACGTTTTGAAAAAGTATAGTGTCATTAAATTGATATAGCGAGGTGGCTTCTGTTTTTCTGAGTACTGTTATAAAAAAGATAATCAAATCAAAATGGCGGACCTAGAACTTAAATTCAGAAAATAAAATGACGTTTTGAAAAAGTATAGTGTCATTAAATTTATATAGCGAGGTGGCTTCCGTTTTTCTGAGTACTGTTATAAAAAAGATAATCAAATCAAAATGGCGGACCTAGAACTTAAATTCAGAAAATAAAATGACGTTTTGAAAAAGTATAGTGTCATTAAATTGATATAGCGAGGTGGCTTCTGTTTTTCTGAGTACTGTTATAAAAAAGATAATCAAATGAAAATGGCGGGCCTAGAACTTAAATTCAGAAAATAAAATGACGTTTTTAAAAAGTATAGTGTCATTAAATTTATATAGCGAGGTGGCTTCCGTTTTTCTGAGTACTGTTATAAAAAAGATAATCAAATCAAAATGGCGGACCTAGAACTTAAATTCAGAAAATAAAATGACGTTTTGAAAAAGTATAGTGTCATTAAATTGATATAGAGAGGTGGCTTCTGTTTTTCTGAGTACGTTTATAAGAAGATCATAATCAATAGAATTTTCCCTACAATCTCATTCCATTCCAGGATACAAAATTTAAATGTGAATGCAAGGGCTTAATATCGTACTGCTCATTGCACAATGCACAGTACCATTTCATATTGAGGTTTGAATATTCAGCAATACAAATAATATTTTACGGAATGAAATGTTGATTATACAGGTAATTCTCTTTTTTAAATTGTTTTTTTTTCATGGAGGATTCTGTTTAAAATAATGAAATGTTTAAATCTAATTATGATTGAGAAAATATTAAAAATTATCAATATATATCTTTTTTAAAAATAAATTATTTCCCTGTAATAAAGGCTCAAATAGAAAAATGTTATAGGTTATTTTTGTCTTATATCTATGAGATGAATCCAAAAAAAAATTCTTTTGATTCTGTTTAACCGTTTTAGTGCCATGGTTTTTTACTCATATATACTTAAAAATGCCAAAGAAATCATTTGTTTTTGATGTCATTTACCCTTATCTCGAAAAAAAAACTGTATCTCTTCCAAAAATTATCCAATTTTAATAATTTTTTCGGTGTTTTCTTAATAAAATTTTGTACAAGGATAATAAAAAACAAAGAAAATTTTGGAAATATAATATATATTTACAAAAATATTAACAAAAACTGCCTCCATATCAGCAAAGTAATCGTTATCGTCACTATTATCACTATCAGTCAAAATTTGCATTATGCCAAATTGTGAGTGCGCCACAATGTCAATCTCACACTCACTTTCTACACAACTTGAAAAACGATCATTTTCACTTTAATTATCTTCGTATTCTGACATTTTGGGTTAAAAATTTTCTTTTCCTGGATCCTTTTTATATTGTAATTACTAATAATATTACTATTTGAACTTTATGTACCTCGTAGAAAGATAAAAAATTAGCGATGCGTGCGAGCAACCTCCCCTAGCGCCCTCTAAACAGCAACTGATTTCACGAGCGGCATCGCGCTCGTGGCAAATTTAGTTAGTACTCGCACGAGCGCAATGGTGCTCGTCGGCACTCAAACGGTTAATTAACACTATACAGATGATCTACTACGTACAACTTTCATTGGCTCAATCTACTCATTAAAAAGTGACAACTTAGTAATGTACAAATATAAAAACAGATTCCGTTCTCCATTTTAATTAGGTATGGTTTTAAGTAGCAGTATAAGTGAATTTATAAATTTTAAGCATGATGCTATATAAGACAAAAGGAAATATTAACCTGTTGTAGGCCCGGGTGATCAATATAGGTTCTGAATACAAATTTTCAATGTAGGACTGAGGATCCGATATCGGTCTCGAAACTAAAGGTCGCACGCACCAATGTTTCAAATGACTTTAAACAATAAATATGAATTAAGGACGCCTTGTAATTTCTGTTATCCCATACTGGAAAATATAGTTATCATAATAGTCAACATGGCACAGTTATAGTGAGGGTAAAGCGGTAAATATAAATAATTGAAATCTCTGTAGAAAATGGAACTTGTTGTAGTTAAGTAAATTTTATAATCTGCAAACAACTTTACATTGCCTGTTAAAGATCCAAGACTTACTTCAAACACTCTCTTCTCCCAGTGTGTCAGAGCAGTTCCCTCGCCTCCTTGATCTTCCAATTCTGCACCCTCTAATGTGGAACAGTTGAAGTGGTCTCGAATCTGTAAGTAAACCACAAGAGATAAGTATGCGGATTCACGAGATTCCAGTTTATATCTTCTATTTGAGTGGGCAAACAGGGCAGAGATGGCAATGGTCATATTGAATATTCTAGCATATTTCATTCTTTTTCTGCACTGATATAGTCATAATATATTTGAGTGTTTTTTAATATTTTTGCAAAAAACTAAAGATGATGATGTTGAAACACAAATAATCATAGGTAATAATACAAATGCTACACCAGTAGACATGTTTGTAAGAAACCTTTGGTTGACTGTTGAAAGATTGTACTTGTAGCAATAAGTCCATGCTCAACTTAGACTGACGTTGCTCATGCATAATTATAAGGTAGATAGAATAAATGTAAAACAAGCAGTAACAATTAATATGACAAAACGATAATATGGGTTAAAAGAAGTGAACAATCATGAGGATCCAGGCAGTCCTCTAGTGGCATTTCTAACGCAGTGAACGGAGCAGAAAATAATGTCAGGACTTCAGTTTTTCGAAACGTCGTCTTGATTAGAGTATGAGAAAGAAATGCTAGAAAGCACTGTAGAATGTTATTCAAGCTCATTTTAAACTGGTGGCAAAATTAGTTTCAAAATACCTGTCAAGCATGAGCAGAACTCGCACTACGAAGGTTCTGTACACATTTAAGCACTTATAAATGTGTATGGTATTTCAATTATACTATTTATAAATATTAATATTTCGCAATGTAAACATATATCTTACTATATCTTTCACAGACGTAAAAGAAATAGATGGTTAGAATAAAAAAGAATACCTCTTTAAGCACACGTGGGGTGACCATCATATTGAATGTGCGTGACATGTAGCCACCTCGCACCATCCATTGCGTCCTAGTTACCCTTTTAACAACTTGATCAGACCATTGGTGAATCTGTAACCTGCAATGCAATGAATGTTTAATATCGATTTTGAGGTAGTGAACAAAGTTTAATAGTTTAAACTTTTTTCTGTAACCGATTTTGCCAAAAATTTTCAACTAATTGCTAAATATTTATATTCTTTAAAGTTCAGGTCAGGCGGATCGGTGACTAATCTGTGCGATAATTACATTTTAACATTTCATTATCATAAACAGAACCTACAAAAATTAGGATAACACTAAATTATCAGCATAATAACATTTTCTTTCTGCGAAATTACACTCGTATCGCTCATTATTAAATAAGCTTAATAAGGGGTTCGAGACGAGTCGTGTTGAATCGCTAAGATGGTGCCGCGCAGTGCCTGGTGTGGGGTGCACTTTACGAAGCTTAACCACTTCGTTAATGTTGCAGTTGAATAACTTGTGAACAGAATAAGGCGTAAGACTATTTGATTGATTATAATTATCTTATTTTGAACACGGGAACAAACCACCTGTAATTTTAAAGGGAATCATAGTATTATTGATGACGCATTTAAAAATTTGCTCAGACAATTTAAGTCAAAATATATATTTTTGTAAAATTTGACTCCTTGTTTGTGTAACACAATGACAGTTAACAACGACTTATTTTGCAGTTGGCATTCTTGCTTAGGATGCCAACTATGAGTTGTCTCGTTGTTGGTGTTCTTGCTTAGGATACCAACTATGAGTTATCTCATAGTTGGCATTCTTATTTAGGACGTCAACTATGAGTTATCTCGTAGTTGGCGTTCTTGCTTATGACGCCAACTGTAAGTTATCTCGTACTTGGCATTCTTATTTAAGACGCCAGCTACGAGTTGTCTCGTAGTTGGCATTCTTGCTTAAGACGTCAACTATGAGTTATCTCGTAGTTAGCATTCTTGCTTAGGACGCCAACTTTGATTTATTTTATAGTTAGTTAATTGCCTAGCTATGAGATAAGTCATAGTATATCAGTGTAAATATGAGTAGATGGGAAGAGGTCAAAAAATCAAGGTTGGCTTACATGACCAGAAAATTGAAAAGTCATAGTCAACGTGTTAATTGTCTGTTAGGCTTCAGAGTATTAAGTATAGGATGGATAATGATATGCGGTGTTGATAAAAGCTAGACGAGTATTTACTTGTTAGTATATTGATTTGCCATCTTGATGAAAAAGGTAATCAAATGTTTATTTTTTAATACAATATACAAAAACTAGTCAACTGTTTTCAATATTACTTGACCGATCATTAGGTCAGAGTTCAGAGCATTACACAGAGTATACATCATTACACGTACAAACATGGAATTAAACGAAATTTCTTTCAAGAAGTAAAACATTTAAAAGCAGCTAATAAACTGATGAAATAAAGTTCAAATATTATGTTGGCAATTAATAAACGTATCACTTTTTCAAGTGGTTTCTAGAATATTATATAGTGTCGCTTTTGGTTTTACGCCCAGTTAGCAACTGCATCTCGGCAAATAAGGAACAAATAAAATAGAGAATTTTCAGGAGAATAATGGGATATTTCAGAATTTAAAAAAAATGTTTAAAATTATTCAAAACGTTTCTGATAAATTTACAATTGTGATATTTTCTTTGAAAGAGTGTCTTACGCTGAAAAAATTGATTTTTTATTAAATACAATGCCTCAAACCAATTTAATTGGAAACGGAATGATTTATCTCTTTCAATATTTATTATATTATGTGTCATTCTATAATGACAGTAAATATTGTTTATGGAAAACAATTTATAGGATTGTGCTATCTTGCTCACACAATTACTCAAAGTTAGTTGGTATTTAAGTACACTGTAATATGTACCACTCACTTTGACGTTTTGTATTTTGATTTTTAGGCAATTTATATTTCGGTATTTAATGGATAATTTGTATTTCGGTTTTTGAATTTTAAAACACATTATTATTTTTATTTCAAATAAATAAAAATGTTTATACTCTATTTATTGGAATTAAACATGCGTAATCATTATTTTTACCACAAAAATTATGACACCCGTTAATTAATAATTTTTTTATTCATGTTACCCTATTCGAGTGCTTTCCTTTATGAACTACATTTAGGTTGAAAAGCAAACAAAGCAACGTTTAATATATGCACAACGATGGAGTTACTCTCCTATGATATAGCCAAGCATTGCTTCAAATGATTCAAAGAAGAAAATATTGCAAACTCAAAATATGGGGAACAAACGGAAGTAAACTGTTTGGCTACCATATGGGCTAACTCCCCAACTTTAGAAGAGGACTAACGACATTTATATGTATCTCCTAAGTTTCTATTGTGATGCGGGAGTTCCCATATTTTCACTGTTATTATATTTAGGTGAAAAAAATTTAAAGGCATAGAATATCTTAAGGTTGTATTCACAAAATTTTTCCGTTGAAAGTCCAAAGAATTCCAGAAGGAAAGAATATAATTTCTGCATACACTCTGGTAACAAGTGATAGATAATGATGTAGCTAATGAAATATAAAAAAATGTTTTCTGGGAATCCCCAGTTTCTTAGGAGCATTGAGTAATCTTATTTGAATGTAAAGATGACATGTCGTGAATTAATATAATTTTGAAATAGTAAACACTGTATTGTTTCTATGAATTATTAAAAGGAACTTATACAATACACTACCCCATACAAAGGCCTTATAAATAATTTAGATTGATTATAATAGTTATGCTATGGGGACTTCACATGAAAAATTGGCTACAGCGTAACCAAAGTTCATTAATTTATCACCAGATGTCACTGACAACATCTTAGATGTTCTCTGCAGGAGACATTGGGTATATAATATCCTTTCATAGAGTGATAGAGCAAGGTTGAACATAACGTGTGGGTAGTGAATAATAATAATCGAGATGAAGGAAGTTGAAGTGTGCTGGATGCATTTTTGAGTTAAACTTTTAAATCATAAGAGCTAAGTTAAAGTAACGTGCGCGAATATTGTAGGCCCTTTTGTTTAGGCATAGTCTGCCAGTACCAGACTATAATACATTTCATCTTTAATACATTTCATTCAAAAAGAGAATGTTTGTAAATAAATTGATTTGACAGAATAAAGTCATAAATATATACTCTATCAGTCGATGACTAATTACAAAACTCATTTTATTTTACCCATAATATTTTTAAAGCACATACTACAATCAATATTTTAACTTATTAAACTGTGACTCAAAATAATATTACAAACATCATTATCACGCCATTATTCTACTACTACGAATTGTGAAGTTTAAAGAAGAAAAATGGAAACCTCTTGCTGTCAACCACACAAGACTCAGAGGTATAAAACTTTTCGTAAAAATATTCGATATTCTCGCACTTATGAAGTTTATATTCGTATATACCATTCAGTACATATCATTTACTTTATAATGTGTTAAAGTGAAATATTTGTAATAAATTAATTTTAATTTGATGTAGATAATATTCAACGGCCTTTCTATGTGATGCTTAAATGAGACAGAAGGAGTAGATAAGACAGAACATTGTAGACATATATGTAATAAAAATATGTATATGTATAAAAGGTATTTTACATAAGGATAGTAAACAAATTTTGTTGTATTATTTTGCAAAGTAGAATATAGGTTTTGTATATACTATACAATAATGTTTTTTATAATGTGCAGAGGAGCAAAAACGCATCTATTTGACTGCAAATTTTCAATGATTATTTTTAAAATTGGACATATTTATTAAAAAAAATTACATTTGAAAAAAACTTTAATGTGAATGTTTGGCGTTATTGACATAATACAATGTAAAAGTGTGTACCAATAAAAAAATATTTTTTCATCACTAATATCAAATAAATCCATATTATGTTACTAATGTGAATAAAAGAAAGGTTTACAATACCTGAACTGTCATTTTGCTTTGTTTACAAATATTCTCTTTTGGAATGGAATGAGGTATAGAAATATATATAATATTAAAAAAACACTCAGTTTTAGTGAATATGTATCCATATATCATTGAGATGATTTATGAAACTATTGAGATGATTTGTAATTATTGAATTAAGTATGAGGAAGTCATACAGTTTTATTACCATTAAGTATATGACTAGTAATAGCTATGTCAGTGTGCCCTTACAGATCGGATATAGTTTATTGTCGTAAGGAATGCTTAGATATATGATAATTCATCGTGTCTTTGCAGGCTTTAGATGAGGCACGGTGTATAGTAATAAAACAGGTTGATTTTTGAAGAAAATTTTCAGAAACGAAAAAAGATAGTGTGAGACATTTCGTTCTGTTGTATATTACTTAGTTTTTATGTGTTATTGTAGATTCGATAGAGCAAAAACTCACTCTTCATTAAGCGGAGGCATATTGGTGTCTGTCCGCCTCTCAGTGAGCGGTCTCCCCTCCGTATCCCTGTAGAACGCGTAGAGTGAGACGCTGAAGCCGAGTGCATGCAGCATCTCGTGCTGAACAGTGCTGAGCATCGAGGGCAGATCCTGGCGCCGTGTTGACAGCTCGGACGGGCAGAAATTGGCGTGTCCAGCTATCGGTCTGGAGATTGTTTAAAATGATTTTAATGTCTTTTAACAGTGCTTTATTTCTTCACATCAAAATGACAGCCATTCAGATTATACACGAAATTAATTAACACTTTGATATCATAAAAAGAATTTTAGAAAGTGAAAGAATACACATATTAAAAAGTCTATATTTGCTCTAATAGAAGAATAGTAAGAAACACGATGACAGTAGGGAATGGTAAGGAATACGATGACAGTAGGGGATGGTAAGGAACACAGTGACAGTCGGGAATGGTAAGGAATACGATGACAGTAGGGGATGATAAGGATGGTAAGGAAGACGATGCCAGTAGGAGAAGCGACAAGAGCAATAAAGAATATGATCATGGTACGGCATGGAGCACTCGAGGGCACTATTACCATGAGGAAGAGACTGCTGTTCATCGAACCTAAAGATCCACATAACTGGAAAATAAACTGAATCTTGAGTTTTCTGGAAGAATTGATTTTGCACAGAAACTGGGGGTGCAATATGGAGCGATAGACCAAGGTTGGAGATATCCATTTCATGGAGCCCAACACAGCTTTGGTGTTCCAGTCTCTATCGCAATATGCGTATAGAGATGTGCACTCCTTCTTGACGGCTATAAATTTGAGGAATTGCATAATGATTCGAGGGTTCAATGCTGTTCTGGTTACCAATAAAGAAGAAGTATATGAACTATCTGGCTCAACTCTATGAAAGCCAATGGTGCCTTCGCATAAACCAAGAATTAACAAACTTCTGGCATCTGTTTCCAGGCAGTACAAACAGCTAAGATTATTGCAGAACACGATGATATTGCTTCAAGAAGGAGTGCTTAGGATGAGACATTCTAGATGTGAATAAGACGTATAATTATTTTCATGAGGAGTTCAAGCGTAAAATATTGAGATCTTCTTTTCTCGGCGCATTTGGAAATTATTGTTGATAAGTTTTGCTTTGCATGGGAATTTTATGTTTCGGTGCTAAATAAGAAATGGCTTTAAGTAAGTTTATCTGCTTTGAGTATTAGAAATTTTCTCTCACCGATCCAGCGCAGCCTCCTGTTGGCAGTGTGCCGCGTAGGCAACAGTGAGACCGCGGCGACAACGTTCTGTCTCCACAGCGCTTACGTACAGCACAAAGTCCGCATCACGTACGCCCAATGAGGTCTCAATCGGATCATTAGGGTTCTCTTCCCATACTGGAAAAAAGTTAAAATCATTTATTTCCGTTCCTTCTGTCCATTATCTACAATTTATATGGTGCACAGCCACTAAAAATGTGGAATGGGACAGGAGAAACAAGATGTTAACGTACCTTCCTTATGTCTAGAAACCACAAAAGAATAGGCTGAGACTCTATAAAAGTCTCACTTCTACCCAAGAATCTCTATAAAAGTCAGCACTTCTACCCGAGAGTGGTGACGAGTCCAGAGAATACAACTCTCCCAGTGAACAATATTGCTTCGACTTAAATGAAAATAGAGTTGAGATATAATGAAAAAAAGACTTTTTAAGTGTAAGACTTGCTCTGAGGACTCCACACAATTATATTATCATAAAACTGAGTAAAAGGCTCTTTACAAAATACGAAAAAAAAATCTAAAATCTCAAAAAAATGCAGTTCGTAACGTAATAATAATCACATATTCAATGAATTCTTTTAGGATTATTTCTTTACTTACACTATGAGCTCCCTCGTGCGTCAACAGGAAATAACCTATAAGTTGAAAGGTCTTCAATCCTTTTATTCCATTGAGATAGACGCTTAAATTTTGTTAGGACTATATAACCATCGAATCAACTTAATACCAACTCTAAATTAATACCAAGTCATCAAACCATCTATTACCAGCTAGTACTATAATCGTAAATAATAAGTTTAGAGAAGAAAATCGGATTGAAACCCCTTTCTTTCAATCTCATAAAACTCAGAAATATAAAACATTTCGTAAAAATACTCTATACACATACCAAGCCAGATATCAAGTCTATACCTGTATATGCCATTTGGTATAGACAATATACAACTGTCTTTCTACTTGATGCTTAAATGAGACAGAAGGAGTAAACAAGACAGAACATTGTTGCTATATATATATATATATATATATATATATATATATATATATATATATATATATATATATATATAACAAATATACTTATATGTATTAAGGTATTGCGTACGTATAAAGGTAAAAAAAATATTGTGACATTTTATCAATTTTCTCAAATATTGTAATGAATGTCAATATTTTTTGCATAATAGTATTGTACAAACCGTATAATTTCTAGTGGGAAAGCAGTGGGCAAACCCACACAAATCCGACTTCCGCTATTGTGTTTGAAACATATAAATGCTGTTGGATGTTCCTAAGAGTTAATCTTTGCTAATAGCCCACCTGAAGATGTAATACAACGAAACTTAGGTCGTGGTAAAGAACTTAAAGAAAGTAGAAATAATACTACATCACGTAGTTTCATTTAATTGTGAATAATTAAGTTCTACAAAATTAACGCCAAATATATTCAATATTTATATTGTACAAATTGTAAACTGTAAGTACCAACTGTACAATTTTCAAGACGTTTGTAGGGTTATGGATTCCAAGAGATTGCGGATATTAATATGAAAATTAAAAAAAAGAATTATAGAAGTGTAATAAAAAAAATTACGATAAAATGCTTAGCTTGAAGTGTGAGAAGGAACAAAGAAAGATTCAATGTTAAGTAGAACTGGAGAAGGTGGTAAGATGGGAGAAAAAACATCAAATGGTGATGAATTCCTGACTTCAGGTTCGAGGTCACTAAATAATTTAATAAAAAAGTAAATAAATATTTATAAAACGAGGTTGTGTGTTTGGGCATAGACCAAAGCCGTGAGATGATGGAGGTGTGAATGTGGAATAATTTCTTTTACTAAATACATAATCTGGAAGATATGCATTTGCTTCCAATTTATTACTGGCAACACAATCAAAACATTCCTAATGAAATCAATTATTTATTGTAAAATATACATTATGAGAGTCCTGTGCTTTAATTTTCATAGACAAATCCTTTAGTTATATCCTCGTGATGTGATAACATTGTTTTATAGCAAGTAAATTATAATTCTATTTTTTTTATACAGTAATAATACTTTGCATTGTACGTAAAATTTATTTATGTTACGCCAGCAATACATATTATTTTGATGTGTAAAATAATTAAAGGTTTGTATTAGTTTGATGGTCAATATTATTTATATATATATGTGTAAAAGCCAATTTATATAATGTTATGTAAAGCAAAATTATTTTTAAATTTTTTAATCCATGCCTGTTCTTACCATTGATGTCCAGCGGGGTATATGTGTCCCAAATAATTTTACAAAATATACCGCGAGAGAGATCCCAGTAACACTCTTGTCTTAAACGAAGTCTAATAATACATTATTCTTTGATATCAAATTACTTGAAACAAAGTAATTCTAGTTCCGTTATGATTCTGAAATGGTTAAAGGTGTCAAATTTTGAATTACGTGTTGTGTATGGAAGTGAGTCTTGGCTAATTAAATAGATGCACGGATCGAAAATGCTCAAGTATTATATTAGAAAATGGAAAAGTAATAAATGATTGAATGATCGCCGACAATATTTTTGAAAAAATTACAAATGACTATCTTCTATCTTATTACCGAGAATTGTGACCTACAAATGACCACCGCAGATAGTCTTTGTCTAAATTGATTCGTGCCAGTTCTTGCAGTGGTCATTTGCTTGTAATTTGATCAGAATAACGAGCCGGCCTACGACCATGGCATCTTGTACCCGTGACTTCCTAGTAAGATGATTCCCTGTAGGTTGTTAGGGTTTTCTCTTATAATATGGCCTAAGTAGGTGAGGATTCAACAGGTAATGTCCAATATAAGGTTTATATGGAAAAAGTTAGAGGAAAACTAAGGAAAGAAACTAACAGACTAGATTGAGGAATCTTTAAAACAGATCACTTCTTATTTGTCCTAGGTTGAAGATCATTAAAAAAATCGTCAATTGACAAAAATATCAATAAATACCTATGGCATTGTCGGTGAGTGGATCATCAGGAGACACGGTGGTGGAGATGCTGTTCATGTCGTTGAACTCTGTGGCGGATAGCTCGCGGCAGTCGTGGCCTGTCTTGTTGCAGATGTAGCATGGCTGAAATAGAACCGGGATACAGACAATAAATATTTTTTAGTTAATTTTGCATACAAAGAAACAGTGATGAGATTGATATAATTTTGACAGGCAACTAAAGCTTATCATCGGCTCAGTTGTCTAAATCACAACTATCTTCTGACACACTATTGTGTACTATCTCAAGCTTACTCGGACAAATGAATAGAGTGTATGACAAACTTCCTCCGTGTGACATATAATTTTTAAAAGTTTAAAAACTTAGCATAAAAAAGTTAAGTAGACTTCACACTCTATGAGGGTTACGTACACCCTTTGGCACATATAAATATTTAAAAGAGTATCCCTTAAATATTTATATGTGCCAAAGAGTGTATTAGTGTTTCTGTTAAATTATTTGTAAATATTTTTTTTCACCATGTAAATAATTGTCTAACATATCTTTCATTATATATTACTAGTAACATTGTTTTTTTTTCATAATTGTTATTTTTGTAGTTTTGAAGTCGGAGGTGATACCACTTAAATATTTATATGTGCCAAAGGGTGTATTTAGTGTTTCTGTTAAATTATTTACAAATATTTTTATTCACCATGTATTTTCATTCACATTTTAGTACTATCAAATAAAATTATTACCTTTGAGCAAAATGTTTCTAATTTATAAATGATTTGTTCATTTCGATACACAAGTGTTTTTTCAGTATTCTGTACACAATTTGTCTTCATACTTACTGAATATGCTTAGTATTGAGTTAGGTACAACACTATGTCCGGATACTATATACGAAATTTGTGCTATATATAACTGTTTTTAAAAAAAAAGAACAAGTACATAGGACTTTTTATTCTACGTAAATAAAAATTTAAATTTTCGTAACCTAAAGATATCACACTACAACTCTGATGGCGATAAAATATTTATGAAACCTTATTTTATTACAAAGGTAGAAATATTAATACAGTTCAGGTGACATTCCATCCGCTCATTGTACGCCAACAGCTTAAACCTTAAGTATGGTATTATTTAGAATGAAAATATCTAACACAACCAAAAGTGATATTTGTCGAATGCTTTTATAAGAAAAATTCGGCGGTTAAGTTAATATTGTGAAAATATTCAGCTTTCTAGATAATTTCCGGTTCTAGAAATTGCACCATATTTTCAATTGTCCGAAAATAGATGGAAAAAATTAGTACGCAAATTGTGATTGACAAATTTCGTTTATGTTAGTCAACTGACATCTTTCAAAAATATACATAGATATACAAACATTGTAATAAATTTTTTGCCGAAACATGAGGATATGCAAGGCAATTTGGAAGGCATGCAGAGTGGCAGCGCACAGTGGGTTCAAAATCAATATGCGGAAAGCCCAAGCAATGAGATTACATTTTTTTGGGAGTGGTGTATCAAGGACAGGAGGAACTGAAGAGGACATTGCTTGTCGGTCATCGAGGTTAGGGTCACCTTCGCACAATTCCACCCCACAAAAACTGACACGGAGAAGGAAACTCAAATTATTCCGGTCCATCATCAAAACCGAACTGCTGTATGGGTGCGACGCAAGGAAATTAATAAAAAGATGTTGAAAAGCGACTCCAAATCTTTGTCAATCAGTGCTTTAGAGATATTTTTCAAATATTTTAATCTAGTCTAATGAAGGCTTACTAAAATGATTCAAAGAAGTTACGATTGAGAACCTAGTAAAACATCGTAAATGGTACTGAAGAAAGGCAAGTTGTACTTTGTTACTATCTGAAAGTTAGCAGATGAGCTACCTCCAGGTCTTAAGTAAAAATTTCTTGTTTCTATATATTAATATGTGAAGAGAAACTTTGTACCCCTTTTTAAGCATATTGCGCGCACGGAGTAGTGGGAGATTTGGCATAGTTAAAGTTTACATGGAGTAGTGCAGAAAGCTTAACTATATATACAAAATGTGTTATAAATGCATCAAATTATATATTATAAATACATTAAAAGATTCATTGTTTACGTTCATACTGACAATGTCAAACACATTATATATTGCAAATACATTAAGAGATTCATTGTTTACGTTCATACTGTCAATGTCAAACACATTATATATTGCAAATACATTGAAAGATTCATTGTTTATGTTCATACTGTCAATGTCAAACACATTATATATTGCAAATAAATTAAGAGATTCATTGTTTACGTTCATACTGTCAATGTCACACACATCTGTAGTCAAACAATCGCACAGAGTAGAGATTGTCGCCAAAGCATTTTAAAATGTCAGATTGACTGAATGTATTTCGAACACATCTGAATTTTATGAATTTTGTGTGATTTCAAAGGTTCCTTTTTTAACAGTCTATGGAATATAAGTCGAGGCAAAAAAGCGTTCATTTTATATTTTGTGTAATAGATATCTGTGTTATAATAACTACGAATATAAGCTGTAATTGTGTTTTCTTTTAAACTGTTACTAACATTAAATTTATAATATATCATACGTATTGCAGGGAATTAAGGCAAACGACATACGCTAATGACGAATGTGTACACGCTCTCAGCTGACGTAATAGAACAAAATTTAAAAACGTCATATGCAATGATTATAGAGGTGTACTCTTTGACAAAAGAACCTCAATGTTGAAACTTAAAAATGTTATGAATTAAACTACTTTAAAAATAAAATGAATATTTATAAATACTAGTGGTCACTCAGTGGTCGAATTTTGACCACTTGCATTTATAAACATTCATATTATTTTTCATCTTTTAAATATTTCATCTGGTATATCTTTCTCAGACCTTAAAGTACCATACATTTATCATACATTTCTAAAAATGATTAGACCACAGTTTTCTGGTATACTGCAGTAAATTTAATAGTTTCAGAGATGGGAGAGAAGGGTGTACTCGTGTTTTTGTGGGCAGTATCAGGAATATCTCTAGGCTTATCTTACATAGAATTACTAACAATATAGTATAGTCATATAATACAGAAACCAGCATTATCAGACAAATATTTCTTAGCCTCTTTCTATCATGAAATATGCATTTCCATAATTACATTACATTATGGGAAGGAACATTAATTTTTATGGTTCTGTACCCCAAATTCAGAAAAGGAATCCTTATAATATCACTTATGTGACTGTCCATCTATCTGTCACACCTGATTTACTTAGAAAGATTGTGACATAGAAACTTGATATTTGGCATAGTAATACACATATTTATTTGTTTAGATTTTTTGGTATATTTATATCGGAATTAAATAACGGGTAAATGAAGTACTCAATTTTTTTTATGTGAAACATCTAATCATCCGTTTGGATAGAAGTTAAAATGTTCTGATGGCACGTTGCGACGTGCCATTTAGCCAGCTTTGCGTCTTGTCAGCCCTTTCCGACTTAACGCTTCCCTCTCTACTATACTAGACACACGCTACTTTACATGTGTTTTAGTGTATCAGCATTGTTTCTTATTTACTAACTCTTACAAATTTACTCGTTTATATCAGTGTTTATAAACTCCGTCATCGATGGTACAAAGTTCTTAAAATATTTCAATACAAAAATATAAACAAATTAGATGTTTCACATCTGTCAGGCATCCCGTGACGGCTCTAATTTTTTTAACTTTTATATATCGTGTTTTTTGTAATTTTAAATTGCACGTTTAAAAATATGTTCCCTTTCTCTTATTTCGGAGATTACTAGATTACTAAACCGAAAATCATGAAAAAAACAGGGTTGGAAAAATCTGACTAAAATATTTTAGGAAAACTGTAGATAGATCTTATAGAACTTCCTAGATCTTATAATATTTGAAGGATGCACCATGTTTACAATATACAGTAGGCAATATATTTCCGTTGTGAACAATTAATATTTGTAAATAGTTTAATAGAAATACTATGGACCCTTAAGATAATTGTCGCATGATAGTAAGATCCAAAAAGTTATCAAATTTTTTATCGAAAATGATTTTTTTTTGTTTTCCAAACTGCTAATGTGAAATCATTTTAAAAGGTTGTAAAAAAATAATTTTTGTGTTTGTTTTAAATAAAATGAAGTGTGGTGAAATACCTGCTTTTCTTGTAATGTTTGCCAATTTTTGAGAGTGATTTTTACCAAAACTAAACGGTAAATATTTTTTTTTCAAAGTGTCAATATAACATATTACATTAACCTAGTTTTTAGATAAATCACAAGACAGGTTTTTAAATAAAATGAAAAGTGTGGTGAAATACCTACTTTTCTTCTAATGTTTGCCAATTTTTGAGAGTGATTTTTACCAAAACTAAACGGTAAATATTTTTTTTTCAAAGTGTCAATATAACATATTACATTGACCTAGTTGTTAGATAAATCACAAGACAGGTTTTTAAATAAAATGAAAAGTGTGGTGAAATACCTACTTTTCTTGTAACGTTTGCCAATTTTTGAAAGTGATTTTTACCAAAACTAAACGGTAAATAATCTTTAAATTTTAAAATAAGTTTAGACATTTATAGTTTGAATAATATATAAAAAATTAGGCGAATTTCGTTGACAACGCGGTTTACATGACAATTACCTTAAATGTTTGTAAGTGTACGGAAGTTTCGTAGTACGAGTTTTACGTACGTCTAAAGCTCCCGAAATAGCGAAGCTTTGACAGACTTGACGGATGGACGTGATGAAGTTAACAAATATGCTCGCTTGCCTTGGGGAACTCTAAAAAAAACAGTGGCTACCTACATTTAAATGTTGTTCCGGTACGACCACCTCACCGCAGTGCGTCTCCACCCGGCAGGCGTCGATACAGTGCGTCCGACCGCCGCGTACGAACACCTGACGCGATGGGCATTTCCTGCGAAAGAACAAACAAACAATCATTAGAGAAATGAATACATCGTAAATTGCCCTATACATATTTTCCCACTAAATATTTTCATGAAAACGTTTAGTTCAGTACCAGCGTAAGAAAAGTTTCAGCAAAAGTAATAAAAACCCTTTTCAGGAAAAATCACGGTATTATTTTCTTTTATTATCTGTTTTTCTAACTATTTCATTCTGAATTTTCTGCTACCGATTATTAGTGACATTTGAATCTACAAACATTACTCATTAAAAGCGTTGTCCGGAAAATCGACGGCTTTTATATTTTAAATCAGTGAAAATAGATTTTTTTGAAGTGAAACTTCTTTGGGTATGATGAGATTAAATACCAAGGTTGAATTTCGTGTAATGTTGCAACAGTTGTAATTTCATGCAACAGTTGTAATGCCTGAATATGACGAATCTATCCCAAGAAGGACGGAAAATATGTGTGTTAATCGAGATAGATGAACACGATAAAATAAGACAAGAAGTATACACATTTGCGAAAACAAACAAAAATGGCGCTCACTACTGCCATCAGCTGTTTTGTACGTTATGTGTGTCAAAAGTAAACTGTCAAAATATGGTCTATATATATTTGATATATTACTAATTTTGAGTGTACTTCATCCGTTACAAAACTAACAATATATGTACTTAATTTATTTATTTATAAATCTGCAATGAGGCTTCATTGCATATATAGTTGTTATAAATATAATTTACAATGCATTTAGCCGTGATCTGGTACTGGCATTTTTTTAATTGACAATTGTCTATGTAAATTTGTATGAAGATTTTATTAGATGTTTACGTCGAGTTGTAATGACATTTTATTAATTTTTCTGAATGTATAGTATTAAAATCTTCTTATACGAATTTAGAACAATTTATGGACTTACATTAAATATGTTTTTTTTACTATTTAACTCAATATTTAAAAAAAAACATATCCTTCGCTTAATTATGTCTTGCAACTTTGCAGTGTACGCATGGACATGTGCTGTATGTATTTCAACAGTGAGTTATATTTATAGGTAATTAATATTTTTTTTCTTTTTAAAATCTTCTTTTATGAATTTAGTACAATTTATGGACCTACATTTAGCTGCCCTTAATCACGTTTCCAACTTTGAAGTGTACGCATGCGCATGTGCTGAATGTATTTCAACAGTGAGTTATATTTATAGGTATTTAATATTTTTTTCTTTCTCTGCTGTTTTACCCTTTACTATATACTTACAAAGCGAGCTTTATTTTTATCCGAACGACAGTGACAGTTCCGAATACCGAGTTTTATTTCTTAAAATTACTTTCTATGGCCATATCTCCAAGACAGTCGGTATAGATAGCCAAAAAAAAGAAAAAAAATAAATATATATATATATATATATATATATATATATATATATATATATATATATATATATATATATATATACAGGCTGTCCAGTGGCAGATTTCAAAGTTTGAACAAACATAGTTTCTGAACGCAACACATAAGAGGGGCGCGGGTGGCGTCGTTAGAAGCGCAAGCGGTGCGGATGTTTTAGTAGCCATGGAACAGAGGAGTGGAGAGCACCGCGCTTTTGCCGTCGAGGCGTACATTTCGAGTGGATTTTTGCTGTCTGTAGCACGCCGTCGATTGCCTGATGGACCATCGATCAACCACATTCAGTCATGAGTAGCAAGGTTCAAAGCTACAGGATCAACAATAAATAGGCCCAGGCCAGGACCTACACCATTGGTAGCCACGGATGAAAATGTCGAGCGTATTATGGTTTCTGTCGTTGAAAATCCCCGATTATCACTGCGTACACGTTCATCGATATTGGGAATTCCGAAATCAACTTTACAGGTAATAATGCAAAAAAAGCTCAAGTTCCATCCATATAAAATTCAAATTGTTCAAGATTTACACGATTCTGACTTTCAATTAAGGAAAACTTACGCGGAGGTGATGTTGTTGAGATTTCATACTGCTACCCGGATGGGCAACATATTCTTTAGTGACGAAGCTCACTTTCACATTGGAGGATATGTGAATAAGTAGAACTTTCGTTACTGGGATGTCCACAACCCAAGACAAATGCATCAAGAGTCTTTACATAAGCCTAAAGTAACAGGCTGGTGTGCCATGTCTGCATCTGCAATCATAAGACCTTATTTCTTTGAAAATCAACGTGGCCAAACTGTAACTGTGAATTCAGAGAGATATGCCCAGATGTTAAATGACTTTTTAAGAGTAAAACTACAGACTAGTCCATCCTTCAACCAAAACACATGGTTCCAGCAGGACGGGGCCACAGCTCACACTGCTAATGTGTCCATGAATGCAGTGCGGCAGTTATTTCCAGAAAAAACATATCCCGAAACGGTACCGTACCGTGGCCACCTAGGTCACCCGATTTAAGCTCATGTGACTTTTTCTTATGGGGATACTTAAAATCCGTTGTTTACAAAACAAATCCGAGCACTGTGACACAACTTAAAGAAAATATTTGTGCCGAAGTCAGTAGGATACCCCAGTCGTTCTGCAAACGCGTTTTTGAAAACATGCGTGCTAGACTCGAAGAGTGTGTCAGACTCGATGGCCGCCATTTAGAAAACGTCGTTTTTAAAAAATGAAATTCGCATTTGTTTTTATAAAGTTAAAATAAACCTACTTTGTATTAGAGGTGTAGTTTTTTTACAATTTTTCAAACATTGAAATCTGCCACTGGACACCTGTATATATATATATATATATATATATATATATATATATATATATATATATACATATATATATATACAAGTAAAGAAAAGAACAGGATTCAAGTATATTAATTTACGGCAAAATTTTTATTTTTTATATATTTTTAAATTTTGTTATTAAATGTAATTGATTGTCAAATATACTAAAATTAAGATGTTATTAATATTGGCGTTTTAATCGCCTCGGAATCAGTTTAAATAAGATTAGAAAAAACTACAGCCAACTCTCCAGAAATTATTGATTCGAATATAATTCAATAATTAAAACATAGAAATTTTGGAGGAGACAATAAAAGTATTAATTTTGTTTCATTCCATATGTCTTGTAATCTTGAGTTATTTGAATTTCAAAGACTTTTTTTTAAAATTTCATGTTAGCTAATTCTAAAAATATTGTTGACAATGTACACAAACATATATTGCTATCTCCATAGCCAAAACTGCTAGAATTAAAAAAAAAAGACGTGAGGTATCGTGGGACACTCCACAGAAACGAAGCTTCTTACGCATCGCATTTAAAATTGGATTTTTAACTTTTAATTGGTATAAATAAAATCGATATCGTAATAAATAATAGACTTTTCGAAGTATTATTCAGACAATGAAAACACTTAATCAGGTTAAGTATACCAAGTAAATCTCCTCGTGAAAGAATGATTCCGAGCGTCCAAGAGTCCGAGCGTCCAAGTTAGCCGCGAAGCGAAATGTTAAAAAAATATTTTTAATTTTATTAGTATAACGATGAAAAGTATTAACTGGCCATCTCTCCCTTACAACCATTTCTGATGGAATTTTACCCTACGCTTTATCAATATTCAAAATGTCAAGTGTCAACAGCAAAAAAACGCGTGTGCTTTAGAACACGACTGTAGTAAAACTTCAAATTCACAAAATATGAACTTTAAAATGAATTTACAATTTTATTCACTTTAAACGTAGAATATTTAATGTACTGAATAAAATAATAATTTATAAAATTGTTCAAGAACGAAATGAAATTACAAAATAATAAAAAAATCACCGTTCGCGTAACACTAGCAAACTCGCATATATATATATATATATATATATATATATATATATATATATATATATATATTTCATGCACTGGCTATGAGAGGAAGAGAGAAAGAAAATGTGTGCTCGCGTCCCTACAGTAATATACGAAATGTAACTGTCTTTTTGTCTTTTTGTTTTTTCACTCTTTCTGTCTTCACTAACTTATATCTCCCTCTCAACTTACGTTAGCCTCGCCCGATCACACTTTTCGTAACGCTCTCGTCACGCATTCACCAGCTTACTCCTCAAGTCAAGCGTGCGTAAAGAAGTTTTACTTCAAAAAAGTTGTAAAGAAAAAGACGTAATGACAGACAGACAGAAAGTCGGACAAGTAAGTACTTTGAAAACCAAAAAAACATTGGATCCCTTCGCGAGACGGCACATCGGCCATTGTTACGAATCTTTATAAGCATTGTAGGGCTTTTTCAATTGATATTGTATAAAAACGGGCCCACAAAAAGCCATCGACAATATATTGCCATTGCTTCCACGACCGCTCCGAACTAGACTTTTAAAGTATTAATTCTTTTCAGTACGAAAAAATTATCTTTAATATCGAAATAAACATTTCTCAGAATGCCATACAAAGGATCGAGGAAAAATAAACTTTTCCATTTTCCGATTACTTCTGCTACTTTTCTCTATTGTTGTGAGAGTGCGCGCACAGTAAGCACACATATATATGTAGCTACAAACGTGTATACATAAAGTTACCGTGTTCCATGTAAAGGTCAAGGAAAATATGTCGTGCTACTGTGACCGCGACTACTTTCGCGTGTGGAACTTTAGAAAATATTATTAAGTTATATTTAAGATCAATACACGCGACGCCCGATATCATAATAATTATGAAAGATAATTTTTTAAAGTAAGTACACTTTATAACGAAATATCAACTTGCTATATTTTTTTTTAATGATCGATCACGATAAAACATAGCCTGTATGTTACCTCAGTGTACTGACCTCTATTACATCCTACCAGTATAATAGACGTCAGTGCCCCAGACTCAACAGAATCTAGCAGTAAAAGCTTCATCAAAATCCTTTTAGCTGCTCTTGCGTGTTGCGCTGTCAAATAAATAGGCTCCCAGATAAACGAACAAACATGTCAAAAATAATGCTTTTTTGTTCTATTTCTTTTTTTATTATGTCCCGCTAGTACGTTTTGTAAACACCTTTAAGGTGCTGAAATACCAATTCTACATATATATATAAATATATATATATATATATATATATATATATATATATATATATATATATATATATATATATATATATAGACAAAAAAGTATAAAAAAACCAAATTTATATTGCCTGATACTAAATCTAGCATAGTGATTAAATTATGAATATTGACAACAGGTTTAAATTTAAAACAAAAATGAGGAAACAATGTGATCTTATAATGAATATTACTAATATTGAAAAATATTACGTGTGCAAGACGACTGAAAACGATGTCTGCCCTCATACGTCTACCCGCATTCGGATTGCTTACTCAAGCATCTATCCTTCCGGAACATATTCAATCTTCACCCCTGGCCATGCCCATTTGGTCAATCTATATCCGAGTGGCAAGGTTCATTGCGCGTTTTAAAATATACGTAGCGCCATCTATTGCTATATATAGGTACACCATACATTTGTGTAATTATTACGCACTTCTTTGTCGTTGTTATACTAAGGCAAAGTAAATGAATTTTAAAATAACAAAATCGCTCAATTACTAATCGTAAATAAAAACATTGCTAATCAAGTTAACCAACTGGGAAGAAATAAAAGCGAAATATTGCTTTTATTGGATCCTCATATTCTTCTAAAATACCATCCGAATTGACTAAACAGTTTTGCGTGATGCGTTCATAAGCAAACCCAGACAAACATTTCGAAAACAATATATTTGTGGTCTATTCTTATGTGCCACTAAATCATTATTGAAGTTATACTTCTTTAGGCGCGTTATGAAAAAATGATGAGAGTGAAATTTTAAGATTCGTCACACAAAAGTTACAGTATGAAGTTGCAGCGGTTGCAGTCTCGAAACAAAAGCTATTGGCACCATCGTCGCCTCTGTTCACTGTTTTCATATTAATAGTATTTATCCACATGTTTCTAGTGTCTACATTCACACACGTGTTTTAGTTTCAAATAAGTGCGATTTATATATGTGCTGATAAATTATATTCATTAGTGATTTAAATTCAATATTTTGATTAATATATTTACTATTCGTAAATATTAGTAAAAAAATTGTGTTTATAGACTTTTTCAAGTGCTCCAATATAATCGAGGTTGTCTATCCGTATGTATTATTTAATGATTCCAAAGAAGTATAACTTCTCACGCGCGTACATAAGTACACGCACCTTTTTTTCGTAAATATATTCCTAGCACATACAGCCCAATTCTCCAGTTTTATTACATGTATAAAAAAATCAGATATAGCACTCAGTGGAAAACCCCTAGAAATAAGTTAAAAAACAAAATCACAATAATAACTCTTTTAAGTGTTGAAAATATGCGACGAAAGTGAGGCGGCAGGGGAGTAAGCTTCCAACCAAGTTAGTGGCATACCTAAAGGTTTATGAAGGTTGTGATAGGTCACCCTTAAGTTGAACTCACGCAATGACATTTCGTGTGAAACTATATTTTGATTACAAATTGTATATGAAAATGTAATATAAGTTAAAATGAAGGTCAAAACTAACAGAAGAATTACGTGAGATTATCGCTGTTATATACGTAACAACTAAACTGAAAACGTAAATAAATAATTTTATATTACCGACATTAACAGCAAAAAATAATCGCTTCAAACGTATAGGTCCCACGCACGCGTTTTGACGTAGAATACGTGTTACCTTTGGAAATCCGAGTCTATAATTTATTTGTGAAAGTCACGAAAAACGTTGATAGTGAGAAATTTTATATATTGGAAACTAATAACGACTGATACAACAAAGCATGTTTTAGATACTTATTGATATTGCGATGAAGTCATTGGCTGTTGTAATCGTATTGAAAATCTTAGTCACGAAAATGGCGCTGCACGTTTATTTAGTTTAACTTCAGCCTTCGTTATGTAAGCACGATGTTTGTTTTGTCGTAAATTGTCATTTGTTTTGTCTTTTTGCGCTTTATCAAATATATTATAAATAAATCCTCAATATTAAATACTTATTAACACATAGTCTTTTGTACTGTGGAAAATCCATAAAAATAAAAAAAAAATGTCTAAAGTAAACATTAGAAAAATTATAGAAATTTTAATAGAGAGAAAGATTGAGAGATGGGAATCTAAAAAGAAGACCCAATGTTCAGCTCCGAGGGTCAACCGAAGTGAACAAGTGGTCGATCCAATTCTTATTCGCCATCTGGCCATAATGACGTATTCTACTTTTCCAATCTAGCGGCGATCTTATCTCAACACCTTTCTAAGGTTTCACATCTAAAATATCCGAAAAGGACCAGTAGTGATTTAAATTCAATATTTGATTCATATATATAATCCGAAACTCGACGTTACATTTTTGACTCCGAAATAAAAAAAATACAAAAATATGATCTAGAAATAGTCGTAGATCGATTACGAAATCTCCAAATTATGGCAAGAAAGCCCTGCCTAGGCTGTGCTGTGACGATCATCTAAAATAGTATTCCGAAAAACATTTACTAAACCAATGATTATGTATGTAAACACATTATACAATTATTTTTAACTGTACTAGGTGCTACAACAAATAAGGTCCGTATCGAAACGAATATAATTCGCTTCATCTCCATCGTATAACCAAAATAAAACCTGTATTAGTAGTTAAATAATTTATTACAATACAACACATAGACTATAAAGCTACACTTTTTAATTTATGCTTTTTAGGCGAGTTATGAAAAAAATGATGAGAGTAAAATTTTAGGATGCGCGCGCATGATGCAACAAAAATCGACAGGATGAAGTTGCTCACTACACATATATTTAAATGCGTGTGGTGACTGATGCTATATTCATGACAGTTACCGAGGTATTTGTAAATACACAACACATTTTTTATATTCATATAAACCTAAGTTATATCTGTGCTTTTAAATAATATTTGTTAGTCACTGATTAAACAGGGACCGCTAACAGGGACAATTAAACAGGGGCCGCTGTTTTTTTTTATTACACAAAAAAAAGTATTTACTGTGTATATTCGTGATAGAAGAAGTGCTTATACGCTTTTTAAATCTTTTTTAAGTGTATTTTTCTAAGTGAAATTAAGTTTCGGTATGTGTTTATTGTATGTATACATTATTACTTTATTATTTCCATTAATTTATTAGTGCGCTAAATAAAGTTATTCTTCTATTAAGCCAAAGAAGTATAACTTCTAACGCGCGTATGTAAGTACATCGATAATTTTTTTATGATATTATGGTAAATATGATTATATTATGGTAAGCAAGAAAGTTTCACTACGTTTATATGTGAAAATTTGCTTATCTCACGAATCACTGAATTTGTTATAAAGTTATACTTCTATTATGCCAGAGAAGTATAACTTCAAACACGCGTATGTAAGTAGATCGATCATTTTTTATGATACTATGGTAAATATGATATAATATGGTAAGCAAGAAAGTTTCACTACGTTTATCTGTGAAAATGTGCTTATCTCACGAATCACTGAATTTGTTGATACCATTTTCATTTTATATCAATTAACTTCTGAGGAAAGTTCGTTACGTCACCGCCTCCTTAAAATAAAATGTCAAAAAGGTAACATAAAGCTACTATTGGGACAACGCTGTATGTCTGTCGGTCTGTACATACGTCTGTTAAAGATGTCTAATATCTAAACGAAGGTTTATAAAATTAATAGGCATATGTAGCTTTTAGACTCAAACCTAGAAACGGTATTTAAAATAACTTAAAATCATATCTCAAACGGTCTCTCATACATGCGGAGACTGAATTTTTTTCTATGTAGGGGCGCGTGGGATACAGTCGAAAAGAACACTTTCCCTTAGAGCAGAAATCTGCTTTTTATTGTTTGTTCACTGAAAAAACAATGAATTGGTGGACCATCCAAATTGCAATTTCTAGACCCATTCCGTTACTAAGTCTACCTTAAAAACGCCATCATGTAGAAACCTGCAATTCAACTCTAGTATTCTTCATATCTCATATTTACACAACAAATACAAACAAGTACTGAACATATAATAGTAAACATGTTACGAGTAATCAAACCAAAGTACTCTTGAGAATTAATGGTATGTTTACCAGTGAATGTATAGCAGGTATCATTATACACAGAATGTAAATTAACTAATGGGCGTCACTTTAATCATTAGTGCCATGAATCATGTGTAATCCGGCAAAATGTTATTTTTTTTAATCAGTCGCCTAGTTTATACAATAATTAAATTTTGTATGAAATCATAATTATGCGTAAAATACCCTGTGAAAATATCGCGAAATGTCAGTTTGGCAACGTGGAATGTACCCATTGTAAAGTGTCTACTGTCAAAATGAAACCTCATTTACCTGGTTGAAAAAAGTAATTAAAGTCCTAATTATTTTGTAGAATGTATTTACATTTACCAACATTTTATATTCAAAGTTTCTTCCTCGTATTAGAAAACACGCGTACGTAGTAATTAAAATTTCAACGTGGGTTTTCAGTACACATCTGTAAGGCCCATTCAGTGTAATTTACTCTACGTACATAATCTGCCGTCTCTAATGCTTACGTTTTTTTCAGTAGTGTAGGATATTGGTTGTCTTTTTTTAATTTTATGTACTGACTTTGTTTATCTTTTTTTAATTGGATGTACATAATCTGCCGTCTCTAAAGCTTGTGTCTTTTCAATAGTGTGGGATATTGGTTGCCTTTTTTTAATTTTATGTATGACTTAAGATTAGTAATATACTACACCGTCTGGTACTCCAATGTGGCTATCATTTAAAGTGATTTAGCACATTTTCTTCCATATTTATTGATATTGTTGGATTAGTGACACCTGGACTCACCGGAATGATGAATTTATTCTCACGTATTCTTATGGTGGCATTGATACTTTTTTGGCCTTTACACGGTTGTCGCCGATTCGGATACCTCTCATCGTACGTTCAAATGCTTCTTTTATATTGTAAGGCGTTTGGCATATCCTAAAATTATGTCCAAATATTCACTTGCACTAAAAACCGATATTTCATTAAGTCTACTCATTCGATATAACAAATATTTAACAAAAATCAGCGACGCGGAATCAACACAAATCAACTGTTATTTGACAATACTAGAGATACTAAGAGATAGTTCTCTTCAAAGAGACTGAAACAATTTGATTGGTTGTAGACATTTGTGAGTGTTGCCATATTAAATAATAAATAATCCATGAGATTTATTTTGAAATGGCAATTAAAATTATAGTAATATTATTAATAACAAGCAAAAAAAACAAACAATATCGTATCATCATCATATATATTAATACGCTAAGGTTTTAAGATGTTACTCTCCCTTTTTAGAAAAAAACCTCACAACTAATCCACATAAATTATATATCATTTTATAGATAATTGCTTGCTCTACCGGCATCCACAACTAAAAAATTTATTATTGCTATTGTTTTTGCAAATTAATTAATTATTAAAATTATATACACAAAACATCTAACGGCTCAACGTCAATATGATTGACGGTCGGTAAAATTTTTGTTTAATTTCAAATCCACTCACGTATAAATAAAGTGGCGCTTTAGCTCAATGCTTTTGATACTTGCGCCTCTATATGTCAATTTTAGTAAAATATTTGTTTGATCTGTCATCTGAGCTTCATAATGGAATAAATAATGCGAAGACTTCGCACGGGTCACGCTAGTTAACAGTTATACCGATAGGTTTATTTTAAAAATCTATAATAGTATTTTTATAATCTTAAATATTTGGGCACATTATGGATGGATGTTAGTAGTTTTTAAATTGTAATAATTTTGATTTACGAATTGTAAATAAGTTTAACTTTGAAATTTAATTGTTATATCCTTTTCTTTTTTACCCTTTTTTTATAAAACTGTGCAAATGAAAGGGATAGTTAAGTTAAATTCAAGAAGGGTTTTTATTTCTAGAAAATAAGTTCGGTAAAATTACGAATTCAATCTCGTAACAGTGAACACCAATCAGAAAGCGTTATCACACAACAACCCATTGATTTTAACATTTCCATATACAGAACAGGTCATTTGATTAATTTTTCGTTTTCAACAATTTTTGCAGAGTTGATACATTTGTCCTCAATTATACCTTAAAAGCAAGCAAAATTCACAATTAAATCAAGTTTTAGCAAAGTAAACGGTTGTAATTTGCCAAAAATTGACGCTTGGCTGATTTTTCGCATCAAATAGTGACTTTTGTTCTATCAGAATTTCGGAATGTTAAAACTTCAATATTATTTACATTATTTTTTACACAAGTGCAAAATATGTATTATAAGCTGCAATAGTATTATTTCAGTTTCGTAATCAGTAACCGTTTATTTTTATACAAAAAGAAAGGTGCGTGTACTTATGTACGCGCGTGAGAAGTTATACTTCTTTGGCATCATTAAATAATACATACGGATAGATAACCTCAATTATATTGGAGCACTTGAAAAAGTCTATAAACACAATTTTTTCACTAATATTTACGAATAGTAAATATATTAATCAAAATATTGAATTTAAATCACTACTGAATATAATTTATCAGCACATATATAAATCGCACTTATATTTTTTTATCCAATAAATTCAAATGAAAAAGCGGCTCTCTGCGTCAATATTATGTACTTGAAGTATTTTGGTTACGTGAAATTAATAATCATATCTATCAAAAGATGGCGCTGCGCTGACGTAAGGAAATTATAAACTAATTGATATTTTAATTCTGTATGAAAAGTGAATACAAAATAAAGATAAAAACAATATTACCATAAAGCTAAATTCCTGTTAAAAAAATATTGTTTTTATCTATTATCTGCATAAATTAAAATCATCATCAAGTAAATCTGCATCAAATGGTAATATTGTTTTTAAATATCATCTGCCTCTCTGTATAAGTATTTATCTGTGAAACTTGGATATTAGATTTATTAGTAATATAAATAAAGAATCACAATTAATGAAATAAAACATTTTTAAATTATTCGAAAGACAAATAAAATGCAGAATCTAAAAATAAAAAACTTGTCTTGGAGGCGCCGGGTATCGATCTCGGTACCTCTCACATGCTAAGCGAGCGCTCTACCATCTGAGCTACGACCCCAACGTAAGTTTAGTACAAAATATTGGTATTAATATATAGTCTCAATAACTGCAACTTCATACTGTAACTTTTGTGTGTCGAATCTTAAAATTTCACTCCATCATTTTTTCATAACGCGCCTAATGAAGTATAACTTCAATATATTGCATGGTAATTGATAGTAGTTTTGTCGTTAGATTTGCGAAACAACTTAATCTCAACTCATACATTATTATTTTATCAATAAACTTGTAAAAATAATGATTGTAAAATTCATCAGTGTTATTTTAGGTTCAGAAATAAATTGAGTGTGAGTCCTACTAACGTATTAGCTCAGAGCTTCGACATTTTAATGTTTTTCTATAGATAACACAATCGGAAATCATTGTTTAAGACAGAACCTCTATCACAATGATGTTGCAGTGAAAACACAGTTTATAGAATAGGTACTTAAACTGCAAATAAATACTTGCATCAAAATGATCGTCAAAAATATATATTCATGAATCTGTAAATAAACTACGAGCTCATTGCAAGTTTTAGCCACTTTTCTTGCATTTTCTTTATTGGTTGAGAATATATATATATATATATATATATATATATATATATATATATATATATATATATATATATATAATTTATTTGGTGTTTTAATAGTTGTGCTTTTACATTGGGGTACTACATAGTACTTGTAACAAGACGAATTTATTTTTAATTACACAAAAGATGCAATTGTCATACACAGATACGATTGTTTTGATTTGTTTCATGAATAGTGACGTCATTTAAGACGCCTTAACAGTCTTGAGTGTTTTCAAGATAAATTTAAATGTTTTTATTTTAAACGCTAAATACACAATGTAAATGTATGACGCCTTAACAGTCTTGAGTGTTTTCAAGATAAATTTAAATGGTTTTTTTAAACGCTAAATACACAATGTAAATGTATGATTTTTGAAAATATCTTTTTTTTGGGTTAAATAGATGTTAAGGTGAATTATTAGTCAATTTCTCAAATTTAGTCAACTAGGCTAATATGCAATATTGCCACATTTCTTACGTTTATCGAAATAAAAGATATGGGTTGATGCATTTCCATGTTATTGTCTTATGACAATTTTCAAAATTTCAGAACAGAAAGTTAGATTTTTAAAAAAATAGGTGTATTGCAATCGACCCCTGATGCACTATTACAAATTGAAGTGGTACCCTTTAATTAATTTACGTGCTGTATATTTGGTAAAAATAATAATAATACTTGTAAATACTATATATTAAATGGATTAATAGGACCACTATATACTTTTAAATGTCTGTATGTACTTAATTGTGTACGGAACCCTCGTACTTGGCAAGTTTTCTTTTTGAATGTGTCATATTCTCCACGCGTATGTCATCTCTACGTTTATGCTAGGAATATCCGTCTGTTTAAAGTTTAGACTTTGTCAGTCATCGGTTTGAGTTAGGGATGATCGCTGCGTCTGATTAGCTTCTTTGTCCAGCTTCTGTCTGTTCTAACTTATTCTTTCTCCTTATTTCTTCTTTCTTGCGCCACTAACGCGGCCCACCGGTGAATTTTTAGGAGTCTTACCTTAAAAGAAATTAAACTGATTCCCTCATAAGGCGAGTTACGCGTCCGTCTGTCACATCGGTTTAACATACGTCGCAACAATATATAAAATATATTACTCAGAGCTTTGACAAAATTTTTGACGAAAGTAAAACCGTTACGGTGAGTAATATATTTCAAAACGCTATATTAAAATTGAAATCAATTAATTTATCAATTGTGAATAAAAACAGTACAACTTTTACCAATTACGTAAATAATAATTTAAAAAATGAAGGACCAGTATATTTAGTAACATAAATCGCGATAAAATATTAAAAACAAGTAACGACATTTTACGTTTTTATTATAAGGAGGCGGTCACATAATAAACCTTTCTCAAACTAAATTGACATAAGCGAAATGGTATTAACTAACTTAGTGGTTCGTAAGATAAGTACATTTTCACAGATAAACGTAGTGAAGGTTCTTAGCGTACCGTGATATGATCATATTTACCATAATATGGTAAAAAAACAAAGCTTTGTTATTTATTTTTTGTATATGAATAAGTTATTTAGCTTGTTATTAATACAGGCTTTATTTTGGTTAAACGATAGATATAACGGATTATGTTTATTTAAACACAGATATATAAAATAAAACCTGTTTTAGTAAGAAGTTAAATAATTGATTAAAATAAGTACGGATTATGTTTATTTAGACAGAGTTTATTTGTTCGTAACCCCTAGCACATTTAAGAACAGTTGTTTAAATGTGTTTAGATGCATAATCATTCATTTTGTGAATGTTTTTCAGAATAAGATTTTAGGTGATCATTACAGTGTAGCCTAAATAGGGCTTTAAATACCGGTATTAAGAAATTTCGTAATTTAGGACTATTTTTATAGAATATTTTGATTATCGGAGTCGAAAAAAAATTCTGGAGTCAAAAATGTAATACCGAGTTACCGTTGCTATTAAAATATTGAATGCGAAATGTATGTATGTGTGTATATATATATATATATATATATATATATATATATATATATATATATATATATATATATATGCACTCTAGCGCATATGTACATTAGAGTTTAGAAATATGAGTAAATTTTCATATATATATATATATATATATATATATATATATATATATACATATATATATTTAAGAAAATATAATTAGAAAGGGTTTAATTTCAGAGGAATACCGCCTCTTTTCCAAAAAGCTGTGTTGAAAGTTGATTACTTGTAAAATTACCCGTATTGCCGTGTATAATTACTTTATCATTAAAACCCAAGGCTGGCGCGCTGGCCGTTAATAAAACAAACACCCGCGGGATGCGCAATAGTTGAAAAAATATCATCTTTAATTTTTATTTGAAATGCTTAGTTGTAAAACCAATATTTTAAAAGTAATTGTGCTCTGAAGTCTTTATTTTCTAGCAAAAAGTAAATATTTAAAATGAAACAGTTTTATTTTCTCTACGAAAAAGGTTTTTCGGATTTTCTTTATAGGATCCGCCGGCCTCACAACGGAAAGGGTAAAAGATTTGGGGTGCGTTTATATTTATATACTCCACACTAAAATAGGGTTCATAGCAATAATGAAAATTTACTCATATTTCTAAACTCTAATGCACATATGCGCTAGAGTGCATATATGTGTGCGCGTATGTTATATAAATGAAAATTATTTTAAAAAGGGTAGTTTTTAATAAATTCAAATACTTTTTCTTTTCAGTATATTTCAAAAATTACTTAATAAAACTTGTTAAGTGCGAGGAGAACTCATACTACGAGAGCATTCTATAAATGCTTAGACACTTACAATCATTTAAGGGTTCATTGTATGTCTTGACGTCCTAAGCAAGTCAGAACCCGCACTTGACTGCTCCTGGATTGGAGGATACGACGTTCACCAGATCTACGTCATTGTTGGCTATAAAGTCTGCAGAGAGCTCGTTGGGTCGATTACCAATAAATACTCCTCGTCGGTGTGAGACAATTTCCTTATTAATTAAAATCGCGCTTACAGAGTTGATTATTGTTTAAACTTGAACTGTAGCGAACTGTTGAATTGAATTCCAAAGTGAACTGCGGAGTGAACTCGAACTGGATGTTGAACTTATTGTTGCAGCGTCGTAACCTCTGTTATATGCCGCCATGTAACCCTTTGTGCGGCTACCTGTTGTCACGCTAGGGGTTATTAACCCACGGCCACCCGATCGTCGAGTTGGTTAGAGCGGTTGCCCGGAACAATTTTTATTATTAAGTTTTATTAAGTATACAAACATATTGCCGAGTATACCTTCCATAGACGTAAAAATACTTGCAACTTAATATTTGCAACTATAATACAAAACAAAACAAGGCAATCTTCATAAACGCCCAAATATATTTTTAACATTTAAATGAAACTACGTGATGTAGTATTATTTCTACTTTCTTTAACTTCTTTATCACAACCTAGGTTTCGTTGTACTACATCTTCAGGTGGGCTATTAGCAAAGATATATAAGATAGATCTTTGCTAATATCCCACCTGAAGATGTTGTAATACAACGAAACCTAGGTCGTGGTAAAGAAATTAAAGAAAGTAGAAATAATACTACATTATGTAGTTTCACTTAATTGTGAACAAAGAATTTCTACAAAATTAACGCCAAATATATTCAATATTTTTAACATATTAAAAATTATTTATAAGAAATAAATATAACAATAAAAATCGAACGAGATTTGGTATTGGATTTGGCATTCCGAGCAACACTTATATACATATTTATATGGTTTATTTATTGGTCAAAACATATGATGGGCTGCGCAAGCCCAGTACAAAATATATGTAAATTCAACTTAATTAAAATAATAACACTTAACACAATTTAAACAACGCACAGTATACACACATTGAATTATCCATGTAGTTAATTTAAATTTACTTGAGCGCGGCGCCAGTCTGGTGCCAGAGCATTAGATGTTATATATAATAATATATTATGAATATATATATATATATATATATATATATATATATATATATACATATGTAACCGCTTTCACTGCTGGCAAAGCGCAACACGTCATATCATAGCTACAGGTATACTATTAACATTAGCATGCCGGTGACGCGAACCCATAAGATTTTCCCTTAACAAAAATGGCTCAACGCGTCTAAGGAAATTTTCACTTAAAAAATTAACTCAATATACTTATTCATAACAAAAAAGTTGCTTATTTTTGAAGTCGACCAATTTCAATTGTTGATCAATTTCAACAAAAAATTTTTGTTATTATAAATACGTCATTTCTGAAACTATTCATACTGGGAGTATATTAGAAGATAAGATTTTAAATTTAAATTATAAATTAAGTAAAGTTTTAAATTTATTTAAGTGCTGGCACTGACTTTGAAAATAAGTAACTTAGTTATTTATTGTGAATAAGTAGGTACCTATTTCCAGTGTTCCAAAATTACTTTATTTCAGAATGTTTGTAAGTACGTTCAATTATTTTATTTCTTAGAATTCTGTATAATTATTAAAAGTCGTCGACAGAAGTTAGTATATAGATAATTTCCTCTTTGTCTAAAGTTGCTTAGGAACAACATAAAAGCGAAGCGATAGCAGTAACCGTCAATGGTTAACTGTGAGTCCTTGAGGAGTTTCCTTCTATATATCCGAAGTCCAACATCAGATCTTGGAAAATAATAACTACCAGCAGTAAATATCTTGAATTACAGTTGACTTACTACCATTCGTTAAGGAGTTTCATTGTTTATCTCCAAAACTCATCATTAGACCCAGACCTGCTCGACGGTGTAGTTATTTGCAAAGTACTATCAGTAGCACGTTAATCATGTTTGTTTTATCATCATGTTCCTTAAATCACGTTTGTTTATCATCACCATGTTCCTTGAATCACGTTTGTTTTATCACCATTGTTCATCTCCAAAACTCATCATTAGATCCAGACCGGCTCGACGGCGTAGTTATTTTCAAAGTAACAACTATCAGTAGCAAATATCTTGAATCACGTTTGTTTATCATCACCATGTTCCTTGAATCATGTTTGTTTAATTAAGAAAAAAATACGCGTCACACATGCATTATAATCTCCTTCTTTTTTGAAGTCGGTTAACAAAAAACAAAGAAAACCGCGGTGTATTTACTTTTGGTATTTTCAACGTTTATATTTTCTTCATAAGGCTAGCTGTTCTTAAGATATTGGAGAAAAACTATATATAAAGACAGTGGCTGAACAAGACGCCCTTGTCATATTAATTTTGTACTCATAATTGGACTCGCTGATAAACCCCGATTAAAACATCGTTGTAGAGATGTTTCTGCAAATAAAAACTCCCTTTTGGCTTGGATACCCATACACTATCGCATGGACACATCACTACCATCATACACTCACGTATTCAAACACACGCATAAATTCGAGCGGTTATCAAGTTGATAACCGGACTTTCGGTAATTTTATCTTTGATTAACGGACTAAATCAATTACGGAGGACGTGTCAACGCAATCATTTTGTTTATTATTAAGAGTTTCTTAGATATTATTCAGAATAATTTGTTCTTAACAATTTTAGGTGTATTCACAGTTCGGCGTGGGTTTGATTCGTTCACGACCCTGAGTTTAGAGATGCACTAAAAATGTAACACAGAAAAAAGATAAGTGCAAATTTAAGCATTTTAAATGAGGCTTTTTCAGATTGAGTCTAGCATTAGGGTCTAATATATTTAGGGTGATTCTAATACAGGTTCATATGTTTTGAGTAACAAGTTCGGGAGGTTTTATCCCTGCTATCAGCCCCCCCCTCCCACTAAAATTGTTAATAGTAATGTAAGCTGACTATCTATTTAAAAGTATACATAGGCAGATGATCATCTGCTGCGCTTCAATCGCATATATGCGAAACTGAGTGGGGAGCATTTCGATTGAGTCAAATAACATTTTGAAAAATGTATAAGGCAAAAGCTATTCATTAGATCGTGAGAAGTATTTTTTGTCCCAAAACTTTTTCTCTAAAACTAATGGTTCAGAAGAAAGGTTATGAAGAAATAAACAATCATACTGTTTATGACAATTAATAGCAATAGATTTTTTTAATCCAGATAATTTTATTTCAATTTACACCTTATTCTCAGTGTTCAGCATTTCTTCAGATTTTTCTGAACGTTCTTTTAATTCGGGGAACGACAATTTTGAAGCTTTTTCCCAAAAGTCTTTAAATAAATTATAAAAAAAATTCCATATATATAATAGAACTCGGGCTTTAATAACATTTCATTTAACACTCTATACTAAATAATAATTGGAAACTAAATAATTAATTGTTTATTTCACAATTTAACCCTTATAGTTAACCTCACAAGTAAAATTGAACTTTTCACACTTATAATTGAACCACCATAATCTTATCTGTGTTAAATATACAATTTTTACAATGAGGGATATTTTGTAATCACCAAAGACAGACGCTTAAATGATTACATTAGTGTTTTATTTTGGCAAATTTGCCACGGAACACTAAAAGTGAAATTCGGACTTTTCTATTTCATGCGTTTCGCCTTCTGTCTCACAAAGAAAAGTGCGCTCGGGAAATGGCGGCGACAAACTATGAACTGCATCAAAGAAAATGGACTTAATCGACATCAAATTTGGGCTATTTGCCTATATCCTGATTAATGACAGTGTAATCGATTAACGGCAGTGTCAAGCCTTTAAGTATATTTTATCAACGAAAACTCGCCTTACACCTGTGTTATGATGCAAAGTGTGCTCGCCTCATGAAAGTTCGCGCTAAGCCTTCAAGTGTATTACATGAAAAAACATGGGATTAAAACCGACAATCGACATCGAAGTCGGACTCTTTTATTTTCTTAGTTTCGCCTGTGTTACGATGTGAAGTGTGCTCGGGTAATGACAGTTAGTGCCAAGCCTTTAAGAGCATTTCATCAAAGAACCTATGATTTAAATAGACATCACATTCGGGCTCTTCTATTTTATGAGTTTTGCCTACGTTACGATGCGAAGCGCGCTGAGCTAATGACAGTTATCGCCAAGCCCTCAAATGCATTACATCGAAGAACATGGGATTTAAACCGATATCGAATTCAGATTTTCTTATTTTATGAATTTCGCCTGCGTTAGGATGCGAAGTGTGCTCAGCTAATGAAACCTAGCGTCGAATCTTCAAGGGTATTACTTCAAATAACATGGGATTTAAACCAACATCAAATTCAGACACTTATTATTTTATCAATATCGCCTGGGTTACGATGCGAAGTGTGCTCCGCTAATGAGAGACAGCGGCAAACCTTCAAGTGTATTAAATCACAGAAAATGGGATTTCAATTGACATTAAATTTGAACTCTTATACATATATTATGAGTTTCGCCTCTATCTGAAAGCGAGGTGTGCTCGGCTAATGAATTCAATAAGGAAATATATTATGTCGTATATATGTATAATTCTATAAAATGTAATATAAAATTGCATATATATATACATATATATATATATATATATATATATATATATATATATACACACACACACACAAATATATATATATATATATATATATATATATATATATATATATATATATATATATATATATATATACATAAATATACATTTCAAGAAAACAATAAATGTAATAAAAAGTTAGGTAATGAAATATAAGGCTATTTATAGTAAACAGGTAATATTACTTAGGGATATTATTTCATAAAATAATTTCAGGATGAATACTAGCTACATAGAAATTAATGGTTAGTTCCATCGCACTAACGAAATGTAAATGTCCACTTATATACATGCAACGTGTGTGTCATTATTTCTATTCCCAACAGAGAAAGTATTTTTTAATCGCATTAAGGCCTATAAAAGAAAAATTAATCCATAATTAAATGAAACTACGTGATGTAGTATTATTTCTACTTTTTTTAAGTTCTTTACCACGACCTAGATTTCGTTGTCTTCTAGAATCTTTGCTAATAACCCACCTGAAGATTTAGTACTAGAACGAAAACTAGGTCGTGGTAAAGAACTTAAAGAAAGTAGAAATAATATTACATCACGTAGTTTCATTTAATTGTGAATAATTAATTTCTACAAAATTAACGACAAATATATTCAATATTAGAAAACTTAATACTACGCCTTTACCACATGAACATGAACAATGGTTCGGATGAGGAGACTGAAGTTTGAAGATGTACTGTTCAACTTTCAATATTCTGGCGCCACTAATATGTAGTAAGTAATCTAGATGACTTCGATAGCGCCTAACCTTCAGGAAATTGGAAATTCAAGGTTTGACCTTAAACGAATCTGTTAAAAGCAATTAGTCAAATCAATGAACACCGAATTGCTAGAAATATAACATTTATGTCAAATTAACAGTTTTATTAACGGCACGCGTAAACTTTTGTCTGTGACGATATTTACTAACACAGCGCCTAAACTCCAATACTGTCCAGTGACCTCGGCGAACGTAGAACCTTCCTTTTCAGCATATAATAATATTTTTAGTGATAAACACACACCTTTACCACTAATCATTAAGAACAAATGATTTCAAAGGAGTTTATGAATATAAATTAATACTTTCATTCATTGATTTCATGGATTAAATCAACTGCTCATTCTTTTTGCTTCATTTTATACTAGCTGTGCCTACGACTTCGCTCGCGTGTAATTAGGATTTTTTTCTCCTATATATTGCTCCTGGGTATATACTATTACTATACCGGTTGATTTGGTTGATTCGGTTGATTTTGCGTGATACCCGCTCAAATTAACATAGATACAGACAGAGAGACATATATTCTAAAAAAAACTTTCTGGCTTCTATTATAATTCCATATGGTAAATCAATAATATTCTTTTTAATATTTTCAATATTCAATATACAATATAATGTACAGAATTCACTCTGTTACAATTTTATTTTATGTATAAATTCCACATTTCACATTTTACTTTCATATTTTAAGCATTTTTAACGCATAACAGCTCTAGGAATAAACGACAGAATGCGGGACCCCACTCGTAGTTGGCTGCTCTACTTTACCCGTGACACGTCCATCGACATTAACAAATCCCATCGTATCACAGGGTCATAATATCGATGTAATTTGGCTCTGCGCGTATCAAATACTCGACGTTAAGACAATAAACCCGTGCATTAAAGTCGTCTTAACGTGCGTCTCATAATTCACACAAACATCGATAACACTGTGCGCGAAGAAATTATTTAAACTTTTATTGTGTTTGACTGATACGTGTGTGAAAACATATTTTGTACGGTAAGTGTTCTCAATAATACTAATTTTATAAAGAAAAAACTTTTGTTTGTTTGTGCTTTAGGGTATTGAATAAAAATGGCTTATTCGATTTATAATGTTCCGATGGACAAAAGATAAGTGAACGTCACGATTTAAGTGAAGTGAGTAAATGTGCGCCGGGTGATTTTATGAGTTAAACGTTTAACCCGTTGCAGCTACATCAATATAGTGTGTGAATTTGCAAAGTTGAATACGACAAAGTCGAGAAGTAATTCTCTTCAAAGACCCGAAGAAAATCGTTTTTCAAAATTAAAGGCTTTTCCGAGTTATTCAAGTTCAAAGCCGATATTTTTTGGAAAATTACCACCATATTTTCCACATTTTTCATTCTCATTTTATAAAATATAATTTAATAGTTCGATAATTTTTTTCTATAAAACTAAAAACACATCAGTTGACGATTATATTCTTAACCCTGAAACGTACAATTTTTTTTTAAATTTTTCAAACGGCCATCATTTTTAAATACGCTTTGATTAGGTAGACTTAAATGTAACTAATTATGTAATGGAATCAGCGAAACTAAATTTCATGCCAATTATTGTATCATCATGAAATCTTGGCATTTGTGTGTAGTTCTGATGACAATACAATAATGTTATAAAATTAAAAAAAAAATTAATTTTAAAACAAAAAGAAAAACAAACAAATAACGGAATTTTTAAGTGAAAAAATGACAATAAGTAAAATAAATTCATAAAATAAAAAAAAATAGTCCAAGAACCAATGACAATACAATAATTTCGAGAAATTAAAAAAATACAGACTTAAAATAAAAAACAGAAACAAAAAAAGTAAAAATAAATTAACAGTTTAAAAAAAACTTGCTTTTACAAAATACTGCACTAAAAAGAAAAATCCTGAACTGAGAATAACCTGTTTTCTCTGTCTACTCAGTAAGGACTTTAGTACATGCCATGTTTGTTATTGAGTGTAATATTTGAGTGTAAAAGCGTGTCTCGTTTTTCTCAAAACTAAATTATTATACTTCTCAAATTAATATTAAGTGAATGAAACTTAATATTTTAGTTAGATATCAAAACAAAGTGCCCCACGCGTCTATACTCAAATATTATACTAAATAACAAACATGACTTACACTAAAGTCATTACTGAGTAGACAGAGAAAACAGATTCGATAATTATTTTTTGCTTTTTAGTGCATTATTTTATAAACGCGTGAAACACGTGTTTACATTAATATTAAGGGAATGAAACTTAACATTTTAGTTAGATATCAAAACAAAGTGCCCCACGCGTCTATACTCAAATATTACACTCAACAACAGACATGGATTACACTAAAGTCCTTACTAAGTAGACAGAGAAAACGTGTTCGGTAATTTTTTTTTAAATTTTTAGTGCAATATTTTACAAACGCGTGAAACACACATTTACATTAATATTAAGCGATTGAAACTTAACATTTTAATTAGATATCAAAACAAAGTGCCCCACGCGTCTATACTCGAATATTACATTCAAACAATAAATATGGATTACACTGGAGTTCTTACTGAGTAGACAGAGAAAACACGTTCGGTAATTATTTTTTGCTTTTTAGTGCAGTATTTTGTAAACTCGTGTTTCTTTTTATTTTTTAAACTATTAATTTATTCATTATGCAGAATTTAAAAAAAAATGGTTTTCTCTGTAAAAATTGAAGAGAATTACCTCTCCGCGTGTTTTCCCTATTTAACTGTATAGCCTATATACTTTATTTATAACATTTTGATGTTACCATATCGGGCTGTATAGTCTCTAGTCGACTAACGCGCAACGCAGACTAAAGACTTCTTGTAGATGGTGAGATGGCGGTTGAAAAGTAACCACTTTTGTCGGACAAGGTCAGTGGTCGATTTTTTATCGTCAAGACACGCGCCGCCGACTGTCCTTTTCTCGTCACCGCATTTCAACTTGTAACATTTTATCGGCGAAAGTCGGTCTGAGTTGCTCCGATTTTTTGTAGGACCGACTTATGTAGAGCGTGTTCGCTAAAGTAATAAATCTGGATTGTGTTTAAACCGTCGAGGACACCGTTAATAAATTAACCATAAATAAATATCATATAAAAGCGGTTAAAAACTTTTTTGCCCGGGTTAAGCCCTAACGTGTATATAAACAGCTATGTTTATATAAACAGTACGTAAATATAAACAGCTATGTAATAAGCAATGATATATATAAAAAAAAATGTTTACTGACCTAAAAAAAATTGGCAAAGACGGGCAGAACGGTCAAGTACTATCCGGACTAAGGCAAGTTAAATGTGTTCTCTTAATAAAAAAATATTTTTAAATTCTTAGAATAATGCCAAATGAAATAAGACACATTCTTTCTTATAATATTTTACAACTAAAAAACTGTTTTTCTTATTTAAAAATACATCGAGAAAGAATTAAGAAAAAAAATTAAAAAACAATATTTTTTTGTTATACATCAAAACAATAATTTGTAGAGAATTTAATAATATAAGTTATCATTTGTTTACCGGTTACAAACTTTCAACACGCTGTAATTTGTAAAATATTAATTTTGAGAAAAAAATATTTTAAATAAATTTTGTAGAAAACTTAATTCTTTATAAAAAAGACTTATATTTTTAATTATATACATAACCGATCACAAGATATTACACAAATTGCGTTTTTTAAAATGGCGTACAAAGCCAGCGCACCACCCTCCCACTGTTTTCCGGAAGTGTTGCAAACAATAATAAAAAAAATTGCACTATTTACACTTTTCTGTTACCTCACTGATGACTGGACTAACAGGAAATCTTAAAAACAAAGGTCATATCCATCCAGCGCGGTTATTTACCCGATTCGATTAAGTTCTGAACACAAACCCATAAAGTTATTATTATTAGTTCTTACTAATAATATACTTAAAAGTTGGTATCTATTACATTTGTAACTATATTAAATCTAAGATTGTACCATTATATTTTATTATAACGCCCTCAGAGATTATAGAGTGGCATTTTGAATACAACCCCATTTTTCACCCACACTTGTTTTAGCTATTATTCTGTGTTACACACTTTAGATATAAACAATACTTTTTGAAAGACGCTACACTAAAAACACTTAATTCTGTCAATATATTGCATTTCAGTTTGAATATAACTAAACTACTTAATTTTGACAATATACTGTATTTCAGTTCGAATATAACTAAAAAAAACTTAATTCTGGCAATATATTGTATTTCAGTGTGAATATAACTAAAAACACTTAATTCCAGTAATATATATTTTTTTCCGTTTATATATAATAAAAGCACTTAATTCTGGCAATATATTGTATTTCAGTTTGAATATAACTAAAAACACTTAATTCCAGTAATATATTTTATTTCAGTTTATATATAATAAAACACTTAATTCTGGCAATATATTGTATTTCAGTTTGAATATAACAAAAATAATTAGTTCTGGCAATATATTGCATTTCGGATTAAATGTAACTAAACACACTTAATTCTGACAATATGCTGTATTTCAGTTTGAGTATAACAGAAACAATTATGGCAATATAATTGCATTTCGGTTTGAATGTAATTAAAAATATTTAATTCTGGCAATATATTGTATTTTAGTTTGAATATAACTAAAAACACTTAATTCCAGTAATATATATATTTTTCTGTTTATATATAATAAAAACACTTAATTCTGGCAATATATTGTATTTCAGTTTGAATATAACTAAACTACTTAATTTTGACAATATACTGTATTTCAGTTTAGATATAACTAAAAAAACTTAATTCTGGCAATATATTGTATTTTAGTTTGAATATAACTAAAAACACTTAATTCCAGTAATATATATATTTTTCTGTTTATATATAATAAAAACACTTAATTCTGGCAATATATTGCATTTCAGTTTGAATATAACTAAACTACTTAATTTTGACAATATACTGTATTTCAGTTTAGATATAACTAAAAAAACTTAATTCTGGCAATATATTGTATTTTAGTGTGAATATAACTGAAAACACTTAATTCTGGCAATATATTGTATTTCAGTTTGAATATAACTAAAAACACTTAATTCCAGTAATATATTTTATTTCAGTTTATATATAATAAAAACGCTTCATTCTGGCAATATTTTGTATTTTAGTTTGAATATAACAAAAAACACTTAATTCTAGTAACATATAGTATTTCAGTTCGAATATAACTAAAAATCTTAAATCTAGCAATATATTGTGTTTTAGTTCGAATATAATAAAACATTTAATTCTGGCAATGTACTTGTATTAAAATAATTCTTAATAATCCTTTCCTACATACCGAGAATAGTACATGGAACGTTTAGTCCTACACTGATGTAGAATTCAGCCTAGTACAACTAAATAAATATCGTTGTAAGTTAATAGCCCATAATCCGTACTGTTTTAAAAATGAAATAACATTTAAGTACTTATAAATTATTTTAATTTATAATAACGATTGAAGAATCAGAATTATTCTATTAAATATAATTAAATACCAAAAAAGTGACAGAAAGTGAAATGATGATGCTGTTATGCAAATGATGTAATCTATGTATGGTTACGTAACCGAATGGTGGAAAAGGGAAAGCTCTAACGAGGAGGAGCTTCGTTAGGGTCTCAAAACTATTCAAAGTTGGACTTTAACTCTATTAAGTTGGTAATTAATAACCTCCCAAACCATTTATTAGTTCACGCGGTAACCAAATGGGATATTCCCATTTCTCCCCCAAAACACGCACTTGTTTTTCTGTTGCTATAAGAGAAAATATATTTGCCCGATAACGATTATATTTGCCCGATAACGATTAATATAAAATCTGTTTCAACAAGGCTTTCTAGTTTTTATAATGAATATAGGATGCCGCTCTAGATGAGGATTATCGGACAGACCAAAATTTATTTCCTGTTTATTTCTTGAGCGAAAATGAATAATAAAGGTTATTATTCATTTTCGCTCAAGAACACTCTAAATTATTCTTGTTAAATTTTGCATCTTTTGTTTGTTCTTTACTCGCCGAAACTCAGTTGTTAACTGAATAGAAAATCGAATGTCACCTCTTTATATACCCACCAGAGGCGTTTAAGAAGCTTCTATAAAACCTATAGTAGTAACTCTTGCTTACACTTACGTACGTTTACCATTAGCATTCGCAATGAATAATTTCGAATAACAAGTCCTGCTTATTATGTAAATCATTTACGTACGTTTACCATTAGCATTAGCAGTGATGAAACACGAATAACAAGTCCTGCTCATTATCTAAGTCATTTACGCATGTTTACCGTTAGCATTAGCAGTGATGGATTACGAATAACAATTCCTGCTTATTATATAAATCATTTACGTATGTTTACCATTGGCATTCGCAGAGAATAATTACTAGTAAGAAGTCCTGCCTTTTGCATTCGCAGTGATGAATCACGAATAACAAGTCCCGCTTATAATTATGTAAATCATTTACGTACGTTTGCCAGTAGCATTAGCAGTGATGAATCACGAATAACAAGTCCCGCTTATAATTTTGTAAATCATTTACGTACGTTTGCCATTAGCATTAACAGCGATGAATCACGAATAACTAGTCCTGCTTATTATGTAAATCATTTACGTACGTTTACCATTAGCAGTGATGAATCACGAATAACTAGTCCTGCTTATTATGTAAATCATTTACGTACGTTTACCATTAGCAGTGATGAATCACGAATAACTAGTCCTGCTTATTATGTAAATCATTTACGTACGTTTACCATTAGCAGTGATGAATCACGAATAACTAGTCCTGCTTATTATGTAATCATTTACGTACGTTTATCATTAGCAGTGATGAATCACGAATAACTAGTCCTGCTTATTATGTAATCATTTACGTACGTTTACCATTAGCAGTGGTGAATCACGAGTAATTAGTCCTGCTTATTATGTAAATCATTTACGTACGTTTACCATTAGTATTTAAACGAATTAGGAATAATAATGTTACGAATTTGACTTTTTTAAAGTACAAACATATTCATTTTTCTCATACATTATTTTGTTACAGTTCTTGTTGATTAAGCGTCGCATTCACTTCGCCAATGTAGTACAATTTTAAAGACATAAATGTTCCTCAAGCAGTAAGATCTAGTAAATGATGGACGAGGCATCAAAATCTGTTTAACAGTTTTTCAGCAACGTATTTGTAAATCACACAGCGGTATGAGAGTTTGAACTGGAGAGTTGAAAAATGTTTTTTTCCCTTCATAGGCATACTGCTGAAATAGCTCTTTGAGCAGAGTACAAATCTGTTTTAATTGCCTTTTTTTAACGAAAAATTGCGATAAAAAATGCAATTTTTAGACTAATTATGGAATTAAATTTATCGTAAAAATGTCATTAATATTATATTTTTAATAAAACAATATTTCAAATCGAAGTATTTTTGAGAAATATGCGATGTTTTAAGCCAGTGATAGATATATTATTATTTATATGGGTATACTGCGTATCCTTTAATGTTTAAATGTGCCTAAGTATGTAAAGTACTCTCATAGTGTGAGTTGTAACCATATATTCTTTAAAGATCATTTAATTTTTCCGACATATATAAATACGCTTTCAAAATTACCATGGTGAGATTTACCATTGCTTCCCACGTTGGCTTAACAGTTTTTGTGGGGTTTATATATCCTTTAAAAAAATTAAAAAATATTTCGAGACTTAATTTTACACAAGTTTACAAAAGTTAACTGACTGAGTTAGCTTTTACAAAAGTTAACTTTTGCAAAAGTTAACTCAGTCAATTAATTCATACTGGTCTTGCACCGTTTAGGAAAGGGCAGATGAATACCTTTACTAAGAGGTTTTAGCTTTATATGCAACCCTAAACGCTTCCAAAATGATGTTCTAGCTTATCCCAGTAACCCTATAAAAGTGAAACATCAATTTGAGTTTTCAAATATAAAATATTTCTTTGTTTGTCTTTCTTTCAAGCTTAAACGGCGCAATGGATTTCAGGAAGATTTTACGTGTAAATAATATACATCTTAGACTAAAAGATAGGTTATATAAAACCATAATTATATAACATGCCGTCGCCGTGGTGTGTTGGGTCGATCTCAACAAAACTTACGGCCTTTGAGGACGCGGCACACCGCGGGTTCGATTCCTGGTCGTTCGTCGAACGGACTGGTGTTATGATTGGCTGTAAGAGATTGCTCTCGTAGCAATAAGTCCACTATATGTACAAATTAGATACATTAAAGTAAATAAAATAAATAATTATATCATAATTTACAGCAGCAGAGCAGTGAACATAAACGTTAAAAAAGATATGCCACGCACAAAAATCGGAATGCGCCGCCTAACTATAGCAACAGTTCGCGACTATATATACCTATCGTCAATTGTTACCTATGCACAATAAGTATTTTAATACTATATTATAAAAATAAATGCCTTTTTGTTTGTCCCGCAAGTGTTCCTATAATATTCATCCGATTGCGATACAACTTTGATGAGTCGTTGTGTGCACGACCGCGAAGTACCTGAGTTAGTACAAACCATTTTACAATAGATGACGCGCGAGTTCGTAGGTAATTTAACGGCAGTTGTGTGTTTTCGGCGTACGAGTGCGCACGCTTGACAGAATTGAATTAAATAAAATCCATGCTTCTCATATGGACAGCTGTATATGGCCTGCTCACGCGTAGCTAAACCTAATTTATTCGTACACGCACCAAACGGAATGATAAAAAAAATTTAATATTCAAAAGGACTTCAATGAATAGAATACTTTCTTTCTTTGATCGGCCTTGCAATGCATACCGGGAACTCGAACTAAATATATTATGGCCTTAAATTGTAGACCACACGAACGAGTCGCAGCTAGTGATAAACATAAGCATTCTAGTCAACAGTTAGTGATAAATATAAGTATTCTATCCAACAGCTAGTGATAAATATAATTATTCTAGTCAACAGTTAGTGATAAATATAACCGTTCTAATCAACAGCTAATGATAAATATAAGCATTCTATCCAATATCTGGTGATAAATATGAGTATTCTAGTCAACAGTTAGTGATAAATATAAACATTCTATCCAACAGCTAGTGATAAATATAAGTATTCTAGTCAACAGTTAGTGATAAATACAACCGTTCTAATCAACAGCTAGTGATAAATATAAGCATTCTATCCAATATCTAGTGATAAATATGAGTATTCTAGTCAACGGTTATTGATAAATATAAGCATTCTAGTCAATAGGTAGTGATAAACATAAGCATTCTAGTCAACAGCTAGTAATAAATATAAGCATTCTACCCAATAGCTAGTGATAAATATAAGTATTCTAGCCAACAGTTAGTGAATAATATAAGCATTCTAGTCGACAGCTAGTGATAAATATAAGCATTCTAGTCAACAGTAAGTGAATAATATAAGCATTCTAGTCGACAACTAGTGATAAATATAGGCATTTTAGTCGACAGCTAGTGATAAATTTAAGATTATTACTGAACATAATATTCATGGATGTTTATTGAGAAAACTTATGAATGCTTGTGTAAATAAACTTTATTGCATGCAAGTAACTTTCTTTGGTACCTAAATATATTTAGCTACAAAACCTTCTTTGGCACTTTATACTATATATAGTTTAGTAGCTATAAAGACAATCATTTATCTTAGCGTATATTTACGCGGTACCTCGTATTTTCCGGTCGAGAAATTCTGGCGGATGGCGCTTTTTCACGTTTGCATAAAGTGAAGGGAGAATTTGTATATTTGTTACTCAATCACACCTCATTGCTTGAACAGATATTTATAAAAGGTGACACATAGACGGATATGGTGAAATTATAAGGTTTCCTAGTTTAGCTACCGAACCTTAAAAATGGGTTCACGGAAGTTTCACTTAAATACAACTGATATGTTCCTAACAAAAGTAAAACTAATGAATGGATAAGTTTAAACTAATCCATTGTTTACCAATCGGAATAGTAGCATACATACATGCATACATACAATGATCGTTTCGCCGGAGCACGGCGGGCTTATTAGAGACCGAATCGATCGCTGCTCAGGGGGGAAGTTAAGCTAGCGGGGGCGGAAAACATAATCGTCCATCTCGCTCTCGATCGGTCTATTTGTACACGCGGGAGTAAGAAGAAAAGTGACACAAGAATTATTTTAATTTCGAATAATTTATATTTTGTGAAAGTGACAAACGTATCACTTTCATTACCCACCCTGAAAATTGCTTTAGCTTCTCTATTAGAGGGAAGTGCTCCATGGGATAGCTCCATGGCTCACATGTACGCAGACAAAGACTAGTCAAACGTCAGTTCCAAAAACTGATTACAAATTTGCATGGTTGAAATTTACGGAATTCAGCAGCACTGAATCATATCGGCTAAAAGTAATTATGATAGATATTGCCTTATCTTCGGGGCCATAAATCGCTCGTCTTATCTCGAAACGTTCAAAACAGCTGTCGGTGTCGCCGTGTTCTTGAGTCACTCGACGAAGAGTAATGGACACTTCTAAATTCTATATGGGAGAACCGACATTTTCAATTTCATTAAAAAAGTTATCAAGTAAGAGTGAAACTCGCACTGCGAGATATAAATATATTGCCTAGTATATCTGTCCCAGACATAATAAATATACATTTTAAAATGTAAAGTTTTATGAACGTTTTATAGATCCATCTAAATGTCATAAGTTGAACTATTTCTCGTAAACTAGTAAATCCTACATATAAATATATTGCTTAGTATATCTTTCCCGGCCATAATAAATATACATTTTAAAATTCAAAGTTTTACGAACTTTTTATAGACTCATCTAAACGCCATAAGTTGAATTATTTCTCGTAAACTAGTAAATCCTACATATAAATATATTGCCTAGTATATCTTTCCCAGACATAATAAATATACATTTTAAAATGCAAAGTTTTACGAACTTTTTATACACCCGTCTAAATGTCATAAGTTGAACTATTTTTCGTAAACTAGTAAAGCCTACATATAAATATATTGCCTAGTATATCTTTCCCAGACATAATAAATATACATTTTAAAATGCAAAGTTTTACGAACTTTTTATACACCCGTCTAAATGTCATAGGTTGAACTATTTTTCGTAAACTAGTAAAGCCTACATATAAATATATTGCCTAGTATATCTTTCCCAGACATAATAAATATACATTTTAAAATGCAAAGTTTTACGAACTTTTTATACAACTGTCTAAATGTCATAAGTTGAACTATTTTTCGTAAACTAGTAAAGCCTACATATAAATATATTGCCTAGTATATCTTTCCCAGACATAATAAATATACATTTTAAAATGCAAAGTTTTACGAACTTTTTATACACCCGTCTAAATGTCATAGGTTGAACTATTTTTCGTAAACTAGTAAAGCCTACATATAAATATATTGCCTAGTATATCTTTCCCAGACATAATAAATATACATTTTAAAATGCAAAGTTTTACGAACTTTTTATACAACTGTCTAAATGTCATAAGTTGAACTATTTTTCGTAAACTAGTAAAGCCTACATATAAATATATTGCCTAGTATATCTTTCCCAGACATAATAAATATACATTTTAAAATGCAAAGTTTTACGAACTTTTTATACACCCGTCTAAATGTCATAGGTTGAACTATTTTTCGTAAACTAGTAAAGCCTACATATAAATATATTGCCTAGTATATCTTTCCCAGACATAATAAATATACATTTTAAAATGCAAAGTTTTACGAACTTTTTATACACCCGTCTAAATGTCATAGGTTGAACTATTTTTCGTAAACTAGTAAAGCCTACATATAAATATATTGCCTAGTATATCTTTCCCAGACATAATAAATATACATTTTAAAATGCAAAGTTTTACGAACTTTTTATACACCCGTCTAAATGTCATAGGTTGAACTATTTTTCGTAAACTAGTAAAGCCTACATATAAATATATTGCCTAGTATATCTTTCCCAGACATAATAAATATACATTTTAAAATGCAAAGTTTTACGAACTTTTTGTACACCCGTCTAAATGTCATAAGTTGAACTATTTCTCGTAAACTAGTAAATCCTACTTAGTTGTGATAATTTTCCTTTTATTTTAGTTATACATACACGGTGTTCAGGAATAAGTGTCGGACAAAGAAAGACGTTATTCCTTGACAGAAAAATAGTTGATTGTCGTTAAAATAAAATATAAAAAATGACATCTTTTTCAGAAATTTAAAAATAATATTCATAATTATTTGTCATCTTTTTGTACACACAATATTTACGCACATTGTTCAGGGTCGTTTGGCAGAATGACCCGCGAACGGCTGCGAAGACATCGCCACTGCGGGTAAACACTGCACTCCGGTCAAGTATTGAATGTGTTAAATAGAGTTATGTGTAATTTTTTTTTGCATTCAATTAGAAAAAGGGCGTATTTTACGTTTTATTTCAATGACAATTTATTCCTTTATAGCCAACGATTAGCGTCTTTCTTTGTCCAACATTTATGCCCGAACACCTTTTATATATAACGAAAACGAAAGGTAAATTATCACAGCTACGTAGGATTTAGTAGTTTACGAGAAATAGTTCAACTTATGACGTGTCTGTAAAAAGTTCGTACGAATTTGTATTTTAAAAAGGGAAAGATATACTAGGCAATATATTTATATACTTCCATGTTATTTAATTATGCAATATGTTTTACGCCTGTAAAATATATAGTAGGCAGTATATTTATATACTTACACGTTATTTAATTATGCAATATGTTTTACGCCTGTAAAATATATATTAGGCAGTATATTTATATACTTACATGTTATTTAATTATGCAATATGTTTTACGCCTGTAAAATATATAGTAGGTAGTATATTTATATACTTACACGTTATTTAATTATACAAAATGCTTTACGCCTGTAAACCGTATAATAGGCAATATAATTACTTTGTGGAAAATTTATTTATGTATATGTAAATAGTTTTGTAGGTATACTATACCATAAGATGTTTATATACTTAAATGTGTACGGAATCCTCGAGTTCGAGTTCTACAGGTACATGGCAGGTTTTCTTGTCTTTTAAAATGAAATTGAAAATATCGATATATATATATATATATATATATATGTATATATGTATATGTATATTTATATATATATATATATATATATATATATATATATATATATATATATACATTTTGTAGACTTCAGACTTTTTGTTTTTAACATTATTCAGTAATAAATGCGTTACTTAAAAATTATATTCGCATTTTAAAAATAAAGTCAGCAGTAGCTGAGTTGGCAACACTGGCTGGCGGGGGCACGTAACTCTATCAAAAATAGCCATTTTCAAGCAAGTAATCAACTTCTGATATAGATTTTTGAAAAGATGAGACCTTTTCCTAAAACTATATCGTTTTTTATGTTTTTAGAAACTTTAATATTATTTAAATCTTTCTTTAACAGAAAGACCTTAAACAGAAATATTACCTTTAACAGAAATCATCTAAATCTTTCTTTAACAGACTTTTCATGCGTTTTCTTCCATTGGTTTGTACGTCGGTATGTATGAAAACTCATTAAATTTTAGAGATTTTTAACGTGAAAATGTTTTTAAAAATGCTTCCATACTAAGGTTCCGACCGCCATTTTTATATCTTTATATTACGTCACTCAAGTGTTGTAGGGCAAAGTGGTGTATATATTTTGTTGTAGCGCAAAGACCGCTGTGCATTGCTTGTTAGTGTGCTTACGCTATCGTGCGCTTACGTCATCGAGCTGGGAGGGGTTGAGAAAACCCTCCAAATTTACCCTGAGCGACCAAAGAATTAGTTATAACTCCGCAACGGAAAGGGTTACGCGAGTTATTTGAACGGCGCTGTGTAGATATTGACGTGCTCTGAAAAGTAGGTTAAGCAGATTAAAAAGTCGAGCGTTTACAAACATTTTTAAAATTGCTTGTTTCATGTAATGCCGCGCTATTAGGAAAGTATTCGGCGCCAGAGGTGACCTGGTGATCCACGAAAGACGTTTTCATGAAAAAAATTACGGTAGTGCAGTAATACGACCCGAATAGAATATCTTTTTTTACTTTTAGCAACGATTCTAATTCTCTATAAACATAAATGTGTCTATCGAGCAAGTCAGCGAATAGACGGAAACAAATGCTATCTAAAAGAAAAAGATAAAAGAAATAATTGAAAAAACTGGCCAAGTGCATGTCGGACTCACGCACGAAGGGTTCCATAGCATCAAAAACTATTAAACTTATAAGGGGTATTTCTCAGAGACACTGTGAAAGACAAGGTTAATGCTGCGGTCGGTACCCAAAATATCCCATATCTCAAAAACTTCACAGCGTATCTTATTCGAACCAATTTTCGTTAAAAGTTTATTTTAAGTTATACTATCCTATTTTTTTTCAGAATTTTATACGTTAGTTGAAAAGTTAGAGCTGATACAATTCATCTGAAACTTGGTATATATACTCGTAACGAGTCTCTCATTAGCGATTATGTTAGTAAGAAACCAGGGGAAAAGAGGATGGTAAGGGGTAGACGTATTCTGCGCACGTTCTGACCATCCTTGTATCTACGATAGACTAAGGAAAGGAGACATATGTCATTTTTCAAAAACAAATTTAGATCACAATAAACACTATAAATATTTTTATAAATGGCATCATCTTCTAGAAGATCTCCTCTTTAAAAAATACTTTATATTGAAAGTTGATTATTTATAAAATTACCCGAATTTTAAATCTACCATTAAAATTCGAGGCTGGAGTGCTGGTCGATAATAAAGTACACATCCGCAGGTGTACAATAACTGGAACTTTTTGCCGCCCTGACTAAGAAAGTATCTGTTGGTCCCTACTGTGAATCATTATTATATGGTCATTAAGACTTTAGGGAGCTTTTTTCTAACGGCGCTTTATTCTTCTTACGTTTGGTTGTTTATAAATATTTAATGTGCTTTTTATTACGGATTTGGGGTTTTTAATTACTTCAATTAAGCTTTTTATTGTATGTAAACGATCGCCTAGTTGAATGCATGTAGTGTATGACAGAGGTTTTTCATTATAATAACATTGTTATAAAATAAATTGAATTTATTAAGTATACAATAGGCTTAAGTATGTTAAATACGTATTATTTATTAGTTAATAACTTAATTAATTCACAGATCTGCACTTTTATTATTAAAAAATGCTTAAACTTAGTTTAAACTACTCTTATTCTGAGAATACTTATAAGGTTCGTATAACGAAGGTATTAATTGCTATTAATAAACTCAATAAAACCACAGAGTTATTCCGAAGTTAGTTCAATGTGATAACGTCGCATTTCATAGACAAACACGTAAAATATAAGGTTGTGTCTATGACTGTAAATATAAATTACATCTGTCACACAAGATGGCGTCTTTAGAGTATCGTTAAAATTTATATTATTCCTAGTTTGTGTACGTTTTTGTTGAATTTTTCTTTGTTTTTTCCAGTTATAAATGATAATGAGATACTGAAAAAAGAGTATGAAAAGGTGATTAGAACAGCATGAACAAATGGTTAATTTAAATTTCGCAAGAAATTTTTGAAAAATGTCAGAATTCCCCTTAAAATGTTCTAACGATAAATGAGAATTTTATTTAATTTAAAAATTGTCCTCAGTAAATGTTGCTCTTGGTGTACTACCCGTAATAAATTAAATAGTATTTCTCCTGGATAGTTACGATTGTACGAATTGATTTATATAAAGCCGTTTTTTAAAAAATAATTAAAAACGCAATCGAATTGCAAAAACTTATGTGCTGTCAGATGTACTTGTCGAAATGTCAAATTTTGTAGGTTATATTAAAGTTAAACTTAGGTCAAGGTCGAAATAGTGTTGGACAGGTGACGTTATGACGAGATTGCTGTTTACTGAGTTTACTAGTACCGTTTTTATCTGTTCTCTATTTATGCAAGTTATAACTTTCTATTCCAAGTTTATTAGCAATAGTGCTGTAGTTTAATATTTATTTAGTCAACTATTTATAACAGAAAACTGGCTTGCACCACGTACGTTGTGATGGAGGTACTTAAACACGAATATGAGGGTTATCCGGCCGTGTCTCGGAAGGAGCCTCCGGTGTTTTTATTCGAAGAAGGTATGCAGAACCCTTTCTTTCCTCCGAAAGCACCTGCCATTATCTGACAGATAGTCTGACAGCATTGAAGGTAAGTTACACGTACGTTGTAATGGAGTACTCAAACACGAATAAGAGGGTTATCCGGCCGTCTCGGAAGGAGCCTCCGGTGTTATTGATCGAAGAGTGTATGCAGAATCCTCTTTTCCCTTGAAAGTACCTGAGGAACTGCCATTATCTGATAGACAGTCTGACAGCGTTGAAGGTAAGTTATACGTAGGTTGTAATGGAGGTAATCAAACACGAATATGAAGGTTATACGGCCGTGTCTCGTAAGGAGGCTCCGGTGTTATTGATCGAAGAGTGTATGCAGAATCCCCTTTTCCCTCGATAGTATCTGAGAAACTGCCATTATCTGACAGACAGTCTGACAGCGTTGAAGGTAAGTTATACGTAGGTTGTAATGGAGGTAATCAAACACGAATATGAAGGTTATACGGCCGTGTCTCGTAAGGAGCATCCGGTGTTATTGATCGAAGAGTGTATGCAGAATCCCCTTTTCCCTCGATAGTATTTGAGAAACTGCCATTATCTGACAGACAGTCTGACAGTGTTGAAGGTAAGTTATACGTACGTTGTAATGGAGGTAATAAAACAAGAATATGAAGATTATACGGTCGTGTCTCGTAAGGAGCTCCCTGTGTTTTTGATTGAAGAGGGTATGCAGAATGCCCTTTTTCCCCCGAAATTACCTGAGAAACTGTCATTATCTGATAGACAGTTTAACAGCGTTGAAAGTAAGTTACCGACCGTGGGAGTTAGAAGTCTATTGATAGACAAATGCGGACAAATTTCAGGGTGATGCACACTTAAGAAATGACGTTATCACGTATTGTCTACTTCAGTCATCTCTTGGTATAAAATAATGCTATATTTTAGAGGATATATACAATATTATCAGTGGTTCTTTAATAGACTAGCCGACTTCACTAAATTTGCAATATAAATAGTAAAATATAAACAAGTATAAACAAAAATTATAAAAATTTATTAAAAAAAAATTAAATTGTGTGTGTGTGTACAATTCACACACGGTGGAAGTGAAACTTCAGTATTCAAGTTCTTACTTATTCACACAAATAAAAATACACATAAATAATACACCGTGCTGGCTTTTTACTAAAGCTTTGTAATACGCAGGTTCATACACACCTACTAACACATATACTAACATACACACCGACGCTTGCTCTTAGCTCGGCAATATATAGGCGCACACATATGTACAATGTTTAGTAGACGAGAGGAAAATACTACGAAGCGTGGCACAAAGAGGAGACCTAAAAAAAAATCACAACGATTCTAAAGAAGCTTCATTTGTTTTTTTGTCGTGAGGCATTTTCGTTTCATCGAGTTTCAAATCACAACGATTCTAAAGAAGCTTCAATTGTTTCTTTGTCGTGACGCTTTTTCGTTTCATCGAGTTTCAAATCACAACGATTCTAAAGAAGCTTCAGTTGTTTCTTTGTCGTGACGCTTTTTCGTTTCATCAAGTTTCAAATCACAACGATTCTAAAGAAGCTTCACTTGTTTCTTTGTCGTAACGCATTTTCGTTTCATCGAGTTTCAAATCACAACGATTCTAAAGAAGCTTTATTTGTTTTTTTTTGTCGTGGCGCATTTTCGTTTCATCGAGTTTCAAACCACAACGATTCTAAAGAAGCTTCAATTGTTTCTTTGTCGTGACGCTTTTTCGTTTCATCGAGTTTCAAATCACAACGATTCTAAAGAGCACTTCAATAATAGAGTTATGAGCCTTTAAAAAAAAATTCGCGAAAATGGGCCCGACGTTAAAGAAATAGCGCATAAATTTAAAAAAAACCGAATTCAGTGAATAACAATTCGGATAGAACAAAGAATTGACTAGAATTTATAACTATTTGGAGCCGACACGATGCCAAGTACAGCTTGATGATTTAACGTATACAAAAGACGTTTCTCCGATACCTGCATATGAGACGTTATGGTTACGTCTCCTTCCTCCACATCAGCTCGATGGCATCTTAGTATTGTATTGTCACCAGAATTGTATAAGTTTGCAAAGTGTCAAATCGATAAGGCTATCAAAAGTAAGTTGTAGGATATGCTTGCAGTATTGGGAAGGTACAAGTGAAGCGAATAAGTTTTAAAAAAAACGTGTGAATTTTTTATTGACTTTTAAGAAAAGTTATTAATCCAAATTCTTATACATAATTATGAACTAGAAAGAAAGTTCTAGACGTCCGTTATGTCAAATCAGCATTTTCAAGTTGTGCCGTTGTTCTTTAGTAATTGCGAACTAGCAATAGTGACAATAATGGGGATATAACAAGAGTATATTAGCTTCAAACCATAAACCGAAAGTGGAAATTTTCACAATGTTAACGAAACTACTTCCAATGTTATTCCAGAAGCAGACCAAAAAGCGCCACACCGAACGATGCCAGATCCTCCGCCCACAATTTACATTGGCTACCCACCGACTCAACCCAGCTACGTCCAACCAGAATCCATCCAAAGTCCCGTGTCAACTCTGAACGGCTCCGTCGATTCGGACGACGGTCACATGGACATGCAAACGATAGAGATGAGCGAGATCATACGTTCCACCAGCATCGAGTACAGATCGACAAATCCCACTCAGGGTAGGGCTTTAAATAGCCAAGATAATGGACGGTTACATGGCGAATCGGATCATAGTGATGAGGACAATGAATCTGTGAATAGACAGACGTATGGAGACATTTTCACTAAACAGCCGATGGTGTATGGCGGTCATTCTCGGGTGCCGGGGAATAATTTGGAAAGTGGTAAGTACAATTCACATTTAGTTCAATTATGGATCCAAAAAACGAAAAAAAAACAAGAGATAAAATATGAGAATAAAAAAGACTTTTAAAGGATAAAATTTAGTACAATTATGGATCCAAAAAACGAAAAAAAACCAGAGATAAAATATGAGAATAAAAAAGATGTCAGATTTTTAAAGGGTATCGTTAGAAAAATCGTTTAAAATTAAGTTTAACTTCCATTTACAACTTTTATTTTTTCGGCCCCGTTTAAGGAAGATTAAGCAATGTGTTGCTTTTATTTGCAATGTATTTCTCATCCTTCCATTTCCAAACAAGACTATGTAAACATATGGCAAACATCCCTGAAGTAGGTTTCTAAATAATAATTATGAACCACAAAAAAAGTTCAAAACGTCTATTATTTATTTGGATCACTGGAAATAATTTCAAGTAACCCAAATTTATTAGTTTGGAAAATACAAAAAAAAAACATATTTTATTATAATTAAAAAATCATATTTTTACTTTAGACAACCTGTGACTATTATTTATTTGTTTGGATCACTGAAAATTATTTCAAGTAACCCAAATTTATTAGTTTGGAAAATACAAAAAAAACATATTTTATTATAATTAAAAACTCACATTTTTACTTTAGACAAACTGTGGCTATTATTTATTTGTTTGGATTACTCGAAATTATTTCAAGTAACCCAAATTTATTAGTTTGGAAAATACAAAAAAAACATATTTTATTATAATTAAAAACTCATATTTTTACTTTAGACAACCTGTGACTATTATTTATTTGTTTGGATTAATCGAAATTATTTCCAGTAATGCAAAATTATTAATTTGGAAAATACAAAAAAAAACATATTTTATTATAATTAAAAACTCATATTTTTACTTTAGACAACCTGTGACTATTATTTATTTGTTTGGATCGCTGGAAATTATTTCAAGTAACCCAAATTTATTAGTTTAGAAAATACCAAAAAAACATATTTCATTATAATTGAAAACTCATATTTTTATTTCAGAGATTTATTTTATGTGGGGTAAATTATTCCACCGACTATCTAAGGAAACACTGGAAAACAATAATTTATATTTTTATACCTTCAATAGTGTTTAGGAATCAAATAGTCTCTTCTTAAATCGATGTTCTTAATAATTAGAAATAAAATATTAATTCAAAAAATGCCAGAAAAATAGTGCTGTTGGCGAGCACTATAAATAAAAATAGTGCTTGCCAACAAAAAGACCCTTAACTAAAAAATTATAAATTGTAATTAATTCAACATCTTTATAATAAGCAACACTTTTAGTAAACTTTAGAAACAATAATATATTACAAAAATAAATACATTTCTATTGACATATCAATACAAAGGATAATTAGGTATTTTTTGTCGTATACGTAAAACTACAAAAAAAAACCTCAACTGATTAGTGAATTACGAATATTGACTTTGAAACAGTATAATTCAGTAACATTTAAATACATATCTATTGACATATCAATACAAAAGGATATCTCAGTCCCATAAGTTGTACCGGTACAATTGAGCCAATTTATATAGTTCAAGTACGTATACGTTCGTATACTTTTTGTCGTATACGTAAAAATACAAAAAAAAAATTGGGTGTGGCTGTGTCATGGACACGGCCATGTGTTGTATGTGAATACGTCTATGTAAAGGCTTATATTTTATAAATAAAATATTTTTATTTATGTATTTAGGATAAAAGCAAGGAAACAAATAATTATTGTGTTACAATAGCGTATAGGCCGACATTTTATATTTTTGATAATATTTTTTTATTCTAACACCTCATTATATTCACTGTCACTACTTTAAACTAATTTTTTATATATAATCGATAGATTTAGACGACAGTTGACGATTAAAACTTAAACGAATATGGTAGCTTTTCCGAATTAAAAGTTATACTAATTGCAAATCTCGATACGCAGCAAAATAACTTCAAAATGGCGGCGCTTCCCCCTCCACCGCGCGCGATTCGTCACTGTCCTCGTTTATCGTAATGAATTCTTTGATCCTTTAGCTATCCAGTGGTATAATTTAATTTTTTTTTTAGATTCGAAACTGCAACGCCAAACTGTATCCCCCGATTTTGTTATCATTAGGTTTTTTGGATTGCCCCCGTATGGTAGCAAATTTAAAGACGTATTCACAATAAAAACCTCAACTGATTAGTTAATTAGGAATATTTACTTTGAAACAGTATAAAACAGTAAAGTTGACGCAATGTTAACTTACATTATAACTAACATTTTTGAGTAATTATATCTTTAGCCAGTGGGAAGTAAAGTAATGTCAATTCTGTCTGTCTCGAGCAACTATATCGATGCCTGTCTAAAACGAAGGAAGTTTATTTCTGGTATTACCAAAGCAGAAAAATACTACTGTTTAGTAGGAAATACTGAGGTTGTACGATTTAGTTACTAATACAATATTGGCGGCTCTCACCTACAGTGTTTCTGTTAACCTACTTGCAAATATTAATATAATTTTTCACAATGAAACTATATTACCTTGCATATCCTTCAGGTATATTGAAATACCGGGAACTTCTCAAACATACTAAGTTTTGATTACATACTCTAACATTTATTATTTCGCCCTCTTTAGTATTAGTTGCGTAAATATAATACGAGAATTATTAGGGGCGAATCACTAAGGAAACAAAAAAATATATTTTTAAAGCTTTTATTGAAGTGAAAACTTCTTTAGGCGCGTTAAGTAATTTTTGGGAGGAGAAAATGTTTGGGTTCGCGTCACCACCATGCTACTGTTAACAGTATATCTGTAGTGATGAGTACTTGTTGCGCTTGGCAAGCATATATATGTGTGTGTGTGTGAATATATATATATATATATATATATATATATATATATATATATATATATATATATATATATATGATTCAAAATCATACCATATACTTCTCTATAAATAATGATGAACATTTTGACACGTAAGGTACATATATCTTGAAAAATAATTAAACAAGAAAAGCTACTCTCCTAAATGTTTTTGGTAGGTTTCATAAGTATTTTTGAGATACCTCAGTATAGCTATTATCTAGCATTCGTCCGCTGATGTCTGACGTTGATGGAAAAGGCGACGTTGGGTGTAGAATGACTGATTACGAAAATTTGTATTATTATTCAATTCGTATTCATTATCAAACTTCTTCGATATGTTATTTACTGATTTAAGTGAATTGTGATTGTTCACAAAAGTTTACAAACGTCTTTGTTTTTTATCACATTAATCAGTTTGTTTGTCGCATGCTAATTTGAGTTTATTGCGTCTATTCTGAGAATAATGGCCTCTCCGAATTTGAGAAAAAAGAAGTCAAAATACGTAAGTGGTATAAAATGTAAATTATAAAGGTGGAGAAGACCGAATCGCATCATCAGCTTTATAATAGGCTCGTTAGAATGTTTTTAATTTATGAATAGTAATATAAGTGTCAATGATCCCGAGAGCTATGCCGGCGGTGGAGTAGTTACTAGCAGGGTCACCCAAGCAGGACAGGTCGAAGGGGAGACACCAGACTAAGAGGAACACACTGGCCCTCTAGGGTTGGGCGTGGGGTCCTACAGAATCAGATGGTTGGGACACGTTTTTTGACGGGAAGATCTGGACCCAATTAAAAAACTGACTTTCGCGAAGATTGAAGGACAAGGAGAACAGGCTGAAATATAGTTGATTATCGTTAAAATAATATTTAAAAGATAACTTTTGTCAACCCACCCTTAAGACCATCTACAAGGTGGTTGGACAGTGTAGAGAAGGACTTAACAATTTTGGGAGTCATTAGGTGGAGAAACCTTGCATCAAGTTGTACTGCCTAGAGGGAGCAGATTAGGAAAGCCTTGGTCTGCACCAGGCTGTAGTGCTGACAAAGAAGAAGAAGTAGGCAAACTGATCTAGTTATAAGGATAATTTTTATTAGGAAAACGAGGTAATTCTGAATGTATAGAAATAGTCTAGATCTGCAGAGTCAGAAGTCTTTCAGCTTGGAAATATGTCTTTCCCAGCATTATATGAAAATCAGGAGGCAACGAAAATTTGTCTCATTTTGAGGTTTAAAGAAAAGAATTACGTGATTTAATCACTGTTTAAAATTAACGAATAAATTATAATCTTTCAGACGCTCCAGTATCACGTCCGACGAGACCCGCGCCTAGACTAGAACCAGAACTAAGCGAGCACAAGTTCCCACTGCCACCACCGGCCTACTCTGAAGTTCCACCGGAAACCCTCATCGGTCAGAGTACGATACATGAGCAGCCGAGAACACAGGTTATAATTAACCAGCCAACATTTACACCAGGTGAGATCATCAGTTGCATTTCGCATTTTAGGGTACAAAATGGTAGAAGTGTTCAAGATTTTCATATCAAAACGGTAAAATTGATCAAGCGTCACTTACTCAAACGGTGAAACCGATCAAGAGTTACTTACCAAAAGGGTTAAAGAGTTCAATATTCATATCAAAACGGTAAATATGGCTAAGGGTCTAGTATCAAAACGATGAAAATCGAGAGTTGAGTACCCAAAAGTTAAAACTGGTCAGGTGTTACGTACCAAAACGGTAAAAAAGTGTTTAAGACTTAAACGAAAACGGTAAGACTGTTCAAGTGTCTCGTACCGAAACAGTAAAACTGCTTGTCCATTTTCACCGTAGGTACGTATCGTACAGTTTCACCGTGCGTATAGTTTCGAGTTACATACCAAAACGGTAAAAGTGGTCAAAAGTTTCGTACCAGAATGGCAAAAAGTGGTCAACATTTTCACATCAAAACGGTAAAAGTTCATACTAAAATCGTAAAAGTCGTTAAAAGTATCGTATTAAAACGGTAAAACTTGTCCGCAATTTCGTATTAAAATCAAGTAAACCTCAGATTTCCGAATTAATTTAAAGTTAAAGTTCAGGTCTCAGTTGCCAGTGACGTCAAAATTTATTATATACGAGCACTTGTTTAAAATAATCTGACGTTAGTAATATCGGCCATTCAAGTATTGGAAGCGTCCGACGATTATTCGCTTTAATGATCCGACAAAATATTGAAATGTTGGGGTCGCTAGTTATCTTATATACGAGTACTTGTTTAAAAGAACCTGACGTCAGTAATATTGCCCATTCAAATATTGGAAGCGTCCGACGATTATTCGCTTTGATGATCCGACAAAATATTGAAATGTTAATTATAATATTGAAATGTTAATATAATGCTAAGTTAGACTTCTCTCTAAATGAAGTCATCATTTTCTGACTGAAGTCATAATAGAAATCAAATCATATTCACTAAATAATTTTACGAATACTAATATTTTTAATCAATAATTTTACGATAATCATCACACTAATAATTTTACGAATATAATATTACGAATAAACTTCGTACATGACAGGCGTTTATTCATCATAGAAGTTCACTATAAAGTACTTTTTAACTTTATTGAAACTCAAAAGTTTCGCACCAGAAACTTCCAGGATTTATTTAAAATTGAATTCAAGTCGATAAGTTAAGTTGAAGATGGCATAAAAATATTATTGTATTAATAAAACTGGAATTATATTTAATAAATTACAAATTAACAGTATGTTTCTGTAGACTCGAGGTGCAAATGACACTGATGGTTTTGTTTTTGGTAAATTAATGCGAAACGCAGACGAATTACTTTTGTATGTGCTGAGTCAACGACAGACATCTACCGACTTTTGATAATGTAATACAGATAATAAGTAGCGTCATCTATTGGCAGCTATGAACTCAGATAACAAGTAGCTCTATCTATTGGTAACTATTAACAGTCCTATGAAAGTTGGAAAGTAAAAGTCAGTCTATTGCAACCACGCACGGTGTTTTCCTACGAAGTTTTGTAGGACAAGGTCGGTGACTGATTTCTATTAACTTATTACATAAGACAGGATGCGAGCGCCGCCGACTAATTGTCTGCCCTCTTCGTTTGAGTGTAGTCGTATTTTCTATCCTTTTCTCCGTTAGCGCATTTAAACTCCTAACGATCGGATCGGCGAGCGTCGGCCATCTCGCTCCGATTTTTTTTCATGAGATATTTGCTTTAAGGTATTAAATATCATATGTTTTATTTCCTCCAATTAATTTTGAAAATATTGTTGTTGTCAATACTTATATAAACTGACAACTAGATGGCGCTAGTATAGCGTTATATGTCGGTGAAACGGATGGAATTAATTCTGCAGCGTTTCATTGATTAATGCAGAAGAAAATTAACATCAAAATTACTGCTAATTTTTCACAGCCGCCACCGCAACGCCAGACAGTCCGCAGACCTTATCTTGCCCGCACTGCCGACAGCACGGAACTACTATAGTGCGACGCGAGGCAGGATTCAAGACACACATGTGGGCTATAGGCTGTTTCATGATAGCGTGAGTATCTCATATAGACTGAGATAATTTTGATGTATAAAAAAAATATATTCATTCAGCAGCAAATATAAGCATGGCCGCTCTCCAATACATAATCCGCCCTTTCCCAGGAGCGAGCACTAAATATCGTCGCCGTGGTGTGTTGGGTTGGTCACAAGGCATACGGCCTTTGACGATGCGACGCACCGCGGCGACCCGGGTTCGATTCCCGGCCGTTCGTCGAACGGGGCTGGACTGGTGTTGTGGTTGGCTGTAAGAGATTGCTCTTGTAGCAATAAGTCCGCCATATGTATCAATTAGATACATTAAAGTAGATAAATAAATAGTTTTCGTGTTCTTTCCTTTTCTTGTTTGCAGCCCATTTTCCGTTTCTTGTTTGCAGCGTAATTTCCGTTTCATTGTTCGCCACAAATCAGCTTTCATGGCGTAAAATGGATCTAAAGTATTTTCATTTCAAAACTAAATCACACAGTGATAAAATTGAAAATTTACAAAAGTGGCTCTCGAGTGTTCTTCGCTTTAGATTTCCTCTTGATCGAGATTATAGATACTATACAAGCAGACTTCATTAGTAGCAACGCGGAGAAAAAGCGCTGATCTCTTGTATTTTGACAAAATTATACTTTCGCATGTTGGTTTTCCATCTTCGTTTACTCCACATCAACGCCTGGTTCAGATTCCGTAAAGCTTCACCGAAAATATTTGTCTTTCAAGTTTATAATAATAAGTAATTCCTTCGTTTATAACCCCATAACTCGAATAAATCAATTATATAAAACACATAAAAATTATAATTTTTCATTTACTACACTTTGGGTCTAGTTTTAGGTCGAAACCGCAGAGGCGGTAATGTCAAATTTAGGAAGAAAGGTTTTTGAGTAGATTCTAAAAAACTTAGATGAACTTTTTTTTAAATGACGTCAAAAATTAAGTTTAAAATGTGATGTTTCGAATACCTCGTTTTTCTATTAAGTTTTTGGCGCCATATTAAGATATATGTAAGCAAATGTTTTTATTCCGAATAGGCCAGTTAGTCAACCAGTTAGTAAAACTAATCAAGTTTCTACCACAATTATTCATGTCACAAAGGAACATTTTGTCTTCAATCTATGAGTTTGGCAAAAAAAATTATAACTAAGAAACTATACAAAAATCACTGAATATACAGAGTGTTTCGGATAGGTCATGAGATTCTCTACTTTTATGGTTTCGTTTGACACTAATTTTTCGGACACCTATATAACGGTATTGTTTCTGAATTTTTTTCTTCTTTGGATGCTTTTAGTTGAAAATTTATTTGTATTTTCATTTAAAAAGAAAATACAAAACAAATTATTTATAAATTAAAGCCTAGCTAAAACAGAGTAATTTGTATATATATAATATAAAATAAATTCCAATTTAAAACTAACATTGCTAATTGATCTATATATCTGTTAATAAAATTGAAATATCTGTCTGTGATTCTCGAATTTTCAGCTCTTAAATACTTTTTCTGTTTCATATTTGTTAAAAAATTTACTTCCTATCTGTACGGACGGATTTGACATGGAAATCATTAAAGCTGTTGCGATGAATTTGACAATTTGTTTCACTGTGATATGTCAAACGGTCCCGAAATTACGAGGACAAAAAGGTACAAAATTTAACAAAATGTTCACCATACGGCTGGTGGACAGCGGCAGACTGTAGTAGCACGCAGGGGCGGGCAGGGGAACGTGTAAGAGGAGGCCTGGGGGGAGGGGGTATAGCGCAATCCGGTCCGCGCGGGATTTAAACTGAATTATTAGTGATTTGTGTCAAATAAAAGAGTATAAAATTAACGCATTAAAACTCAGCACTTGCATTTCGAAATTTCATGTGCACGAAGTCGCAGGATACCGCTAGTAATTTAATAAATTAACCTTTAAAGATTGGCGTATAATATTCTAACCAATATCTGCATACATAATTAGAGTTCTCTGATCTGTTTATTATACCCTTATGGGACTGTAATTTGTTTTGTAAGCTTTTGAACACATAAACAATACTCAAACGCTTTCTGACTATATTGTTATATTACAAAATGTTCAACCAAGAAAAGTAAATAAAATCCTAAAATAAACTCTAACAGTCTAAATAAATTCTAAATAAAATCCTAAAATGAACTCTAACCGTCTAACTAAATTCTAAATAAAATCCTAAAATGAACTCTAACCGTCTAAATAAATTAATAACCGTCTTAAGAAATTAATCCAAAAAAAATATTGCAACCTTGACACAAATTCTTCATGGCTAATGTGTAATACAGTTCCATCCCCTTGCCTCCCATACACGTATATTTTATCTACCCTTTGAAGTATACTTTTCAACTTTTAAACAATTTTTGCAGTGAAACTTCATTGGGTGCGATGAGAGTAAAACGTCAATGCCGAATTCCGTGCAACATTTAGTTGTAACGTCTCTATGTAACGAATCTGTCGTGAGAAGGACGGAAAATAGGTACTTAGCTAATAACCGAGAGTGATAGATGAACACGATAGTTTAAAACAAGGAGTGTACGCATGCGCGAAAACAAACACAAATGGCGCTCACTACAGCTATCAGCTGTTTTGTACGTTATATTTGTCAAAAGTTAACTGTCAAAATTTTGTCGATTTATTTATTTACTACTAATTTTGCGTGTACTTCATCCATTAGTAGACAACAACATATGTACTTAATTTATTTATAAATCCGCAATGAAGCCGCATATATATGGTAGATGTCGTAAATATACATTACAACGCATTTATATTTAACGCATATTCTGGTATCTGGCATCGCGGCTATTTTTTTAAATTGACAATTGTCTATCTAAAATTTTATGAAGATTTTATTAGATGTTTACGACGATTTGTAACGATATTTTATGAACGTACAGTATTACAATGTATTCACTTACACTTAGTATATTTTTTCCCTCTTTCTCTCCCATTTTACTCTTTACTATATATTTACAAATCGACGTTTCGATCGCTAAAGAAGTTTCACTTCTATCACGTGTACTGGGTTGCACGCGCTCAAATGTTTATTTTGTGCCTACAAATATTTGGTGTCATGTAAATGGATTTGAATTTGTATATTATCACGTTATGTGCAATATATAAATACCTATGGTGTTAGGTACTTTTCGTATACAGGTTGCAAAAACAAAACTATATATTATCCATACACGAGGTTCTGTATTTCAAAAAGAATAGAAAATGTTAAGGAACTGTATTAATATTAGCAACCGTTTCTGAAAAAAACAAATTTCAAAGTTGTGGTTTTAAAGAAAAACAAATTACGTCTTCTTTTACAAAAAAACATCCGTCAACTTAATTTGATGGACGCAATCATGTGTATCAATAACACATTAGTTATCTATTAGATTGTGTATACGCTAAATTTTTTTTTAAAAACAAAAATAAAAAACAAAGTTAAAAAAAATAAATTGGGTAAACCAAAAAAAAAAACAAATTGAACATTGTTAATAACAGAAATTGTAAGAAGATATGTCAAGTTTGATTACAGACTTCTGTGATATAAAAATATTTTTATGTAATATAATTTACTCATTAAATGTACACTGTGTCCAGGAATAAGTGTCGGACAAAGAAAGACGGTATTTGTTGGCTAAAAAGGTATAAATTAATTGAAATAAAACGTAAAACATACCCTTTTTCTAACTGAGTGCAAAAAAATATTACACAACTTTTTTTAACACACCCAACACTTACCTGGAGCGCGGTGTTTACCCGGGCAGCTAGAGGTCTTCGCAACTGTTCTCGGGTTATTACCCTGTGCGGCGCTGAATAATGTGCGCAAATATCGTGTGTACAAAAAAGATGACAAATAATTATGAATATTCTGAAAAGTCATTTCTTAAATTTTATTTTAACAACAATTAACTACGGTCAGTCAGTGAACGAATAACGTCTTTCTTTGTATGACACTTATTTCCGGACACCGGGTATGTATGTATGTATATATATATATATATATATATATATATATATATATATATATATATATATATATATATAATAACACAATAATCTTAAAATAAATATAAAACAATAATATTGCTCGAAATATAAACCATAGACCAACAAACTTTATTATTTTAATCGTTTTAGTGCCATGGTTTTTTACTCATATATACTTAAAGATGCCAAAGAAATCTTTTGTTTTTGATGTCATTTACCTTTGTCTCGAAAAAAAACTGTATCTCTTCCAAAAATTATCCAATTTTAATCATTTTTTCGGTGTTTTCTTAATAAAAACTTGTACAAGGCTAATTAAATACAAAGAAAATTATGGAAATATATATTGTGAACAAAAACTGAAATCAAGGTCACAACTTATTTTCGCAATCCGGTACATCCTCCGTATCAGTAAAATAATTGTTATCGTCGCTACTATCACTATCACTCAAAATTAGCATTAAGCCAAATTATGAGAGCACCACAATGTCACTCCCGCTATCACTTTCTTCACAACTTGAAAAACGATCATTTTCACTCGAATTCTTTTCGTATTCCGACATTATGGGTTAAAAATTTTTTTTCTTGTATCCTTTTTATATTATAATTACCAATAATATTATAATTTGAACTTTATGTAAAACGTAGAAAGATAAAAAATAGCGATGCGTGCGAGCGACCTCCCCCACCGCGCGCGTAACAGCAACTGATTTCGCGAGCACCATTGCGCTCGTGGCAAATTTAATTAGTATGAGCACGAGCGTGATGGCGCTCGTCGGCACTCAAACGGTTAATGTCCATTTAAGTACATATGTATGAATATTCTATATATATATATATATATATATATATATATACATACATACATACGTACGTACGTACGTACATACATACATACATAGATACATACATATATATATATATATATATATATATATATATATATACATATATATATATATATATATATATATAGTGCTAGCTGTAAACCAGCCGTGTTGGTGGTGCTTATAGCATATTGCACTGCACAAGCCGAACTAGTTAACTTTTTGTAGAATAAAATATTTAATAATTAAAAAAATTAAAGTTAAGGCGTGTAACTTAATTTTTATTTTGTCACTGACTCTGAGAAAATTTCAGTACACACCTATTATTTTACCGGTTGTATTTTCTACCCACAAAAAATTATTATTATTAATATTATTATTTGAATATTCATCAATATTTCTTACAATACAGAAAAATATCTTTTTGAGGTACGTAAATTGAAAATTTTTTTTTTTTTATTGGAACCCCAAATTGGATAGTATCTTTTCAGAAACTATTGAGAATTTTTGCATCCGATTCCTTCACAATTGGGTATTTGACTAAGTTTTTTTTTATTTCATTAATCATAATTCAATCAAATTTCAAGGTACAAGCTGATGAAGAGTGAATTTTTTTTAAATAATCTTAAAAATTGACAGAGTTATAAAAGTTTAAATTTAACCTTTAGAGAAGGACGGCAATACTGTGTTGTGAGATCATTTTTAATATTCCACATTTTATTCTAAAAGAGGAAAAGAGACAGGGATATACCCAATTCTATGGATCTACCCAATTCTATGGATCTACCCAATTCTATGGATCAATTATATCTTCAAATTTAGAAGCCTACAACTGGCTTATTTTTCAATCAATTTTTGAATTTTTTTCAAGACTGGTTTTTAATTAACTTATATTCACAATATTGTACGAAAAATATCAAAATTTAGAATGAGTCAACTACTGGATTTCTACTCAGTTTGATGCACGGAACCAACTATATTAATAACAGACACGCCTATTTCTATATCTACATATCTCATCTTTTATGCATAATAAGATGTATACATAAATAAGTACACACATAAAGAAATAACTAACATCTTCCACTCATTATCCTTTACAGCTGCATCCCTATAACGGTACTGATCTACCTGACGGACTGCCTGAAGTACTCAAACCACTACTGCCCCAGTTGTCAGAACCAGATACCTCAACCATTCATTGACGCAGCTTTCTTCGGTGGAGGTGGACAAAGAGTACCAACTACTACTTTGTGATTAGTTCCTTTAGTCCTTCATAGTTTTAATGCAATTCTTTCCGATCGATCCCTCTTGAAGGTTTCGTCAGATCGATGAGAATGGACTACAAAATATGCTAAAATATATAAATAAACTGTGAAAGTAACCTGTTATTAACAAACTTCTACTAGCCTCATCTGTAACTTCCTGATATTGTAAATAAATCTTTTAACTCCCTTGCTACCCACTTTTAATTGTCGTATCGATTTGAACCTTTGGAAACTTATGCAATTCTGGTGACGATTAACAAGCTTCTGTTAGCCTCATCTGTAACTTCCTGACATTGTAAATAAACCTTATAACTCCCTTGCTACCCACTTCTAAGTGTCGTATCGATTTGAACCTTTGGAAACTTATGCAATTCTGATGACGATTAAGAAGCTTCTGTTAGCCTCATCTGTAACTTCCTGACATTGTAAATAAACCTTATAACTCCCTTGCTACCCACTTCTAAGTGTCGTATCGATTTGAACCTTTGGAAACTTATGCAATTCTGATGACGATTAAGAAGCTTCTGTTAGCCTCATCTGTAACTTCCTGACATTGTAAATAAACCTTATAACTCCCTTGCTACCCACTTCTAAGTGTCGTATCGATTTGAACCTTTGGAAACTTATGCAATTCTGATGACGATTAAGAAGCTTCTATTAGCCTCATCTGTAACTTCCTGACATTGTAAATAAACCTTATAACTCCCTTGCTACCCACTTCTAAGTGTCGTATCGATTTGAACCTTTGGAAACTTATGCAATTCTGATGACGATTAAGAAGCTTCTGTTAGCCTCATCTGTAACTTCCTGACATTGTAAATAAACCTTATAACTCCCTTGCTACCCACTTCTAAGTGTCGTATCGATTTGAACCTTTGGAAACTTATGCAATTCTGATGACGATTAAGAAGCTTCTGTTAGCCTCATCTGTAACTTCCTGACATTGTAAATAAACCTTATAACTCCCTTGCTACCCACTTCTAAGTGTCGTATCGATTTGAACCTTTGGAAACTTATGCAATTCTGATGACGATTAAGAAGCTTCTGTTAGCCTCATCTGTAACTTCCTGACATTGTAAATAAACCTTATAACTCCCTTGCTACCCACTTCTAAGTGTCGTATCGATTTGAACCTTTGGAAACTTATGCAATTCTGATGACAATTAAGAAGCTTCTGTTAGCCTCATCTGTAACTTCCTGACATTGTAAATAAACCTTATAACTCCCTTGCTACCCACTTCTAAGTGTCGTATCGATTTGAACCTTTGGAAACTTATGCAATTCTGATGACGATTAAGAAGCTTCTGTTAGCCTCATCTGTAACTTCCTGACATTGTAAATAAACCTTATAACTCCCTCCCTACCTACTTCTAATTGTCGTATGTATTTGAACCTTTGGAAACTTATGCAATTCTGGTGACAATTAACAAGCTTCTGTTAGCCACATCTGTAACTTCCTGACATTGTAAATAAACCTCATAACTCCCTTGCTACCCACTTCTAAATGTCGTATCGATTTGAACCTTTGGAAACTTATGCAATTCTGATGACGATTAAGAAGCTTCTGTTAGCCTCATCTGTAACTTCCTGACATTGTAAATAAACCTTATAACTCCCTGCCTACCTACTTCTAATTGTCGTATGTATTTGAACCTTTGGAAACTTATGCAATTCTTGTGACGATTAACAAGCTTCTGTTAGCCTCATCTGTAACTTCCTGACATTGTAAATAAACCTTATAACTCCCTCGCTACCCACTTCTAATTGTCGTATCGATTTGAACCTTTGGAAACTTATGCAATTCTGGTGACGATTAAGAAGCTTCTGTTAGCCTCATCTATAACTTCCTGACATTGTAAATAAACCTTATAACTCCCTCCCTACCTACTTCTAATTGTCGTATGTATTTGAACCTTTGGAAACTTATGCAATTCTCGTGACGATTAACAAGCTTCTGTTAGCCTCATCTGTAACTTCCTGACATTGTAAATTAACCGTATAACTCCCTTTGCTACCCACTTCTAATTGTCGTATCGATTTGAACCATTGAAACTTATTCAATTCTGATGACGATTAACAAGCTTCTGTTAGCCTCATCTGTAACTTCCTGACATTGTAAATAAACCTTATAACTCCCTTGCTACCCACTTCTAATTGTCGAATCGATTTGAACCTTTGGAAACTTATGCAATTCTGATGACGATTAACAAGCTTCTGTTAGCCTCATCTGTAACTTCCTGACATTGTAAATAAACTTTATAACTTCCTTGCTACCCACTTCTAATTGTTGTATGGATTTGAACCTTTGGAAACTTATGCAATTCTGGTGACGATTAACAAGCTTCTGTTAACCTCATCTGTAACTTCCTGACATTGTACATGAACCTTATAACTCCCTCGCTACCCACTTCTAATTGTCGTATGTATTTGAACCTCTGGAAACTTATGCAATTCTGGTGACAATTAACAAGCTTCTGTTAGCCACATCTGTAACTTCCTGACATTGTAAATAAACCTTATAACTCCCTCCCTACCCATTTCTAATTGTTGTATGGATTTGAACCTTTGGAAACTTATGCAATTCTGGTGACAATTAACAAGCTTCTGTTAGCCACATCTGTAACTTCCTGACATTGTAAATAAACCTTATAACTCCCTCCCTACCCATTTCTAATTGTTGTATGGATTTGAACCTTTGGAAACTTATGCAATTCTGGTGACGATTAACAACCTACTGTTCGCCTCATCTGTAACTTCCTGACACTGTAAATAAACCTTATAACTCCCTTTCTACCCACTTCTAATTATAATGTCGATTTCAACCTTTGGAAACTTATGCAATTCTGGTGACGATACAATACTATGTTACTATCAGCTGATGTTGAGGAGGCAGGTGATTACAGGAACTTCTTAATGGCTAACAGTAAGCCCTACGAGTTTGAGCTCGTTTGACATGTATCAATGAGCCTTTTGGTTATATATTGTAATCAAGACGGTCTGACGACGGAGAAAGGAGTGTGTCTACATTCATTATCATTATCAAACTAGTATACATAAATATAATTAATATAATTTCAATATTGTATGATAAAATTTGATATTTGTATATTGTTTTCTTATTTTTTAAAAAATTGTTTTATATTCTTTTGACGTTCACCAAGAGCACACAATGGTTGTATGTGGAATAAATATAAAATTGAATAACAATAAACTGACATTGGGTCACAGGTAACCAGAGTTCCAAGTAACCAAGTTCCTTGGATATGGCGTTAAGAACAGTTAACAACCTCTATATTTGTTACACGTTCCTCGTTAAAATCTCAATTAATACGTAGGAAAAAAACTTTTAATATATTTTTTTCTTGTACGGCCCCAAACATATGAAGAGGGGACGCATAATTATATACCTTTTGCTAGGTCTATTAAAACAAATTTGCGCTTCTATTTCTACCATTTATGTTTTTTACCATTTTACCGTTTTTAATTTCAAAATTGTTCGATTACGGGATTTAAAAATGAGAAAAAATTCCAAGTGCTAAACTTTGATTAGAAATTTCAAATCAACTTGCATCAACATGATGTGATGTAGACAATGTAGACAATTACGGACCCTAGACTATATGCGTTCCGATATGCACTTGACCCTTTTTTAGGATTCTGTAACTCAAGATATAAAAAAAAAACCTGTTAAGTGTGAGCAGAACTTGTGCTACTGCGTTTCCGTGCACACTTACGTACATATACAAACTTAACTATTTAAGCGCGTATAGCATTTGTATTAAACTATTAGCAAATATTAGCTACATAAATTAGCAAATATTATCTTCGTAAATTAGCAAATATTAGCTACGTAAATCACCAAATATTAGCTACGTAAATTAGCAAATATTACTACATAAATTAGCAAATATTAGCTAAGTAAATTAGCAAATATTAGTACGTAAATTAGCAAATATAACTACGTAAATTAGCAAATATTACTACGTAAATTAGCAAATATTAGCTACGTAAATTAGCAAATATTAGTACATAAATTAGCAAATATTAGTTACGTAAAGTAGCAAATACTACTACGTAAATTACAAAATATTACTACGTAATATAACAAATATTACTACGTAAATTAGCGAATATTACTATGTAAATTAGCAAATATTAGCTACGTAAATTAGCAAATATTCGTACGTAAATTAGCAAATATTAGTTACGTAAAGTAGCAAATATTACTACGTAAATTAGCAAATATTAGTTACGTAAATTAGCAAATATTACTGCGTAAATTAGCAAATATTACTACGTACATTAGCAAATATTACTACGTAATATAGCAATTATTAGCTATGTAAATTATCAAATATTACTATATAAATTATCAAATATTAGCTACGTAAATTAGCAAATATTAACTACGTAAATTAGCAATATTAGTACGTAAATTAGTAAATATTAGTTACGTATAGTAGCAAATATTAGCTATGTAAATTAGCAAATATTACTTAGTAAATTAGCAAATATTAGCTATCTAAATTAGCAAATATTACTACGTAATATAGCAAATATTAGCTACGTAAATTAGCAAATAATAGGTACGTAAATTAGGAAATATTAGTAAGTAAATTAGCAAATATTACTACGTAAATTAACAAATATTACTCCGTGAATCAGCAAATATTAGCTATTACGTAGCTATATATTGCCTGGCACGTCTTTCGCAGGTGTAAAAATTATCGTGATTTTCTCAAAAACTACTATGGTTTTACCACACCGAATTGCATATTCTTACGTAATGGCGTTTTTGAGATAGACAAAATGGGTGTAAAAATAGCAATTCTGACGTTTCACCAAATCGTTGTTATTCTGTAAAAAAAAAATTACAAACAAGTTTGTACTTTACTAAAATATTTTTCAATGGCATGTCACATAACTATGCAGACATTTTTTGCAGTTTCTCTTTATATTTTTGGGAGCCCCTCTTGAAACGTAATTTAATTCATTTTAAATACCATTTTTAGTTTTGGACCAAGAAATTAGTTTAGAAGTTAGAAAACAAACTGACTTGCCGACTTGCAAAAAAATTTCGTCAAAGAAAATCCATTTCTACGACGACACAGCGCCATCTAGATGAATTCTTAGAAACTTAACTAGCGGTTGTATGGCGTTATAACAGATGGCGTATTTATAATAATTGATTAAAATAATAAAATATCTTGTTTCTTCTTTCGGATATGCAAAGAAAAAAACTTTCTAGACAAAAGGTGAAATCAAAATGTAGTTCAAAATGTCCTTAATATACAGGTCATTTACGTGTTTTTGTGGATTTTTTTTTAAATTTAGATTTGTCGCCATTTTTAAACTGTTGGACAAATGTTTTCCAGTGGAATTCTGAATTCAAAATTCGAGATTTTTGCAATAGGCATCTCCGCCAAATTTCCTTAATAAGTAATCAGCTCAACTTTACTTTAATTGCTTATGAAAATAATTCTATTATCATCGTAAGAACAATAACAAATTAAATACTTAAATAATATTCGCGAAATAGTTATTTCATGCAAAACAATGGCTCGTAATAATTAAATCATAGCTATAACCATAATAAAGTTTAATAAAGTTAAATTTTGAAAACAGATGAAGAAAAAAAAGATATTAAAAAAAAATAAATTTACCAGTAATTCAACTGCACAGTTTATCTAACGAACTTCCAAACTGATTATCAATGGATTGCTTTTAGAATATAAAGAAAAAAATTGTTTGTGCACTTATGTACTTTGCGTTAGAGGTTGTACTTCTTTGGCGTAATACAAGAATTACTTTATTTAGCACACAAATAATTAATGGAAATAAAATAAAAATACCAATGGAGCGTGACTATAAATACGGTTGGTAAAATCAAAATTCAATAAAATTATTGAATTTTAAATAATTTACAATTTATAATGTAAATAAATATAAACCGAAACTCAGCCTCACTTATCTTTTAAGTGTATTTCTCATTTAAAATATACTTTAAAAAGCTTCTAAACAAAATTCCTATCATGAATATTCACAATAAACAAATGTTTTTTATTATATGGACCACTATTAAATTTCAATTACAAAAAACATTATTAAAAAGCATAGATATAACTTAGGTTTGTATGAATATAAAACACGTGTTGTGTATTTACAAATACCTCAACAACTATCATGAATATAGCGTCAGTCACTACACGCATGTAATATATGTTTAGTGAGCAACTTCATCCTGTCGACTTTTATTGCACCTTTCGCGCACATCGTGAGCAATTTCATACTGCAGATTTTTATTGTACCGTGCGTGCGCATCGTGGACCACTTCATCGTGTTGAATTTTGTTGCATGGTGTGTGCGTATGCGCAAATTGCAAAATTTTACTCAATACTTTTCAAAATGCGTCTAAAGAAGTATAACTTTATGAAGGATACTTTTTAATATATAAGTATTAAATCTCACAAAAATGACCGCCGTGAAGATCCTTTTAACTTAAGAAGCTCATACTTAAATATGTGATCGCCTTCGTTAAATAAAAGATATATACAAAAATCTGTGATCTGCACGTTGAACAATAACAGATTATGTTAGAATTATAATATATAAAAAAAGCTAAGCAGTGTTGTGTGTATACATAGTTTATAAAAAAATCACGTCACTCACCGGTTCAACCTGATCGGTCCGCCCGTTTCCCGTACCATGAGGGTCTTCTCCCAAAACCTGACCGCCTCCGGCATTATTGTGCTCTGAAAGCATTAAACTTTTTTAATTCATAATAAAATATAAAAATACAATGGTCGAGGTTTGGTAACACATCCAAAGATAATTTTGTAAGTACTAGACTGATTTTCAGAAATTTAATCGTTCATTCCTCAAAAGTCTGGAAGTATTATAGGCTGTGTTTTAACTTTGGTAAGATGTTTGGTTATTTATTTAGTATTTGGTTATTTTAGCGCTGTTCCAGTGTGAAAAATTGTGCTTAGTCTGATAGTGATAATATAGTAGTTACTAAAATATCAATGCCGCCATCTAGCGGAGAATAATATAATTACGTTTTAATGTACGATATCACGACGATTGGTTATTAATGAAACAGATGTCGCTGCTAAATAATTAAGTTGTATTCTGTTAATTAATGGCGAAGAATTAAGAAAGTGTAGCCAACGTAGGGAGTTTCCCCCAATTAAAAGCGAAAGAAAGTGAAAAGGGGTTATTTTGGGGGTAAAATATATTGATGTTTTACACGGGTTTAAAAATTATAGTTTTATTAACAAATATTCATCCATCATATTACGTTTATTAGTAACAGGCATATTTTATTTTATTAACAAATATCCAACTAGAACATTGATGTTTTAAATAAAGCTGGTTTTTTAAGGTTTCATACCTTATAAGGACGTATCTATTCGTCTATCGTAGCTGTTTAGGGGAGAGGGGAGCACAAAAAGATGAAGATGTTGTAATGCAATGAAACCTAAGTCGTGGTAAAGAACTTAAAGAAAGGAGAAATAATACTACATCACGTAGTTTCATTTAATTGTGAGTGTTAAACCAAAAATTATGAAAAAATAGGGTATTTAGGGAAGATAAAATACCTAAATTTACAATTATATTAAGACATAAAAAATCAATAAATTTAAAGTGTTTTGGTATTGTTTTACGGGGAAAAGATTTTAAAGGTTGGCAGCATTGTGTAACCTAAAAATGTTGCCATTTTTATCTCTCAAATAACAGAAATAGCGCCATTACATTAAATTAAATTTTCTTTTATGACTTTGAAATGTTCAAATTGAAAAGGAATATATTCAAAATAGGTTCGGGAATGCTTTTGTGTCGCTTGATTTTTGAGGATTTTTTCCATCAAGTTCCTAGTTGACATATCGTGATAATTTATGTCCTAGATTTTGATATAGGATAGAACGTATAAATTCACTAAGCATTATTAGAATCAGTTTAAAAAACAACAACTTCAAAAAACCTGTATTTTCAACTATTACCCTTCAATAATTTTGAAAAATTTTCATTTAACTTGGTTTATTGTCCGTCTGTCTGCTGCATATTTTTTTTAATCAAAATTGCACCCTACTACACGTTTGAAACTTGACAGGCATATTTGTTTCCCGTGACAAAACATAATTATGATGATGGAGTCAGGAGCTGATGACGGAGACGGAAGGCGGATAGAGTATTTTTTAACAGTGAATAGCGAACTATCGAATTTGGGTTCGTCTCACTTTTGTTGATAACGTCTTTTTATTTTTTACTTTTTAGTACATTTGTTTTTTTGGTACATTTAAAATACAAATATTTATTCGTTAATTTACAATATAAACGGAATATTTAAAAAAAAGTATTCTACTGAATACCTTTATTTCCAAGTTATCTTTAATATGAATGACAAGGACCAAGAGGTCCTTGTTACAATATTATCATATGTACAGATTAGGGTTGCCATCCGTACTCGTTTTCCCGGACACTGTCATCTTTTTAAAAGAGCCGTTCGGGTGATTTTTTAGTGTCCGGGGTTTTAAAGAAAGCAATTTTCTATTATTAAGACATTATTTTTATTTACGGAATAATGAAAAAAATTAATAACAATCTTAAGCAAATTACACAATTTAATTAAAAAATAAATATGAATTTAAAATAACTTGCCGGCAATTTCAAAACTCACAGGAGTTTTGAAATTTATTTTCCTATTGACTTTATGTTTAAATTTTGTTACTGTAAGTCTTATCTGTTGATTCAGGTTTCAGACTTCAAATTAAGGACGCAGATAGGAAATTAATTTTTTTATTGTTCATGGAATAGATGAAACATTGTCATTTTTTTATATGTAATTAAAAATATAATTTTTTCTTTATGGTTAGTAAGATAAATAATACTCGATTAAGACAAAATAATCTTGATTGGTACTACCACATGATTAGTACTAATACATGTTAATATAATATGGGCTTTTAGTTTAATGATTCAAGTGTCAGGGGTTACAAATTAAATGTACGGTGACCCTAGTTATAATAAACCAACGCCCGACTTACGACCGGTTGGTTTTACGTCTTGTAAGTATATAAAAAAATGTGGTCAGTATGTGTCGGATTAACCATTAATTACGGTTCTATGATCGTTTCAAAAAATATCGAATTATATATATATATATATATATATATATATATATATATATATATATATATATATATATATATATATATATATATTTATCAACAATATCGTAAAACGATGCATAGAGTACCATAGACACTATTTTGAAAAACAATGAATTAATTACAAACTTGCTAGTTGATGTGAAATATCTAATGGCACGTTTGGATGGGAGTTAAAACATTCTGATGTCACATCACGTCTTGTCATTCGGCCAGCTTCGTGTATTACCGGCTCTTTCCGACTTAATTCGGCCAGCTTCGCGTCTTGTCGGCTCTTTCCGAATTGACGCTTCTCTTTCTACTACATTATGCACACGCTAGTTTACGTATGTGTTAGTGTCAGTATTGTTTTTTATTTACTGATGTTTACAACTTTACTGTTTTATATAGGTGATTGCATTAAATTGTCTCGAAACGTTAACATCGTTTATTAATTTAAAACAGTGATAGTGAAAAAATAGATATTACAATAACAGCTCCATTTTTTTGTTTAACAGTTCCAAAAGCAAAGCTTTAATATATTAAATATGAATCTTTTGACTTGGAAATGAACATTTGGTTTATAATATCTCAGTGAAGGAGGACTAACATTAATAGAAGTTTACATCTGACTGTCGATACGGTTTAGCCATCTCAATTGTAGCTTGTTAATGTTAGCACCTTAATGGCCGCTTGTTAATGTCAGCATCTCAATGGTAGTTTGTTTACGTGAGCATCTCATTTGTAGCTTGTTATATGTCAGCATCTCAATGGTAGTTCGTTTAAGTGAGCATCTCATTTGTAGCTTGTTAAATGTCAGCATCTCAATGGTAGTTTGTTTACGTGAGCATCTCATTTGTAGCTTGTTACATGTCAGCATCTCAATGGTAGTTTGTTTACGTGAGCATCTCATTTGTAGCTTGTTAAATATCAGCATCTTAATGGTAGTTTGTTTACGTGAGCATCTCATTTGTAGCTTGTTACATGTCAGAATCTCAATGGTAGTTGTTTACGTGAGCATCTCATTTGTAGCTTGTTACATGTCAGCATCTCAATGGTAGTTTGTTGATGTGAGCATCTCATTTGTAGCTTGTTACATGTCAGCATCTCAATGTTAGTTTGTTTACGTGAGCATCTCATTTGTAGCTTGTTAAATGTCAGCGTCTCAATGGTAGTTTGTTTACGTGAGCATCTCATTTGTAGCTTGTTACATGTCAGCATCTCAATGGTAGTTTGTTTACGTGAGCATCTCATTTATAGCTTGTTACATGTCAGCATCAAAATGGTAGTTTGTTGACGTGAGCATCTCATTTGTAGCTTGTTAAATGTCAGCGTCTCAATGGTAGTTTGTTTACGTGAGCATCTCATTTGTAGCTTGTTAAATGTCAGCATCTCAATGGTAGTTTGTTTACGTGAGCATCTCATTTGTAGCTTGTTACATGTCAGCATCAAAATGGTAGTTTGTTTACGTGAGCATCTCATTTGTAGCTTGTTAAATGTCAGCATCTCAACGGTAACCTGTTAATATCAGCAGCGAAAAAGCATGCAGAGCGTTTTCTACCGCTTTTTTGGAATCAAATATTTTTATTTGAATGAAGTGAACAAGGTATGTTGAATACAGAGGGCGAAAGAAAGTCTCCAAATGGAGTTCCTGTAGATTGAGAAATGTTGTTTATGTGAAATGTGGTCAAGCATTGTTGCTCGGTTGGTAAATCGCAAACTTCCTCACCATTTTGTCTAATTGATTATAGTAGAAATGCAGTAATCGAACTTACAGGTTTCATAAAGGTACAGTGGATAACATCAGCGCTGGACCATCAAACAGACATAATTAGGTGTTTTTAGTAAATATTCGGTTTCGTAGTATGTTTTGGCAATTTATCCAATCATTGTGCCAAATGCTAATGATTGTCAAAAGGGGCAACAAGTAAAGGCAATCTTCGAAACGATTTCCCTTCTGTCGCTCATTTAATCCGTATCCACCTATTGAAACCCGTTTATCTAGCTCGGAACCCGTCTATTTAGCTTTTTAAACTAACTGGTTTGTTTCAAATTGTTCAATATTATTGGGATAAAGACGTCGAAATGTTTCCGCTAATTCACACCGAGCTAGGGATGTGTCAGCTTTCACTACGTTTTTCATTTCATCATTATCCATCCTGCTTCAGACTGTTTAGGTCGTTTATTTTTAAGTTCAAAATCGTCAGATCAGAATTTTCCAAATCAACGATGCACTATTCATTGATTAGACGTATCTTTGCTGCTTAAACACTTCGTTGATATTTCGAACCTTCTGCTTTGTATTAGTTCATTTATTAGAAGTATCTTTGCTGCTTAAATACTTCGTTGATAATTTGAACCTTCTGCGTTGTATTAGTTCATTCATTAGACATACCTTTGATGCTTAAACACTTTGTTGATAATTTGAACCTTCTGAGTTGTATTAGTTCATTTATTAGACGTATCTTTGCTGCTTAAACACTTCGTTGATATTTCGAACCTTCTGCGTTGTATTAGTTCATTTATTAGAAGTATCTTTGCTGCTTAAATACTTCGTTGATAATTTGAACCTTCTGCGTTGTATTAGTTCATTCATTAGACATACCTTTGATGCTTAAACACTTTGTTGATAATTTGAACCTTCTGAGTTGTATTAGTTCATTTATTAGACGTATCTTTGCTGCTTAAACATTTCGTTGATATTTCGAACCTTCTGCGTTGTATTAGTTCATTTATTAGAAGTATCTTTGCTGCTTAAATACTTCGTTGATAATTTGAACCTTCTGCGTTGTATTAGTTCATTCATTAGACATACCTTTGATGCTTAAACACTTTGTTGATAATTTGAACCTTCTGAGTTGTATTAGTTCATTTATTAGACGTATCTTTGCTGCTTAAACACTTCGTTGATATTTCGAACCTTCTGCTTTGTATTAGTTCATTTATTAGAAGTATCTTTGCTGCTTAAATACTTCGTTGATAATTTGAACCTTCTGCGTTGTATTAGTTCATTTATTAGACGTATCTTTGCTGCTTAAACACTTCGTTGATATTTCGAACCTTCTGCGTTGTATTAGTTCATTGATTAGAAGTATCTTTGCTGCTTAAACACTTCGTTGATATTTCGAACCTTCTGCTTTGTATTAGTTCATTTATTAGAAGTATCTTTGCTGCTTAAATACTTCGTTGATAATTTGAACCTTCTGCGTTGTATTAGTTCATTCATTAGACATACCTTTGATGCTTAAACACTTTGTTGATAATTTGAACCTTCTGAGTTGTATTAGTTCATTTATTAGACGTATCTTTGCTGCTTAAACACTTCGTTGATATTTCGAACCTTCTGCGTTGTATTAGTTCATTTATTAGACGTATCTTTGCTGCTTAAACACTTCGTTGATATTTCGAACCTTCTGCGTTGTATTAGTTCATTTATTAGACGTATCTTTACTGCTTAAACACTTCGTTGATATTTCGAACCTTCTGCGTTGTATTAGTTCATTTATTAGACGTATATTTGCTGCTTAAACACTTCGTTGATATTTCGAACCTTCTGCTTTGTATTAGTTCATTTATTAGAAGTATCTTTGCTGCTTAAATACTTCGTTGATAATTTGAACCTTCTGCGTTGTATTAGTTCATTCATTAGACATACCTTTGATGCTTAAACACTTTGTTGATAATTTGAACCTTCTGAGTTGTATTAGTTCATTTATTAGACGTATCTTTGCTGCTTAAACACTTCGTTGATATTTCGAACCTTCTGCGTTGTATTAGTTCATTTATTAGACGTATCTTTGCTGCTTAAACACTTCGTTGATATTTCGAACCTTCTGCGTTGTATTAGTTCATTTATTAGACGTATCTTTACTGCTTAAACACTTCGTTGATATTTCGAACCTTCTGCGTTGTATTAGTTCATTTATTAGACGTATCTGTGCTGCTTAAACACTTCGTTGATATTTCGAACCTTCTGCGTTGTATTAGTTCATTTATTAGACGTGTCTTTGCTGCTTAAACACTTCGTTGATATTTCGAACCTTCCGCGTTGTATTAGTTCATTTATTAGACGTATCTTTGCTGCTTAAACACTTCGTTGATATTTCGAACCTTCTGTGTTGTATTAGTTCATTTATTAGACGTATCTTTGCTGCTTAAACACTTCGTTGATAATTTGAGCCTTCTGCATTGTATTAGTTCATTCATTAGACGTACCTTTGATGCTTAAACACTTCGTTGATAATTTGAACCTTCTTAGTTGTATTAGTTCATTGATTAGACGTATATTTGCTGCTTAAACACTTTGTTGATATTTCGAGCCTTCTGCGTTGTATTAGTTCATTCATTAGATGTATCTTTGCCCCTTAATAACTTTGTTGATATTTCGAGCCTTTTGCGTTGTATTAGTTCATTCATTAGACGTATCTTTGCTGCTTAAACACTTCGTTGATATTTCGAGCCTTCTGAGTTGCATTAGTTCATTCATTAGATGTATCTTTGCCCCTTAATAACTTTGTTGATATTTCGAGCCTTTTGCGTTGTATTAGTTCATTCATTAGACGTATCTTTGCTGCTTAAACACTTCGTTGATATTTCGAGCCTTCTGCGTTGCATTAGTTCATTCATTAGACGTATCTTTGCTCCTTAATAACTTCGTTGATATTTCGAGCTTTCTGCGTTATATTAGTTCACTCATTAGACGTATCTTCGCTGCTTAAACATTTCGTTGATATTTCGAGCCTTCTGCGTTGTATTAGATATTTCTTTGCTGCTTAAACACTTCGTTGACACTTCGAGCCTTATGTGTTGTGTTAGTTGCACAAAGAAACTCATATTTTAAAAAAACGCTACTTTTTGACTTATGTATAGCTGGGGGCATTTAATCTGCAAGATATTTCGACACATTACCTCAAAGAAAACGGTCGTCTTTGAAGCTAATGACTTACTTTTACAATGAAAAGAAAAAAAACTATCAAAGTGAAATTTAAAGGATACCGTGGATTAAATTTGGTAAAAAAATCGGACATTTCATACTTAAATGACTTAATATTCCTTGTATACCTTTTTGGCAAAACAGATCATTAAGTCTGAAAGTTATACAGTTTCCATGGTAGTTACAATTTATTGCGGGAAGAAAAAACAAAAATAATATATGATTTCATTTATTTCATGAAAAATTTCGAACGCTGCCTCCAGAGTAGCCACCGTAACCCCATACAGTCAGATGTACCAGGAGTATGAGCATTAACTTAAGAGAGTAGAAGAAAAGGCAAGAGAGGGCTGTGCCGATGAGTGTACGGAGGGGTGACCATGCCGTAGGGTGACTTTTTTGTGTTGCTAGTAATATTTTAACTTGGGACAATACGCAAAGCTGAGAGCTGCAGACAAAACACTAATGTTAGGGTTTTGTATGTACATCGCAGAGGATAAAAAGCTACACAGAAATTACTCGAACATACGAAAGCCAGTTGGTGAAGAATTATCAAATTCTTCATAAAAATCTAACTATAGAACTTTTCTACAAAAATCTTAGGTACATACTGCTACAAGCCAAGAAAAATACAGATCTTTAAGAAGGATCTTCAACTAGGATTATTTAGGGTTCAGTATCACAAAACGAAAAATAACAGTCAACTGCGAGTCTGGCTTACGTAGTTTTTTTGTCGGAAAAAGTTTGTGTTTTCTTGTTTTTTTTTATAATTTTTGTGCTATTGTGTTACTATCTAAAATTGTAGTTTAGGAAATAAGAGAACAATATACTACCAAAAATTATTAGATCGATTCGTATTTAATTTGCTCCAATCCCCCTCCACACTCACATTATTTCCATAGAAATACTTTGGAATGTTAGGTTAAAATGCCAAATTTCAAGTTTCCACGTCAAGAAATTTCTGAGAAAAACAGCTCTGACAGATGAATGGACACGTGAGTAATCATATAAGGGTACCATTTTTGCTTTTGAGGTAGGGACACCTAAAAACTGAACAGTTATAAGGTTACTCACGTGTCTATCTCTAGATCCATCATCTAGACCATCTAGATCTATTCACGTGTCATCTCTGGATCGTCTGTCATAGACATTTTTTTTCAGGAATCGTTTGACTTGTAACTCTAATCGAGTAACTTGAAATTTTACGTAGCACATGTTAACCCGTATGTAAGTCGGTAGGAAAATTAGTTTAGGGGGTGGAAATACACTAATAAGGGAAAGTTATAAAGGGACTCAAAAACTATTTTTTCACAATTTTTTTTATAAAATACTTCTAAATATTTTCTAAAGATTCACGCTCTTTTTCTCAGAAACCGGAAGAAGAAATAGACTTGAAATTTGGCTGTGATGAAGTATATTAATCCTCATATATTTTAATTAGTTACACTCCAAGATTCCATGCTCACCTCCTCTGCCGCATTACAATTTTAACACATGAACTGTCGAAACAAACACTTGAAGATATATGCGAGCGTAAACTAACGTAAATCGCACGTCTGTTTGAATGGGGCAAAAGAATATTGGGACATTTTTGTTTTTAAATTTTATGCACGGTGTCAAAAATCAATTAAAACGACGAATATTTTTGTAGTAGAGCTTTTTTAGGCGATTTTTTTCTGAGCAGACAATAAAACCGAGCCTTCATACCTAGATCGGTGGCGCTTAATCGGGTAAACTCGGCTCCCTTCGCATCGGCCAAGTGAACTATTTTATTAGGTGCACCATGCGCACTTTTTAAAATATTTAATTAAATTTGAATCTAAAGTATTTCTAACATATTTTAGTCTCCATAAACCAATTGTTTCATTTTTACGAGTAAATTCGGCTCACTTCGGCATCAGTCGAACGAGTTCATTGTCTAACAAGGAGTGAATCATTTCCAGAATTAAGTTTTATATTTGATTAATGTTATACTTGAGTACAATTTAATATAATAAGCATGTGTTATTGTATATAATCAGTATAATATTTCAAGTGTACACAGTTAGTGTTTAATATTTAATTTGAGAGTAGTTTAATATAATACGCGTATAGGCCTGGTTACACGGGGCGAGTTGGAGTTACTCGCCTCCAGCTACTCGCCCCGTGTGACCGCATCATACGAGTAACTCACACGCGCGGGACGGCTACTGGCATGCGAGTCACTAGAAAGTTTTTTGTTTTCACTCGCCACTCGCCTTCCCCTACCACACCTCCGGCAACAGCTCGCAGTATTTCAACTTATGAAGGCATCTCTCTCATTACTGCTTTATATTCTAGAGGATCTTCATCATGTAGCTCTTTAAATAATCCATATGTTGCCCCTTTCTTTTGCATCCAATTCCTGACCCAAATCCTTCTATTTTTCTTTTTTTTTGTTCAGCACTTTCAGCTTGAAGTATTTCAGTGCAAAGTATTTTGGTAACCGCTTTGGTTACGGTATGAATAACGGCCACTTGTGTATTTCGCGATAACATTGTTCATGTAGACTAGCTTAGCACCTACTGAATACGAGAGGACAGTAGATGTCTATTTTCATGCCAGGAGCTCGCACGTGTGTGACCGGGCAAGGCGAGTCGAGCTACTGGCATGCGAGTAAACAGGGCGAGTACTGTCCCACTGGCATGCCAGTAACTTGTCCCGTGTAACCAGGCCTTGTGTTATTGTGTTTTAAAATAATAACCTCGCATTGTTCCTGATACCCCGAACTAATATCCATCATATAACATCAACATGATTATCATTTTATATATATTTTAAAATTTCAATTCTATCGTGTGGTATAATTTTTTAAACATTTTATGAAGATAGCTTTAGATACATAGACACAAAAATGTATCACACTTCCTCCCTCCACATTCCTGATACAGCTAAACTTAAAATTATGATAAAAAGCAGTGTTACTAGAAATGTATTTAAAGTTTAACGGAAAACTGGAGCATTGATCCTAAATTTCGTTATGAAAAGATGTGACAAAAATAAGGCAATGGAACAGAGGATAGTGCGCTACGTCGTAGACGAGCTTTAAAAATGTAAATTGTTTCCTAATTTTGTATATCATTATTGCGCAGGCGCCATGCTCATCTCCTCTACGCCATTATTTTAACGCTGTAGAACCAAACACTTGAAGATATATGCGAGTTCAAACTGAGGTAAATCAATTCATATTATAAATGCAACTTTCTAAGTAACTATTGAATGGATTTTGTTACGGTTTTCATTAGTGAATATATTGATCCCCGAGACAGTTTTATATGTATAACTTATGAAGATTTTGGGAACCTTATTTAGTCTGTGACGATGAATCTTGATAAAGTCGAAAAAAGCATTCATCGCAGAGGTATCTTATCGGGCGCTGTTTAAATCGGTAGAGAAGGAAGAGTACAGAGAGATGTGGAAGAGTGTGACAACAAAAAGAAACAAAGTGTAATAAAAAAAACATTTGATGGTCCTTAATTTCCTCATTCGTGCCTAGCTAACAACTGGCGGAGAAATGTGGTTCCTTAGCCAATCTATCAAAATGAAAATCTCATGGGCAGAATAAAATTGTTATTTATTTACTCTACTGATATAATGCGATTCAGCTTTTTAAAATTTAACCCCACCTGATTTAACCCAACTTAACGCTACCTAACTCAACCTAACCCAAGTTAGCCCAACCTTGCGCAACATAATTCAACCTACTACAATTTAGCACAAAACTAATATAAACTATCCAAATCTAACACTACTTAACCCAACCTACTCTAATCTTGTCCAACCTGACACAACCTAGCACAAATTAATTCAACCTAACCCAAATTAATATTACTTAATAAAATCCTGCCCCATGTAACCCAACCTAGCACAAATTAACCTAACCTAATCTAACACTATCGATATAATCTCATGCTTTATACCCAATAATGTATTCCTTAGCCAATGCAAATTGTCACTTATTTTTGACTGGTCTGACTGAAAATAATGCGATTAAGTTTTTTAAAATTTAACCCAACCTGATTTAATCCAACTTAACGCTACCTAACTCAACCTAATCCAACTGAGCCTAGCCTTGCCCAACATAATACAATTTAGCACAAACTAATATAAACTAACGGAATCAAACACTACTTAACTCAACCTACATCTTGTCCAACCTAACACAAATTAATATTATTTAATAAAATCCTACCCCACATAGCCCAACCCAACACAAATTAACTTAACCTAACCTAATTTAACACTATCGATATAATATAATACTTTATACCTAACCTAATCCAACCTTAACCAACTTCATTCAACCTAACCCAATTGAAAACCCAGTGTCTTCCAATCTAACCCAAACTAACACAAGTCTACACAAATTATTCTACCTTAGGATAGATAATCTAACCTAACTCAAATTAACACTACCTAACCCAACCGAACTTAACCTAATTTTACCAAATCTAACCTGACAGCACAAACTAACCTAATCCAATCCAACCCCATCTAACTCAACTTAGCCTAACTTAAACCATCCTAACTTGAACCTTTCACCAATTTCTGAATTTTCCTTTAATGTTTATGATAAATCGTAATTACGAGCCAAATTTTAACTGTCTAATGCCCGTATACACCATACAAGGTCACGACTCTCAGTCGGATTTACTGATAGTTAAAAGCCTATTTTGTATGGATACTTTAGCAATTCGATCGTGAAATAGGATACAGTCGGTCAAGTAGACTCTTATTCCGACTCAACTAACAGTTAATGAGAAATAGATATACGGTTTTAACTGTTATTAAGTCCGACCGACAGTCCTTTCCGTGTGTGGTGCATATGGGCGTAAGTCGGCTGGAAGTAGGTCAGAGGTTCTGATGATGAGTTGGTTAGCCATTTACAAAATTAGCAATTTTGGAGGATTTATGTTGCAGGAACTATTAGAACTATTCTTTGATCTTCAAGTAGGTCTTGAGTTAGAAACGTTATCAAATGTGGTTTGAAATACATCGTGTAAATCTACGTGGAGAACTTGTCTATACGAATAGATTCCGTTTTTATTTCCTCTCCATCCATCCACATATTTCTTCACAAAGCGCCAGTTCAAAAAATTGCAAAAAATGCGTCAGTAAGTTATTTATTATGCTATACCAAGAACACACAAAGATCACCAACCAATGCTTTTCAAGCTTCCTGGAGATATTGAGGAAAAATCGTTTCTTCATGTGACTGGTTCTGATATTGAGGAAAATTTGATTCTTCATGTCACGAGTTCTTCATGTGACAGTCGTAGGATTCACTGTTCAGTTTATTTTAAATAAATGTTATACTTGACAACTATAGTAGTAAGTAGTAGTTTTCAGTAGAGCATGCGATTTAGAGATATAGTTATTTGCGACTGAGCAGAATACTTACATTGATAAGTTCGAACTTGTCCGCCTCCAGTCTGAAATAAAGAAAATAAACAATGCGTCAATATCTATACTAATAAACAGTGGCATAATCGAAAGATCTACTAAAGAGGTATTTCTATGATCGATTGCAGAATTAGTAACTGAATTGTAAACATAACTCATTAATTATCCATATATTAATACGTGAAGAGAAAACGTTATAACCATTTTTTAATTATATTGCGCGTACGGAGGAGTGTTAGATTCGACATAGTTAAAGTTTATATGGAGGAGTAAAGAAAGTCTACATAACACTACTTGAAGAGAAAACTTTGTACCCCTTTTCAAGCTTATTGCGCGTACGGAGGAGTGTGAGATTTGGCATAGTCAGTTTATATGGAGAAAGAGGGCAGAAAGGTAAAATTGATATATAATATGTGTTTACAAATCTATATATTAATATGTGAATTACTTTGTACTCCTTTTTAAACATATTGCGCGCACGGAGTAGTGGGAGATTTGGTATTGCTAAAGTTTATTAAAGAAGGAGCGCAGAAAGCTAAAATTTATATAAAATATATTTTATAAATACATTAAATTATATATTACAAATACATTGTTATTGTTGTTGTTTACGTTCATACTGTCAATGTCAAATGCATAATAGTCTGTGGTCAAACAATTACCTTAGACTGCCTAATTAAATATTATCATGACATTTAGAATGACCTATTATGTATTTAATTTTGAAACACAGATTTTCTCTCAAATAATAAATAAGCATTTCCTAATCAGATCAAGTCACGGATATATTTTTTATCTAGTTGGGCAATCTAGCAAGACTGTAATGGATTCACCATTCCCAACGAACTGGGAAGAACTGGACAGAAATAGCACATAATTTTTAAGAAGCTAATATTTTGTGGAAGATAATAAACCGAAAAAAATTCAACGATTGACAATCAGGAAAAAGCAAAAAAAATAAAATACAATTAGTATACATAAAACGAAAAATAAAAAAAAGCCTTTATAAACGCACATATATAATATTTTTAATATATCCAGAATTTTTAATAAGAGGAAGGCGTCGGAAACGCATGACATCTGTAAATGCCATTTCGTGGGATTACCAATAAATCCAGTCTTTACCACATTAGCAATAAAAAACATATGTGTAATTGCGTAGAAGCCTATAAGTTTATGTAGTAAAAACGTATCTATTATATGTACAGGTACTCTGTGCATTAAATTGAATAGAAAATGTTAAAGAAAATTCTCGACCATTTTGCAATGATTAATTGTAACGTCTGAAAGTCACGAATCTATCGCAAAAACAACGGAAAACTGGTACTTAGTTAAAAAAAAACCCGAGAGAGATAGATGAACAATATATAATAAGACAAAAAGTGCACGCATGCGCGAAAACAAACAATAATGGCACTCACTAGATCTATCAGCTGTTTTATGCGTTATGTGTGTCAAAGTAAACTCAAAATTTTGTCGATGTATTTATATCTATTTATGAATGGTTTATTACTAATTTTGTATGTACTTCATTCAGATAAACAATATATGTACATAATTTGTTTATAAATCCGCAATAAGCACGCACATACATTTGTCGTAAATATTATTTACGACAGGAGCAATACATCTCTACTTCCTTCAGTTGTATTTAGCCGTGTTCTGATACTGGATCGCGGCTATTTTTTTAATTGACAATTTAAAATCTTTTTATACGAATTTAGTACAATATATGGCCTTTCACTTGATATATTTTCTTTCTCTCTCTTCCTCTGTCGTTTTACCCCTAACTTACTATATACTTACAAACTGAGGTTTAGATCGCCAAAGGAGTTTCACTTCTGTTATGTGTACCGAGTTGCTGTGAAATTTTTTTAAATTTAAATGTCGCAAAGAAATCACACTATATTTGCACCGTCTTTATCTTTGACTTGCTGCTATCTGGTAAGCCGTGATGACACATTTTCTGCGTAAAAATCTGGTGACCTAGTAGTCTAAGTGACCAGATCAGATTCTCATCTCCATTTTATTACAACTTTTCTGTTTTATCACTGCTCTGTCCCTATGAATCTTAGGGTGGTGATACATTGGCTACAATATTTCTAAAAGCACGAGCTTTTTCCTTCATTTCCACCTTTTTACTTCAAAGTTACAACAATTTACCCACGACTAATTTTACATGTGTATTCTATTTATGTTTTAAATTGTATTATCATATGCTTTCCAATTTGTAATTAAACATAATTTAAAATAAAGCCAGTCAAGTGCATGTCGGAAAATGCATAAAGAAGGGTATTGTAGTTGTTTATATTTCTTAAACTTTTTGGTGCAGTTTAACCAAAACCATTTCCAAACCATTCAGCGTTACCACGAAGTGGATACCACGAGTGCAAAAGTACATAGTGAATTCGGTTCATTACTCACGTCCAAAACCAATACTCTATATATCGACATAGTTAGCTATCTAAGATAGTTGATAACTTTCTATCTATGTTTATTTAAATTGATTCCCACAAGTATTTCGATGTTTCAACTGTTTATTGGTAGTCGTAGATAACTTCCTATTAGTGCCCTTCCGCAAAAACGACGCGTTCCGTTAATACGTATAGCAAATTCGCCTTTTTCAATGTATACGCACCAACTGAATAAATAATAAACAGAAACATTTGAATTATATTTGTTTAGACGTATTTTAAACGTTTTGTGATGTTTAAGCGGCGGATGCATTGTTTATATTTCAAACTCAAGAACAATATAAATTAAATAAAAGTAGTTAAAGTTGTACGTTGTTATGGAACGCAACGCTCTGCTGTTCCTTTTGTCAAATGTTAAATCGGCCAAAAACCAGTATTGATATAACGTTTATAATTAAAGGAAATAATCAATTATTATTGTATAAAAACAATTCAACGGAATTCTTATTAATCCGAAATCAAGTTTAAAATCCTGCTCAATGAGCTCACACATATAATTTACTCAGTGTTTATATATATATATCAGGCCCTATTGATTTTATTATCGGAATCACCATACCAGTATGATAACGATTGCCAAATTTATAAATTGATATAGCTAGGGAACAATACGCTTGCTACTGATTTTCAATAACTTTTTACATTAATAAAATGTTGAATATATTTGGCGTTAATTTTGTAGAAATTCATTATTCACAACTCAATGAAACTATGTGATGTAGTATTATTTCTACTTTCTTTAAGTTCTTTACCACGACGTAGGTTTCGTTGTGTTACAACATCTTCAGGTGGGCTATTAGCAAAGATTGTAATCTTCAAAGATTCAAAAGAATCTTTGCTAATAGCCCGCCTGAAGATGTTGTAATACAACGAAACCTAGGTCGTGGAAAAGAACTTAAATAAAGTAGAAATAACACTACATCACGTAGTTTCATTTAATTGTGTGTAAAAAAATGGATAATTTTACATAAAATGGACCGTTGATATGCGTTAATTACTCGAAAATGACAGAGGGACAAGTCGGTTACTGCTGATAAGCTAATCTATCGAAGATAACTGTCAAAAAGTGATTGTGAAGCAACATCTGTCACCACTGTGCAATATTGAGTAGCCAATGACTGATTTGCAGTCCGATTGTTGATAGCGTACGGTGACAGTAATTCCTATCTGTTGGCATGTTATTGATACGCAATATCTGCATGCACTATAATTATATATATATATATATATATATATATATATATATATATATAACAAGATTGCGTTGCAGTTTGTTGTTATTCATTGGGCGATGGTTTTGTGGAAGGAACGTGACACTGGAACGCGTCGCTAACCCACGTCGAGGGATCCACATCCGGAAGCCACCTCCAATGATTAAAGTCTTTGATATTCTATTAGAAGCGTCATCTCTCTGGTGTTAGTTTTGGAGTTTGGTATCTATAACTTCCGTTTATCCTACACTAAGTGGTTAGCGTGTACAAACTGCTTGCTTCAACCAATAGAAGTTATGTTTTAATGTCAATAATTGTTAACAAACATTAACTTACAAACTAGAAAAAAATGTACTTGATGTCGATTTAAACCTATTCCGTCAGTTATTTATTATTTTATTTCTTTATCACTTTTATGCATAGTGCATATATCGGACTTATTGCTACATGAGCAATTTTTTCCAGTCATCCATAACAATTGGTGTTAAAATTTAGTCGGTAGACTGTAACAGATTTTACAACGAAAAATTCTTTAAGTACATTAGATAAAAGAAATTATAAAAAATACAAAGGTATAATTAATACAAACTATTGACATGATTTAGGATGGGAAACAGGAAAGGACAAGGGCATAAAGGAAAAGGTTTCAGGAGAGGCAGGACTTTTTCACTCGATCTTTGAAAATGTTTAGGGACAAAAAAAAATTCTGAACTCTGCTGAAAACTTGCTATGAAACCAGATATAAAGATATATAACTATGCGACGTATATAAATAAAATTTAATGAGTCGTAATAAGAAGTGCACACAACATATCCAGACATAAGTCCAAGAAATGTTCGAGCGGTATGCAGACTGTAAATATTACTGTTGGTTCAGTTGTTTCAATTGAGACATAGACGATAAATAACACTTGGTAGAAGTCAACGGCTACTCGGAAATAGTAAGACTGAGTTAGTCTGCGAAATGCTTGTGACTGGATAGACATTTATTTTTTAGGAGTGAACCTAAGAGAAGTTAATTTATCGTATAGGTCGATGATTAAAAGCTGGCGCGTACAATGTATTTGCACATACCTATCTGTGACTAGATTCACCGCACATGTGAAATGACGTCATATTGTATACGCATTCTGAAAACACTATATGTCTCTTTCGCACGCTTGCACGCTCATAAGCATGGTAGAGACGGCTATTGCATTGTTTATTACACGCATGTGAAATACAGCGTGCTTTTGTCTATTTGTATCGTTTGAATTGGTCAGTTAGTTGCCGTGACGAGAACTAATGTGACGAGTTTTATATTATTTATTTGATTTAGAGCTTAGTTAGTATAAAATATTTTGGGAAAAAATCGGTTCTTACAAAACGGTTCTTAGAGAGTAATGTCGTGAAGTTGTGTGCAATGTTTTTAAATTTTTCAAGTATAACAATAAGATGGGTGAAGTGCAAGCGACTAGTGTTTCTAAGACATGCATTCAGAGTATTGTTTGCGAAATAAGCGAGTAAGCCATAGAGCTGTGTCATTAAAACTACCAACGTCACAGCCTAAACCAAACATAAGAGCCAACAAAATTAAAAGCAACGATATCTGAGCCAACAGTATCGACATTATCGTTAGCACCAACTGTACGAGTTTTTGAAGTAAAACTTCTTTACGCACGCTTGACTTGGGGAGTAAGCTGGTGAATGCGTGACGAGAGCGTTACGAAAAGTGTGATCGGGCGAGGCGAACGGAGGTTGAGAGGGAGATATTAGTTAGAGAGGACAGAAAGATAGAGAGTTACGTTTCGTATATTACTGTAGGGACACGAGAGAGATGTGCGACCACACATTTTCTTTCTCTCTTCCTCTCATAGTCAGTTATGTTTCGTATATCTAAGACACAGTGCAAGCCTATTGTCTGAATCACACTGTAGGAGCAAGATAGAGCAGTGCGCGCGCACATTTTCTTTCTCTCTTCCTCTCATAACCAGTGCATGAAATATATATATATATATATATATATATATATATATATATATATATATATATACATACATATGTATATATGCGAGTTTGCTAGCGGTAATTTTTTTATTATATTGTAATTTCATTTCGTTCTTGAACAATTTTTTAAAGTTAATAAAATTGTAAATTCATTTTAAAGTTCATATTTTGTGAATTTGAAGTTTTACTTCAGTCTTGTGGTCTAAAGCACACTCGTTTTTTTAAGAAGACCGGAAAGGAAGAGACCAACATTAGCAATAAAAAAAATGCAATGAACAACTTTGATGAAGTTGTCTTCAGACTAATTATATTCGCTTTTTATTTAGTTCAAAAGACATTTCTCATCTTAAGAAAGTTATAAGAAGTGTCGATAAAGTTTAGTTATACACTTTGTGTTAGAGAAAGATCAATAATTTAGTGAAAGCGTAGGGTAAAAAGACTATTTATTATATAAGGTAAAAGTGTAAATAAAGTTATTGTAATTGGCCATAAAGACGCAAATAAAAATAATAATTGAATAGCCTTTAAAAACAGATTGAAAATTTTAAAAACAAGAAATGTATATTTTAGTTATGTATTTTAAAAAATCAGCAAAAATGACCAATATTCTATGTAAGGTCATGTTTTTATGACCCAGCATTACAAGTGTTAATAAATATTTATCTTTTTTTTTATTTATCTTTTATAACAGCCTGTATATCAAAAATGTATTGTGTCAGTACTGTGAACACGACGGCTTTCAATAATCGAGCTATATACTAGCTTTGACTCGTAGCTTCGTTCGCTTGGTAGTTGTTATGTTAGGGCTTTAGTTTTATTCTAGTCTGCTGTTTAAATTAATTACCAACTTTCTATATAAGGTCATTTTTTAATAACCCAGCATTACAAGCGTTAATAAATATTTATCTTTTTTTCAACAGCCTGTATATCAAAAATGTATTGTGTCAGTATTGTGAACACGACGGCTTTCGATAATCGAGCTATATACTAGCTTTGACTCGTAGCTTCGTTCGCGTGGTGGTTGTTATGTTAGAGCTTTAGTTTTATTCTAGTCTGCTGTTTAAATTAATTACCAACGTTCTATATAAGGTCATTTTTTAATAACCCAGCATTAGAAGCGTTAATAAATATTTATCTTTTTTTCAACAGCCTGTATATCAAAAATGTATTGTGTCAGTATTGTGAACACGACGGCTTTCGATAATCGAGCTATATACTAGCTTTTACTCGTAGCTTCGTTCGCGTGGTAGTTGTTATGTTTATATTATATATATGTATATTGTTATGTTTATGCGTGGCTTTAGTTTTATTCTAGTAGTTGGGCTTTAATTTTATTCTAGTCTGCTGTTTAAATTAAATTGATTAATACTGACGTCTGAATAGTTAGAATAAAAACTAAATTTTAAACCAGAAGGCAAGAATTTACGCATGCGTCAATAAGATAGTTTTTAATGTAACGAACCTCAAACTGAGAAACCTAAGCCTTGTAGGACCACCTACGTGTCTGTCAATCCATCTGTCACGACCGATTTCCTCAGAAACTATGCGATGTAGAAAGTTGAAATTTAGCTTAATAATACGTCTTATTAACTCACAAATTTTGCACTAGCTATCGTTTTTTAAAATAATTAAAAATAAAAAAGAATTAAAAACCGACCAAGTATGAGTCGGACCAAACAATATTAAACTCCGTGGTACCAAACAATATTAAACTTATAAGTTTGTATTTTTGCTCTTGCAACATTTGTAAAAACGAAAATTATTTGTAAATGCGAAAAACAAAGTTATTGCTGTGATCGGTACCGAAAATATTCCACATATCAAAAACTGCACGACATATTTTATTCAAACCAAAGTTTATTATATATATATATATATATATATATATATATATATGTATATATATATATATATATATATATATATATATATACATATATACATATTCACATATACACATATTCACATATACACACACGGTGTCCGGGAATAAGTGTAAGACGTTATTCCTTGACTGAAAAATAGTTGTCATTAAAATAAAATTTAAAAGTTGACCTTTTTTCAGAAAATTGAAAAGAATACTCATAATTATTTGTCATTTTTTTTGTACACACGATACTGGTACACATTCTTCACCCCGCTCGGATGAATAACCCACGAACAGCTGTGAAGATATCGCCACTGCAGGTAAACCCCCGCACTTCGGCCAAGTTTTGGGTGTGTTAAAAAGAGTTATGTGTAATATTTTTTTGCGCTTAATTAGAAAAAGTGCGTGTTTTATGTTTTATTTTAAACACAATTTATTCCTTTATAGCCAAAGATAGCGTATTTCTTTGTCCGACATCTATTCCTGGACACCGTGCATATATTTGTATAACTGGCGTTGCAGTTTGTTGTCATTCATTGGGCAATGTTCTTTCACATAGTATAGTAATCTATATTGGCGGCAAACGCATGAGGGTAGGATGGCTTTGTGGAAGGGACGTGACACTAGAACGCGTCGCCAACCCACGTCGATGCGCTGTAATGAGTGAACGCTTTCACCAATATAAAACATGGCGGTATTGTGTATTTTAGAAAACGAGGTAGTCCTTGAAGTACTGATGAAATAATAGTGAATATAAATAACGTATGTTAACAAGTGTAAGTGAAATTAGAAAATTGAAAAGACAATTTTCATTAAACATTTACATTCTTATAAATGTTAATAACTAGCCGATAAAATAACATAATTAATGAAGAAAAATACATAAATATAACTTATTCACACAAAACTTATGTGACAATGAAGTTAGTAGTGACGCATCGATAAGTACACTCGACCAAGCTATCCTTATGGAGGTTGTCACGCTCAACACATACAGTCGTGTCGACGACACAGCCAATCTCACTTTTAATATTTAATTGATTTATCCGCCGCAAACGGTAAGGGGTTACTACAAACTTTTCCGACCTTCCATACGATGAGATTATTTTATGTATTCATTTTCAAGTTTTTCCTACCGCTAAATTATTATCACCTGATTTTTCCAGGAATAAATGATGGTATACAGGCAAGAATGTTAAAGTAGATTTCAAATATTTCATTAGCATTCTCACTAGACTTCGTCCGCGCATTGTTTCTTTAAAGTCAATTTCAGTGCGGTAGATTATTCAGTGGAAAAGTTCTTTATTCACAAAGACCAATTTTAAAACGAAGACGAAAGGAGAAGGTAAAGTCGTAAATTTCTGATTATATTTCTGATGTGACAACTTCTTTTGACACGCCTTGTGCAAACTTAATTGAAGGGAAAAGATTTGCGTTTTCGCATCACGCCAAGTATGACTCACGTTTTGGGGGAAGGCCGAAAGGTTAGACTTCGGACATATTCGGCGATAGGTCGAGTATGGCCGAAAGCTTAGACTTCGGGCATACTCGGCGCTAGGCCGAATATGATTGAAAGGTTAGACTTCGGGCATACTCGGCGCTAGGCTGAATATGGCTGAAAGGTTAGACTTTGGGCATACTCGGCGCTAGGCCGAGTGCGATCGAACGTGAGGAGACGAGTTGGTATATTTTTATTTATTTATGCACAGCGGTATACAGCATTGGATTACGTACGGAACGCGATGAAATTCCGAGTCCTAATCGCCAATAATTGTGTCTTTTTTTCTTCTTTTTTTTATTTCTCGCTTTGTAAATATATTGTTGAGAATGCCTTTTACAAACTGAAAAAAAAAATTCCCATTTTTTTTTTAAAAGTATGATATATGGATATAAAATTTGTTTGTAATTGAGAAACCTTTCAGACTTTGATTTATACTCAATTTTCACTTAGTTTCGGATGCCTTAAGCTTCAAAACCAACTGAATAAAATGAAAAAAAAACAATTGAAAAAATATTTTCCAAAATTTCTTAAAATGCTCCTTTCAATGACATATCGCGCACATATATAATTTAGATTTTTTTTGTCATTTCTGCATGAATTAGAGCCAAAAGTTTTTTCGCCAAATTTCAAATCTGTTCTCGTTTTGGGTTATCATTTTATATTATATAATCTATATACTATATTATATATATATATATATATATATATATATATATATATATATATATATATATTATATAATCGTAATTTGTGTAAATGTTATGCATATAGTACGAATATTTAGAATTTAGTTTTAACCGAGCGAGATAAATTTCGGGTGAGGTAACATAAAAATGTCTAGCCACATTTAAAATTGAATAGACACGTTTAAATGTCGTTTAAGATCTCGAACTAACCGAAGGTTATTTTGCATTTAACATGTCTTTTTTAGTACGTGAATGTGATATAAAGTCAAACTTTATCAAATCTCAAACTCCAATCTTTTGTTCTATTTCATTATATGTAGCTCTAAAGTCAGTACGAGTCGAATATATATTATACGACGACAACATTTCGTTTGCGCGATATAACTTTTTCATTTTAAGTAACGTTTTTACCTATCATCCACTTAACCATTCGCCTCGTTTCAATTGCCTACATATGCCATTTGAATATATATTACACGATGACAACATTCCGTTTGCGCGATATAACTTTTTTTTTTTATTTTAAGTAGTAATGTTTTTATCTATCATCCACTAAACCATCTACTTTGTTTCAATTGCTTGAAAAGATGCGTGAGTCAAGGCTTTGAAACAAGATTTATTTATAAATAGTATATGAAATTCGCTTCACTTTAAGGTATCTATAATGAAACAAATTTATTATATGATACATTAATGAAACAAGTTTATGTAATATTAATAAGTTTATTAAATGAGAACTCCATAAGAAGCAATATACTTGGAAAATTTTATGCATGTAATTTTATATCTGTGGAAATTACGAGGTTGATACGGACGGAAATGGAGAAATTAACACAAACCCTTATTATTAATTTCTCCATTTCCGTCCGTTTGTCACAAGCTCGAACTTTCCACAGATATAAAATTATATGCATGAAATTTTGCAAACAGATTGCTTCTTACAGAGTTCTCATTTAATACACTTATTAATATTACATAAACTTGTTAAACACAAGTATTCCTCGCACTATCAGATATCCATACAAACTCAGGCATGTATAAACATCAAAGTATTTAAAAATATTAATACCATTTCTCATCATGGAAACATATAGGCTGTTAGGAAGCTCGATCCAAACGATAGCTGATAGCTTAGATCATTTAAAACATTTTGAACCACATATGTCTTAGTCGAAGTGTGAAAATTTATTTTTATTGTTAAGGTTTTCTTTTGAAAAATCTAAAAATTGGCAGTTAATTGCTAATAGTGTCATAGTAAAAGCTGGTGTATCAATATATTTTTTAATTTGAGTAACGTGTAACCAATATAATGAAATATATTCCAAGCATCACGTTATCAGAACAAAATTTACAAACATTTGAAGTTTATGAAAATTTATGAAATTGAAGAAAAACTGTTTTAAATGCGGCATTTAAAAAATAAATAAAATAGCCTTAACGATTTGGTACTACTCTTCCTTTTAAGGCATCAACCGCGTAGATACTTTGTCAATTTTTAGAATTAGGGCCCCCAAACTAAACGCTGAGCAAATGGCCACCACGCGTCGAATAAAGGTCACCGCTCAGCAAACCACGCAGGTATTTCGGCACTTCTTAGAATTAGGTTTGCATCCAACTTCCAAACATCCTGTATAGATATATTGCCTAGTGCACACTTCACAGACATAACAAATATACATTTTAAAATATAAAATTATTTTTGCATTTGAGTGTTTGTTTGGAATTTTTATGACCTTTTCACAGACTCAAGTACATGTCATTGGTGGCCAACTATTACTCGTAAACTTTTAGAGGATATTTAACTGTGATAATTTTTCTTTCAATTTCGTTATTTATACTACTATCGTGTACAGTTAATTCGAACAAAAATGGAAAATTGAAAGTTTAAACGGTATTTCGTAAACGGGTTCCTGTATCCGAAAGTCTCCATGAGAAAACTTTAATATAGTTAAAAGACCTATATTCAATGATACCCTACAAAATGGCATATGAGAATTTAAAAAAAATCAAGCATATTTTAGACTTAGGGGAGGTACCACAATATTTTTTTTCTAAAAGTTTCGTTTCCTATATTTTTTGGCGTTATAAATATATACCGAATCTCATCTTTGAAACACGAACAGCCCGCAGGTAAAACGTAGACCACACAGAACAGAAGGACAGACCGATGGACGTGATGGAACTATAAGTGTTCCTAATTTGGCTACGGAATCCCAAAAAATGTATACACACCCCGTAAATGTAAAGGGCGGGGGGGAGGGCTGACGGACGATTTTCGCCCAAGGCTTCCGGTTGCTGTCTCTTTTTGGATAGATTTTCCATTTACCATTTTCTGTTTTTAAATTTCCTTTGGAAAATATTAGTATACGAGCGACCTCCCCTACCGCGCTAAACAGCAACAGATTTCGCGAGCGCCATCGCACTCGTGGCAAATTTAATTGGTACGCGCACGAGCGCGATGGCGCTCGTCGGCACTCAAATGGCTAAAATACATTGCTACAAGCTAATTGACATGCAACGTGTCCTCTCCTAAATCAAGCCCTAGACGGTGATGGTGCATGGTATGCCTTACGTGTTGTCATGAATGTTTGATCGTTTAATTGCATTGATTGATGTGAATGACATGCAGACTACGTGCTGGCCATTGATAGACAATTCATTTAATTTTTCATCCGGCAAGCTACGATTGACATGTATGTATGACCGTCTTCGGATTGGCATGTCATGCACAGCTCAGTTCGTTCCGAAACGGCGTCAATGATGGACATGGACGGCGCAGCACCGTAAGACCCTCCGATAACACGAGCGTTGACGTTAGTCACTACTTTTTTTAATAAATTTAGCTTAAAATAAGTAAAGTTGACTCTAAAGAATACTTTCATATTGAAGCAATATGGTACTGGTTATAGTAGAATTATTCTCCTTCTAATGGCATTGAGGTATCGTTTACGTAGAGACGACATACGTACTCGGCACATCGGTAACCGAATTGCGGTCCAGTGACCGCAGTTGCACTAGTCGTTCACGAGCGTTCGACGCGTCCACAGCTTTTAGGGAGCATTCAAAAATGTCTGTGCAATAAGACACTGTACAAATCAAATTAGAAAAATGTTACAAAGCGACGGATGAAAATTAATTATGTAAATACACATTTTTGGGACTTAAAATTTATTCAATTTATTTATTGAAAGTAACGGCCATTATCCATACTCAATGTCACCCTCAACACTGCCTGTATTTGCCGATTAGTGCTGGAGGTAAGATAATAAGTGCGAAAAGGTAAACACTAATTTCTCCTTAGCTTCACTATATGGATGAACAAGAAATAAAAAGTCTTGCTGGAAATAACCGAAAGAGTATGGATATTTACATAACAATTAGTTGTAACATAATTGTAATTCGATATTTGTTTGAAATGTATTTTCGATACAATATACCTCAATGTCTAATGAACGGATTTTGAATTTGGAGTTTTTTTTAAATACAATATTTGTTCCAATTTGACGCAAATTTTTTTTTTATTATTATCACAATCTGGCATATTAACAACCTGTTATCATAATTAACCGTTTTAGTGCCATTGTTTTTTACTCATATATACTCAAAAGGGCCAAAGAAATATTTTGTTTTCGATGTCATTTACCCATGTCACGAAAAAAACTGTATCTCTTCCAAAAATTATCCAATTTTAAAAATTTTTTCGGTGTTTTCTTTATAAAAACTAGTACAAGGATAATAACATACAAAGAAAATTATGAAAATATATATTGTGAACAAAAATTATAACAAAAACTGAAATGAAGGTAACATCGTATTTTCGCAGTCCGGTACATCCTCCGTATCAGCAAAATAATTGTTATCGTCACTATTATCACTATCACTCAAAATTTGCGTTACGCCAAATTGTGAGCGCACCACAATGTCACTCCCACTATCACTTTCTTCACAACTTGAAAAACGAATATTTTCACTCGAATTATTTTCGTATTCCGACATTATGGGTTAACAATTTTCTTTTCCTGGATATTTTTATATTGTAATTACTATTAATATTATAATTTGAACTTTATGTAACCCGTAGAAAGATAAAAAATTAGCGATGGTGCGAGCGACCTCCCCTACCGCACACTAAACAGCAACTGATATCGTGAACGCCATCGCGCTCGTGGCAAATTTAGTTAGTCTCATCGGCACTCTAACGGTTAGTGTTAAAGTGTTTTTTAATAAAAAAATAATTTAGTTAGCGCTCGTCGGCAATCTAATGGTTAAAGTGTTTTTTAACAAAAACTTTTTTGTATTGTACACTATCAACTAACCAGTTTTCCAGATTGTATCAAATTTTTTATTCCTTTTCAATTTAGTTTCTGAGCCGGAATATTATTTCAACTGCTTTAGCTAATGTAACTGATGATACACCCTTAGACATAAATAATTCACAAATTACTATACTGATTCTAGATTTCAGTAATGCATTCAATACTGTAGATTTAATATTTCTCAACCGTCTTTAGATTGGTTCAAATCCTTAATAAATTTCAAATTAAAGTAAGATTAAAATTTAAAAAAAAAAGAAGTATTAAAATTTCTAATACTTGTTCTGAATGAATATACTTGATGGCCGGTGTACCTCGAGAGGGAATTCTATCCCTGTTGGTGTTTCAATATTTATAATCTCTGTTGGCAAATATCTCCATTTCAATCACCATTGTACGTATATTATTAACATACCATTTGTATGCATATGACCTACAAATTTACATCCACACATACCACTCTATTATTTCAACCGCCATCTGTCATATCAATGCGAGTTTCTATCTGATTGAGTAGTGGGTTCAAGAATTTGGTAAATAACAGAGCCAACTAATCTCAGACCGCTCTAAATCGAGAGACGAAGTTCTTTTTCAAAATTTGGCTATCAAACTTACCACAATTAATGGTAAACAGTACTATGATTCCCTTTCCCAATTATCAAAGATTTAGACCGATTAAACGATCAAAATCTTAGCTGGTAGCCTCAGGTAAAAAATGTTAGTAGCCGAATTTTCAAATGATTAAACTCTCTATAGCGACATTACCAATTCATTTCAATCAAAAATAAATTCCATCTCTGTCAAACGCTTTACTGCCCATGCTTCATTATGGAGAAATATCTCGCTGACCGAGACACTTGCATCTCTACATCGGGAGACGGAAGTTCTTTTTCAAAATTTGGCTTTAAAATTACTATGATTCCTTTTTCCAATCGTCAAAAAGTTAGACCGATTAAACGATCAAAATCTTAGCTCGGCAGCCTCAGGAAAAAAATGTTAGTAGCCGAACTTTCAAATAATTAAACTCTCTACAGCGACATCACCAATTAATTCTAATCAAAAATAAATTCCACTTCTGTCAAACGCTTTACTGCCCTTGCTTCCTTATGGAGAAATATCACGCTGAAGGTCGGTTAAATAAAGTAGAATACCTTCAAAATTTATGTATTTGCTACACATTAATTCTGAAAAAGAGGACTACATTTGGAGTTCAGGTAACGTCTTAAATGGCAGATATATTACATATCCTATCTCTTCTCTTCAACACATCCAAGAATTATTGTAGTCCGTCTTACCTAACTAACCTAGTAACCTAACCTTACCTCATTTTTAGATTAAAAGGTGTAGGGGCTCATGACCTTGGATTGCGTTCTGAAGCTCCTATCCTCACTCCCCTTATTCCTTAAAATAATGCTACTTTTAACAAGTGAACGAGTCTTCACTTAGATGCTGTCGAACTCTGGAATATAACTACTTCTAACATTAGAAATGCAACGCATCATCTATTTAGGTTTTTGAAAGCCGTCTGCAAAAGCTATTCCAATCTTGATTCTCTACCACTAACCTGTTCTTCCTTCTACCTCTCTTCTCTATTCGCACTGGTACGAAATAATTTGTTAATATCACCCTGACATCAATCCACACTAAGTTCTCAACTTCTGGCATTTTAGTTGACTGGAAGAGTTTGTTCATGTAGTAGTAAGTTCGTCATATATATATATATATATATATATATATATATATATATATATATATATATAAATGTTATAGACACTTTTCAGGTATCTCCGGTAAGGTATATAAAGAGCGCGACGTTCGATCTCCTGTTCAGTTAGAAACTGAGATTCGGCGAGTGAAGAACAAAAACATACGAAAATTTGAATTAGAAAACTTATAGTGTTCCTACTGCATGTATTCTGTTAACGAGAGAGAAGCAACACGTGATAATATGCACCACGATGGGAGAATGTGTATTCTCCTAGGAACAGGATCATGGAAATTTTGGTAACTTCGATAATCATCATTCAGGGCGATATTCTACATTAAATTTAGAAAAATTAAAAAGCTTTGTTAAAACTGATTCCAGTACCACGTTATCTGATAGAACTATTTTCATGATCACATACTATAATAGAAAAAAAGAGTTTCATGTTTTTGGGGAAGAAATAGAAATATTCTGTTTGGCTATCACGGATGAATTGAGATGTTGGGTTTATTGTTTGCTAACTAATACATGACTAAATAAATACACACTGTATTCACGAGACATACCTATATACAGAGTGATCGTAAAACAGCGCTATCCTTAGTGGCTGAGTGGCGCTCCTCTTCTTCACCACGTGATCAGACTCTATATGAACGCCTGTCACCACCTGCAAGAAAACAAAAAAGAATGATAAGTACACATTTTAGGAAAATATGGGATTCTACTGATAGAAAATATCTTACTATATATTACTTTACTGAAAATATGAACTAAAACTAAATTTCAGACTGTCAGCTTCAAGACTTCGGGCACATTCAAACAGTCAAACAGGCAGACAGATAGTAAAATTTATTTTTTTGCAAAGCTATTAATTTTATAGAAAATTTTGTCTCAAAATTGGTATTCACAAATTTCCGTTTGCATACATCTATAATTATTAGCGGCTGAAACGCGGTAGATTTATTGAAAAGTTTCTTACAGGCTGAATTTCATCGGTCAATCCAGAACCGTAGGCTGTCTTTTTAATTTTTGCCTGTTAAAATATAAGAGAATTAATAGTAATATGGGACAAAACTGTGAGCACAACCCATGCGTTTTGAGAATAAAATGAACTTCTTAATGAAACATTACTCTTGGTTTCCTTTGAAGATATGATTTTGAGATTTCAATGCCTTTTTTAAAAATTACTTTAAAATTAAACAAATTTGTGATATTTTAATGATTATTCTTTCGTATTTTATTTTATGACACACACGACGGGGTTGAGAAAAGAAAATTCGGCACACGAAACCTCGGATTTACACCGAATTAACTTCTTCCCCTGCAATTGTAATCATCACATTGATGGCACACTGTTTGTGCTCATCGTTTCTTGACAATCGCTGGTTTTTGCAGCCTGGGACCAGCGGCAATCAATTTTGTGTTAATAGTAATTATATACTATAATAGACGGACATATAGACTATAATAGACGGACAGAAAACAGAACAAATAAATCCAAGTTGATCTAAAGAGTAAGTATTGAATATATTTGGCGTTAATTTTGTAGAAATTCGTTATTCACAATTAAATGAAACTACGTGATGTAGTATTATTTATACTTTATTTAAATTCTTTACCACGATTTAGGTTTCGTTGTAATATATCTTCAGATGGGCAATTAGCAAAGATTAACTTTTGGCAACTTCCAATAGCGTTTAAGTGTAATACAACAAAATAGCATCCCAAACATAGGTAACGCATTAATTAAACAAGGAAAACTCTTAACTAATAATAAAATATAAATATATATATATATATATATATATATATATATATATATATATATATATATATATATGTATACATTTATATATATTTGAAATAACTTGGGTAAAACTCTTATTAATAATACATAAAAAATAGATAAACATAAAGAGAGTGGTATCTATAAACTTAAATGTAAAGACTGTAATGGCGTATATATTTAATTGTGAATAAAGAATGAGTGTTACGGTTTTCGACAGTTATACGAGTATGAATAGTATATTAATCAGTTAAAACTTTTGTCTATAACTTGTTCTAACTTTTCTTATAACTTGTTCTTGTTCTCTCTGTCTATAACTGTTTATAACTTGACAAGCATTGATACGAAATTTGAAAATTGTGGCTAAGATTGATCATAATAACGGGTGTTACGGTTTTCTAACGTGATTTAATTCAATATTATTTATTTAATCCTATATTTTATTATTTAAGATTATGTCTCCTTTTTTGCTGTCTTTCCGTAACTTCATTTATAACACAACAACAGTTGATTCGATTTGTGTTTACATATTATATAATATTCAATAATTATTAATATTATATAATATATATTTAATAATATTATATAATATAAATATTTATTAATTTAGCTAGCAAATATGCCCGCTCTTCGCAAGAGAAAAGTTACTGTTATTTTATTAATTCCTAGATCTTCAAAATTTCTCCCACTGTGATACATCAAGGCGTTTATTTTAGTAGTCCAGTCCGATAGATAGTAATGATACTGCAGTTACTCTAATGTACTTTTAGCAATACTAACCGTTAGAGTGCCGACGAGCGCCATCGCGCTCGTGCGCGTAGTAAATAGAATTTGCCACGAGCGCGATGGCGCTCGCAAAATCAGTTGCTGTTTAGAGCGCGGTAGGGGATGTCGCTCGTACGCATCGCTAATTTTTTATCTTTCTACATGTTACATATCAAATTATAATATGATTAGTAATTACAATATAAAAAGGATCCAGGAAAAGAAAATTTTACCCCATAATGTCGGAATACGAAAATAATTCGAGTGAAAATGATCGTTTTTCAAGTTGTAAAGAAAGTGATAGTGGGAGCGTGGTGCGCTCACAATTTGGCGTAATGCAAATTTGAGTTATAGTGATAATAGTGATGATAACAATTATTTTGCTGATACGGAGGATGTACCGGACTGCAAAAATACGATGTGACCTTGATTTCAGTTTTTGTTATAATTTTTGTTCACAATATATATTTTCATAATTTTCTTTATATTTTATTATACTTGTACAAGTTTTTTCGAGACAAGGGTAAATGACATCAAAAACAAAAGATTTCTTTGGCATTTTTAAGTATATATGAGTAAAAAACAATGGCACTAAACCGGTTAAACTAAAAACATTTATTAAAAATAAAATAAATGTCGCCATCTAGTGGAGAATTACAAAATTACGTTTCGATGTACTGGCATTAGAATTGTTGTTTATTAGAGAAACAGATGTCGCTATTAAATAAATAGTGACTTCTTAATTAATCAGGTAGCGTTAAGCCATCGTACTGTCAATAATATCGTTTTTTTTCTACTGCATAATGAGAATAATGCAGTGAAACGAGATTAATTTTTTCTTCTATGACATTTATGCGTAACACGGACGGCCGGTAATCATCGGTGAAAATAAAACATGATATTTAATACCTTAATGCAAACGCCCTACAAAAGACGGTCCTCCAAAAAATACGAAGCGATGCTGGCCGACATTCGCCGATACGATCCGAAACGGCGCAAAGTCGGGGAAAAGTCCAGGGATTCTACAAAACGTCTTCCTTTTAGAAACTTTAAATATATATGTCAAAACAGACCGCAATCTCTGCATTTCCATGACATCTTACCCAGTTTTGCGCATACACCGTCAGCAAATGTAGGATGCACGTCTCGAGTTGATAGAAAATAGGCCACCGACTTTTGCTCGACTTTTGCGGGCGGTGAATCGGTGGCCGATAAAAATCCTAAGTTGCCCCCACAAAAATCGGTAGACTGCGTTCGGTGCAAATTGCATAACTGTATGAATAGTGGTAGAAAACCATTATATTTTTAGGGTTTTGTACCTCAAAAAAAATAACGGAACCCTTATCAGTTCACGCAAATGTCTGCCTGTCTGTCATAGCTGTTCTAAAAAACTACTAGACGTAAAAAATTGAAATATACACACAATAATAAAGCATAATAACTCGCATATATTTCAATAGCTAACATTCTAAAAAATAGGTGATCGAACAAAAAATTAATTCCTTATACAGTGTGTGTATCGTTTCAAAGAGCTCATTATAAGGGTTTCAATTTTTTTATAATTTTAGTTAATATATCTTCAGACATATATTGAAAAATAGGCAAAGAAAACATGCACCACCACCCCCCCCCCCTACTTCCGAGACTATTGAACTTAAAATTATGAAAAAACAGAGGTTTTAGTAGCCAACACAAAGGTTGTAGAAAAACTATAGTTATGTTATGCACCACGTTTTCCGTGAAAGACATAGTGGGAAATATATTTACTTCGTGAAAAATTAATATTTGTAAATAATTTACCAGGAATACTACGTACCCTTAAATGTTATAACTAAACGTGTATGAAACCCTTGTTCGTAGGTTGTACTCTTACTGGGTAGATTTTTAAGGACTTTTTGTCTAATATCTAAGTGAAGTAGTTTTAGTATGATTTGAGTTCGGAATAGTAGATAAAAGAAAATTTAAAAAAAATGCTGTTACTTTTAACTAATAGCCTAGAATTATTTTTTTCAAAAAATATTCAAAGTACATACTCGATCATACTACTTACCATTCGACCATATGTATAAATAAATTACCTAGTTAAGGTTTAGTCATTGCGTAATGAAAACTGGTTTGGTGCTTCCAAAGCTTCAAAGAGTCTTCATATTCTCATTAAAATTAATTACAACGGCAATATATATTTCGTTACGACATTGATTAACTTAACGCCCAATCAAAGCTTATATCTATGCTCTCTGTTACATTAAGTTGTGAGTCTCAAAGAGAATTGATTAAATCAAAGTAGACGATGAGTTAGGACCAGTTGGCCTGAAGGCTACGGGAGCGGCGCGTGAGACTTCTAAAGGTCATAAGTTCAGACCCAATCTAATTTTACACGTTACTCGTGTTACTTTAATTTGAAAAATAACATGAAACAAACATAAATTTGGCTACGTCGGATTATTGAGAGCTGTCCTAACATATTATGAGAATAAATAGCAAAATTTCCGAGCAAAATGTACAACACTAGTAAAAGCACTGTTCACGAACTACTTGCACACTTCATCTTCTCGAAGGAGTCCAGATTAAACAGGTTCTTAAGATCAAGTATATATAACCATACTGTTCCACGAAGAGAATATAGGACTGAAATTGACAACACGATCGAACCTGCCAGTGTAGTTTTTGGATCACACAAATTATGCCTATGGAGGAAATGAATATTTCTACCAGGATCAAGATCCTCATTAGCTCGTATTAGTTTATGGGTTCTAAAATATTCGCAAATCAAGGCAATGTCGAAATCGGGCAGAGACAAATTTAAAATCTTCGAAATGCACTCATCATTAAAAGCCTGTCTTAGTATACAGCTGATCAAATCTGCGCATATTCTTGGTAGTGATGATCAAAATTGCCACCCTAGCAGGAATAGCGATCATAGCGCGTAGCATCCCACAGTAATAGGGCTGCTGCTCGTCACTGGTCTGTAGCATTTTAGCTATGCGATTACAAACACTATTCCAGCCACACTCGACAAGGGACCACGAATCAAATCTGGGACCCACGCTGTCGAAGGCCATAAGCCTTGTGATCAATGCAACACCACGGCAATGTGGTGCCTGTGGCAGATTTTTGAAGTCCGGATCTGTGGTAAGAGTCAACTTGTTCTCTAAGAGACAATTATTGAGCCATTTTACCAGATTTGGAGCCCACACGAAGCCGGCTTAAGCTTGATGATTGAACGCGTGCAAAAAACTCGCCTAAATCCGTATGAGACAGTTTGGTTACTTCCTCCTTCTATTTCCTACCGATTTCCTCTTGTGTATGCTAGGTTGAATTCCTTGTAACAGAATAGACGTTGCTCTTATGAAATGTATTTTACAATTTTTGAAGAAAAAATTATATGCCTTGTATTATTGAGTAAACTTTCAGTCTTCGTACCTAACAATTACCTGCGCTCACGCACCATTTTGCTATACCAAACCGAATTCGGAGCACTCCAGTTTCCTGCGGTATTCGACCTCCTTTAGAACCGAATTATATCGGTACACTCCAGTTTCCTGCGGTACTCAACTGCTCAACCATCTAATCGCGATCGTACCAGAGTGTGATTTATTCATGACGAGTGAAAGTAAATTTGTCGAAATGTACCGCCGTTATCTTTTCTAGTTCTTGTGTACTTTCGGATTCATGTTTAATCTAAAATTGAAAACTTTGTTAACTATTATTTTTTTGTCGTTACGTATATGTTATCTGTAACGTATCGATAAATATGTGTGTGCAAATAAATACATGAATAAATTAACTCATAGTATCTCCCGCAAAGAGTCTTCTGGCGCCAGTTACCTGACTATTGGAAAGTTCAAATATGTGTTCCAAAGAAAGTTTAGGTCAAAGGATTGAAGAGGATCTCAGTTGCGGTTCAAAGTCAGCGGTGCTGAAAATGTTGCTCCTGATTGTCGACAATGGAGGAACCTTATAAAAATATGCAATGTTCACCGGTATTCACATTAATTGTTCTAGATCTGAGAACATCCTGTACGTTTGGATTTAAGATGAAGACCATTAGAAATGTCATATGAATACCTGTCTACTAATCTGTCTACTAACATTAGAAATGTCATATGAATACCTGTCTACTAATCTATCTACTAACATTAGAAATGTCATATGAAAATCTGCCTACTAATCTGTCTACTAACATTAGGAATGTCATTTGAATATCTGTCTATATCTGTCTACTAACTTTGCAAAATGTTTAGATGACTATAAATTTTGGTCGAATATTTAGAGGTAATGCAAGTTACTCCGAGACGTAGTCTACAACTTTTAGCTACCTTTTTCAACCGTAACGTGATCTGCACTTTTTGTTTGTTTTTTTTTTTCAATCCTTTAAAGTGTATGTATACCAAAATGTGATGAAATTAGACATTTTTATAATATTATTCACCAATTTCAGATGATCTGTTAGTGTATATTTTCCAGTTATTGGTAGATGTTTCCCAGAGTTTCAGTTTGTCTCTCGATTCCTTACCCATAAATAGTCTTTTTGCACTTCTTCCTTCATTTCTCTGAATAAGATGGCCAATCCATTTTATTATCTGAATTTCAATGTATCTACATACATGGGAATATATCAGCTAAGTTCAGAAAAGAAGAAAGGCTGAACACTGACTGTATGCATATTTATAGAACCATATCAAGCTACTTTAGAACATCGTAAATTATGTCCCAAATTCTCTAGTATCTACGTTGTACTTTTTTTGTGACGAATTTCAGTAGATTTGCCCAGGTTTCGGTCTGGTTTTGGTCCATTCTTGTAAAAATCTCCATTGTTGCTTTATGATTCATTAAAATACACGAGAAGATCATAATCTGGAAGTTCTAGAATAGCACGTCAGGCAAATGTTTCTTTTATTTAGCATTAGAAATGGTAAGAGGGTGAAAACTCTAACCAGCTTTTTGGGTTTTTCCTGTGTAAACCATATTGCTAAAAACCAAGTTTGCAAAAATGGCCTTGCCAGTATCTGAAATTATATTTTCTAGCAATACTGCATTTAAAAATTTCACAGATGAAGCAGTATCCGGCAGTCAGAAATATTCATTAGTTGATTTTCTTAAAATTTTCAGGATTTCGCCTTGATGAACTGTCTCAGACTAGGTTGCCCATTGTTTCAGACTAGGTTCAATAACAGATTTTTTTTTCAATACCTTACAGCCTTGTGACTCAAAATGTATTCGACGTACAGACTTGTAATTTTGTTTATATATAAAAAATTACCTAGAATTCTAAATTTTAAAAGCGAATTTCAAATACTACCTGAGGTGCTGACGTCAGAAAAATGCTACTTTTAGAACGCTGACTGACGCATCAAAAATTTATATCATTCGTAATAGACTTAGAACCTTGAAATTTGACATGAACTAAGATCAATGGACATATATGACGTAAAAAAACAGAAAACAGTCTAGTGTGTCGCGATTAAAAAGAAAGCTACGCCTTATTTTTCAATAAACCGAAAATGTGTTAAAAAGTGGCAGACCAAAAAGGGACTATGCGCTCGAACATTTTTTCTGTATGAAATTTGATATGGACTAAGATAAATGGACATGCATAAAGTAAAAAAAAAACAGAAAACAGTCTATTGTGTCGAGATTGAACAGAAAGCTACATTTATTTATCAATAAACAGAAAATGTATTAAAAAGTGGCAGACGAAAAAGGGGCTGTACCCACTAACATTTTATCTGTACGAAATTTGACATGGACTAAGATCAATGGACATACATAAAGTAAAAGAAAAAAAACAAAAAACAGTCTATTATGTCGAGATTGAAAAGAAAGCTACACTTTACTTACCAATAAACAGAAAATGTATTAAAAATAGTAGATCACAAAGAGACTATGCGCTGTAATATTTTCTATGTATTAAAGTTGACATGGACTAAGATTAATGCACAAACATAGAATAAAAGAAACAGAAAACAGTCTATTGTGTCGAGATTGAAGAGAAAGCTACGTTCATTTATCAATAAACAGAAAATGCATTAAAAAATAGCAGATCAAAAAGGGAGTATGCGCCCTAACATTTTCTCTGTACGAAATTTGACATGGACTAAGATCAATGGACAAACATAAAGTAAAAAAAACAGTAAACAGTCTATTGTGTCGAGATTGAAAAGAAAACTACACCTTATTTATCAATAAACAGAAAATGTATTAAAAAATGGCAGACCAAAAAGAGACTATGCGCTGTAATATTTTCTCTGAACCTGAAATATACAATTTTTCAAAAATTTTCTAAACATGAGTAGAACTCATATTTAATGGTATTTAATAGTATACTTAGTATTTATATTAACCTATTTACAGACTTTTCATTTTTCATTGATGCATATTTAAAAAAAAATTTATAATTCCACATAAAATTAGAAATAATTCATTTTTGGATTTTACCCTTTACTTGTGCCATAAAACCTCCCATTATATAGACTTTCAAGTTTGAAGGTTGACTGGAAGTACCCTATAGGTTTTGATAATAAATGATTAAGATTAAGAAGTATAAATACTATTATTTTCCTGTATGAACGAAAATACTTGAGTGTGCACCAAAAATATAATATCTTTAGTCGTTCCCGAGAAAAAGATTATGACAGATAAACTTATGGACAGATGGACAACTAGATAAGAATCAAGTGATCCTAAAAATATTTCTTTTTTATTTTGAGGGACGAGAGAAAAGAGTACAACATAAATTAAAAAAAAATAATTAAGTAACTTGTCAGAAGTCTGTTCTTGCTGAGTGTGTTTCGTAAAATAAACTTCAAACTTAGGTCCTTACACAAACAAGAAAAAAAGAAGACAAAAACGAATGAGTTTGCTAGCTTCACCGATAAAATACTTGAGAACTAAACGGATGCCAAGTTCTGCTAAAGTTCCTTAAAACTACAGAAAAACTAAATAAAGTTTCTTCGCTTGAACCTATCCAAGCAACTTTTGTTTTTTGCACGATCTAAACACTATTTTATTGCTAGAAGAGGCATAACTTATTAGAAGCCTGTTCTTGCTGAGTGTGCACCGTAAGCTAAACTTCAAACTTAAGTTTCTACACAAACAAGAATAAAAGAAGATAAGAACTGACGCCAAGTTCTGTTAAAGTTCCTTAAAACTAACAGAGAAACTAAAAAAAACGAGTGTGCTTTAGACTACACGACTGAAGTAAAACTTCAAATTCAGAAAATATGAACTTTAAAATGAATTTACAATTTTATTCACTTTAAACGTAGAATATTTAATGTATTGAACAAAATAATAATTTATAAAAAAATTGTTCAAGAACGAAATGAAATTACAAATTAATAAAAAAATCACCGTTCGCGTAACGCTAGCAAACTCGCATATATATGTATTTCATGCACTGGCTATGAGAGGAAGAGAGAAACAAAATGTGCGCGCGCACTGCTCTCTCTCTTCCTCCTACAGTGTGATACAGACAATGGTTGGGCTTGCACTGTGTCTTAGATATACGAAACATAACAGGCTATGAGAGAAAGAAAATGTGTGCTCGCACCTCTCTCTCTTGTCCCTACAGTAATATATGAAACGTAACTCTCTCTTTCTGTCTTCACTAACTTATATCTCCCTCTCAACTTCGGTTCGTCTCATCCGATCACACTTTTCGTAACGCTCTCGTCACGCATTCACCAGCTTACTCCCCAAGTCAAGTGTGCGTAAAGAAGTTTTACTTCAATAAAGTTTCTTCGCTTGAACCTATCCAAGCAACCTCTGTTTTTTGCACGATCTAAATACCATTTTATCCTTTTAAGAGGCATAACTTGTTACAAGTCTGTTCTTGCTGAGTGTGTACCGTAAGTTAAACTTTAAACTTAGGTTTCTACACAAACAAGAAAATAAATAAATAAAACACAGTCTTACGCAAGCAAAATAAACATCGAAATTGAACTAGTCTCGAATGGTTATTGCGGTTGTGCAATCTCCCGCATCGATATAGGCCGACGGGTAATAAAATCGATGAGATATTATGACATCTATATCGCACAGTTGCATTGTGAGGTTCTGCATATTACTGCACGTGTCATGTAAGTCGATCACTTTATAGAAATACCTTAAAAATAATAAATTTATGAAAAATTGGCCGTTTGTGATGCAGTTATCATCACAAACGGCTAATTTTTCAAAAGGTTTTTTTGTCAAAGTTTGGGCGTGTGAATAATGAGGGGCTAATATACTTAATCGAAAGGAGATTGGTAAATTCCATATATTGTTGTAATTCTGTAAGTCCAGTATTTGATTTTGATGTGTATTTATTCATTTTTTCTTAATTTCGATAGACAATTTTTTTATTAAAATACATATTAACTATAAATTATCGACAAATAGTAAGATTTTAATACATTTGAATCGAGGAAGATGTAACGATATTGCACGTGAATAATAAGTGGATAATTTACTTAATCGAAAGGAGATTGGTAAAATTCCATATATTGTTGTAATTCTGTAAGTCCAATATTTTATTTTGATGTATATTTATTCATTTTTTCTTAATTTCGATAGACAATTTTTTTATTAAAATACATATTAACTATAAATTATCGACAAATAGTAAGATTTTAATACATTTGAATCGAGGAAGATGTAACGATATTGCACGTGAATAATAAGTGGCTAATATACTTAATCGAAAGGAGATTGGTAAAATTCCATATATTGTTGTAATTCTGTAAGTCCAGTATTTTATTTTGATGTATATTTATTCATTTTTTCTTAATTTCGATAGACAATTTTTTTATTAAAATACATATTAACTATAAATTATCGACAAATAGTAAGATTTTAATACATTTGAATCGAGGAAGATGTAACGATATTGCACGTGAATAATAAGTGGCTAATATACTTAATCGAAAGGAGATTGGTAAAATTCCATATATTGTTGTAATTCTGTAAGTCCAGTATTTTATTTTGATGTGTATTTATTCATTTTTTCTTAATTTCGATAGACAATTTTTTTATTAAAATACATATTAACTATAAATTATCGACAAATAGTAAGATTTTAATACATTTGAATCGAGGAAGATGTAACGATATTGCACGTGAATAATAAGTGGCTAATATACTTAATCGAAAGGAGATTGGTAAAATTCCATATATTGTTGTAATTCTGTAAGTCCAGTATTTGATTTTGATGTGTATTTATTCATTTTTTCTTAATTTCGATAGACAATTTTTTTATTAAAATACATATTAACTATAAATTATCGACAAATAGTAAGATTTTAATACATTTGAATCGAGGAAGATGTAACGATATTGCACGTGAATAATAAGTGGCTAATATACTTAATCGAAAGGAGATTGGTAAAATTCCATATATTGTTGTAATTCTGTAAGTCCAGTATTTTATTTTGATGTGTATTTATTCATTTTTTCTTAATTTCGATAGACAATTTTTTTATTAAAATACATATTAACTATAAATTATCGACAAATAGTAAGATTTTAATACATTTGAATCGAGGAAGATGTAACGATATTGCACGTGAATAATAAGTGGCTAATATACTTAATCGAAAGGAGATTGGTAAATTCCATATATTGTTGTAATTCTGTAAGTCCAGTATTTGATTTTGATGTGTATTTATTCATTTTTTCTTAATTTCGATAGACAATTTTTTTATTAAAATACATATTAACTATAAATTATCGACAAATAGTAAGATATTAATACATTTGAATCGAGGAAGATGTAATGATATTGTCAGTGAATAATAAGTGGCTAATATACTTAATAGAAAGGAGATTGGTAAATTCCATATATTGTTGTAATTCTGTAAGTCCAGTATTTGATTTTGATATGTATTTATTCATTTTTTCTTAATTTCGATAGACAATTTTTTTGATTAAAATACATATTAACTATAAATTATCGACAAATAGTAAGATATTAATACATTTGAATCGAGGAAGATGTAATGATATTGTCAGTGAATAATAAGTGGATAATTTACTTAATCGAAAGGAGATTGGTAAAATTCCATATATTGTTGTAATTCTGTAAGTCCAGTATTTGATTTTGATGTGTATTTATTAATTTGTTTCTTAATTTCGATAGACAATTTTTTTATTAAAATACATATTAACTATAAATTATCGACAAATAGTAAGATTTTAATACATTTGAATCGAGGAAGATGTAACGATATTGCACGTGAATAATAAGTGGATAATTTACTTAATCGAAAGGAGATTGGTAAAATTCCATATATTGTTGTAATTCTGTAAGTCCAATATTTTATTTTGATGTATATTTATTCATTTTTTCTTAATTTCGATAGACAATTTTTTTATTAAAATACATATTAACTATAAATTATCGACAAATAGTAAGATTTTAATACATTTGAATCGAGGAAGATGTAACGATATTGCACGTGAATAATAAGTGGCTAATATACTTAATCGAAAGGAGATTGGTAAAATTCCATATATTGTTGTAATTCTGTAAGTCCAGTATTTTATTTTGATGTATATTTATTCATTTTTTCTTAATTTCGATAGACAATTTTTTTATTAAAATACATATTAACTATAAATTATCGACAAATAGTAAGATTTTAATACATTTGAATCGAGGAAGATGTAACGATATTGCACGTGAATAATAAGTGGCTAATATACTTAATCGAAAGGAGATTGGTAAAATTCCATATATTGTTGTAATTCTGTAAGTCCAGTATTTTATTTTGATGTATATTTATTCATTTTTTCTTAATTTCGATAGACAATTTTTTTATTAAAATACATATAAACTATAAATTATTGGCAAATAGTAATAAGTTAAAAAATACATATTAACTATAAATTATCGAAAAATAGTAAGATTTTAATACATTTGAATTAAAATCTTACTATTTTTGACAATGAAGATGTAATGATATTGTCAGTTGTTATTTCCTAGATAAAATGTTTGTAGAAGTTAGAAAATTTCTAATATTTTCCCGGGTATATTTTGTTGCACTTCTTGAAGACAGTTCCAGAAGCTTCCATTGAAGTCAATATGAAAATAATTATTTCATATTAATGTGGGATAGAAAATAATTGTATCTTGTCGTCACATGTTGTCACGTAATTAGTTTGACACGTGAATTAAATTTTAAATTATAACAAAAAACATTTGTTTTAGTTTTATTTTATGAAATCGGTATACTTTTTCGTTTTTTTATTTCATTTTATTATAAATATATAATTTAGACAATAATATAGACAATATATATATATATATATATATATATATATATATATATATATATATATATATATATATATAACATCATTTCGTGCCATAGTTTATTAAGTTAAAATAGTGATTATAATATAATACAAATCTTTTTTTTTTTAAATAAAGATGTTTTTAATGATAACATGTTTTGGCACATATTGAAAATACATATGTTTCGAGCAAACTACATCTCTATCGGAACAAATCATCTCTCAAGGAACAAAGCACCGATTGGCAAACGGTGTCACGTGGTACGTTTACCCTAATGAGTAGTGGCTAGCTTGGTTTTCATACAACTGTGTTCTTAAGCGCTATCCAGTGGTTAACTTATCCATGGCTGTGACATACAGGCGGACAGACATATGGACGTGAGACACTATAAGGGTTCTAAGTTCGGCTAGAGAAGTCTAAAAATGATGCTTTTATAGAGAGAAAACGAAAAAATAGCCCTTAAGTTTAATTTAAACCGGCAAAGGGAAAAATAATAATAAATGGATAATATTTTTGGGAACGTTTTGAACCAGTATAAAAAACAAAGTGTATTTTGGACCTGTTATAATAATGTCTTCTATACACAGAAGTAACATACCAATCCATGAAACTCATACAACAGGCTCATCAAAAACCCGTGTTAACTTTCTAAAGATCGGAAAACATTAATTTTGACAACAACACAGAACGAATGTCAACATCAGTTAATAGTTTATTTTTTATTAATTTAGGCAATGGCTACAAATTTAAAAATCTATCGACATTTATTATTTTTGGCAATTCTTTCTAAAAATTTATTACACTTCGTTAGATTTTTATTATTATTTTAAATTTTTATTAAACATTCTTGATATATTTACGATCTAATATAAGTGCCTTTATGAGGATGTTTTTTTTTCTTCTGGCTTATGAACACAGATTGTTTTATTGTTGTTTATTTTTCACTGTTTTTTTTACATTTTAAAAGGTTCAGCTTTTTAAAATTTTATTGTATTTTTATTACAGCCTTACAGATTACAGATTATTGTATTTTTTTACAGCCAGCTCTTTCTTTATCCGTGTGGACATTCAAGAGGTAACAAATACCGGTTGAAAAATTCCAAAAAATTGAAAATGTTTCATTGATAAATGTTCGTTTAATGTACAATTAACCTAGATCAAATTTAGGCTAAATTTTTTTTTTAAATGATGTGAAAACCTTTATTCCTAGGTTTCTAAATAAAAAAAATTGGTGTGCTTAAGACCACAATGTAGAAGTGAAAACTTTGGCAACCAATACAATCGTACTGTGTTTTAAAATAAAAAAAAAAACAAAAATTACATAGACATATTATATTAAATTATATTCAAATAAAATATTATTCAAAAATAGACAGTGGACTAGCTCGGCCGATGCCGCAGGGAGCCGAGTTTATCCGAACAATGCAGTTCACTTTTAATTGATCACATTTTTCATTTTCGAATTTGGAATTCGCTCGGCCGATACCGAATTTACCCGATTTAGCATCACCGACTCGAGCGTGACGGCTCCCTTTCATTCACTGCTCAGAAAAAAAATGCGCAGTTGCGCTTAAACACCGTACACTTGACCGAGATATTGTTTAAACTGAAAATCTTCCTCTAACTCTAAACATAAAAATATCACCTGAAAACAGGCTTTCAAAAGTGTATTGCATCTTAGAGTATACGTGTATTGCATCTTAGAGTATAAGTGGACCATAAACGTAAAATGTTTTCTAGTTATTTTAAGAAACAAGAATTTACATACGAAAGGTTATATTTTCCACTCATCCCATCGGCTTTTATAATCCAAAATACAATTCACTGTGTCTAAAACAAACTTCGAAAAAATAGATATTTAGTTACTATACACTTCACTTGCACATTAAAACTGCAAAAAAACATAAACAATAATAAAGCCTATATTGACTGCAACAGTTGCAAACCGTGGCAGTCAAGCTAAACTAATGCAGTTTATTTACAAAAGGATAAGGAGTCGGGGAAAAGTCGTTCCTACTTTGACACAGATAACACCTTAATTAACATTAAAACTAAATAAACGCGTTGTAAGTTTAAAACAATTAGAGTGAAAATTAAATTGTGTGTGTACAATTCACACATGGTAGAAGTGAAACTCCAGTATTCAAGCTCTTATTTATTCATAATATACCGCCCTGGCTTTTTACTAAAGCTTTGTAATACACAGGCGCATACACATGTATTAACACACAAACTAACATACACACGTAGAACTCTCTGACCAGAGCAAGTATTAGATAGTGTGCAATATAGATACACACCGAGGCTTGCTCTTTCGCTTTAGCTCGGCAATATACAGGCCGCACACATATATATAATGCTTAGTAGACGAGAATTCAAATCACAACAATTCTAAAGAAGATAACTTCTTTCCTTGTCGTGACGCATTTTCGTTTCATCGAGTTTCAAATCACAACGATTCTAAAGAGGCTTAACTTGTTTCTTTGTCGGGACGCATTTTCGTTTCATCGAGTTTCAAATCACAAAGATTCTAAAGAAGCTTCACTTGTTTCTTTGTCGTGACGCATTTTCGTTTCATAGAGTTTCAAATCACAGCGATTCTAAAAAAGCTTCATTTGTTTTGTTTGTCGTGACGCATTTTCGTTTCATCGAGTTTCAAATCACAAAGATTCTAAAGAAGCTTCACTTGTTTCTTTGTCGTGACGCATTTTCGTTTCATCGAGTTTCAAATCACAGCGATTCTAAAAAGTTTCATTTGTTTCTTTGTCGTGACACATTTTCGTTTCATCGAGTTTCAAATCACAACGATTCTAAAGAAGCTTAACTTGTTTCTTTGTCGTGACGCATTTTCGTTGCATCGAGTTTCAAATCACGATTCTAAAGAAGTTTCATTTCAATAAATAATGATATGATTTATGAGAGGAAGTTGCTTTATTAAAATGTTTGCCATTCTCGTGTAATTAACAATATTTAAATATTTTCTCTAATGACTTACTTCCTTTGATATATAATTTAACTAATTTGAAGATGTGGAAAATAACTAATAAATTACACTTACAAGGGTTCCATTTTATTTATTCTACGTACCGAACCCTAACAATTTATCTTTACTACTGGCACTTAACATTTCGCTTTTTGATACTTTAATGGACCATAATACTTTAGATGAAGAGGAAATCAGTTACTGTATAACTTAAATAAAATAATGTAACAAAGCGCTTCTCCGGTAACGGCATCACGTATAATACGAGCGAGCTTTGAAGTTGAAATATTAAGCTGTTTGAGGAAGCTTTGGCAGGAAATTGGATTCTCACTGCCTACATTATGGGATTTTGTTACAATTCAGTTAAAAGCTTTTGTTATGTGTACACTAGAGATGTGTAACTCACGAGTGAAAGATATAAAAGATATAGCTCACATGTTACGATCATATCTATCACTCGCTCACTTGAAATCAAAATGTATTTCAGTATATCACTAGCACGGGTGTGATCGGCGTCTTTTACGTTTCACCAAATCAATTATTTCACTCGCTCGTCGCGTCGTGAAGATAGAGATAAAAGTATATGTTTTGACGTTACATAAAAGAGAAAGAAAACAAAAGAACCGTTTAGTCAAATATGCAACTGGATCTATGTAGACAACGTAGCTACTCGCGATCGAATGTGAACGCTGTGATAAAGTATACTTTAGTTTGCTCAAAATATTTGCGTAAACAAACACTTTTTTGTTTCATTTCAAAATTCTAATTTATAATTGTATAAATACTGCAATCTATTCAAATTTATTTAAATATCATTAAAGTTATTTTATATATAATTTGAATCTAGGTTGACAGTCCTAAATCCTGAACCTGCAAAGTATTAAGCAAAGTGGATGCTCTTGTAGAATTTATTTTTATTTTCAAACTATAGTGCGTAATGTTCAGTCATTACTATTTATCACCATATTGTATGACCATTGTTCAACAGTTCATCGTATGTGTAATAAATAATTTCGTTAATAACTCGGAGTACTGAGCCACTGAGCTAGAGATATAAATGAGTGATATATATATATATATATATATATATATATATATATATATATATATATATATATATATATACATATACATATATATCTATATATATATATATCACTCTTTTCTTTTCACTGATACATTTTACGCACCACTAGTGTACACCGATAAGGCTCACACACTGGTCGCTAGATGGTGTTAACATATGTATTATGTAGAAAGACGTGAAGTAATAAAGCGCAAGGCGCTTGGGTAGCTAATATGACTTTGCATGACTTAACCATAGCAACGGTATCAATGTGACAGTTATCTTTTTCTACTGCACGCGCACGCGGCTACCAGTACTTTCTGATAAAAAACTATTTTTTGAATTTAAATATTTATTAAAACTACCAATAATAGGTATCATTTATGTATTGTAACAAAAAATTTAAAATTTATCCGGTTTCTATAGAATACATTTTTTTCTTTGTAAAAGCTACGATAGGTTTAAAACTTAACGGCTTATATATTTGATTACAGTTTGATAAATATCAATTCGGAATTTGAATGTTTTTACACGCTTTGTATTAGCTTTATTTGTATGTTTATATGTATGAATGTAACGGAATCTTTCAATTAAGTCTTCACCCAATTTCGGAAGCCAGAATTATTTGAAATTTTTCACACGTATCAAGTACCGAGGACATTATAATAATTTCATAAAATTTTTCATTTTATGAAATTATTATTTTAGCAAATAAAATTATAGTTTGAGAAAATTTAAAAAAAACACGCCTTTGTAGCAATATGAAATAAAAATAAAAAAATAACCTTTAATTACAAAGATTTTGGTCATGAGCGACAGGATGTGTCACAACAACATTTTTTTGACTTAATTTTTACTTAATTTTTTTTTAATAAACTTAGAGAAAGAATTTAAAAAATTACAAAAAATTAACTATAATGAAAAAAACCGTTGGGTGCTTGTTATGAAAATGTAAGTCGGGAACACCATGCGCGTTTTTTACATAGTTAATTTAATGTCGATTTTTTTATTCTTTTTAGTGTATTAAAAAAATTAAGTTATACTGAGTTGTCAGACATCCTTTCGCTTTTGATCACGAAGTCTTTATACTCAAAGATTATTGTTTATTTTTAAGTTCATATTGTTGGAAAAGCGTTTTTCTTATTTAACTAAGTATAATTTTATATCACATTACATGGTAAATTTCACAGAAATACACATGGTAAATTTCACAGAAATACACATGGTAAATTTCACACAAATACAGAATACATATTGTCGGTTTTTTTAATTTCGATGTGATTTATACATCGACAATCATGGTCGCCAAACACTAAATCCAATGTGATTTTGAAAACATACTTGGGATTATTTTAGAAATATTCCGATTTTTTTTTTGTTTTCTACCTTCAAAATTATAGATTCCTTCTATAAAAAAAACAAGTCAAGCACGACACTTTAGGATTATTTTAGAAAAATTCAGACTTTTTTTTGTTTTCTAACTTCAAAATTACAGATTCTTCCCATAAAAAAAACAAGTCAAGCACGATACTTTAGGATCATTTTAGACAAATTCAGACTTTTTTCGTTTTCTAACTTCAAAATCACAGAATCCTCCCATAAAAAAAAACAAGTCAAGCACGAGTGTACGAGGTTTTCATATAGATTTAAGCATTTATTTATATTTATATAATATTCCTATAAACTGGCTATAAAACTTTGATTTTTCAGAACGAAAATAAATTGCCTACTGTATTTTTCACAGGCGCATATATATAAAAAATATATTTTTTACGCGATATAACGACAAATTAACGATTTTCGACCGATTTTTTTATTTTTTCCCCTTATATATACTGTGGCTGAATTTTTTCCTTTACTTATGCTGTGAGACCTTGCTTCTTGTCAAATTCCATGATTCTAGGTCAACGGGAAGTATCCTATAGACTTTGCTTTATTAAGGAGTGTAAAATATGACGAATAAAGGTCCGTATTTTTTATTATGTTGACTTAGAAGCTTTATTTAATTTTACAGCTCCAAGGGACCATAGACCCAAATATTTGGCATTCATTTCAATTTGACTCCTGAGATTTCCTGATTTCATGTATTCTGAGAAAAAGGGTCTTGATAGACAAACAAACAGACAACGAAGTGAAGCACGGAACACTAAAAACAAAATAAACCTATCCAATAGCAGTACAACTTGCTCTTTGAAGTTTCCCCACACATTAAGGCGTATATAAATATTTAAGTGTACAATAGTATTTCTTGTAAACTATTTACAAATATAATTTTTTCTCAAAGTAAAGATATTGCTTACCATATCTTTAGATAAATATATATATATATATATATATATATATATATATGTATATATATATAAATATATATAATTATAAAAAATGTATAACTTCACATTGATTTTTTAATTATTCTCTTTACTGTCCGATCTCCCCTTATTTTAAGATTACAGGTCGGACGGAGCTACCCTATAGGTTTTGATGATCAATGAGTAGGATTACTGTGTGACTAAGAAAAAAATATGTTTCAAAGCGTCATATTTTTGTTACACGAACGAAAAAACTTACAACAAAAAAAAATGAATTTTTACTGCAAAACACACCAAAAAATTTGAATGTTTACAGCAAAAAAACTTAAATATTTTTGTAAGGGCTTGAATACCAAAAAACTAGAATTTTTACAGCAAAAAACTTGAATTTTTTTGTAAGGCTTTGAACACCAAAAAAACTTGAATTTTTACAGTAAAAAAACTTGAATTTTTTTTAACGCCTTGAACATCAAAAAAACTTGAATTTTTACAGCAACAAAACTTAAATTTTTACAGCAAAAAACTTGAATTTTTTTGTAAGGCTATAGGCCTTAGAATTTAAGATTTATATAAGATTCATTTATATAAGATATAATTCTACTCGTTAATAATTTAACTCGTTATTCCAATACAAGCAGTCAATTATACGGATACTATACAACCATCGTTCCTTTGAAGCATTGACATTACATTTTTTTCTTTTTTTTAATTCTATATTATTATTATTCTATAGTTGATTATTATTAGGGTGAATTATGAATGGAGGATTAATTTTAATGATTTAAAATATTTACTGTTTGTTTACTATATCGGTTGATGTTTTATAATTCAATGTATTAAAAAAATTTCTGAATATTTGTTTAATTATACAGATATTTATATAATATTGAGGCTATATGTATGTAGAAGGTTATTTTGATGTGGGAATGTTAGGATACAAGTTAATCTAATACTTGAAAACTCACTCATTGTATCTCACTATGATTTGTATCTGTTTCTTCCCAATTATGTAAGATTGAGGCTATATGTACGTAGAATGTTATTTTGATGTGGGAATGTTAGGATACAAGTTAATCTAATACTTGAAAACTCACTCATTCTATATCACTATGACTTGTATCTGTTTCTTCCTCATTATATAAGATTGAGGCTATATGTACGTAGAATGTTATTTTGATGTGATAATGTTAGGATACAAGTTAACCTAATACTTTAAAACTCACTCATTGTATCTCACTATAATTTGTATCTGTTTCTTCCCCTTTATATAAGATTGAGGCTATATGTACGTAGAATGTTATTTTGATGTGAGAATGTTAGGATACAAGTTAATCTAATACTTGAAAACTCACTCATTCTATATCACTATGACTTGTATCTGTTTCTTCCCCATTATATAAGATTGAGGCTATATGTACGTAGAATGTTATTTTGATGTGATAATGTTAGGATACAAGTTAACCTAATACTTTAAAACTCACTCATTGTATCTCACTATAATTTGTATCTGTTTCTTCCCCATTATATAAGATTGAGGCTATATGTACGTAGAATGTTATTTTGATGTGAGAATGTTAGGATACAAGTTAATCTAATACTTGAAAACTCACTCATTGTATCTCACTATAATTTGTATCTGTTTCTTTTCCACAATGACAATAACTGTTTCTGATAAAAATGGCAGACAGACGGACGGATAAACAAGCGGTCCTATGAGGGTTCTATTTATAGGATTTCGTACGCAGGTCCATATTGGGAAAACAATTACCCCCGAGTTTACACGTATGAGGGTGCCTCGACTTATAATTTAAGTCATTTTAAATATAATTTTTAGTTTTGGGCTAGGAACTATGTTTTGTGTAATTATTTGAAGTACTAATCTTATTTCGCTTAGAAATTAGAAATATCTGACAGATAGACGAACAAACACACAAAGTGAACCCTTTAGGAACCCTTTAGGTACGTAACCCTAAAATAAAATATATAAAATTTCTTGTCTCAATACACCTGGAATGATTTTCTTCAAACTTTCATACTATTAGCTTGTTACAACTCCAACGATATGTCATAAATAGTTGTCTTTTTTGGGAAAATCCAAACATGGGTACTTCTTACTCAGAACTTAAATAAATTGCGCGCGAGTTAAGTGGATGCCAAGTTCCCACGCTGCGGTCCACCGCCGGAGACATCGGCGCGATCCCACGCCAAATACACGATTAAAATTGCTACAGAAATGGCAATTTATGGGAAACCAAACTTCAAGTGCCATGGAACGCGGCGTATCGAGATTATCGACAGGTATTTAAAAAAACACTTCGTACCTTTTTATATATATATATATATATATATATATATATATATATATATATATATATATATATACATATATATAAACGCTTCAACGTTAACACGCGATTGAATTCGCTACACGGATGACAGACTTATGAGAAACAGAACGTCAATGTAACGCATCGCATATAGCTCAAGGACTTGTCTATAAAACATGTTTTTTCAAGAGGAAGCTGGCAGATCCAAACAAGTAGCTGACACAGACGCATTGAGATATTATTAAGTCGTTTTATTGTTAATCGTAATTATTAAATAAAAGCTTTATTTAAGAAAAGTTCTCGTCGAATTTCCTAACTTACGTCGTAAAACTACTGTTGATTTAACGTCAAGTATGCGATTGAATTCGCTACACGAACGACAGATTTATGAGAAACTGTTTAAAGAGGAAGCTGGCAGATCCAATCAAGTAGCTGACACAGACGCATTGAGATATTATTAAGTCGTTTTATTGTTAATCGTAATTATTAAATAAAAGCTTTATTTAAGAAAAGTTCTCGTCGAATTTCCTAACTTACGTCGTAAAACTACTGTTGATTTAACGTCAAGTATGCGATTGAATTCGCTACACGGACGACAGATTTATGAGAAACAGAACGTCAATGCAATGCATCGCATATACCTAAAGGACTCGCCTATAAAAGCTGTTTTTTTTAAAGAGGAAGCTGGCAGATCCAATCAAGTAGCTGACACAGACGCATTGAGATATTATTAAGTCGTTTTATTGTTAATCGTAATTATTAAATAAAAGCTTTATTTAAGAAAAGTACTCGTCGAATTTCCTAACTTACGTCGTAAAACTACTGTTGATTTAACGTCAAGTATGCAATTGAATTCGCTACACGGACGACAGATTTATGAGAAACAGAACGTCAATGCAATGCATCGCATATACCTAAAGGACTCGCCTATAAAAGCTGTTTTTTAAAGAGGAAGCTGGCAGATCCAATCAAGTAGCTGACACAGACGCATTGATATATTATTAAGTCGTCTTTATTGTAATTATTAAATAATTTATTAAAATCTTTATTTAAGAAAAGCTCATTTTCTCGCCACGTCGAATTTCCTAACTCACGTAGCGTGACGCTGAGCGCGCGAGAAAGCAATCGTCAGTGTTCAACAATAAAAACTCGACGAGTTCGAACGAGTTCAACAATAAAAATTCGACGAGTTCGAACGAGTTCAAGAATAAAACTTCGACGAGTTCGAACGAGTTCAACAATAAAAATTTGACGAGTTCGAACGAGTTCAACAATAAAAATTCGATGACTTCGAACGAGTTCAAGAATAAAAATTCGACGAGTTCGAACGAGTTCAAGAATAAAAATTCGACGAGTAGGAACGAGTTCAACAATAAAAATTCGATGAGTTCGAACGATTTCAACAATAAAAATTCGACGAGTTCGAACGAGTTCAACAATAAAAATTTTACGAGTTCGAACGAGTTCAACAATAAAAATTCGACGAGTTCGAACGAGTTCAACAATAAAAATTTTACGAGTTCGAACGAGTTCAACAATAAAAATTCGATGAGTTCGAACGAGTTCAACAATAAAAATTCGACGAGTTCGAACGAGTTCAACAATAAAAATTCGACGAGTTCGAACGAGTTCAACAATAAAAATTCGACGAGTTCGAACGAGTTCAACAATAAAAATTTGTCGAGTTCGAACGAGTTCAACAATAAACATTTTTCGTAAGCCCATCAAGAAATGAAAGGGGTAAATTTTAATTTTAAATACAGAGATACAAGTTGTTGGTTAATTTGTGTCACAAGCATTTTTTTTCTAATTCTGTAAAAAAAAATGCAGAATGAAAATAATAAAACGTAAGGTACGTTAGGGTAGCCAAATGGCAAAAACGGAACCCTTATAATTCGTCGTATCCGTCTGTACATCTGTCTGTCCGCATGTCACAGTCAATTTACTCGGAGACTATTGGCATTACAGATGAAATTTAGGTGGTAAATGTCTTCTATGAACCACTATACAATGAAATAGTAGAATTATGAAAACAAATATTAGGGGTGGGTACTTCATACATGTAACTTTGGGATTAAAAAAATCCAGTGCGTATAGACGTACGGGGTATCGTTAGACAGGTCTAAAAATGATATAGAGCTTCTAAAATAACTTTTTTATTTAAGTCAATAGTGCGCTTCTGAAGTGCTAAAAAGTTATCATCTAACATTTCAACTAACGTGCGTAAAAATATGAAAAAAATTAAAGCAGTAGAACTTAAAATAAATTTTAAATGAAAATAAGTTTGAATGAGATACGTTGCGTAGTTTTTCAGATATGGGACATTTTCGGTACCGACCGCAGCAATAACTTTGTTTTTCACAGCAAAGTGTCTGAGAAATGCAAACTTATAAGTTTGGTACTACGGAACCTTTGGTGCACGAGTCCGATTCGCACTTGGCCTGTTTTTTTAGTAAGTCTTTATTACGAAGAAAGAATTTAGGTTTCAATAAAAATATTCTTTATTTTTAAAATATTCTTAATTATAATTACATTTTAAAGTTTCATTATCACAAACAGAGCTTCCGTAAAAAAAAACCTTAAGAAAAATACCGCATTGCATAGCATCGCTTTGATAGTGTTGCACGGCGCCCGGTGTGTGGAGCGCTACATGACATTTAACCCTTACGCGACGAAAGTGTACACAAGAAAATGAGTTATAATCGTTTTATTTAGTATTCTGCAACCCACAGAAGCTAGCTTGCTAATTTAACACTATACAAATGTAAAATGTATAACTATTAATTATTTATATGCTAGTAATTGTATATATTTAATAGGGACGTTAATAGCCCATATATATAAATATATATATATATATATATATATATATATATATATATATATATATGGGCTATTAACGTCCCTATTAAATCATTCCAGCTAAAATCAGCTGCGATGTCTTGGACCGGTACGAAGAGAAACAGAATTTGGTTCTAGCAGAGCTGGAAGCCAGACTAAAGGGCACAGACTTGCTCGAGGCGGATGAAAACCACAATCATGCAGTCCTCGATGGGGTTCTGTTTGAAGACACCACTGAATTAGGTAACTGGCTTTTTAACTTTAGTTTGGTATCAAACCAGATTTAGTATGTACATCACAAGACGTTCTCTTTTAGTAAGGTCGTTTCTAGACGTTTTAGCTTAACGATGTAAACATTCGAATCGTAATCTCGATGGCCTTGATCCAAATTCCTCTCAGAGAGACGTTTCCTATTAAAATATTTTATAATAAAAAAAATAAATCCTGCGTCAGGCGCCAGTCGAAAATTTAATTTTGCAGTTTTTGACTTCTATTTATATTCTAAAGAAAAAGCTTGTTACGTATGAGTGTTTCTCGCACTACGAGGATTCCATACACATAAATGTATATGCACTGTTACTAATAAACTTGTAATATAAAGTTATATCCTGCATAAATGAAGAATAGATAAAAAGGCTACTAATAAACCCAGTATACGTTAAGCTCGTCATAACTTCATCTGTCAAACACTATTCCGACCTCGACCTAAGTTTAATTTTGGAATAACCTAAAAAAGTTGACATTTCATCCATAGATCTGACAGCACGTCAGTTTTTGAAATTCGATTGCGTTTTTATTCATTTTAATGAAAACGGCTTTATATAATTCAATTCGTATAATCGGAACTATCGGGGAGAAATATTATTTATTTTATTGCATATAGCTGCATCAAGAGATATTTATTGATGATAATTTTAAATTATATGAAATTAAGTAATATTCTTATATATGGTTAGAATATTTAAAGGGAAATTGTGATATTTTCCTAAAATTTCTTGCAAAATTTTAAATTAACCATTATTTGTTCAAATTGTTCTAATGACGTTTTTATACGTAGCTCATACTCTTTTTTCATCATCTCACGTCCTTTCATAACCGGAAAATAAGAGAAAAATTCAACGAGAACGGATAAAAACTAGGAATAATATAAACTTTAACGATGCTCTAAACACGCCATCTTGTGTGACATATGTAATTTGTATTTACAATCATAGACACAACCTCATATTTACGTGTTTGTCTTTGGAATGCTACGCCGCCATATTGAATTTTTGAAATAACTTCGGAATAGTTATTCTATCGTTTTACTGAGTTTATTGGTAGTAATTAATACCTTTATTATACCACCCTTATGAACGGTATAAGTATTACCAGAATAAGAGTAATATAACTCAAGTTTAAGCATTTTTATTAGTAAAAGTGATAAGAATACATAATATATCTATTAAACTATTTAAAATAATATTAGTAGTCGCCATGAAAATATAAATTTTGTTGAAATATAAATATATTCTTCGAAGACAAAATAAACGCCCTTTTTAAAACACAAGGCTATCTTTCTAGTGGATATGCATAGAGCTTCTATGAACTTCCATGAATGTCATAAGTTGGTCGACTATTACGCGTAAGCTGGTAGAACCTACTTGGCTGAAACAATTTTCTTTTTAACTTTGTTATATATATATATATTTCTATTGTGAATATTTTCAGATGTCCAAAATTTGACAGTGTAGCTGGTAGTAAGGTTTACCCGGTAGACATTAAAAAATAACGGTTCGGTAATTTGTAATTAATAAAAACCCGTCAAGCATGAGTGGAACTCGCAACACGAGGGTTCCGTATAGGTCTTGATTTACTTGCGAGTGTCAAAATATGCGGCATGAAAGGTCGTATTTTGTGATTAAGTTGGCTAACACCCATATGCACTACATACGGTCAAGACTGTCAGTCGGACTTACTGACAGTTAAAAACGTATTTCTGTTTCTAATTAACTGTCAGTCGAGTCGGAACAAGAATCTACTTTACTGACCGTACCCTATTGCACGGTTCCAATTCCTAAAGTATCCACACAAAATACGTTTTAACTGTCAGTAAATCCGACTGAGAGTCCTGACCGTGAGTGGTGCATACGGGCGGTAGGAGTTCCTAGGGACCGTAGACCTAAGTATTTGATATGAATTTCAACTAGATAACGCGTTCCTAAGAAGAAGGATTTTGCACGTGTTCCCGAGAAAAAAAATTTTGACAGACTGAAATACGAAAAAAATATGATTAAGATCGAAAAAATATGATTAAGATCGAAAAAAATATAATTGAGATCGAAAAAAATATGATTGAGATCCAAAAAAATATGATTGAGATCAAAAAAAATATGATTAAGATCGAAAAAAATATAAATGAATTATGTTAACCTTAGAAAAATTACGATATTTTACAGTCTAAAAACGAAGACTAGGTGTCACAATCGACATCACAATGTTTTGGGTAGAAAGATATGATAAGATATATGCTAGAAATTGAGATATATGACAATATTTATACGACCTTTGTTATAACCAATGAATGACTTAAATATTAATATTATATATATATATATATATATATATATATATATATATATATATATATATACATATATATACATACACATACACATATATACATATACATATACATACAAATATATACATATACATATACATATATACATATACATATACATATACATATATATATATATATATATATATATATATATATATATATATATATATATAATGAAGGCAAGGGTTGTTTAATAATTTTTTCCTAAAAATGTAAGAGCATAATAATTCAAAAAATGATTCTTATTGATTACATAAATCAACACATTTCAGCTAGATACATCAACGCGTTCATGAGAAAAAGGGTCTCGACAGACAAACAGACAGACGGACTACGAAGTGATGCTAGAAATGTTTTTTTTTTCTTTTGAGGCACGGAACCATAAACAATGGAACGAACCGCACACAATGGAACAATGAACAAACAGAACCATATGACAACTTTAAAACTTAACATACGTAAACGGATCTCTGAATCGAAAAATATTCTTAATGACCCCAATATTTTTGGAAGACCTATTCGACGATACCTTATACAATACAGATTGGGGGTGTGCAGACAGATAAAATTTCAATTTCACTATATGTAGGGGAGGCACTCTAAAATGTTTTTAAAATTTTATTTCATAACCTTGCAGACGTTCTAAATATATGTATCTATGCTTATAGCAATAATAGTCTGCGAGTAAAACGGCTATGACATACAGACAGATGTGGCGAAATTATAAGTGTTCCTAATTTGGCTAAGGAATTCTGGAAATAATCATGACAAACAGTGGGAAAATCGGTGAGGCGAGGAAAAATGCTGGCAATAATAATTAGAAACAGTACTCTCCTCTCCCTCCCCCTCCCCCTCACTTCCCCCATTTCCCTCTCCTACTCCCTCTCCCTCTCCCACTCCCTCTCCCTCTCCCTCTCCCTCTCCCTCTCCCTCTCCCTCTCCCTCTCCCTCTCCCTCTCCCTCTCCCTCTCCCTCTCCCTCTCCCTCTCCCTCTCCCTCTCCCTCCTATAAAACTGGATTGATTATCTTAAACCGTACACTTTATAAAATATGCGCCATGTTATAAGGCATGTGAAAGATATGGTAAAAAGATTAGGCATCCTTAAGTGTTTATAAGTTTAAATACGGAACCCTCGCAGATTGAGTTATTCTCGTGCTTGGCAGTATTTTTGTCAGACGTGTACGTCAAAGTTTGAAATATCGTATGTTCTATTTTCTCCGATTATTGTCGGCCCTATAATTGTCGGTCGTTTGCGTCGTACGCTGTTGTAGAGTTGACAGAAACATTTGCTGCTCGCTTAGAAATGTGATCTGCTGGTTATATCATAATGTCAGTATTGGGATGGGTTGTCACATGGAAACACTGTGTGTACGTTCAATTTTATTTTACCAAACAAAACAATTTTATTACATTTTAACCAACTTAACAATTGCAGATCTATCCATCTCCTTAGAAGACCACAAAGACCATATGCTCATAGAATATTTGACAAAAGACGCACGCGCAATGAAAACCCTGGAAAAGCAAAGAGGGCTAATAAAGGAAATACACAAAATAATAAATGAAGAACAATACAGAAACCGGCATTTAGAAAATATCTACAATAAGCAGACCCGACGTGTAACATTTAACTACGATGACAATAAACAAGAGTATGGAGGCCCAAAATTTGCCGTAGAAAACGATGAACTGATAATCGTCACTGGTGAAAAAAGAGATAAAGATGAAAATGCGAAAAAAGCGTACCCTGGCATCGAAAGAGAAAACAGGGACTATGCGCGGATGGTACTTGAGGGAAAATTGACGAAGAAAGAAAATCACAATGGATTTTTCGAAAGGGAATTTCTAGACAACGGTGAGTATACTGAAGGAGACACGCTGCTTCCTCGATTAATAATTGAAGGAGCAGAAAGAACTTCAAATGATGGAAGGAAGACGGTCGAAGAAAGTATATTGAAGAATGCGATAAGGGTAGATGGTGTGAATGCACAAGCTTTGATGGCGGCTCACTTGAATGGAGGATTGAAAGTAGAAGAGCCAATAGTGGTGAATGAGGATGAATTGGGCGATATTATGAAGAATCTACAAATTAATAAGTAAATAATAAAAAAAAATAACTAAGAAAATGTATTATTTTGATCAGAATTATGATCTATTTCATAAACTATGCACTATTTCTAGATATAATTTGGTTACTCGGCAATTTTTTTCGAAAGTATTAGAAGAAAATAATCCGTAGCACTTTATGGATTGAACATCTATTACGGAGAAATATATTTGGCGTTAATTTTTTATTGAATATATTTGGCGTTAATTTTGTAGAAATTCATTATTAAAAATTAAATGAAACTACGTGATGTAGTATTTTTTCTACTTTATTTAAATTCTTTACCACGACCTAAGTTTCGTTGGATGACAACATCTTCAGGTGGGCAATAAGCAAAGATTGGTTTTGGCTAAGATCTTCCTAATTGCCCACGTGAAGATGTTGTAATATAACGAGCCTAGATCGTGGTAAAGAATTTAAATAAAGTAGAAATAATACTACATCATGTAGTCCATTTAACTGTGAACACTGTTTCTAATTTTCAAAGTTTTCTCAATCATAACTACATTTGAATGTTCCATTATCATAAACAGAAGCCCTATGATAAAAAATTAAGGAAAAGATAGTATTACCACTATAATTGATATTTCTCTCTATAAAATAACACTTTTATCGCCGAGTATTCAAATCCTAACAATGGATTTGACGCATGCATTGCGTTAAAACGTTTTGATCGCACCGTGCGGCGCCCGGTGTATATGCACTGAAGGACGATCAACCCTTGTGTTTATAGCAAAATAAAGAGATGAGACGCAAGAAAGTTTAATTGATTATAATTATCTCAATTTTGTACTCAGAAACTCATTGAATTCGGTTTGCTATACTAATTTACCAACATTTATACAACATGTTATTTTATCTCATGGACTATCTGTTATCTCATCAAACAGATTTTAATAGCTTTCATATTATGCAAGGTATTTCATGCTAAAGATTTTATGGACTATAAATATCAAATTAAAATTGTCGCGTATTTTACTACCTTTTTTTTAAACGCACTGTAAATGGACTATTTTCTATCGCTCTCCGTCCGATCTAGAACATCGTGTTTGCTTTTAGTTGGAAATTATTTAATCAGTACGTTAAGAGTCCTTACCTACTGGGATTAACCAATTATATCGTGGCTTCACAAATTGTTATCGCATTTTAAAAGTTTCGTAATAAAACATATAAATCGTACCCGTTCGTCTTTCTGTCACAATCTAATTTTTTAGAGTTTCAAACTCATATGCTTCCAATTTTGCATATACAGAGGTTGAAAACAATTTTATAGGAAAATGTCAGTACCTTTGGTATTAAACTAGCTAATTGTAAACTTGTTTGCACAGTACAGGAGTTTCACACAGTACAGGAGTTGATTTTTAATTAATGCTCTCGGATTTACATACAAATTTTGGGCCTTCGAGACACCTAAGCAATTGATTTATTATATCTGGTACGTGTAATAAAAATGTGCATACAGCCTCCAACGATAGTCCCCATTATATTACTCTGTGTAACCATTAAAGAGATTGGTAATTAAATTACGTTTTAATGTTAATATAAAACACTTGTTATGGTTTTATCGCGACGTTTTCATGAAAACTGTACAGCGCAGACCCGAACTGAGTCTTTCATGACTTTTTTTAACCGTTCTGCTGTTATATTATAACTTCCTTTACTAAGCAATTAGTCCTTCAAAATCTATTGTTATCGTTGAATGGAAAAGATTGCACCTGTATCAATAAGTCCACCAAATGTATTGTACATTAAAGTAGTAAAATAAATGAATAAATAAAATAACACACATTCTTTCTTACACACGTTGCACTATTAATTAATGTGTTGTAGTACCAAATTTTTATAATACATCGCTAAGTTTTATCCGACACTAACTATGGTATTTGGCAAGTTAAAAAGTAGCGTATTAATTTAAATTATGAACAATTTGCAGCCATCTAGTTTAGTTAGCCGTTCGATTAAAATCCTAGCTCATTTAACTAAATGGCGTCACTCAGTCATAGGCCTAAACGACGTTCAACCGTTTAAGTGAACGGCTGTTCAAACAGAATGGCGCATTGATACATCTTAAACTTTCATAATGAAACTTGATCGAAAATTTCATTTAAATATGGCAAATTTTTAAAGATGTTTTAAATATAATACAATTTTCTACGTTTTGTGATGGGTATTAATTTCTTTTAAGATGTACTGGTATTGTTAACACAATACCATTATTTTAACAAAGTTAAACAAAAAACCTGGAACGATTTCCAAAAGTAATAATTTTTTTTTATCTCACACTCGCACTAACTCAATTATTGTCTTTTAGTGGCTAAGCATTGGTCAGCATGTTCGTTAAATATTGAAGTGAACGTATTTCTGAACAAATCGGCTAAACTTTGTATAGGCCGATAATTGAATGGCGCCTTTTAGCTAACAGGATAGGCTGTAATTGAATGGTTAAACTAGATGTCTGCGATATTTACATCATGTTTCGCGTTCATAAACGGTTGAGTGACAAACATCCAAACTTTCGCATTTATATGTGATTCTAATATTACCGAGGTGATTACTGAAGGATTACTGAAATTCGCCGATTTTTACCGTGAAAAATGTTTAGGATAATTTTAACGTATTATGCTTAGTATCCAATAAACATATATCGAAACCGGTTCTTCGAATTGCTCCGTAATATATTTATTTATTTATGTATTTTAATGTATGCAGTTGATACATATGACGGACTTATTGCTAGGAGAGCAATCTCTTACACTTTTCCCACCTTCCACCCGGGTTGTCTCAGAGCCCATCCTGGAACCCGTAACGACCCACCTTGATAAAAAAGGGACCTTCGAAAGTCCCCTAATAGTGTCCCGTATCTACAATCTCGGCGATTCCACCCAACAGGGTTAGATTCTGTCAATTATATAGCGTACTGAATTACATTAATAGATGGCGCTATGTGTATTTTAAATCGCACAATGAAGTTTTTCACGTAGACATACGTTGGCGAAAATGAAATGTGAATTGGTACCGGAGGTATTAGTGCTTGAATAAGCAACCGAAAGCGGGCAGACGCATAAGGGCAGAAGTCATTATACGGAAGCTTTGTAGTAGTACTGAAAACTACTTTAGTTGAAACTGAAAGGACTTTAGTTGAAAATTGTGTCCAGAAATCATGTAAATATATTTCCTACTATTTCTTTGATGGTTTAAAAAAATGGTGCATATTTTAGAAATCATAAGATTCAGTATAAACGCTATCAGTATATAATCATATACTGATAGCGTTTATACTGGATCTTACTGGATAAGTATATAATAATATCTAAACAGTATATATATTTCTACAAAATTTGCGTAGGCTTCTAAATATCCTATTTTTTTCTAAATTTGGGTTTAGTAATTTCGGGAATAAGGAGGTGGAATTTATTTTTTGTATATCTTTCAGTATATCTCTGATGATATACTACCTAAAATTAAGAAACCCTTATTATTAGCCCTTTCAAACGATACCTCACAATTTAATCAAAATCGAGTACTTAATTTACCCTCCCTAAAATTTCTATATAAATATTTTCAAGTGTTAGCCATTGAAATGATATATGTGGGATAATATATTTTAATAAAATATATTTTAATAAATTTCGAGTTCTTACGTAAAGAGGTTTATGAAAAAATAGCTGTGACAGACGAGAGACAGACACGTGAGTTATAAGGATTCCGGTTTTCAGTGGTCTAAGTAGCGGGCACAAATAGTTACAACAATGATTACTTATTTAAAGTCAGACGGATCATTTAAGATTTTTTTTTAAATATTGACTTCTATGAATACACGTAGGCTCACTTGGCTTCAATGGTTTTTCCGATTTGTCTATGTTTAAATTTCGTTCGCTATCTTTGTTAAAGGTGATTTTATGCCTTTTTTGCATTATTACGATTTCGTGATTAGCCGTAAGTAAATTCATTTAACCTCTACGCTATAACAAGTGGAGTCATCGCGTTTTCTAGGACGATTTCCGAATGGCAAATTTGTATGGGTCTCGTATTTTTTTTTAATCTATGTACTTCGTAATTCGTTATCGGGCGTGGAGAAGGTTACACATATAAATAGCTGTGGGGCAGAGACGTGCCACGTTCGATTTCATTACTCCCGAGCGCGCCGAGAGCATAATAATTGTTGACAGCGAGGTGAAGACGAAAAAAATATATATGCGACTTGCTAACCCAATGTCAGTGTGTGTACGTCTCAAGTGCAGACGAATTAATTTATAGACAAAAAAATATTGTCAAATGTGAGCCGAATCCACCAGCCAACTTCCGCCTCTCAAACTAAAGAAAAAACCGTAAATGAAGCTATGGCAATATTGTCAAATGTGAGCGGAATCCGCCAGCCAACTTCCGCGTCTCAATTTGTGAAAAAAAAACTAGAGAAAAAACCGAGTGAATCAATCAAAAAGTGCCTTGCGTTACCTTCCTCATTTATTTTTAGAGTTCCTTCCCTCAAAATGAAAAAAACAGAGCCCTTATAGGATCACTTGATTGTCTGCCTGACCCACAAATGTTCTATCCTATCCTTATCCTTTTTCTCAAAAACGGCTTGAGATGTCAAGTTTTTTGGTTCACGCAACAAAAAGATATGGCCTTTTAGAGCGTATTTTTTCTTTATTTTTATAGATTATAGGTTGGCTGGAAGTACCATTAAGTTTTGATGATCAGTGAGTAACACTATCGACTCACTGATAATCAAAACGTAAATGGTACTTCCAGCCAACCTATAATCTTACAAGTCGGCATAACGGGAGGTCTATAGCAGAAGGGAAAAATCCAAACATCAATGTTTTATATTCTATGTAGAATTATATATTTTTGATTAAACGTGTGCCAGTGAAAGATATAGCAAGACATTTTTATTTATTTATATCATACTTTTACTCATTGATCATCAAAACCTATAGGGTATTTCCGATAGACCTATAATAATCTTGAAAATAGGGATCATGCGAGGTCTTATTGCAGAAGTGAAGGAAAAGATCCAAAAATAAATTGATTAATAATTCCGAGTTTGGGGATGTCGAATGTGCATTAAAAATACTCCCTCGGTTATACACTACACATGACTTTATTGAAGTCATTCGAAATTGCACCAGAAAGAATAAGTTTCAAGTCACTAAACTTACAAAACATGATTTCTTTTCTATTGAATCCATTTTAAATCAAACTACAAATAGAAAGTGTTACGCAAAAAAACAAAATTTCTTGGTTTGACACTTTTGAAATACAATCAGTGAAAAATGAGCCCACAATGCTTTATATAAAATAAAAACTTGCAGATAAAGCCAAAACTGTTGACATAGGCAAAGGAAAAAAAGAGCGTAAGCCACAAATCGATTTTAAAAATGCTTTACCATTGCTGCATCCTGAATGGCGTGAACCGAGTACTGAAAAAATTAAAGACCTGAAAGATATATTGAAATTGAGACAGACGCTAAACTGTTCAATAATTTTTTTTAAAAATGTGAGAAGTGGTACTTTCACCGACGATATAGACGGTTTTGCCTATTCTTGAGTTTGAGGAATTCACACAAAACATGTAGAATATTAAGTTAGAATGGAGAATAATCTTGTACCAAGTTCATTATCTTTCGAAAACATTAATTGTTTAAGTTCAAGCTATGAATAAAAAATTTATAAGAGTCTCATAGAAATTGTTGGAGGTCTAGACCTCATATTTGTATTGATTTTTAAGTGATTTTGAACGTTGATTGACTTTTTTATTATTGTTGTGTTATTAGTTCAGGCTAGGAATAAAAATTTTATAAGACTTTCATAGAAATAGTTAGAGGTCTAAACCTCATATTTGTATTGATTTTTATGTGATTTTGAATGTTGTTTGACTTTTTTTATTATTATTGTGTTATTAGTTCAAGCTATGATTTCTAATTCTACAAGGAATTATATATTAACGTCTTATAAATCGATTAACACCGGCTGCACGCATGAAAAAGTGTCACGTTCCGTCTGAGCCTGAGCGTGCAAGCGAGAGCGCGGAACAAGTGATAGAGAGGCACGATTGGCCCAAGCGTCGGAATTTATCTCTCTTCTCGCGTGACGTCAGAGCTAGTAGTTCGACAGCCATCGATTTGACTTATTCAAGACACATTACACTTGAAACACTCCCCTTGATTTCGTACTTTTCCTATCATCGTCCTATCCTTAACAGAATAACGCAGATTGGAAGATCTTAAATATAACACATGTACATAAGTTGTAAATAAATTGTTAATAGCACATTGTTACTTGTAATTAATCTGTATAATTTAAGTAAACAAATATTTGAATTACCGAGTGTAAATAAATGTCAATTTAATTCCTTCTTTATATTATACAAAATAATAATCATTCAGTGATAATAATTCAATTTAATTCATAAAAGTATGCAATTTTTCATCAATGTTTCTTTATGACGTTATCACGTAAAACTATCGTCCGTAAACCGACTTTACAGACAGAGAATTAACTTGAAATCAGGATTCTTTGGAAAACAAATTTATAGTTTTTTTTTTAAGAAACAAACCAGCAAGTTTTATACCGTTTTGGAATCTTAACAAAATGTGTCAACTTTTAAAGTGACTTGCCAAAATAGCGTAGTACACTTTTTTCAGTACGAGTAGCAGTCAAAGCTAGGTGATGGAACATTTTGAGTGTATGTTTAAAATTAATTTTTTCATACATGCACTCAAAATGTTACATTAGTTTTTTTTTAAACTAAGGCAGTTTTGTTTAGACTGATTGATACAATGGTTATTCAGGATTAAGGAATAAAAACTAGAATCAACAAAAATGAAAATTCAGTCACAGTACTTGAAAGTACGTCGCACTGTAGCAATTTTCTCGATTTTTCTAAAAAATACTTGTAATTTTTTAAGTATATTATCTAGATTTTTTTTCTGATTTTTCCAGGAACTGTCGCAACCTGGTCTATCCCCTGTTTCTGGCTTGACGTAGAATTTTGGGACACTTGTATAATAGATTATAATTTGAACTACATTTTGTAATCACTTGTTTTTATGATACGCTTTGCATAAATCTGTAACTTGGGTGTGGAGTTTCCAGGAAATAAATATATTTTCCATGCCTAACACCTTTAATTCATTATTTAGGGTGCGGCTGACAATATTGTCAATGTTTAGCACAAATCACCAATTGTCAATGATTTTCACACAGACACCTTAAAAATGGGCGCCTAGATTTAATGAAATTTGTAACAGCTTTATTTACTACTTATGCTTGTTATATATTGCTCGTGAACAGTCTTAAAAAATTAATTTTGAATATGTATCTTTATAATATGAATCTATTATTTGTATTGGTTGATCAATGCAAACCTTCAATTTCAGAAGATCATTTACTATGTGACTTGTGAAACCTTCAATTTCATAAGTCACGTAGTTAATCCAAGATAGGCATTATGACAAAAACAGTTGTAAGTTGTGATAAAATCAGTCAGAGATGAACTTGCGTTATTTAATTATTTTGGTTTTTATTGCAAAGGTTAGAGATAGGCATTATAACAAAAAATACAATTTTACACGATCGCCAAAAACAGTTTAAAATTGTGATAAAGTCAATCAGAGGTGAAATTGCGTTATTTAATTAGTTTAGTTTTTATTGCAAAGGTTAGAGATAGGCATTACGACAAAAAATACAATTTTACACGATGGCCAAAAGCAGTTGTAAGTTGTGATAAAATCAGTCAGAGATGAAATTGCGTTATTTAATAATTTTGGTTTTTATTGCAAAGGTTAAAGATAGGCAATTTGAAAAAAAATACAATTTTACACGATGGCCAAAAACAGTTTTAAATTGTGATAAAGTCAGGCAGAGATGAAATTTCGTTATTTAATTATTTTGGTTTTTATTGCAAAGGTTGAAGATAGACATTATGACAAAAAATACAATTTTACACAATGGGCAAAAGCAGTTGTAAGTTGTGATAAAATCAGTCAGAGATGAAATTGCGTTATTTAATTATTTTGGTTTTTATTGCAAAGGTTTGATGATTTCTCTGATATTCGAAGAGTTAAAAGAAATATTTTATATCAGTATATTTTAAATTATGTTTGGGCATTCGTAGCACGAATGGAAGAGCGGATCTTTTATAAGGTCGCTGTTTGGCATTGTAGTTTTTCTTCGAAACTGATCGACTTAGAAATTTTAAATATGTTATAGTAATAAAACATATTAACCACCACATATTCCAATAACTAATATTTATGAAGGTAGGCAAATTAAGTGCCATACAAAAAAACATTTTAAAATTCTACATATAGTTTTTAATATCGTTTGAATAGGCTTAGATACAAGGCTTTTAAGAATATTTTTTCATAATTTTGCGTAGTACATTTTTATATTTTCAAAAATATACTGAAAATATGTAAAAAAAATATATTTATACTTTCAAACTACTGAATCTAAAATTGTGAAAAACAAAGTTTCCAGGAGCCTACACAAAGATTTTAGGAAAATTATAATTATTATTCTAGATGTCACAATTTTTGGGGTATTCACAATAATAAAAATGCTCTCTTACCTAATTATATGAGGTATTATTAAATATTTATTAGGCTAAACCTAAATTACTGATTACTTATGACAAATAAGTCATTTTACTTCAAAAGAGGCAAGGAACCCTGATGCGTGAGAAAAACCGCCCTAGTTGGTTTTCCCTTAATGTTAGTGTACATTTCCACTATGGTTTTATTTTTTATCAAAACAAATTTAAAAAGCTCCTAGATTTTCATGTCACATTTCAAAAACTACTACTCGAGCGCGTCAACTACGAGTGTCACAAGAAAGTAAAAATTCAGTGTGAACTGAAATAGACCATAACATTAAACCTACAATTTTTCATTGTTTTTCTTGAGGAAAATTTAAATTGATGCGTTTTAAATTCACGATAGCAACCTTCTTCTTGAGTCTGATGATTTCTGATGATTTTAAATGTCAAAACCCGCCAGATAGCAGTAAAAGCGAAATTGAAAAATTTGCGTATAAAGCCACTGTAGGATTAAATGTGCTATTTGTATTCCGATAATATGGAGATCACGTCCATGTTTTATTCATGTTGCAATTCTAATCTAATCTCTTCCTGCATTGATACTTTGAATACCGACTTAAGTCTAATCAATCACTGTGCCATATAACAAGATACTTCGATAAATCCTTTTAAACCAGAAGCCGTTATTACAAGTAGGCAAAAACTTTTAGTAAAAATTATAGACGGTAAAACTTCCACAGCTAAACGTTTTCGAGCTTTTAATTAATGAACATATTATTTGGCGCTCCAAATGAATAATGTCGGTCGTAAGATTTTTTTTGATATACCCTTTTGGAAACAGCTCCGAAAATTGCTACCTTTTTCAACCAAAAGTCTCATTTTTGGATCACTGTCATACCTTGATTGCAAATCTGAAAGTGATGAGCCAATGAGAAAAAAAACTCTTTTAAACGATTCTGTTAAGTTATAACCTATTATTAATGACTGTTAAAAACTTCCATCAAAAATATAAAAAAAATTGGAATAATTGTCAAAAATTCTCAACCTGTTACACAAATTTTCAAATAAATTATATTAGTGGTAACATTTTCTCAATATCCACTTTTTTAAAATGACTGCTAAAATTCCTAAAACTTTCAACCACAACACTTTTATTAGTAAAACACAAATATTGTTTTTTTGCCTCTTTTTGCATTGGTACCTTGAATGCGGATACAAATCTGCTTAGCCAATGAGTCAAATTTCTTTTTAGTATCCCTTTTAAATCGTAATCTGTTAAAGTCGAACTTAAACTTCCAGCAAAATTATAAAACTTCCAGAATTTTAAACAGAAAATGGATGTCCATCCATACTTTGGACAGAATATACAGGATACTAAAGAGTATCACCAGGCGCGGTGTCTTCTACGCTATTATGAACTACGAGAAAGCCTCCCACTCCACTGCAACTTATGCTATTTGATTCTGCAAGTAATTCGATTGGCGAAATATCACGATATTGAGAAGTCTGTTTTAATATATATATATATATATATATATATATATATATATATATATATATATATATATATTAGCTAGTATGTGATAAAGCGCAATTTATCCCGCACCCAAAATAGCCAGCTATTAATATAATGGTTTTGGTGCATTATGGATAAATTTAAAATTTATTTTTAAATATCTAAAACAGGTGTATATTTTTAAAATCTTAGTTAAAACAATTGAAGTGTCAAAAATTTTCGAGCCAAAACGTATTCTGCAAATTATCTTGTGCCTAAATTTTCTTATACCTGATTAAACCACTACCGTGGTAGATCCATTTTACAAAAAGGTTCCACTTTTGACCTCTTTATAGCATAAAACTCTAAAAACGTATTTAGTTTATTCTTATTAAATTAATAAAACATGACAAAAACGCACTCGCCACGTTTGCATTCCATTATTGAAACTAAACCGCTATAGATCATAGATCATTGAGCATATGGATCATTGATCTCCACGACACGTACTGTCCCTTTCACACATAGCACGTCGGATCGCTGCGCTCGCTCGCACGCCAGTTATGCCGTCGCTGATCTAGTCAATAATCGGCACGGATTTGATTTAGATAATTCATATAAATTTATTGCAGGCATGCATAATGATTGCGATCGCAATAAAGAAGCGAAAGTCGTGATGTATCAATGGATATCTGTGCTGGCTATATACCGTTGGGTTGGATCTTATTCTCTCATCTTTATGTACGCAATATACCGAAGAAATATTGCGTACATAAAGATGAGAGAACGAGGTGATTTTGCCCGAGAAAACTATTTGATAAATTGTTGTACAATTTAATTCAGTATTCACTCTAATAATAAAGCTGTCCTAACTCTTTGAAAGTTCTTGAAAATTTTATGTATTACAGAATCGAGTAAAAAATCATGATTTAAATATGTTGTTTTTTCGATCTCCAGGAATATGAGAGCAAAAATGCCGCCAATTGGCGAGTTATGAGAATATCTGCAGAAATACACATCGAACTCTCGTTCCCTATTGTAATCCGGTATATCCCCCACTCGGAAGGTCGTCGACAGCCCTGGTGCGTTTATATCTTTTTACCTATTTCATCATTAACGCATGTGATTATCGCATGCGTTGCGCAGTCTATGCGTTGTTCATTTCAATCTTCGGGGATGCGAAAACAAAAATGCCTCTTTCAGCGAGTCATGAGAATATATGCCAAAATAAATTTTGGACTCTCCTTCGCTATTGTAGTCGAGTATATCCCGCACCTGAAAGATCGTCGATAGCCCTGATTTCTTTGTACCCGTTTATCTGTTTCAACATTAATGCTTGTATCCACCGATGCATTGCGCATTCTACGCGTTGCTTATTTTCGATCCTCAGGGATGCGAGAAAAAAAAATGACGCATCGTGAGATCGCAAAATAACTTTCGGACTCTTTTTCACTGTTGTAGTCAGATATGTCTCTCCACTTGGAAGATAGTCAACAGCCTTGGATTCTCTGTATCTGGTTACCTACTTTACAGCCTTAGCGCTTGTGACCACCGAATGCATTGCGCAGCCTACGCTTTTGTTATTTTCGATCCTCAGGAATGCGAGAAAAAAAATGACGCATCGTAAGAACATCTCGCAAAATAATTTTCGGACTCTTTTTAACTGTTGTAGTCGAGTATGTCTCTCGACTTGGAAGATAGTCAACAGCTCTGGATTCTTTGTATCTGTTTATCTACTTCAACCTTAAAGCTTCTGATCACCGCATGGTTTGAGCAGCCTACGCCCTTTTTATTTTCGATCCTCAAGGATGCGAGAAAAAAAAATGACACATCGTGAGAACATTTCGCAAAATAACTTTCGGACTCTTTCACTGTTGTAGACGAATATGGCCTTCCACTTGGAAGATAGTCAACAGCTCTGGATTCTTTGTATCTGTTTACCTACTTCAGCCTTAGCGCTTGTGATCATCGCTTGCATTGCGTAGTCTACGCGTTGTTTATTTTCAATGCTCAGGGATGCATGAGCAAAAATGAAGCGTCGCGGTGAGAGCATTTCGTAAAATAATTTTGGACTCTTTTTCACTATTTTAATTGAATATATCTCTCCACCTGGAAGATAGACGACGGCCCTGGTTTTCGTATTTGTTTACCTACATAAGCCTTAACATTTCTGATTATCTCACACATCGAACAGCTTATTTTCGATACCCAAGGATGCTTAAAAGAAAATGCTGAATGACAAAATCTGGCAAAATATTTTTTGGGACTCTTCTTCGCGCAAATATCGGAGTAAATCCTCCTCACAGAAGATCGTCTACATCCCTCGTTTCTATGTGTTTGTTTACATACTTCATCATATTTTCCATCCACAAAGGTGCGACTTCAAAATGCTACCCTTTAGCGATCTCTTTCATCAATTTCAATTTAGTGTGGGTAAAGTGGTTATTTTTCTTGTGAGTGTTACGTGTCCTCATCCCTATACCAGCTAAATTGAATAACTAAACTATTTTTGGATAACTGAAAATTATTTACAATCTTAGCATATATAACGAAATTAAAAGGAAAATTATAACATGTAAGTAGACTACTAATTTACGAGTAATAATCGACCAACTAATGACATGTAGTTACGTCCAAAAAAGTTCGTAGAAACTCCATACAAAGGACTTAACTTAGTTGCAAAAATAACTTTGCTTTTTAAACTGTATTTTATTTTTAACCTGAAGACGGCAATATACAATATATTAGCTAATTGTACACATACGCACGAAATAAGAAAAAAAAAATATAAAAAAAATGAACGAAATATGTTATGAGAGATCTGGTTGGAACGAAGTTCCTTTCGCCATATAATATGTATTAAACATATATTATCTACATGAATTATAATAATAGAAAGAGACAGAGAGAAAGAGAGGGAAAGTTCGCCTGGGGGTATAACGCTTTTTCCTTACGTGACGATTTAAGTCACTTCGCTCTACTGTAAGCTGGGCAAAAGAATTTCGTTCTAAAAATACATATAATAAAGAAAAAATAAGAGTAACTTAGCATATAGATACAGCCGACAGCACTTTAGAGTTTAGATTTTGACTTGGTCTTATCTTAATGGCGTAGAGATAAGATTTGTAGTGCAAATGTAAATCTTGACGTGCTTTCGTGTAATTATTTTTAACAAGATATTCGCGATAATATATGTAATCCCCTGACATAACTATACAAAGTATTATTAAATATTTATTGTACTAGGAAGAAATATTTAGTGATCACATGGTAAATAAAGTAATATCACTACAAATAAGGGATGAATCCTCGACTTGCGAGCCAGACCCGCACTGGTCCGTTTTTTTAATAATTTTGTCTATACCAGTTGATGAGATCGGAGTGGTGAGGTTCTTTATGGACATTTTCAGAGGCATCTAGAACTGTTTTTCAATCTATAAATTTCCCTATCAATCAATACCCCACCCGATACATGAAATTAAAAAAGAAAATTCTGTTCCTTTATCGTTTTTTTTTAATAATATTGACTGTATCAGTTGCCGAGATCGGGGTGGGGAGGTTCTTTATGGACATTTTCAAAAACATCTAGAACTGTTTTTGAATTTTTATAAATTTCTCTTTCAATCAATACCCCACCCGATACATGAAATTAAAAAAGAAAATTCTGTTCCTTTATTGTTTTTTTTAATAATATTGACTGTACCAGTTACCAAGATCGGGGTGGGGAGGTTTTTTATGGACATTTTAAAAAACATCTGCAACTGTTTTTGAATCTTTTTCTCTTTCAATTAATACCTCGCCCGATACATGAAATTAAAAAAGAAAATACTGTTCCTTTATTGTTTTTTTTTAATAATATTGACTGTGCCAAGATCGGGGTGGGGAGGTTCTTTATGGACATTTTCAAAAACATCTGGAACTGCTTTTGAATTTTCATTACATTCTCTTTCAATTAATACACCATCCTACACATGAATTTAAAAAAGACATTTCTGTTACTTTATTTTTTTTAGGGTTTTGTTCTCTATAGACATATACGTGAATGTCCTCATAAGGGTTTTGTTTTCTCTATAGACATATACGTGAATGTCCTCATAAGGGTTTTGTTTTCTCTACAGACATATTCGTGAATGTCCTCATAAGGGTTTTGTTTTCTCTATAGACATATACGTGAATGTCCTCATAAGAGTTTTGTTTTCTCTATAGACATATACGTGGATGTCCTCGTGGGTTTATTTTGTTTTCTCTCCAGATGTAAGTAAAAATGTACTATTTAATATTTTTAGAATGAATTTTTTCGCTTCGACATTTATACATTTTTTTTTTATTATTTGTAAAAACGTAATAGCTATTTTTTACAAATACGTAGCAGTTCTAAACGTCAAACCAGTTCGCCATAAATTGTATTTCATAGCGACTTGATTTGAGACGGTTATTAATGGCAGGCAAGATCAGATCACGGAAATAAGCAAGAGCAGGCTTACGGTACGTAGTGTGCTTGTTAAACGGCCACAAGTGAGCCTCGAAAACCCACAATGATAAGTACTACTTGGTCTAGAAGCAATAGATCGTAATAGACTTGAACAAAGATAGGCATATCGCATGCTTTTTCATGAATGTGATTAAAAAAAGGGTTTTTGGATAACTTGAATGCAAAATATTTCTATCTTATACGCTGTTTCTCATTATTATTTTTTAGGGTTACATTTCTCAAAATGAACATAAAAACCGGCTAAGTGCGGGTAGGACTCGCGCACGAAGGGTTCCGTAGCACCAAACAATTTTAAACTTACAAGTGTGTATTACTCAAAGGCTGTGAAAAACAAAGTTATTGCTGCGGTCGGTTCCGAAAATATACCATATCTCAAAAACTACACAATATATCTTATTCAAATCAATTTTCGTTCAAATCTATTTTAAGTTTTACTACCCTAATTTTTTCAGAATTTTGAAAACTTGGTCGGAGGGGAAGCACACTTCTTAAGAATTTAGTAGCGCATATCTCACCAACTATTGACTTAAATAAAAAAATAATTCAAAACCTCTATATCACTTTTTAAGGCCGATCTAACGATACCCTACATGTCTACGTGCACTGGATTTTTTTTCATCCCTCAGTTACATGTATTATGTTTTTCATAATTCCTCTATTTCATTGTATAGCGGTATATAGAAGACACATAAGATCCAAATGTCATGCCTATAGTGCCAATAGTCTCCGAGTAAAATGGCTGATATATACGGATAGACAGGCGGACAAACGGATGGGATGAAATTAGAAGGATTCCGCATTTGGCTACGGAACCTTAAAAACGGGACCCTTATAGGATCACTTTGTTGTCCATCCGTTTGTCCGTCTGTCGTCAAAGCCCTTTTCCTAATGAACGGTCGGAGATATAAAGATATGATATCGATATCATATACAGAGGTCTATAACCTTACATTTAATGCATAATGGGAGGTCTTGTAGCACAAGTAAAGTTTCTCCTAGTGCAAGTCCCTCGTAGTGCGAGTTCCACTCGTGCTTGACAAGTTTTCGTTACGATATAAACAATAAAACATATATAAGTAAAGAAAGAGAAGACAAAATATCCCAATTGATATTATCATCATCATATATATTAATACGCTAAGGTTAAGATGTTACACTCCCTTTTTAGAAAAAACCTCACAACTAATCCACATAAATTATATATCATTTTATAGATAATTGCTTGCTCTACCGGCATCCACAACTAAAAATGCAAATTAATTAATTATTAAAATTATATACACAAAACAGCAATGCTGCCATCTAACGGCTCAACGTCAATATGATTGACGGTCGGTAAAATTTTTGTTTAATTTCAAATCCACTCACGTATAAATAAAGTGGCGCTTTAGCTCAATGCTTTTGATACTTGCGCCTCTATATGTCAATTTTAGTAAAATATTTGTTTGATCTGTCATCTGAGCTTCATAATGGAATAAATAATGCGAAGACTTCGCACGGGTCACGCTAGTAAATATGTTATTGCTGATGTATGTTTGTTTTATATGCTGTAATGATTAAATTCATTTGGATGAAATTTATATTTACAACAAATACATTCTTTCAACCTAACTTGTTTACAAAATAACTAAAATCGTTGAAAAATACATCAAAATTGTCTAAAAACAGCATCTAATTATGATGTGACTTTTCAGCCTGATGTGACTTTTCAACCCGATGTAACTTTTCATCTTGATGTAATTTTCATCCCGATGTTGTTTCCGAGTGACGGAATATAACTACATTTGTGTTTCTTGTCACAATCACGCAACAAATCTGCGTAAATTTGTATTCCGATAGTACATTAAAAGCACAAAAGATGCCAAACTACAGATTGTGTCTCAATACTGAAATGAAAATATTTGAAATAAATTGCACGGATCACTGTGATCCGTCGCTTCGTACCTTCAATTGTTAGCGGACGCCGAATCCTTTTATAGAGAATTAAACGGTCGTCAAATGAACACACACACAACGAAAGTGGTCGGTAGACCACTTTCCCTGCAAGTACCATACTTGGTATTATGTTATGTGCGTATTGAGTCCGCAAGCAAGTAATCAAGGCTTGTAACTTTTGCAAAAGGCCTTAATTTTTTTAAGGGGAACTTCTTAGTAGCAAACTTCATGTCAGACTTGAGAATTCAGAATTGCGAAGTTAGCCACGGATGACGTTCGTTCTACACAATGACTGTTGTGTAGAAATTCTTACAGTGCTATGGGAAATGATTTGTAGCAAACTTCATGTCAGACCTAAGAATTATGATTTGCGAAGATGAATGACGTTCGTTTTACAAAACGTTTGTCAATGTGTAGAAATTCTGATGGGGTAGTGTGAAGACATTTGTAGCAAACTTCATGTCATATCTAAGAATTTAGACTTGAGAAGTGAGTCACGGATGTTGTTGGTTCTATACATCATTCGTCAGTGTGTACATTTTGAAATATATAACTAGTATTAAAAGTATAGTATGAGTACCATAATTTATATGACATACGACATATTGGTAGTAGATTCCCCAAGGCGTACAACGTATTTATTTTTTGTGTCTCGAATTTCTTTTAACTTAATATTTAACTCTTTTTTCAACTGTTTTTCTCTTTGTTTTTTTCTTAAATCTTATATTTTTAAATAATGTTCAATACTATATATAAACATAAACTATTGCAAAAATTTATTTCTGGTCGTTAATCCGTGGTTTTTCGGTGAACGAAGATAATTGTTAATTAAAAAATAAACGAGCAAGCTCTAGACAGATTATGGTGTCGAAGATTTCTATCATAACATACTAGCGTGACCCGTGCGAAGTCTTCGCATTATAAATTATTCAACTCAATTTAATAAATCAAAATTGATTGCAGGTATTCAATTCATTTCAAATTTTGCACACTGCTTATTACGTTTTTATTCCATTATGAAGCTCAGATGACAGATCAAACAAATATTTTACTAAAATTGACATATAGAGGCGCAAGTATCAAAAGCATTGAGCTAAAGCGCCACTTTATTTATACGTGAGTGGATTTGAAATTAAACAAAAATTTTACCGACCGTCAATCATATTGACGTTGAGCCGTTAGATGGCAGCATTGCTGTTTTGTGTATATAATTTTAATAATTAATTAATTTGCAAAAACAATAGCAATAATAAATTGTTTAGTTGTGGATGCCGGTAGAGCAAGCAATTATCTATAAAATGATATATAATTTATGTGGATTAGTTGTGAGGTTTTTTCTGAAAAGGGAGAGTAACATCTTAACCTTAGCGTATTAATATATATGATGATGATGATGATGATATTACGCTAAGTTTTGGCTGAGACTTTGCACGCATGGAAAAATATAACGAGAATTAAATTATAGTTAACAAACATTTAAATATGCGCTTTTGTAGCAATGTGAACAAAAAAATAAAAAATTATCTTTAAATATAAATATTTTAGTCAAGACCGAGTAGATGTCACACCAATCAGTACAATTTAATTTTTTGAATAAGCTTAAAGTAAAGTGATTGGCAAAAAAATTAATTTTAATGTCTAAAAAAATGTGAGATGTTCCCGATTTACATTTTTATAACAAATATTCACAAATAGTTAGCGATAAAAAAATACAATAACTGATGTCAAGCACACCACGTTTTTTATATTAAAAAAAAATTTTACCAAGTTGTGTGACATCTTTTCGCCTTTGGGCAACATTTTCATATTTAAATATTATTTTTTTATTTTTTAGTTCATATTGCTACAGAAGTGTATTTTTTATAACTATAATTTTATTTTTTTGCCCTTAAAAAAATCTATAACATTTAAAGAATTTTAAGACTAAAAACTTTTTTCAGTTTCTCCTTTAGTATAATTTTCTTTATTTTTTAATTGTCGTATTGTCATTGGTTCTTGATACGTGTGCACAATCTAAATATATTATTTCTAAAAGGTGTTTTTTGGTCGAGCGGCTCGATCTCTTTAACTACTGCACCAAAAAAAATAAAAAAAATACCCACTTAAAGCTTGTTTTCTACTTTGGGCGAAAAATATAAAAAAATTCAAAAAAAATCTTTTTGTTAATAAAAAAAATATTTTTTATAACAATTGGCATGAGCGCCATCTGTGGGCGACACATCAAATATCATAGCCAAATTGTATACTTGGAACACGCTAGATGGCGATATAGTGCGAAGACTTCGCACGGGTCAGCTAGTTTTAATTAATTCGTAAGGGTGAAAATTAAATTGAAAGAAGCCCTTACATTTATACATACATATGTTTACACAAGCGAAGCTAATAAAATCTTGTTAAAAAAGTAAACAATTGGCAAATGATCTCGTGACTGGATAATTAACGTGAAATTATTTATTAAAATAAAAATATTTCATCAATTATGAATGAAATGATTAAGTGTTAATATAACGAGTTCACGTCACGCTCGTAAAGTGAAGCGAACTCGGAAATTATTTTCCATCAAATAAAATTGAACAAAGTGACCCAAAAGAAGTTTAATATTTCGTCAATTGTGAATGGAATGATTAAGGATTAATATAACGAGTTCGCGTCACGCTCGTCACGTGAAGCGAAATCGTAAATTATTTCCCATGAAACCAAACGGAACAAAATGAGCCGAAAGAAGTTTAATATTTTGTTAATTGTGAATGGAATTATTAAGTGTTAATATTTCCCATAAAATAAAATTGAGCAAAGTGAGCCAAAAGAAGTTTAATATTTCGTCAACTGTGAATGGAATGATTAAGTGTTAATATAACGACTTCGCGTCACGCTTGTCACGTGAAGCGAACTTGCGAATTATTTCCCATCAAACAAAATTAAGTAAAGGGGGCCAAAATGTTTAATATTTCGTCAATTGTGAATGGAATGATTAAGGATTAATATAACGAGTTCGCGTCACGCTCGTCACGTGAAGCGAAATCGTAAATTATTTCCCATGAAACCAAATTTAACAAAATGAGCCGAAAGAAGTTTAATATTTTGTTAATTGTGAATGGAATTATTAAGTGTTAATATTTCCCATAAAACAAAATTGAACAAAGTGAGCCAAAAGAAGTTTAATATTTCGTCAATTGTGAATGGAATGGTTAAGTGTTAATATAACGAGTTGTCACACTCGTTACGTGAAGTGAACTTGCAAATTAATGATTTCCCATAAAAAAAATTGATCAAAGTGAGTCAAAAGAAGTTTAATATTTCGTCAATTGTGAATGGAATTATTAAGTGTTAATATAACGAGTTCGCGTCACGTGAAGCGAACTCGGAAATTAATTATATGCCGTAAAATAAAATTGAACAAAATGAGCCAAAAGAAGTTTAATATTTCATCAATTGTGAATGGAATGATAAAGTGTTAATACAACGAGTTCACGTCACGCTCGTAAAGCGAACCGAACTCGCAAATAATTTCCCATCAAATAACATTAAACAAAGTGAGCCAAAAGAAGTTTAATATTTCGTCAATTGTGAATGGGATGATTAATTGTTAATATAACGAGTTCGCGTCAAGTGAAGCGAACTTGCAAATTATTTCCCATCAAATAAAATTGAACAAAGTGAGCCAAAAGAAGTTTAATATTTCGTCGATTGTAAATGGGATGATTAATTGTTAATATAACGAGTTCGCGTCAAGTGAAGCGAACTTGCAAATTATTTCCCATCAAATAAAATTGAACAAAGTGAGCCAAAAGAAGTTTCATATTTCGTCGATTGTAAATGGGATGATTAATTGTTAATGTAACGAGTTCGCGTCAAGTGAAGTGAACTCGCAAATTATTTCCCATCAAATAAAATTGAACAAAGTGAGCCAAAATAAGTTTAATTTTATTTTGTTTATTTCATCAATTGTGAATGGAATGATAAAGTGTTAATATAACGAGTTTGCGTCACGCCCGTACAGTGAAGCAAGCTCGCAAATCAGTTCCCATCAAATAAAATTGAACAAAGTGAGCCAAAAGAAGTTTAATATTTCGCCAATTGTGAATGGAATGATTAATATAACGAGTCCGCGTTACGCTCGTCACGGGAAGCGAATTCGGAAATTATTTCCCATAAAACAAAATTGAACAAAGTGAGCCAAAAGAAGTTTAATATTTCGTCAATTGTGAATGGAATGATTAAGGGTTAATATAGCGAGTCCGCGTTACGCTCGTCACGTGAAGCGAACTGGCAAATGATTTCCCATAAAACAAAATTGAACAAAGTGAGCCAAAAGAAGTTTAATATTTCGTCAGTTGTAAATTGAATGATTAAATGTTTATCATTTCTACACTCTACCATTAACAAAACTAACTAATTGCTTATTTATTAGATTCTTTATGTTAAACCGTGCTGGTTACCATTTTTATGTCTCAGGATCAAGCCATCTAATCTTGAAATGTTAGGCAGATATCTGCGATGACCCCTAGGTGTTGCATAGAAATGTACATGCAAAAGAGAACAATGTTTAACAAATAAACTACATTAACGTTGCAATGACCCAATTTTCTCAGAGTCTATATCGGCCTTTAGACGTGATTTAGTCACAAATGAGTCAAATGATCATGGGCACGTTGCAATGTCAAAGTTGCAATGTGCCAAGGCACAGTGAAGACACGTAAATAAGGACACATGCTCTAAGATACTGCACAAATGAAGATTTACATTAATAATGAGCATAAGTAATGACTATAGACTTGTTATACGAACAAAAGTTAGAGAGACTGCAATGTAGACTCGATTTAGTCACAAATGAGTCAACTGATCATGGGCACGTTGCAATGTCAAAGATTCAGCACGGCACAGTGAAGACACGTAAATAAGGACACATGCTCTAAGATACTGCACAAATGAAGATTTACATTAATAATGAGCATAAGTAATGACTATAGACTTGTTATACGAACAAAAGTTAGAGAGACTGCAATGTAGACTCGATTTAGTCACAAATGAGTCAACTGATCATGGGCACGTTGCAATGTCAAGATTCAACAAGGCACAGTGAAGACACGTAAATAAGGACACATGCTCTAAGATACTACACAAATGAAGATTTACATTAATAATGAGCATAAGTAATGACTATAGACTTGTTACACGAACAAAAGTTAGAGAGACCGCAATGATGCATAATAGCGATGTTATGTGTTAGAAAGAGATAGCGAAATAAAAATGTTAGAACCGTTCTTTACAGTGAAAGTCGCCCTTAATGTAACGCGGAAACCTGTGTTCGCTTTTTTGGCGATTAAGAATTTTCCTGAAAAAATAAAGGTATACTTTAAAATATCATCACGTACTGAATTTTTCGTATAGATATTTATTTGACTACGCTAGTGGTACATTCATTTATCGATAATTTTGTCGATGAACTTAATTGGGTTTAGTATTGTTGAATGCAATTCTATATCGATAGAAATGAAAGCGTTGCTGTGTTTAGAGGTCTTTAGCAAAATGATAACCTTACAATTTCATCGTTTCTGTCCATCCGCCTTCTGTACATATACTACAGAGTAGTAGTTGTCATTTTTAAATATTTTACGCTTATACATATGTTTATATAATATATATATATATATATATATATATATATATATATATATATATGTATATATATATATATATATATATACGTGTGTGTGTTTAGTCAATTCATGGAAACTTCAAATAGATTTTATTTCGTACTCCATCAACATCAAACGGGCTTTTAAAATACAATCAAAAATGTCAAATAATATCTTTAGTTATATTCATAGTTTCCCCCTTTTCAATCGTATATCTTAAAAATTTGATTAAAATCATAATAATACATCTTAACCATTAGTTCAAATATTTCAAAGGTTAACCTTTAAAATACAACGTTAAACAAATAATTTAATTAAAATTAAATCTAATATAATTAATATTAATTACTTTCAAAACTTAACAAAATATAAACAATTGTAAATATTATCAATTGTTCCATTTAAATTAAATCATTTATTTCAATTTATTTTAAGTTTATTCCATGAAATATTTGTAATTCATGTTAAATTACACAATTAATAAGAGAAAGAAATAATTTATAATCTAACGATTAATTTTAAAAATTTAATTTATTTCTCGAAATATAACATTTTTATAATACAATTAAAACATATTTTCTAATTATTTTCAAATATTATTATACATTTACTAAAATAATTAATTACATTAAATTTGAGAATATGTACAATTCAAATAGTTTTTATTAAACTCCGATACATAAGATGTAATAAATTAATTGACTTTAAATAGAATAATGTTTTAAATCATTTAACATTTTTTATTCAATATTAATTAATTTAAATTTTATATATATTTTTAAATGAAAGTTTTCAATTATTAATTTTAAAACTATTCTTATTATAATAAAATATTTCTTTTTTCCAATTATATGATTTAAACAAACTCTCCTCAATGTAAATGAAATACGTGAAAAAAACTCCAATTTGTATTTAATCTGATTTAACTTTTTTTATTTTTAAATATTTGTTGTTGACAAATTAAGTTTTAAAAATGAAATCTGTTAAAACTATACAAAGGTTATTGATATCTTTAGCGATATTATTGACATCACTAAACTCACATTAAGGTAGTTTCGCGGAATTTTAAACAGAAATGGTCTATATATAATAAGCCTATAGTAACGACATACATTTGGCTCGTTGCATTGAAAATGATGGATTGGGCGATCGCTAGACGTGACTTGGTCATATCCATCGAATCATGACTGCCGATAGAGATTTCACGGAAATTTACATAATTCGATGCTAGTCACATTCAATGGTCATGACCATGTTACAATGACACAAATTCGGCAGGGCACTATGAAGAGGGTCGATAGACGCTGTGTAGTCACCAACGGGTGAAAGGCACAAGGTTCGATCGTGAACGTATTGTTACAGACGCGTGCTCGATGCCACCGTGCTAACACGTTTGAACTATTATTGACTTTGTATACAGCGTGTTTAGATTTGGATTGTAAATTTACATAACTGTTTGAGACTTGAATATATACAAAAACATTTGAACTAATATTAACATAAACATGCAAACGACCTAAAGCGGAAAAGTTTGCTTGTTTATTTGATTGTATAATTCTGGACCGAGGCGCAGCTATAAACCGGATCGTTGGCGTGGCGACGCTTGCCGTGGCGACGGATATATAGTCTATATGTAGTAGAGTGTACGGTATGGTGACGTGTCGCCATGCACAATTGACTACGCGACCCCCTCCTCACTCAGTTCGTCCTGTGACGGCTCACTGTTTTATTTTTGTATTTATTGTAAATAAATGTTCATTAAATTAAGTCACCATTTTCTGTAAGAAATTCGTAATACTTTATTTTTTCATTATGCTATATTTAGTTCCTGTAATAACCTTGTTTTTTATGCATATTACTTGTACGAACACGGTGTTTCACATCTGCCAGGCGTCCCGTGACGGCTCACTGTTTTTTTTGTGTTAGAGAGTTCACACTTTAAAAAAAATTATAGCTTATATATAATCACACGATTCATAGAACTAGATGGGTGATGACAAAAGTAAAAGAAGTCGGGAAATGGTGCTTAAATTGTGTAAACGGCCAGTAGAATGAGAGTGAGTTTGTTTGTTTATGTTTGTTGTATCCTCACGCGTCAAGTACACAACCGATTTCTGTCAAATTTTACAAATAAATTCTATTAGGCTCAAATTATTCGCAAAAAATCCTACTATTTGTTGCGTATGCACTTTTATTTTATCCTTTAAACGTAAGCTAGACGTTACTAATTTGAAATATATTTCAGCGAATTTCCTCTAAAAAAATTCTGTAATTGAGGAGGCTCTGATGTCGGAAATTTTTATAAATTTACATAGCTCCTCAGGCCATAGATACCAAGATTCGAAAAAATCGGGCTTGGTTGTTTCTTGTCAGCACGGCCGGGATTTGTGCGCGACAAAGTTTCCTCGGACTGCCGTATAATGAAACGAAACATATTTTCGAGCGCACTTCACTGTTGCTCTTCGTGCCAGTTATTGCATCGTGTGATTACAGTGAAACTAATTCTAATACAATTGCAGTGAGTGAGTGACTAAGTATGTATGTATATTTACAAAGTAAATAATATTGTTTAAACTTCTATGTCCTCAACGCTAGCTAAAGTACGAGTCATACAAATTAATTATAATTTATTTCTAAAACCAAATACGACAATCTGAAAAACGACTCATTAAAATCTGTCGTTGCTATTTTTTGTAAACATGTCCGAGATTTGTGCGTAGCAACGTCTCCACAGACTTCCTTACAATGAAACGGCACATATTTTCGAGCGCACCTCAGTTCACTGTTGCTCGTCGTGAGAGTTAGTGCGTCGTGTGATTACAGAGAAAGAAGCTCTAATACTATGTATCATCTTGTAGTATCTAATACTATGTATCATCTTGTAGTATATATATAATCTTGTAGTGAGTAATATGAACGAAGTAAATACCAAAACGATGGCTTTGGGTAAGTTTTTGTATCCGTTATGCGGGTACAAAGTTGCAATTAAAAAACCATCTCGTTAAGTGTAAGAACGTGAACATAAGTAGGTATGTATTATTTATGGAGTAAATGCATACTATCGAAAGTACGTATTATAAAAACTAGTTTTATTTATTTCTAAAATCAATTACGGCGATATAAAAATCTACTACAAAAAATCAGGCGTGGCCGTTTCTTGTTGATATGTACGAGATTTGTGAGCGACGACCTCTCCGCGGATCTTCTTACAATGAAACGAGACATATTTTCCAGCGCGTATAAGTTCACTGTTGCTCGCGTATGAGTTCACTGTTGCGACATAATGCGAAGTTTCTAAAACCAAATACGGGGAACTGAAGCACCTGTATAAATAGTCAATATGCAACAGTACGCACACTTTGTTTACGTGCCCGGCGATGAGAACGGCACTCAGGCGTACTCTACCGTGTGACGTCACGCTCTCTCGTTATCGGCCCACGTTCGAAGTGTGTAGAGGTACGTTATTATCAAAATTGACGTATTAAATTGTCACCAAAATAGCAGACCTTTCCAAAGAAAATACGTACATGTGACATCCCACATAACGCGTTCCGCGAGGCGTGTATAATTATACAGGTAAGCGGCCTACTCTATTATAGCTTAGTGCGCTATGCCGCTCATAACTCAAGTATCTCCAGATAGACAGCTTTCTCGCTTACTCGTAGATAGTACAAAAAATTCGTGTATCCTAATATTATAAAGATGAAAGCACGTTGCAAGGCTTGCATTTCTATCGATATAAAATTGCATTCAACAATACTAAGCCTAGTTAATTTTATCGACAAAATCATAAGAGGATTCAACACTAGCGTAAACATCAAATGAATATAACGGTAAATTTGCTTTATTTTATATATAATAGGGTATTTGACTATATTTTTATTACTAAAATAGAATACGTAATAACATTAAAAACGGTTAAAATAAATATATCGTACCTAGGACTTTTCATTACAAAGTTTTACCGGTTTAAAAACTGACGAATTACTATTCGCACGAAAACGCCCCATACAAAGCACAACTGGCTTATGACGTCACTGGCCAGTAATTAGCATTCATTATGTAATGGAGTTTATTAAATGTCTTTAGTATCTCGTTAAATATTGTGTTTAAGTTATATATTGCATATTATAATTTTTTCATTATTTTTTTCATCACAAGTTTACTATCGACATCAGTCTAATACCTCGTAATTTTTAATATGTGAAATAGTAATTTGTATGAGGATTTTTGAAAAAAAATACTAAAGTACGGTTTTGTTAGAGCTCCGTAGTCAATGACTCCTTGTCTTTAGAATGGCAACATGTCCGTAAGTCCGTCTGTCACAGCGTCACAATTTCTAAGATAGTAGATTAATGTGCATTATATTTTACTAATATATGCTTCACATAGAGATCTCAATTAACATGTAGCATAACATTAAAAAAAAAAAGACAAAAAATATTTATGTGGAAATTTTAGGAGAGTCAAATGAAGTAAAAAACAATTAAAAAAAACAATTTAAAATTACATTATTGAGCGTAAGTACTCGCAAAAAAAATTTTAAAATTCCAGTACTGTGTGTGGTATCCTTAGAAAGGGTTAAATATAAGGGTCTCAAAACTATTTCCTTTCTTAACTTTAGGCAGCATGTCTTCAGAGATATACTAAAGTATTGTGTGTGTACTTATGTACGCGCGTTAGAAGTTATACTTCTTTGGCATAATGCAAGAATAACTTTATTTAGCACGCAAATAATTAATGGAAATAAAATATTAAAAAGACTAGAGCGTGATTATAAAGAAGATTAGTAAAATTAAATTCAAACAAATAATTAAATTTTAAATAAATTACAATTTATAATGGAAATACATATATACTGAAACTTAACCTCGCTTAGAAAAATACTATTAAAATATATTTTAAAAAGCTTATAATCACTATTTCTATCACGAATATGTACAATAAATAAATGTTTTTTTTTATCATATGGACCAGTATTAAATTTCTATTACTAAAAATATTATTTAAAAGCACAGATACAACTTAGGTTTGTATATGAATATAAAACACGTGTTGTATATTTACAAATATCTCAATAACTATCATGAATATAGTATCAGTACACGCATATTTAGTGAACAACTTCATTCTGTAGATTTTTGTTGCGTCGTGCGCGCGCATCGTAAAATTTCACTCTCATTTATTTTTAATAACGTGCCTAAAGAAGTATAACCTCAAAATTATGCAAAAAAAATTTGTTCCCCCACACTTATTTCCAAACAAAGAACTCATAATTATGAACCTAAAAATACTTTGAGATCATTATAAATAGCCCTTTCAAACGATCTACAATACGTACAACATTTAAATTTTTTGGAGTACTTTATTTCTTCCTACAAACGACTACATGTTTGTAACATAAATATTTTTAGTATGTCTTAACTACTGAGATTTGTGCGGTGAAGTCTCTACCTTAAACAGTTTCTAAGAAAAACGTCTGTGATAAATCTAACAAGGGTTCTATTTTTCTCTAAAAACATGATTTTTAGAAGCCTACACAAATTTTGTAGAAAAACTATAACGATGATTCTGGATGTTATCGTTTTTTGAGATATTCACGATAATATATATGTCTCCCCTACTTAATCACATTAGGTATTGGAATGAAGTTACTTATCGCACGTTACATACTTGGCGTAACAAAGCAAGCGCGAAAAAATGTAAAATTTCGATCGACACGATTGCTACAGTAAAAAACTGTAAGATTTCGAGCGACACCTTTGCTACAGTATAAGTTTTTGCGTGTTTACAAGTGTATGTCAATGTATAGGTATATTAGTACCGTATATACATGCGGCGCACGCATCAGCTGTATCCGATTAAGTGTATGTATTTAGCAATCCGTGCGCGCCATAATTTTCATAACCTCTAATTTCTATTTATTTTCTATTTTCAAACGCGTGTTATTATTACCGATAAAGAATTAATTATGAAAGTGATTCAGTGGAAGTTGAGGATGGTGATGATGAAGTACCAGTTTTAAAGTGTCAATAAGTGGATGATTTATTTTAAACTTAAATGTTGGTAGGCATCGACGACTGAGACACAATTTACATCATCAAAAAAGAAAGCCAACGCGCAAAATGTAAAGAATATCATGATCCCTTCAGTTATTTCTTTTAATTTTTTATTTAATTAGTCTCAAACATTGTTAACTTATTTCATTGTGCCTGTCATTTAATACATGATATACATCGAAATGAACTTCGTTCCAACCGGTGTCCCACGACACCTCTCCTTCTGTTTATTAAATATTTATTGCACCAGTAAGTCAATGTTAGTAATAACATGGTAAAAAGTAACAACATACTTAGTAATAACATGGTAAAAAGTAATAACATACTTAGTAATAACATGGCAAAAAGTAATTTCACTCCAAACGAGGCAGGGAACCGCCGATCTGCGATCGGAGTTCGAACAAGGGCAGTTTCTCATTATTAGTGGTAGTTGCGAAATATTAAGCTAACCCTTCTAATTTTTCAACCGTGGGTTTGGAAAATTTGAAAAAAAATGATTTATTTCAGTTAACACGCATCAATAGCTCCAAGACAGATAGGCAACTATGGAAATTTATTTTATACGCGTTATGACCCCTACTTGGCCGATTTTTTAAAATTTCTACTAGAATCTTATGCTCATAATGATTCTAAAACTTTCGCAATGTTAAAAAATGTAAGCTTGGCAGATGTGAAACTTCTAAATTATTTTTATGTTTTACATCGAAATATTTTTAGAATGATAACAAAGTTTGCAAATACCGATATAAACGAGTAAATTTGTGAGAGTTAGTAAATAAGAAACAATGCTGATACAATAAAACACATGGAAAGTGGCGTGTGATTAGTGTATTAAAGAGCGTTAGGTCGGAAAGAGCCGACGAGACGCGAAGCTGGTCGAATTAAGTCGGAAAGGACGGACAAGGCGAGAAGCTGGCCGACTGGCAAGACGCGACGTATCATCAGAACATTTCAACTTCCATCCAAACGCGTCATTAGATGTTTCATATAGCTGGTCGAATTAAGGTACGAAGCCGGTCGAATGGCAAAACGCGACGTGCCATCAGATCGTTTTAACTTCCATCCAAAAGCGTCATTAGATGTTTCACAGGAAGCCTCATTTATAATTGTTTCAAAAAAGCCCACGTCAATCCACTACTACTTGAGACCGTTCATTATTTATTTTTTACCAAAAAAATGTATTTTTCAACACAGTAACCCAACATTTGTCGAAAGTAACAGGTATTAATACGTACTCAATCACTTGTATCCAATTACAGAAATGCCGCCTACACAAGGCACGTGATTACATCCGTAACAATATGACGTGACGTTCTTAGCATCGAACATTTTCTAATATGGATTGATTTAAATAATACAGCGTACAGAACGCGTCAAAATATGACATTAACACGTGCGTTATCACCCACACTAAAAGTAGGTATGTATATGAAGATATTCATCTCTGCCGCACTTGGGACGTGTATTATTTCTATCTTTTACTGTCGACCATTTTGTTACTATTAATACATTTATTAAGTACAAGTCGCACTACGAATGTTCTACGCAAACTTGGCGCATATAAACATTTAAAAGCACAAAGTATTTCTATTAAAAGGATTTGTGATTATTAATATTATATCTCACCATGTAAATATTAATAAACAAATCGCTTAGTATACATTTCACGGATATTATACATATCTATATATCAATAAGTGGAAAGAAAACTTTGTACCCCTTTTTAAGCATATTGCGCACATGGAACAGCGTAAAATTTGGCATAGTTAAAGATTATATGGAGAAGGAGTTTACAGAGCTAAAATTTATACATAATATGTCTATATATTAATACGTGAAGAGAAAATTTTGTACCCCTTTTTAAACATATTGCGCACATGGAATATCGTGAAATTTGGCATAGTTAAAGTTTATATGGAGAAGGAGTGCACAAAGTTAAAATTTATACATAATATGTCTATATATTAATACGTGAAGAGAAAATTTTGTACCCCTTTTTAAACATATTGCGCACATGGAATATCGTGAAATTTGGCATAGTTAAAGTTTATATGGAGAAGGAGTGCACAAAGTTAAAATTTATACATAATATGTCTATATATTAACACGTGAAGCGAAAACTTTGTACCCCTTTTTAAGCGTATTGCGCGCACGGAAGAATGTGAGATTTGGCATAGTTAAAGTTTATATGGAGAAGGAGTTTACAAAACTAAAATTTATACATAATATGTCTATATATTAATACGTGAAGCGAAAACTTTGTACCCCTTTTTAAGCATATTGCGCACATGGAACAGCGTAATATTTGGCATAGTTAAAGTTTATATGGAGAAAGAGTTTACAGAGCTAAAATGTATACATAATATGTCTATATATTAATACGTGAAGCGAAAAATTTGTACCCCTTTTTAAGCATATTGCGCACATGGAATAGCGTGAAATTTGGCATAGTTAAAGTTTATATGGAGAAGGAGTGCACAAAGTTAAAATTTATACATAATATGTCTATATATTAATACGTGAAGAGAAAATTTTGTACCCCTTTTTAAACATATTGCGCACATGGAATATCGTGAAATTTGGCATAGTTAAAGTTTATATGGAGAAGGAGTGCACAAAGTTAAAATTTATACATAATATGTCTATATATTAATACGTGAAGAGAAAATTTTGTACCCCTTTTTAAGCATATTGCGCACATGGAATAGCGTGAAATTTGGCATAGTTAAAGTTTATATGGAGAAGGAGTGCACAAAGTTAAAATTTATACATAATATGTCTATATATTAATACGTGAAGAGAAAATTTTGTACCCCTTTTTAAACATATTGCGCACATGGAATATCGTGAAATTTGGCATAGTTAAAGTTTATATGGAGAAGGAGTGCACAAAGTTAAAATTTATACATAATATGTCTATATATTAATACGTGAAGAGAAAATTTTGTACCCCTTTTTAAGCATATTGCGCACATGGAATAGCGTGAAATTTGGCATAGTTAAAGTTTATATGGAGAAGGAGTGCACAAAGTTAAAATTTATACATAATATGTCTATATATTAATACGTGAAGAGAAAATTTTGTACCCCTTTTTAAACATATTGCGCACATGGAATATCGTGAAATTTGGCATAGTTAAAGTTTATATGGAGAAGGAGTGCACAAAGTTAAAATTTATACATAATATGTCTATATATTAATACGTGAAGAGAAAATTTTGTACCCCTTTTTAAGCATATTGCGCACATGGAATAGCGTGAAATTTGGCATAGTTAAAGTTTATATGGAGAAGGAGTGCACAAAGTTAAAATTTATACATAATATGTCTATATATTAATACGTGAAGAGAAAATTTTGTACCCCTTTTTAAACATATTGCGCACATGGAATATCGTGAAATTTGGCATAGTTAAAGTTTATATGGAGAAGGAGTGCACAAAGTTAAAATTTATACATAATATGTCTATATATTAATACGTGAAGAGAAAACTGTGTACCCCTTTTTAAGCATATTGCGCACATGGAACAGCGTAATATTTGGCATAGTTAAAGTTTATATGGAGAAAGAGTTTACAGAGCTAAAATGTATACATAATATGTCTATATATTAACACGTGAAGCGAAAACTTTGTACCCCTTTTTAAGCGTATTGCGCGCACGGAAGAATGTGAGATTTGGCATAGTTAAAGTTTATATGGAGAAGGAGTTTACAAAACTAAAATTTATACATAATATGTCTATATATTAATACGTGAAGCGAAAACTTTGTACCCCTTTTTAAGCATATTGCGCACATGGAACAGCGTAATATTTGGCATAGTTAAAGTTTATATGGAGAAAGAGTTTACAGAGCTAAAATGTATACATAATATGTCTATATATTAATACGTGAAGCGAAAAATTTGTACCCCTTTTTAAGCATATTGCGCACATGGAATAGCGTGAAATTTGGCATAGTTAAAGTTTATCTGGAGAAGGAGTTTACAGAGCTAAAATTTATACATAATGTCTAAATATTAATACGTGAAGAGAAAATTTTGTACCCCTTTTTAAACATATTGCGCACATGGAATATCGTGAAATTTGGCATAGTTAAAGTTTATATGGAGAAGGAGTGCACAAAGTTAAAATTTATACATAATATGTCTATATATTAATACGTGAAGAGAAAACTTTGTACCCCTTTTCAAGCATATTGCGCACATGGAAAGGTGTGAGATTTGGCATAGTTAAAGTTTATATGGAGAAGGAGTGCACAAAGTTAAAATTTATACATAATATGTCTATATATTAATACGTGAAGAGAAAACTGTGTACCCCTTTTTAAACATATTGCGCACATGGAACAGCGTAATATTTGGCATAGTTAAAGTTTATATGGAGAAAGAGTTTACAGAGCTAAAATGTATACATAATATGTCTATATATTAACACGTGAAGCGAAAACTTTGTACCCCTTTTTAAGCGTATTGCGCGCACGGAAGAATGTGAGATTTGGCATAGTTAAAGTTTATATGGAGAAGGAGTTTACAAAACTAAAATTTATACATAATATGTCTATATATTAATACGTGAAGCGAAAACTTTGTACCCCTTTTTAAGCATATTGCGCACATGGAACAGCGTAATATTTGGCATAGTTAAAGTTTATATGGAGAAAGAGTTTACAGAGCTAAAATGTATACATAATATGTCTATATATTAATACGTGAAGCGAAAAATTTGTACCCCTTTTTAAGCATATTGCGCACATGGAATAGCGTGAAATTTGGCATAGTTAAAGTTTATCTGGAGAAGGAGTTTACAGAGCTAAAATTTATACATAATGTCTAAATATTAATACGTGAAGAGAAAATTTTGTACCCCTTTTTAAACATATTGCGCACATGGAATATCGTGAAATTTGGCATAGTTAAAGTTTATATGGAGAAGGAGTGCACAAAGTTAAAATTTATACATAATATGTCTATATATTAATACGTGAAGAGAAAACTTTGTACCCCTTTTCAAGCATATTGCGCGCACGGAAAGGTGTGAGATTTGGCATAGTTAAAGTTTATATGGAGAAGGAGTGCACAAAGTTAAAATTTATACATAATATGTCTATATATTAATACGTGAAGAGAAAACTGTGTACCCCTTTTTAGGCATATTGCGCACATGGAACAGCGTGAAATTTGGCATAGTTAAAGTTTATATGGAGAAGGAGTTTACAGAGCTAAAATTTATACATAATATGTCTATATATTAACACGTGAAGAGAAAACTTTGTACCCCTTTTCAAGCATATTGCGCGCACGGAAGAATGTGAGATTTGGCATAGTTAAAGTTTATATGGAGAAGGAGTGCACAAAGTTAAAATTTATACATAATATGTCTATATATTAATACGTGAAGAGAAAACTGTGTACCCCTTTTTAAGCATATTGCGCACATGGAACAGCGTGAAATTTGGCATAGTTAAAGTTTATATGGAGAAGGAGTGCGCAAAGTTAAAATTTATACATAATATGTCTATATATTAACACGTGAAGAGAAAACTTTGTACCCCTTTTCAAGCATATTGCGCGCACGGAAGAGTTTGAGATTTGGCGTAGTTAAAGTTTATATGGAGAAAGAGTGCACAAAGTTAAAATTTATACATAATATTTAATATATCTATATATAAATAGGTGAAGAGAAAACTTTGTACCCCTTTTTAAGCACATTGTGCGCACGGAAGAGTGTGAGATTTGGCGTAGTTAAAGTTTATATGGAGAAAGAGTGCAGAAAGCTAAAATTTATACATAATATTTAATATATCTTTATATAAATAGGTGAAGAGAAAACTTTGTACCCCTTTTTAAGCACATTGCGCGCACGGAAGAGTGTGAAATTTGGCATAGTTCAAGTTTATATGGAGAAAGAGTGCACAAAGCTAAAATTTATACATAATATGTCTATATATTAATACGTGAAGAGAAAACTTTGTACCTCTTTTTAAGCATATTGTGCGCACGGAAGAGTGTGAGATTTGGCATAGTTAAAGTTTATATGGAGAAAGAGTTTACAGAGCTAAAATGTATACATAATATGTCTATATATTAATACGTGAAGCGAAAACTTTGTACCCCTTTTTAAGCACATTGTGCGCAAGGAAGAGTGCGAGATTTGGCGTAGTTAAAGTTTATATGGAGAAGGAGTGCAGAAAGTCAAAATTTCAAACTCACACTGTTAGTGTCAAACTTATAATAGGCGGTGGTCGAACATTCGCACAGAGTAGAGATTGTGTCAAAGAATTTTAAAATGTCTTTCTTTCGTGTGATTTCAAATGTTCCTTTGTCAATAGTCTATGGAGTTTATGTCAAGGCAAAAAAGCGTTTATTTTATATTTTGTATAATAGATATCTGTATTACTAATATCAAATTTTAAATTTCGTATATATTGCGGGGAATTAAGATAAACAACACATACTAATGACGTATTTGTATACGTTCACAGCTGACGTAATAGATCAAAATTTAAAAAAATTATATGCAATGATTATAGAAGTACATATACTCTTTGAAAAAAGAACATTAATAACGTTCAAACTTAAAAATTTAATGATTTATGGCCTAATTTCGACCACTGGCCACTAGTACAATTTTAAAATACAAAGTTAGTATTGCAGTCCATTTAAATTACTTGCAAGGCGTTTCTATGAACTTCCATAGACCCAATTACATATATGTTCGTCGGCTATTACTCGTAAACTAGTAGGGCCTACTTAGTTGTGATGGTCACTTCTTAATTTCGTTATATATACTACTATTGTGAAACTCTACTTCTATTCTATTCACGTATTATTATACTATTTCACGTATTCTAAAATAGAAGTTTAGCTGGTAGGGATGGGGTTACGTAACTCTAATAAATATGATGATGTAAACGGGTCTGTTTATCCAAAAAGTGCTAATGACATTACCACCGATACTACGTAATGGGATATGCAAATAAAAAAAGATCATCCCCAATTTATAAGTAGGGGAAGTACCCTAAAATATTTTTTAAAAGATATTAATTCATAAATTTGTAGATATTATAAATATATATAACAGTGACAAATTCCAACTTAATAATCTGCGAGTTTATAGCACTGACAGTCTGAGAGTAAAAGAACTGTGACATACAAAAACAAACAGGGATGGGACCCAAAAAATAAAGGTATTTCCTTTGAAAAGGATTATGACTGTCGTAAGTTTCTCTAATTTTCTTTTATCGACTTTTCTATTTCTTCGGAGCAAATGTCATATATACTTGTTAAAAGTACATTTCGTTTACAAGATATACGAGACATACAAAAACACAGACAGATGGACATGGCGACACAATTAGGGTTAGAAACCCTAAAAATATGCAATTTTTTTTATTTTGAACGTGTAGAATTTTATACGTTTGTTATTTGTATTACGACATTTTTTTTTACTTTTGGAATGAACATGAAGCCACACTGTTCCTACAAACTATTTCCCCTCGACAAAATTCTCTGGTAACACCCAACTTCTCACAATAATCGTAACGTAAGTAAATGATCTGGACATTTGTACAGTCGACTACATTTGTAACAATGTGACGTGCCATTCAATATTTTCTCATATGCATTGAATTCGTCGTACTAAATAATATGTATGTTTATAAATACATTCGACTCTCTCACACTCAGGTCATGCCATATTGTAAACGTGTTTAGATCTATATTATCTATGATATTGTCTCTGTCACACTTGAGACACCTGTATTTCTTCTAAGTAATTACTATTTATTTAATATGTTAAACTAACTTGTGGCATTTTAGACCTTTGTTTTTATTTGTACCACGACTCACTACTAGTTTTTGTATTTCTGTGTTGGCTCCTAGAAATTAGTTTTTTGACAATATTCTCTGCTGTCACGCCCGCTTGCAATGAACGCCATAAACAACTAACTAAACCGAAGCTAAAATGTGTGCATTGCCATTGCACACAATATATTGTGGATCAATTCCATAATCACAATGGTGTCACATAAACGCAAGAAAATTGGACTTATGTGACACCATTGTGATTATGGAACGGAAAGTTAGAAAGATAATATCCTGAAATTTTCCACTTCTGCCAAATTCTGAACTCACTGTTTTCACAGAGGATAGGGAAAATTTAAAGGAAAAATTTCCTCAAATTTTCGCTATGGAAAATATTAAAATATATAAAGAAAACATGCTCACACCATGTTTTCTGTAATAACTTCTGAAGTGAAATTGTATTAATTGCATTAGGTTGTATATTAATCTAGACAGCGTCACGAAAATGTGTGATGGAAATAAGTCGGTAGAAGTGGGGAGACATCAGCGTGCGAACATATCTCTGGTGACTTATAACAATCAGAATGTGAACTTCTTCATGATTTCGCATATTAACTACGGGCTCGAGTCACACTAATCTTGTTGGTGCTGTTCCACATTCAAGATTACAAGTCAACCGGAAGTACCTATAGGTTTTTATGATTAGTGAGTAAGACTATCGTATAAATAAAAAAATACGCTTTAAATGGCCACATATAATTTTGTTACGTGAACCAAAAAGTAGAAGGGTTCAGTATACGATATTAATTTCCACTTGATATCTCAAACCGTTTCTGAGAAAAAGGGACTATGACAGACAGAGATAGACAGACAAAGACAGAGATTATGACTGTCTTAAGCATTAACATTTGAGTTTCTCTAATTGTTTTTTATCGACGTTTCTTGTTCTTCGGAGCAAATGTCATATATACTTGTTAAAAGTACATTTCGTTTACGAGATATAATAATTTCTTTCTAGAGGGAATATCCTACATTTATTATAATTAATGTTAGTTTAGTAGTAAATGGGGCTTAAAGCCGATTTATACTCGTTTTTACACTCGATTAATGAAGCTAAAAGGCGTTCGCATCAGTCAGGGATTGGATGGGTATCATCAATCACGCGTCTTAATTATTTCCTCATGAGCCCCTCCGTGCTTTGGAAGGCGCTTTAAGCTATTGATCTCGATTGTTGCCATTATATAACATTCGTTATTAGATACCCAGGATATGGTTTCCCCTATGGGTTGTGAAGGTCAGATGGCAGTCCCTTCGTTGGAAAACAACACCCTTGGGTTTAACGAGGAACCCGCCAGGTCGAAGTTATAATGTTAGAATTGAAAACTCTGGTCCTCGGTGACACTGTTAATATTTTTAAGTAATTTTAATATGAATTCATTTTTGTGGTAAAATAATATAATTATTTAGTGTAACAAACATTTTAATATCATATATATATATATATATATATATATATATATATACATATACATATATACATATATATATATACATATATATATATATATATATATATATATATATATATGGATATATATTAATAAATTTGTTAATAATACGTTCAGAATATTGAAATTTTCTTTCTATATGTGTGTGTATGTGTGTATGTAAATTTTGAAATTAAAACTTTTTTATTATCAAAAATGTAATATTTTAGAGTTAACAGATTTTAGGTCTTATCCCGAAAGTAACAAAAGCCTCTTAAACAGGAGCAGAATTCACCCCACGAGGGTTCCGTAGATACTATTTGCAAATGTTAATATAATTTTTCATAATGTAAATATGTTGTGATGCCATTATTGTGTTTACTTTAACATTTTAAAAAAGAAGAAAAAAATTATTTGACATCGGTTAATTGTAACTTACGTCAAATCATTTTTTTTGCGTGAAACGTAACTTAGTTACTGGCAGGGGTGCAATATTGTGATGTCGTTGCGTTTACTTTATACTTTAACATTATTTTTTTAAGTTTTGTTTCAAACTGGCAACGCCAAAATTAGAATGTAGAGGTTTAACATTTGAAAAAAGAAGAAAAAAAATGATTTGACATCCATTAACCGTCACTTATGTCAAATCATTTTTTTTGTGTTAAACGTAACTTAGTTACTGGCAGGGGAGTAATATTGTGATGTCATTGTGGTTACTTCATACTTTACAAGTATTTTTTAAAATTTTGTTTCAAACTGGCAACACCAAAATTAGAATGTAGAGGTTTGACATTTTAAAAAAGAAGAAAAAAAATATTTGAATTCTTGTAACTGCAACTTATGTCAAAACATTTTTTTGTGTGAAATGTAACTTAGTTACTGGCAGGGGAGTAATGAAGTGATGTCAATGTCTTTACTTTATACTTTAATAGTATTTTTAAGTGTTTTTTTCAAACTGGCAACACCAAAATTAGAAAGTAGAGGTTTAACATTTTAAAAAAAAAGTTATTTGACATCTGTTAACCGAAATTTATGTCATATCATTTTTTTTGTGTGAAATGTAACTTAGTTGCTGGCAGGGGAGTAATGTTGTGATGTCATTGTGTTTACTCTTTGATTCATATAATTGTTTACCAATGTTATATGCTTTATAATTAAATACATTATATTTTTTTGCTAATTAATATACTATACAAATGCTTATATAAATTTAAGGATTACGTAGAATGTTATCTTGATGTGGGGATGTTAGGATACACGTTTTCACCCTTCTGAGGTACAAAGTGCTCCACGCAAATACTTTATACTCGTATGGACTACAGTATACACGTCCCACCACTAATTTCGGTAATTAATGGTAATCACTTAGACCGCAATTAAATTTTGAACTTGCGATTGCCATAATGGGCGAAGATACTGTCTTTGTACTCTCTATTCGTTGCCTAAATAAGGATTGACTTAAAAGCGAGATTACAACGAATAATTTACCACTTTCGCAAACAATTGTTTCAATCAGTCGGCTCCTTAACCAATAGCGGTGCAAATCGAAACGCTCTGATTGATGCGAACTTCGACACGGCTCCAATGCGGTCATGAATTGTTTCAAGTATCTCACTGCGTTCTCTCTATCTTTCTCTGTCCCAATTTCTTTCGTAATGATCATTATGTATTTCTTTTCAAAATTCCATTGGCCCAATAAGATTTGCTCATATTCCCCTTGCTTCTTATTAACCAATCCTAAATATGGTACCAGTTATAGATATGATTGTTCTTCTGCTTCGCAAGTAGAAGGTAAATGTGGTACAAGGAAGCGCAAGATTTTTTCATCTCAGAAAGGGGGTCATCATCAAGATGTTCGCGCATGTCGTGCAGCTGTAAGTGAGGTATCCTTTTTGATTACACGAACATCTCAATGGCGATCGCCTTAGTGAAATTATCAAAAAATCTACATATTAAAAAGGTATTGATCAATATACCCACACGTTGCTACAGATACAGTATCTGTGAAGACACTTAAATGACCTATCTCATCAACAGGTATATTAATTTAGAAGTCTGAAAATAGGACCCATCATCGTCAATAAATAAACTAAAATTAAGGGCAGAGAATAGGGCCCACTCCTTGTTTATTAAAGGAAAAAAAAACCAAGGGCCGAACATAAGACTCACAATTGCTTATAACGGGACTATAACTAAGAACCGAAAACAGGACTCATAATTATCTATAAAGAAGCTATAACGAAGTGCAGAAAATAAGCCCTTTAATTGTCTATTGAAGAACAATAATAATTGGCTATTAGGAAATCAAAGGAACTGAAATCAGGAACCAAAAACCGAACCAATAACTTTCCATAAAGAAACTAAAACTAAACGAAAATAGGACTCACAATTGGTCTATAAAGGAACTCAAAGTGGAACTAGAAAAACGGACTCATAATTGTCTTCTCTTACAGAACTAAAACCAAGAGCTGAACACGGGGTCCACAATTGTTTATAATTGTTTATAAAAGAACTAATATTAAAGGCCGATAATAAGACCCATAACTGTATATAGGGAACCAAAGAAAAGACAAGATGTACAAAACTAAATGCCAAAAACCAATTATGAAATATATGTCCATTATTATAGACATGTATTACAGAATTGGAAATATATGTCCATTAAACACCCAATTATGAAATATATGTCCATTAAACAACCAATTATGAAAAATATGTCCATTAAACAACCAATTATGAAATGTATGTCCATTAAACAATTAGCATTATTATGAAATATATGTTTTAGAAAATAATCGATTGTCGTTAAAACAAAATTTAGAAGAGAACTTTTTTCAGAAAATTGAATATAATATTCATAATTATTTGTCATCTGTTTCGTACACACAATTACTTGCGCACATTGTTCAGCGCCGCTCGGGGGAATGACCCGCGAACAGCTACGAAGACATCGCCACTGCTGGTAAACACCGCACTCCGGGCAAGTATTGGGTGTATTAAAAAGAGTTATGTGTAATATTTTTTTGCACTTAATTAGAACAATGGTGTGTTTCACGTTATATATATATATATATATACATATATATATATATATATATATGTATATATATATATATATATATATATATATATATATATATATATATATATATATATACACACACACATGTGTTGATCAATCAACCTAAACAATAAGTCTAAGTTTAAACATTTCACCTCACAATAGGTTTGGAAGAATTCTCACGGCCACGGTCGCGCCCGCTCTTCACTTTCATTTGGTTCGCTTACGATGCGTTCCGGGTACAGCTACACGAGCGCCAGTTGTCTATTTGGTTATTTGAATTGATTATGAAGTCAGATTAACATTTCGAATACTTGTTCGTTTTTTGGTCAATTTCTATGCTATTGTCTTTGGGTACAACACATATAGTATTAATGTGAAATAAAATATAAAAATTGAAATAAAGAAACATTATCACGGACAGTGTGTAACGTTTGTGACAGGACAGTGTGTAACGTTTGTGTAATTACAACAATAACTGACGGTACCACTTCTTGTCGAATGACGTTTAGCTGCAACAATTGTAGAGGTGTTGACAAAAATAAGTAAAATTGATAGTTAACTATAAACTGAAATAACGATTTTGTAACCAAAACACCTATTTAGACAAATCAAACGAGCCTAAACTCTATAGTTTTACTGTTAACTACCGAAAAGATCTAGAAACCACCTCTCTTCTCCCTCATCAGACACTCATGGTTAAAATATGTGAACACATGACTAACTGAGACAATTAAATGAAACTCTATGATGTAGTATTATTTCTACTTTATTTCAATTCTTCAGGTGGGCAATTAACAAAGATCTTTGCTAACAGCCCAACTGAAGATGTTGTAATACAACGAAACTTAGGTCGCGGTAAATTTAAATAAAGTAGAAATAACACTACACCACCTAGTTTCATTTAATTGTGAATAATGAATTTCTACGAAATTAACGCCAAATATATTCAATCATTGAGACAAGTCAAACGAGTAAAATGCGATGGGTTTACTTTTAGCTGTTCCTATCACTATCTTCCTCCAAAATTATTATATCAGCTGGATGGTACCACATTTTTGCATTGTGTTTAGAACTGGATATATTTGCAGTTTCAGGTTGATACGGCAATCAGAAGTGGGCGAAAAGGGAGTTGTAAGCTTTGCTTGCAATCTTAGGTAGTTACCAGTTAAGCAAATAAAAAAATTAACAATATATTATGTCAATTCTTTTACTTGCTTAACCGGTGACTGGCTGTAAAGATCCAGCCAGAAAAGACCACTCCCACATGATTTACAATTTTTTTAACAGTCTTCAAAACAGGAGAAGATTCTTAATTCGACTGTGTCTTCTTTTATTTATGACAACGAATAACTTCGACGGTTATAAGCCGATTTAAATAATGATTTTTTTGAAAGGTGATTCAATATAAATTTGGTAAAGATCTGATGACAAGAGAATGAAACTCCTCAACGAGTGATATTACATCATCCGTAATGGCATAGACCTGATGATGGTGTATGGGTTTGTGTTAATGGAATTCCTCAACGCACGGTAGCACATTTTTAGAGATAAGACAAAGATCTCTGTAGCGGTCACCACCCTCTGCTCCATTATTACTTTGAATCCTATAGGTAAAAGCATGTTTGTCTATGTTCAGGCTGCTCAGCGTTTTTTCTTGAAACATTATCTGAATTTTTTTCTCCACTTTTTAATCTACTTGACAAAAGTAGGAGATTCTTTATTTAATCCATACATTTTTTATTATTTATCTATGTAACTTCATGATTTTTTACAGGTTATACAAATTTTGGACTTCTTTAAATGAGATGACATATTTCCCAGGTGCCTATAAAAATATGCTCAGGAACTGATGATAAACTCCATAGACATCCTCAGAAACTCCTCAACGAATGAGAGTACCAGAATCCTTTAGAAACATTGAGGTTATTTTTGCACTCAATTATCCTAATTTTTATTAGTACTTTAGTCACAGATGGTGGTCAGGATCTGGTGAAGGATCCAGTAGGCGATGAGATAACTCCTCAATCGCGAGTAATAGATTAATCGAGTTTTAGTTCTTTCGATTTGTCTTGACGAGTCATGTGGTTACAGATGATGACCATTGCTTTAATTATGGAGACGGAAGACGGTGACGGGAACTCATCAATGGTATTACTCCTTACCCATCGAGTTTGGACTTGTTCGATTTGTCTTGACATAAGAAAGAAAGTATCAAAGTAGTTAGGTAAGTACAGGTCATATGTTAAGATATGAAGCAGCTAGGATATTAGTGGGAGAGTAGATAAGTATAGTTAAAGTATATACAAAGTAGTAACAGTATAAAATAACTTTATAAATATTATACAAGTAGGTAAGTATTTGACAAATACACAAGATTTCATAAAGAATATTAAAAAAGGCTACAGATAAATAATAGTATATTTGTAGCTATTTTTAACCTATCAATTGGTTCTTTTCAGTATAAAAGAGTAGTATTTTTTTCTGTGTATTTTGGACGGTGGGTTTTTTCTGTTAAATTTATTTTCAAACGAAGGACGGAGGAAAGGGAGTGTCCTTTCCTTTATTTTTTCGCTATAATGATGGTGCATATAGTATCTTCCATATTTATATGTAAGCCTTTAAACTAGTCACTAAAAGTTACGAAATTTTCCTATAGTTGATAAGTTTTTGCATTAAGTTTTTCTGGGCGCGTGTAATTTTTTTAGCATTAATAGCCACTACTCTGAGTCTTTAAGTTATACCATAATTATATATAGCCTATCTTTTAAGCAAGGATGTATATTATCTATACGCAAATATATATACAAACAAATGCTCAGAAAATGTTTCAATTTTATTAGGTTAGTAGGGTACCTATATCATAATTGCATATATTAACCGATAGATGGCGTTGAGGTATAAACATACCTCATTCCATCCAAAAAGATAACGTTTATAAACAAAGTGAAATGACAGTTTAGGTATTGCAAACCTTTTTTTTGTATCCGCGTTAGTAATGTATGAATTTATTTGGTATTTGTGATTAAAATATAATTTTTATTGGTATACACATTTACGCTGCATAATACATAATAATAGTCTTTCTTTTTTAAACAAATATCAATTTTGAAACCAATTACCGAATATATAAGTCAAATAGGATTACTTTTGCTTTGGACTATATATATATATATATATATATATATATATATACATATATATATACATATATATACATATATACATATATACAAATATACATATTTACATATTTACATATATACATATATCCATATATCCATATATACATATATATATACATATATATATATATATATATATATATATATATATATATATATATATATATTATATATACATCATCAATGTTTGTCATTTAGTTCATCTACCTCACAATTAAATGAAACTACGTGATGTAGTATTATTTCTACTTTCTTTAAGTTCTTTACCACGACCTAGGTTTCGTTGTATTACACCATCTTCAGGTGGGCTATTAGCAAAGATTCCTGAACACCTGAAGATGTTGTAATACAACGAAACCTAGGCTCTGGTAAAGAACTTAAATAAAGTAGAAATGATACTACATCACGTAGTTTCATTTAATTATGAATAATGAATTTCTACAAAATTAACGCCAAATATATAAGCTAATTGCAGTTCATCTAGAGAGAAAGAGAGATCTATATGTGGCATTAAGGCAGCGTTACATATCAGGGGTATACTATGAAATGACACTTCAATGTTTCAACTATCAATTCATACAGAGAGAAAGACAACAATACACGCTCTCGCTCATACTTAACAACGTTTACTTTCATCAGCTTCTCAGCGACGCTGCTCGTAAATCTAACCAAATATTCCGCGTACGTTACCGTAGAGAGCGGGGTCGACGACCTTCTCGATGTCAATATGTCACCGTCAAAACCCGAAAATTGTCTAACGCGCTTTCCGATCGAAGCGCTAACATTCAAATTTATTCATTTATTCATCTCATAAAATTAAAATGGCTAAAAATAAACGAATGTCGACGAAAGCGACAGTGATCGCGTATAACGCCAACAATTATACATGCAATCGTTCTCGAAACAAGAAAAATGCTAGTCAACTGCGTGTCGAAACGAGCAAAATTAGTGTAGGTTATGTGCATTAGTACCAAAATGTAAAAACGGAATCCTTATAAGAACGCTCACGTGTCCGTCTGCTCATCGGTCAGATCCGTTTTTCTAAGAAATCGTTTGATCTATACATTTGCACATTTGCGCAACTCTAAAAATTGGCACAATAATAACCTAGATTGGAATTCTTCATTTACAGCCTAGTAACCCGCACATATCTCAATACATTAACTTCAAAAATATCCATATGGAAGTCTTACGAGAGACAAATAACAATTTTAATTCTATCACTGTAGCAGCTACTCTATAAATTCACACTTAAACTACAACATTCAGCTGTGGGGTTGAGCTTCCCACTCCAATATTGAGATAATCCAAAGATACCAGAATAAAATGCTGCGGATAATTACAAATGTCCCATGGTTTGTAACCAACCAAACGTTACGTAAAGACCTACAGATACCTACGCTCCAGTATAGTAACCCGCACAAGAGATTTAAATTCTATGGCTTTATGAGCAGCAGCTACTCCATAAAGTCACACTTAAACCAGTTCGGAAATATGGCATTCAGCTGTGGAGTACAGCTTCCCACTTCGATATTGAGATAATCCAAAGATATCAGAATAAAATGCTGCGGAAAATTACAAATGCCCCATGGTTTTGTAACCAACCAACAATTGCATAAGGACCTACAAATGCCTATAGTTAGAGAGGAAATCGATAGACACACAAAATCATACGAAGACAGAATCATAAACCACCCAAATAAACTTACGCAAAAACTGATGGATAATACTCGTACCAAACGCTGATTAAAACGTAGAATTCCTCAAGATGTGCTACAATAAGGGCGCATAAATATAAAATAGGGATGCGACACAGGTCGTTCTCCTAAACCTGTCCGAGCAACAACCGACAAACTTACCGCTCATTGTCCCAGTGTGCTGATTGATTGCAGTATAATTAAGACAAATAAAATTCTACAAAATTTCGATTTAAATCCAAGCTATCCCGTTCATCATATAAACCTATTTTTAGGAAAGAATGAAACAAAAAACGTTCCATGTAACAGGCCCGTATTCGTAACATGTCAACGTTCCACGTCACAGGTTCATATCTGTAACGTATCATGCTCTTCAATAAGCTGGTATCTCATGTACACGTACTTTGTGTTTGCTTCGTACTAGGTATTCTCCTGTTTGTTTATACTCCATTGCGTATCGACATATGGCGCGCACATGTTCATTCATAGACTCTGGAGTGTTTATAAGAATAGAACAATAACCATTAAATTTTATTTTCTTACGTTTTGTTTAATTTCATTCAAATAAAAGAAAGACCAATATAGGAGATATCCCGGTACGTAGGAAGCAAGAAAATAGTGAATGCCTTATGAGGAGTGTTTACGTTGTATGCTCCCGACAGAACACCCGCGCGCCGCATAAAGCCTTAGTATTTTGTAACAGTGATTTTTATCGCATAGCGTATCTGTGATTTTTGCATACTCGCAATAAGATTACCTAGTACTAAAAAATACTGATACCGCGAGATAGGTAAACTTTTCAGCGAAAGAAAGGTTACTTTTTATTGACTTAAAAATGTATCTATTATGAGTCGTTCTCAGACGCATGAAACTTTAAAAAACTAGTATTAGTTCCACTTAATCTTATGCATACAACTTTTAATTAATATTAGCTTTTTGTTCGCGACTTTCATCGGGAAGACTATTTTTTTTACATATATTTTAGCGACAGTTAGGTACACTTATCTTCCGCTATTCGCGGATTTGATATTCGCGGTTGTGACTAGAAAATTCCTAAAAGTCGACGATATTCGCACTAACATAAATACATACACACAAACATACATGCACACAAACACACATACGCACCCCAAAAAGTCTTATATTCTTCTTCAGACCCCGAGAAATGCGAAAATTAAGACCTCATCTAAATCAGTTTAGTAGTTTTTAAGCAATACGCAGTCAGACGGATACAGAGAAAAACAAATCCCAAACCTATTATGTTCTGTTCTTTGATTATTTACTGTCCGTATTGACATAATAAAGGTGAAACGTTGCTTGTCTGTTTGTCTTTCTTTCACGCTTAAATGGACCGATGGATTTCAATGAAATTTTGCATACAGATGATATCCATCTTAGATTAAAAAACAGACTTTATATAATTAGGCTAATATTTACAGCAGTGAAAAAAAATTAAAATAATCATGTCCACGCACAACTGAACGCGTTGCTATTAATTGAATTTTTAAAAGCAATGAAACATGGTCCGTTTAACGCGCATCACGACAAATGTGAATAGTCAGGTCTGGCAAACTATGTTCATAATAATATTAACCTCGTAACTGGTGATATCTACACCTAATTCTTCGAAACAAAAAAAAGTTCAAAGTGCCGGCAAAAGCTGGTTATAATATATGTACACGTTACTTTTGCTTCGCCTGTAACTTCGGTCGAGTTGACTTATCACAATCGAACGAACTTCAAGCATATAGCGATACAGATTATGCTAAAGATATATGCACACGCAAGTCAATGACTGGATATGTCTTTATTAAGAACGGAGCTGCTGAAACATGAGCAACACAGCGTCAACCAAAAGGTTGCATTATCTACTACTGAAGCCGAATTTATGGCCGCATGTTCAGCAACAAAAGAGGCTAACTGGCTTAAAACATTGTTAAGTGATATTGGTTCAGTCAGGACTCAGTGTGTTTGAACATTGATAATCAGAGTGCTAAAAAAATGCAGACTATCATAAAAGATGCTGTTTGCATCTTTTATTGATTTATATATGTAAAATATCACTTCATTAAAGACAAATTTATGGAAAAACAAATAGATTTAAACGATGTATATACTAAAGAGCAATATGCTGACTTGTTTACTAAAGCTGGTGTGTTCAGTCAGGACTTAGTGTGTTTGAACATTGATAATCAGAGTGCTCTGTTTAATAAAAAATCTGTTTAATAAAAAATACAGACTATCATAAAAGATGCAAACACATAGATGTAAAATATAACTTCATTACAAAAAAATTATAGAAAAACAAATAGATTTAAACGATGTATATACTAAAGAGCAATGTGCTGACTTGTTTACTAAAGCTCTACCTAGAGTCAGATTTCAGTTTCTTAAGAACAAAGTAGGAGTTGTAAAACTGAACTAATAACTGTAACTTAATTATATTTGTTGTTATTAATTTTAAAGTTTAAGTAAAGTTTAATTTGTTAGAAGGTTTTAGTGAGATATTGACTGAGAGTTAATGATTGTTATCTATTTGATATTTAGTTGTACCAGTTTAATTGTAACTCTGTTTAAACATACTTATTAGTCATTTGTGAATCTCAAGATCTTATCAATAAGATTTGTTTAAGGAACGCTATTTAGTGAGAGTGTTGGAGTAATAAAACAGCTTTCCTTTTGTCTATGATAACTAATAGATAGTCGATAACTTATTTAGTCTATGGACTATATGCTGGCTGTACAACACAACTTCTCTTTGCTTTTACTCTTTTGTTTGTGATAAAGGTTTATAATCGCGTATAATAAAATTACATTAATTTGATTAATCACAACAAAAAGAAGCATGTGTGTACGTATTACAATTGTTAGGCTAAATAGTGAGTCTGTTGTAGCATCGGCTTATATTATATTAAATATCTCCTTTGTCTCGTATGATCGCAGCCTTACGGTTATTATAATAAAGGACCTTTTCCATTAAGTAACGTATTCTTGTAACGTATTGCAGAAACCTTTCCGACCTTGTGAAGATTAGTTTAATCCTCGGTCATATAGCCAAAGGATTTATGCAGTATATATTATTGTAATCTTTAAGCTAATTACAATACGACTTTTAGTGCGTAATGGGAAACATGTAAAAAATATGCAAAATGGTTACCGCTTTTAAAGACCAATCAGAATGAAGTGATGTCATCGATAATTATCTTAGTCCTGTCAATCAGCCGTATGTTGTATAAATCCCTTTACTTAACGTATACGATAGCTAATACACGATAATAACGATTAATATTCGCTTGATATTCTTTATATTCGTTTTAAAAATCGGCATGTTGTACCGCACTGGCTTTACCTTAACCTTTATTTGTCGTTAAAGTAAGACCATTTTTCGTCAGCTTGAGAGAAAAGAACAGCATTATATAATTTTACGAACGGAAAAAAAGGACGAAACTATTTCGTCGATAATGACAGTTCTTTACCCACGGATGACATGAGACGCATTTTTATCGATTATTTTGTTTTACTGCGCACGACGTAATGTTTATTCGTTGTGTCACTTTCAACATCCGACTTAAATTGTCAATTAAATTGTGAATTTTTTTTAATTTTGGAATTTCTTCAAAAATATCGAAGACATTTTACGATGGCATTATTTAATAACGTTTATGGAAAATTCATTTCATAACAAGTAAGTATTTCGCATTTGCGGAAACGCCAATAAGGACTTTACTGGCGTTTCTGCAAATGTGTTATACTTATTATGAGATAAATTTTTAAAATAGTACAACGATATTTGTTGGTATCTAATTTAATATATAACAATTTTATACAAAAACTATAAAAATTAGTCGTTTTATTTTTGAAGTAAAACTTCTTTACGCACGCTTGACTTGGGGAGTAAGCTGGTGAATGCGTGACGAGAGCGTTACGAAATGTGTGATCGGCGAGGCGAACAGAAGTTGAGAAGGAGATATAAGTTGGTGAAGACAGAAAGAGAGAGTTAGGTTTCGTATTTACTGTAGGGACAAGAGAGAGAGGTGCGAGCACACATGTTCTTTCTATCTTTGTCTCATAGTCAGTTAAGTTTCGTATATCTAAGACACAGTGCAAGCATATTGTCTGTATCACACTATAGGAGCAAGAGAGCAGTGCGCGCGCACATTTTCTTTCTCTCTCCCTCTCATAGCCAGTGCATGAAATATATATATGCGAGTTTGCTAGCGTTACGCGAACGGTGATTTTATTATTATTTTGTAATTTCATTTCGTTCTTGAACAATTTTATAAATTATTATTTTGTTCAATACATTAAATATTCGACGTTTAAAGTGAATAAAATTGTAAATTCATTTTAAAGTTCATATTTTGTGAATTTGAAGTTTTACTTCAGTCGTGTGGTCTAAAGCTCACTCGTTTTTTTTGTTCGCCCAATTAATTATAATAATAAGGCTAAATTTCCTAAATTATAGAAAAAAATATTTAAATAATTTATAAAATCAACCGTTACGTCTACTGTTTTAGCTACCTTTACGTAAAGCGAAATAAAGCGCCATTATAAATATGCAGCTAACGAGGTAAAGGTTGCATGATGATACAACATGCGGACGTCTGCTTAAAAGCTAATGATTAAGTAACGTTTACGTTATTCATAAGGTAACATGATACAGCATATGACTGATTGTCAGTCATTTCCTAAGTAAAAGTTTGTACGTTTACGTTTACGCGAATGTTTCAAATAGTTTTTTAGAAAAAAAAACATTAATAAAAATGAATCAGAGTTTAGTTCACACTTGCTTCAAAAACTTACAAATAGTTAATATCGAAATGGTAATAATTTTTTTATGGACAATGCGTAATTTTCGCGTGTAGAAATAAACGAGAGAAACTAAATAACATTCTATTAAAATAAGTTGTCCATAACAAGTGCACTTTATTCAAACTAAATTTATAATGTTCTTCTATTACGTGAAAAAGAAAACTTACAGTAAGCCATACTTTGATTAATTACAGCGTTACTCACCTACATTAAAACCTATTTTTAAGATATTTCAGAAATTTTTTTCAAAAAATGAGAGGGTGTTTCCTTGTTAACCTTGCAATCAACTTTGAAGGTTAATGTTTCGTAAGCATCCAAAGTGGTTAATAACAAAAAAGATATAAAAACGATTTAAATGCAGTAAAATCAGTGCCATCAGAATTAAATAATGAAGCCGTATTAACTGAAAGTCGTGAAGTAAACATATCTATTAAATATACAAATGATTTCAGCCCACCAAACTTTTAACAGGCCAGTTATACAAGACAAAAAAAAATTAATTTAATTTAAATCCTAAGTGCCACCAACTTAGTAACGGGTAAATACCTAATGAACGGGTATTTAGCCAACGGATAGAATTGGTTTTTCCCCGCCGCCTACTTCTAGCTGGGTCAGTATCAGACAAATCTCGGTGCATTAACTAAGAGTTCACGTAGGGGAAGTGAGTTAAAATTCAGTAGTATAAATGCGAAAGTCAATTTGTTTGTTTGTCCAATTAAGTTAGTTGCACATGGGATACTTTTTATCATGAAAAAGAATTTATTTTTATCGTCATTAAACAATTACCACGCCAAAGATAAGGCAGTGAACATAGTGTTTTTGTACGTGTACACGCATGTACCAAACTGCTTAGCCATTTATAGAGCTAAGATCCAATATTTTCACATAAACATTATTTTGAAATTACACTAATATTTTCCCATTTTTAGTGCTAAGATCGAATATGTTCACTACAATACATTCAATTCGATGCTGGAACCCTACCCAAGGTTAAGATTAAATGTTTTCAAATTAATATTATTTTGGGAGGAAACTAATTTTTTTCTTTTTCAGTGCTAAGATCCAATATATTCCATTCTAAGATCCAATAGTCATTATGAAAACTGAGATTTAATATATTCACAAGAATATTATTTTGAAATTAGATTGACATTTTTTTTCCATTTCAATACTAATATCCAAAATATTGGATTCCATGCTAAAGATTCAATATTTTCACAAAAATAATATTTTGAAATTACATCAACATTCTTTCCTTTTTAATACTAAAATCTAAAATATTCAATTCGATGCTAAGATCCAATAGCCATTATTAATGCTAAGATTCGATATTGTCACAAGAATACATTTACTTTGAAATTATTTTAATATTTTTAGGGTTCCTTACCTCAGAAATGAAGGGAACCTTATAAGATCACTATGCTGTCCATCTGTCTGTCCAGACACTTTTTCTCAGGAATGACCAAAGTTATCAAGTTGAAATTAATATCAAATACCAAAGTTTTGATACCACAGTCTCGTGTAACATTTAAACTTCTCACAGAGCAATTAAATATAGGGTTCTTAAAATATCACGTACTTTGATACTAACTACCTCATCAGAATTACTAAGGGTCCCATTGATGTAGAATTTTGAAATATGATACGAAAGAAGGTCTCATGGCACAAACAAAGGAACATATCCGAAAATTAAAAATGTATAATTCTATGTAAAATTATTTCGTGACAACTAAACTTTTTTTCATATATTTTTAAAATACTCGCTTACTAAGTTTTACGATAGTATAATATGATAATATGGAACCCTGGGGGTCCCTGGGGGTGCGACTTCTAATCGCCTTGACGTCCTAACTTCCTTCTCCATCAAGACACTGGTTAAATTTGATATTTATCGTATAATTAATTTTACGATTACACTATGGGAACCGCTGTGTCATCATCGTGCTTAGCAGATGTTTTTTGTCGTCTGTCAATAAAAAAAACACACGAGACGTTACGTTCTGTATGTAAATGACTTGAGGCCGTTTTAAATTATCATAAGACGTAACTTTCACCTGCTTATATGTGTTGCGGTCTCATGCGGCGCGTTGGTCAGAGGTCACCATCGATATCTCGCCGACGGCGTCTATCATTTAAGATGTCAGGGATCACTGTTACTTTCATTATTTCGTATAAGTTCGGCTATCAATTGAACTTTCACTGCATAATTGCATCGTGTCAGCTCTTACACAGTATTTTTACGACAAAATTGTACGCTGTTTACGCAATTACGATATGAACGATAGTCAAATTCGTGTATTGAAATTGAGAATGTTAGATAACAACTGATTTTAGTGGACAAAATTAATGCAGGTACCGATAAAGACAGAGGAGAATTTAAAGCGTAAACGGTTTGGTACTTTATGAAGATGAATGAAGTAGAAGATACCGTTCTCGAAGGAACTTGCGAGGAAATACTTTAAACGGAAGATGGAGTAAAGAATGAAGAAATGGCGTGACGAGAATCTCAAAAGGTGAAAGTAAGCGCGGTTCTAATTGAGAAGAGAGATTTCTTCACCCTCTTCTTCAGTGACACTACAGTCTATTGGTGAGCCTGTGCTTTCTCCAGTAGTTGGCACCAAGATGGCATGTCACTGGTCATAGTTCCTCACATATATTCTAACGAATGACAAAAATGAGATGACTGAAGTGGAAGATAACATTTTGAAAGAATATTTTGAATAGAAGACAGAGTAAGAATTGAGGACACAAGACGAGAATGTTGAAGGGTGAAAATAATCATTGTTCTAAATATAAAAAAAAGCTACATCTTCTTCTTCTTCTTCAGGGACACAGCAGTCCATGGTGGGTCTTCGTCTTCTCCAATAGTTTGCACCGAGGTGTCCTGTTGCTGGTAACGGTTCTCCAGTTCTTGGCTTCCAAAATTTTTTTGAAGCAGTCAACTCATTTCAAGCTCAGTCTTCCTCGTGGTCTGGGGCTTGGCTTGAAAAATTATGTTGTGGTTTCTGTTTTCACTTATACGTATAAGATTTTCAGCGTATTTCATTCTTTTTTCATTCTATTTTAAAACTTTGATTCTATTTTAAAACTTTGTAATTTTATTTTCATTCTATTTTAAAACTTTGTAAACTCTTTCCAAATAAAAGAAGGTAACGCGTGGACCGTTTTGGGTTTCATGGATTTTGTGTAACTAAAATATGTCGAGATGAATAAAACGAGTGATAATAGCATCGAGAAAACGAACTTGGTAATATTTTGAATGAAAGACAGAATAAGAAACGAGGATGCAAGACAAAAATCTCGAAAGTTGAACCTAAGTGTGGTTCTAAATATATAGAAAGGTTTCTTAGGAGAGTTTAATCACTCAAGAATTGGAAAAGAATCAAGAGCGTCCATTAAACTGGACATGGCCTCGAAAAAAAAGGAAAAAAAGGAAGAATGTCGGTCAAGTGTCTGGCTGGCGCATCGAAGGTTCGGTACCTCGTTTGAAATGAAATTATTTTATTTACAATAAATTATTACTAACACGGATTTCCCAGTGCAACAAATATTTAATAACACCTGATGAATGATCAAAACAAATTCATGGAATGATTTAGTTTCTTATGAATATTGACTATTTTATCTTCTAACTAGAGTTGTATGATGTAGGTATTTTTTTTACTAGGTAACCTTGTTACGAGTATGTAAAAATAAAAGGTACCTATACCTGTTACACAATACTAGGCCCTATGCAGTGTTGCAGAATGGGGTTGAGAATATGCAACGTATGACACTTGTCATAAAATATTCAATATTTTTTCTCACTACTATGTACAAAATGATGCTATATAAGATATTGATAACTTTCCTTTATACAAGCTGTTTGTTATAGAAAATATTGTATTCTATGCTAGTTAGTTAAAATTCAAGTAAACAATACACTTATGACATATAAGATGATTTATTTCTGGTTCATTTCAAGGTTTCAATTGCAATGTATACATTAATTAATTAATATCTACAATTTCTCATTTTTATACCCATTTAATCACTATACATATATTTACACATATTTTGGTCTTTCACTTATTTTAACACATTAACTGCTATGTCAGACTATGTGTCTTGACATTTTTTTTCCATTTAGACCTTGTCGGACTCTATGTCAGATGGACTCAGGTATAGCCCCGGGATATGATTTAATTACTCCCGCAATACTTAAAAAACTGCCCAGGAAATGTATTACGTTCCTTACTTGTTTATTCAATGGAATCTTTATAACCTCTCACTTCCCGGTGAAAACATCACAAGTGGTCATGATACATAAACTAGGAAAGCCTGAACATGAAGCATCGTCCTGTAGACCCATAAGTCTAATAACAGTGCTTGCAAATTCTGGGAACGGATATTTCTCACCAGATTAAAATTAGCCATGGAAGACAATGCTGTTATTCCACCCCATCAGTTTGGTTTACGCAAATCACACTGAACTGTCGAGCAAGTCCACAGAGTGTATCACAGTATTAGGCAATACTTTGAGTACAGAAAGTACTGTGCTGCCTTTCTTGATGTGTAACAGGCTTTTAATCGTGTATGGCATAAGGGACTGCGGGTCAAAGTCAAGGAGAAACTGTCACACTCTACGTTTTTGCTGATAGAGTCATACTCTCAGAGCGATCCTTTCAAGTCAAACTGGGAGACATGCAATCAACCCTGTATAATATAGAGGCTGGAGTACCTCAGGGATCCGTCCTCGGCCCTATTTTGTACAACATATTCACATCTGACCTTCCCGAAAGAGATAACATCACTGTATATACATAAGAAGCGGGGACATGTATATTACCGGGAGTACTAAAAAACTATGGATATCTAGAATCATCGATAGAGTTTTTGGAGTTTACTCCTTAAGAATCGATTTTCATATATAGAGCCCGGTATGAAGTTTTATGAGAAGTAAAGTCATAAGTTCTGAGTGAACGAAGTTCAGAGCGTTTAAAAAGTGTAACCGTCATGTGGCCTCTCCGCGCAACATTTCTGTGCATCTTTAGAGTGAGATATCAATATGTTTATTTGGCATTTTCTTATGGCGTAATCGCAATGACGGAGTGCGACACACTTATTGGCATTTTCTTATGGCGTAATCCAATGTCTACTTATATCGAGATATAATCATTAAATGTCATTATGTGTGAATATTTGGTGTCTTCTACAAAATTCTTCTACAAAAAGTCTCTTTTAATTTTAACTTCTTAATCTGACGTTACTAAATATTTTTAATTCTGTTGTATAAATTTGATCTTGTTCATTTGTGTTTTACTTGAAATTAATTATATTGTCAGCCATTTTTTCATTCAAGAATTTTCCATTTATATTTAATGATGTTTATATTTATACACAGTTAAATGAAACTACGTGATGTAGTATTATTTCTACTGTATTTAAATTATTTACCACCACCTAGATTTCGTTATATTACAACATCTTCAGGTGGACAATTAGGAGAGCATCTTTGCAAATTGCCCACCTGAAAATATTATAATACAACGAAACCTAGGTCGTGGTGAAGAACTTAAAGAAAGTAAAAATCATACAACACGTAGTTTCATTTAATCGTGAATTAAAAAAAATAATTAATTAATAATTAATTAATAATTAATTTTATTACTACAAAATTAACGCTAAATATATTCAATATTTATATACAGTGTTACCTATTTTATAAATTCCAAGATAATCGTACTTAAGGAGTGAACTCCAGTCGCGCGTCCGAGCTGACACGCCTAAAGAAGTTTTCACTTCAATAACATTGCATATTTACTTGATAATTATCGGATAACAATCATGATAATTATAAGATTTCTTGATAATTAGAGGCATACTTGATAATTTCGAATCCCGCCCGTAATAACTTGTACAACATAATATAGTTTTTAGTGCGTGTCTAAAGCACAAATTCTCTTCTCCTAATTTATTCTATTGCAAAACAAATAAAGATGTAAATATGCCTTCTCCTAATTTATTCCGTCGTAAAACAAAGAAAGAGTTAAATATGCCTTGTCCTAATTTATTCTGTAGTAAAACAAATAAAGATGTAAATATGCCTTCTCCTAATTTATTCTGTCGTAAAACAAAGAAAGAGGTAAATATGCCTTCTCCTAATTTATTCCGTCGTAAAACAAAGAAAGAGTTAAATATGCCTTCTCCTAATTTATTCTGTCGTAAAACAAAGAAAGAGGTAAATATGCCTTCTCCTAATTTATTCGGTCACAAAACAAATAAAGAGGTAATGCCTTCCTAACTGGCATCTGGCTCCATCCGGCTTTGTAATTTATGGCAAAAGAATCGTCTATAAATCATTATCTACATCGCCATTAGGACAGCATAAGCAAATTAAAAATTAGAAACAATTAAATAAAAAAAATCAAACATGATGTCGATCGGATCCATTATACCCGACTGGCGTACGGAAATGTAATTATACAACTTCAAACGCGCAATCCAAGCATTTATTACCGACTTGATCGATGTAACGACCAGTGTTACACAGATATTGCTTCTTATAACTAATTTGTGATCGTTAATCGTTAATTAATAAATATATTGAATAATTTATTAATAAATAAGTATTATGTAATCCATTACATGACGTTTGTTTACTCAATAAGTTGAGAATTTATTATTATTATTAGGAGAGGTTGATACAACAAAACTTTAGATAAATGTTGATATAACGTTTATTGTGACACATAGATTATAAATAATAATTCCTTTATTGTGAATAAAGGAATCGTTTCGGTCACAGGAAAACTCATGTTAAAGCGAAAAAAAGAATATAAAACATAAAAACAAAAGCCTGTCAATCACGAGTGGAACTCGCACTACGGGGGTTCCCCACACATTTAGACGTTTATAAACATCTAATGGTACATAATATTCCTATTAAACTATTTATAAAATTTTAATTTTGAGAATGAAAATATATTACCTACTATATTTTTGACATATGCATATTTAAAAGAATATTTTCTTATATGATATAACTAAGAATTAATGATTTGTGGATTTTTTGCTATGAGATCTTGCTTCTTGTCAAATTTCATGATTCTAGGTCAACGGGAAGTACCCTATAGGTTTTGATTTATTTGTAAAATATAAGGCATAAATGTCCGTATTTTCAGGATTCTTCTTGATTAGGTTGACTTAGAAGCTTGATTTTTTACAGCTCCAATGGACCCATAGATCTAAGTATTTTATATTAATTTCAACTTGATATCTCCACGTGTTCCTGAGAAAAAGGGTCTTGATAGATAGACAGACAACGAAGTGATTCCATAAGGGTTCTTTCTTTCCTTTTGAGGTACGGAACCCAAAAAATTACAGATAGAAAAATTCACGCGTTGGTTACGTAAATCTTCACATTGTACCGGTAAATGAAAAAATTACATTTTTATGGTTCCATTCCACAAAATGAAAAAATAAGGGAACCCTTTCAGATCACTTGGTAAGCCACCAGAGATGAATTCATACGCTAATGCTTCGCCACTTCCACCACCTTATTTCCGTCATACATTTTCGTGACGATGTCTGGATTGATTTGCAACCTAATGCACTTAAAATATTATATATAATTAAATTCATATAAATATCTAAATGTGTATGAAAATATATAAATACGTACGAGACACCCATTGTGTGAGTTCTATTCGTGCTTAAGAGTTTTTTCGGCTATACCTCTGAATCTTAACATTGTTGTGGCTGTATATTTGAAATGTTGACTAGGAATTTTGGATATCCAAGTAACATTCTTAATATTGTTGTAGCAGTATATTTGAAATGTTGACTAGGAATTTCGGATTTCCAAGTAACATTCTTAATATTGTTGTGGCAGTATATTTGAAATGTTAACTAGGAATTTCAGATTTCTGAGTAACATTCTTAATATTGTTGTGGCAGTATATTTGAAATGTTGACTAGGAATTTCAGATTTATAAGTAACATTCTTAATATTGTTGTGGCAGTATATTTGAAATATTGACTAGGAATTTCAGATTTCTAGTAACATTCTTAATATTGTTGTGGCAGTATATTTGATATGTTGACCAGGAATTGCAGATTTCTAAGTAACATTCTTAATATTGTTGTGGCAGTATATTTGAAATGTTGACTAGGAATTTCAGATTTATAAGTAACATTCTTAATATTGTTGTGGCAGTATATTTGAAATGTTGACTAGGAATTTCAGATTTCTAAGTAAGATTCTTAAAATTAGTAATATATCATAATAGATAAAAATAGATAAATATATCGACAAAATTTTGACAGTTTACTTTGACACACAACGTATAAAACAACTGACAGCAGTAATGAACGCCATTTTTGTTTGTTTTCGCACACACGCACATCTCTAGGCTTATTCTATCGTGTTCATCTATCTCTCTCGATTGTTACTTGAGTACCTATTTTCCATCCTTCTCGCGATAGATTCTTTACATTCAAACATTACAACTAAACTTAGCAAGATATTCGACCGTGACATTTTACTTTCATTGCGCCTTAAGAAGTTTCACTTCAAAAATATCTTGTTACTGAAAAATAAATAATTTCTCCCTAATAAAGGTCCAAAACAAGAAATGATATATATTGTTTTGTCCAATATTTTGGAGAGAAACTCCAAAAAAATACTTGCTATACCAAATAGCCAAAAACCTGTATAGCCATAGGAACAACTGTATGTAATTTTCTAATATTTATTTGATTTCGTTTGGCAATTAGGACGTACGGACGTACGGTCGAGTCTGTTAGGACCGAAATACGAACATTTTAGTAATCCATCGCGGTGCGTCGCTTAACCGTTTTAGTGCCATGGTTTTTTACTAAAATATACTTAAAAATGCCAAAGAAATCTTTTGTTTTTGATGTCATTTACCCTTGTCTTGAAAAAACCTGTATCTCTTCCAAAAATTATCCAATTTTAATAATTGTTTCGGTTTTTCTATCACTCTCTACACAATTTGAAAAACGATCATTTTCACTCGAATTATTTTCGTATTCCGACATTATGGGTTAAACATTTTCAAAGTTTCCGTTTATTTTTTATAAAATGGTAGCAATTTGAAAATTGTGTGAATCGAGAAAATTTTCGTCCCGGGATATTTGATGATTTTCTTTGTGGTCATCAAATAGCACGGATTATGATCGATTTCGATTGGCATTTTAAGATGAAACCCCATCCCGAGCCATGGTTTTGCAACTGATTTATAGAGTTCAAGCATGGTAGTACCAATATCAATAATGATCCAAGTTGGAGAAATATCTCAATAGTGATAACTGAAAATAACATCGATGTTGTGTGATTAATGATGATGACTGGTAAAATATTATTCATCCATCAGCAGATTCCGGCTGATGGATGAATTTTAAGCATTGGAATAAGTTAAATACATAAAATTCAACATTTAGTCGAAGTTTAGTGGCAGGTGGATAATATTTATCCCCATGATTTAACTGAAGGTTAAAAACACCACGTTTATTGTGATGTTGGAATGTAAGATAAATTCGACGGAAGTCTATCGAATGTTGTCACGGGTAATGAAAGCGCTAGACATACTGTTACGAAATCTAGAAACTAAGAGGTAGTCTGCGTAATGAGTGTTGAAGGGTTACCTACCATAAAAAGGTAAAGAAAGGACGAAGAGCTGAAACAAAAACGGTCGCCTCGTTCTTTATATTTTCCGGAAAAATTAAACGTTATTTTGGAAAAAGTTCGGGAGCAACCACCTCGCAGTAGCGTCCTAATTTATCACACAACGCCTCTACACAATCAGCCAGATGAACTATCGAATATACAACAAGTGTAGAAATTGTGGGCCATCCGCCATACAGAGGTTGTAGGGCGGATGGCCCTCGATCCCTCGAGTTCTGGTTATTCCGAAGAATAACATAAACTGCAAGGAATAAGAATTCCAGACACCGCAGAGACGCTGCCTTCAAAAATGTCGTGAAAGAAACGTCCAAGAAAGAGCGGGTCGATTGCGTCTCTCAATAGTATTATAAATTAAAACTATGCATAGAATGTCATACACTGTTATGAAAGAAACGTCCAAGAAAGAGCGGGTCGATTGCGTCTCTCAATAGTATTATAAATTAAAACTATGCATAGAATGTCATACACTGTTATGAAAGAAACGTCCAAGAAAGAGTGGGTCGATTGCGTCTCTCAATAGTATTATAAATTCAAACTATGTATAGAATGTCATACAGACTGTTAGGAAAGAAACGTCCAAGAAAGAGCGGGTCGATTGCGTCTCTCAATAGTATTATAAATTAAAACTATGCATAGAATGTCATACAGACTGTTAGGAAAGAAACGTCCAAGAAAGAGCGGGTCGATTGCGTCTCTCAATAGTATTATAAATTAAAACTATGCATAGAATGTCATACAGACTGTTATGAAAGAAACGTCCAAGACAGAGTGGGTCGATTGCGTCTCTCAATAGTATTATAAATTCAAACTATGTATAGAATGTCATACAGACTGTTAGGAAAGAAACGTCCAAGAAAGAGAGGGTCGATTGCGTCTCTCAATAGTATTATAAAATGAAACTATGTATAGAATGTCATGGAGACTGTTATAAAAGAAACGTCCAAGAAAGAATGGGTCGATTGCGTTTCTCAATAGTATTATAAAATGAAACTATGTATAAAATGTCATAGAGACTGTTATGACAAAAACGTCCAAGAAAGAGCGGGTCGATTGTGTCTCTCAATAGTATTATAAAATGAAACTATGTATAGAATGTCATAGACTGTTATGAAAGAAAGGTCCAAAAAAGAGTGGGTCGATTACGTCTCTCAATAGTATTATAAAATTAAACAATGCATAGAATGTCATAGACTGTTATGAAAGAAACGTCCAAGATCGAGTCGATTGCGTTTCTCAATAGTATTACAAAATAAAACAATGCATAGAATATCATATAGACTGTTATGAAAGAAACGTCCAAGAAAGAGTGGGTCGATTGCGTCTCTCAATAGTATTATAAAATGAAACAATACATAGAATGTCATGGAGACTGTTATGCAAACCCATAAATAAATTACAAACTATCTACTTGATTTCGTTCATGATATTTTTACACAAGGATAAATACATATCTTCAAAATATTATTTCAGAAGTCTGAATAGTTAGATTAAATAATTTTAATACCGACGTATTATAGCACGATATTCCACGTGTAACCGCGGTCGAGAGTCCGTCACGAATAAAGATATTTCATATACTCTCGACAGATCAAACGTTGTGACATTGCAACGGAGCAGCATACTGATGCTGAGCTTTTCATAAGAAATTGTAGCACTGCGTAATCACACACCATGCATTGTCCACGCACGACAAACAATTCTCACAATTGATAAGTTACCCGAGCAAGGACGGTACACCGTATTGTTAAGAACCGAATGTGGATATTTTGTAATATCACGCATTTGGCTCGAACAATTACGCGCGAGTAATCGATTTAGACACAAGAGGGCTCTGTAGAAATATTCGACCTTGCCTCTCTAGCCAGTTTCGCAATAGGTCATTCGTTTTCAGTTTCGGACCAAACCGAAGCGAAAATTTAAAAACAATAACTATCTTTCTATTTCGTAATTTTATCGCACATTCGCATCAGATTTGATTATTTATAAAAAAAAACAATCATAACAGTGTGTGAACAACTTTCAATTATTACAAACTATCTGTACCAAGTCACGACTTAATTCATATGGATTTCCATTTGTTTACACGGGTTATTTAAAAAAAATATAGACTAACATGGGGACTGCCGCCATAAGTGAAAACTTAAAACTATGAAAAATAACAGTGGTTTTATAAAACTTTATAGAATTTTTAATTTTAAAATCCGCGACAAAAATATTATCGAACAGCTAGAAATCTGCTTTACCGCGCTAGCAAGATAACTCCTAAGCCACTATAAAATACTCATTGCTTGATGTGTTGCAGAAGTAAAAAAAAATTATATCAAATTTTTTAACACAAATATTGGTACGAATATTAAAATATTAACATATTTGGTACTCACTGTTGCACTGCACAGTGGTCCTACAATTTAACAATTAAAACAATAATCAAACTAAAACACAATTTAAACAATGCACAGTGTACACACATTCAACTTTCCACGTAGTCAATTTAACTTTATTCGTACGTATATAAACAGCACTAATGTTGCACAACACGTCATCCTTATAGCTGCAGATATACTGCTATTACAGCATATCGGTGATGCGAACTCAGAATATTTTACTCATCCAAAAAGCGCACCATGCGCACATTATACACTCGGTATATACAATGTGTTGGTGTATATATGTGTATACGTGAATGCAGGTCTCTGTGCGTGCGCTAGTCTGGTGCACTCATAGCTATAGGTATACTGTTAACATTAGCATGTCGGTGACGCGAAACCCCTACCAAAAATCGCTCAGCGCGCCTAACAAAGTTTTCATTTCACAAAAAAAATCGAAATAAAGTATGAACATGTATAACTAATCAAGTGTTTCGCTTCTGCGCGATGGATGGCGAGATACGGAATTTCATCGAAAAAGCTTTCGATAAACAAGGGTTCTGCTACTGTACCATAGATGGCGCTATCTGGAATGTAATCGAAAATGTAAGTGTCATCTAAAAATATATTATGTACTGAACAAAGAGTAAAATAATTATATGGTTCCATAAAGAAATATTTCTAAACTCTACTGGACTTCAATTCCTCTTTATTTGAACTGCATTAGGTGTATGGTATTATGGTAAGGGTACCTACGCTACGCAATGCATACATAACGCATAATGGTTTTAGTAGCAACAACAAGATGGGGTATTTTATCCTTACTTTTATCCTATTTTCATTCACACGATAATCAAATATGTCCACTGTAATCAGCAACTGTATGCAGATCTACAAACAAGACCATATGGTGTTGGAACCAGGTGTCACAAAAATATAAATTATCCTCTTAAATAAAAAATGAAAAATTGGACGTCCCTAAATTTTTATCTATATTGTCAACAAGACAAACGAAAAATCTTGTATTTTTTAAAATAGAAGTCACATTTTTTCACAATCGTTTATAAACTTTTCTTTTTTTTTTAACTCTTTGCACCAGCAAACATGAAACAAAGTGCAGATTATTTGTCGTAGTGTCCTTCATACACGGATGTAGGATGAAACTCAAAAAAAAGCCATGTAAACCGGAAAAGCAAAAAAATATTCATTTTGGTAACGACAAATCAATAGGTTTGTATCCACTAAGAATAAATAGGATATATTTTAGTTTTTAAGATCAGTTATTATATGAAAATAACAAAATAAAATTATTTACTATTAATAATAAAGATTATTCTTTATTATTACATTTATGAAATAAATTCGGCAAAATTAAGTCACGTGACAGTGAACACCAATTAGATAGCAATACGTCACGCCTCGCGAAATGTCATTGATGTTATTGCCATTTTGCTATAGAGGTTATTTGATTATTAGTTGCCATTTTCATTACAGGTTATTTGATTAATTTTTCGTTTTTAAAAAAATTTTCAAGTTATACAGATTTCCTCAATTAGACAAGTATAATTCGCAATGGAATCAGGTTTAGCATAGCAAACAGTAGTAATATGCCAAAAATTGAAGTTGTTATACTTGGTTTCCATTTAGATTTTAGATTATTTATTTAGATACAGAAATAGATTGTGTATGAGTCATATTAATTTGTTTGTTTGTAATCAACTGTGTTAGCTTAGAGTTTCGACACTTCAATGTGTTTCTATAAAAAAACACAAATTCAAGTCATTGTTGTAAGACAGGACCATAATCACGATGAAGTAAAAACACAGCAAATAAATACTTACATCAAAATGATCTTCACAAAAATACATTCTTGAATGTGTAAATACACTACGATCATCCCTCCCTGAAAGTTTTAGCCACTTTTTCCATATTTGTTCATTGTGTACAAACTGAATTCATTCGAATTAAAGAAAAAAAGCAAATGCCATATACTGACACGATTTTTTTTATTTGTTTCGTACGGTGTGACGTCATTCAAGACGCCATGACAATCTTGAGCATTTTCGAGGTAAATTTAAATTTGTTTTTTGAAAACGCACAACACATAATGTAAATGTATGATTTTATAAAAAATATAATTTTTTTTGGATAAAATAGATTTTAAGGTAACGCTTTCTTTACACTTTTTGCTAAACAAAATTCTCAAATTTAGTTTTTTTATTGCCTATGTCAGTTAATAGTTCATTTCATAAACTCTGTTGACACAGTCTATCTTATCTCGGCATCAGATTCGCGGCCTCCTGAACTTATACGCACTTTCCATTCCTAAACATTTTTCGCCATTTCATGAATATTTTCTCAGTGTTCACGCCGCCAATTTATAGAATATACTGGAGCACAGTATTAGAATTTCCTTCTTTATATACGCTTTCAAAAGTCGTAACCATTAAAATTTTACTCCCTCCCCACCTTTATATCCTGTTTTCGTTACGCTTCATACTAATCTCTTCTTCCGGCGCGACATTTAAAATGCAGGTAATTGTGGAGAGTATATTATTGGAGAAGTATCACCTGATATCACTGAAATGACAGGTTATCCTCCTGTATTGAATTGATCGTAACAAAACTTGGTTGTCCGTAACAAGACTATGTTGGTGATTGTTCGTGATAACGTTGGACGTACGTTATTAGGGATATTGTAACGACATTTGGCATACTAATACCATGTTCCACCAGCACTAAAAAACGACATATTCATAATTTCACTCACTCGATATCACAAATAACAAATCATTTATAACAGAATAAAATCGCATTAAACCAATCAACTGTTATGTCAAACTAAACTTTGAAAAATATTCTAACCAGAAGAAATGTGAGTGTTGCCATATTAAATAATCCATAAAGATTAAATTTCAACTAAGCAATTAAAATTAATATAATTTTATTAATAAGAAGCGAATAATAATTTATCTAAATGACAAACGAAAAAATAACGTATTAATAGTTATTCCAACAAGTTTATTTTAAAAATTGATAATATTTTTTTTAGAATCTTTAATATTTGAGGGAATTATGAATGGATGTTAAAGATTTCATTCATTTTCTTTTTTTTATCCTTTTTATGGTAAAACTATGCAAATCAAAGGGATAGTTAGACAAGTCAAATTCACTGTCGATCGCTAAGAGTGATCATGCTATATTGCCACATGTCTTACGTTTATCGAAATATAAGATATAGGTCGATGTATTTTCATGTTAATGACTTATGACAATTTTCAAATATCAAAAGGGGTATGATTTAAAAAGAGAATAGGTGTATTGCAATCTACCCTTATAGTACTATTACAGATTAAAGTCCCAAAGTTTCCTTTACATAGTGTATATATTTACACACATATATATATCTATCATATGATACATTGCTATAGCAAGCCAGCTTCTGTGGGTACTTGAGTACAAAATAAAACAATTACAATCAAAACAATCTTCTTGTATGTCATCCAATTCTCCAGATACACTATTTGAACGTTAACATAAAGATTAAATAAGGAGCGGCGTTAAAGCGACACGACGCAAAGCAGTGAACCTTTTATCGGGATCTGCCCTAATGAAAGATGACAGCTTTCATTCATCAATTTGATTAGTCTATGACTTTCTTGATAGCCCACATTTGTTTACTCACTTCTTAAATATTTACTTTTTATCAATGCCATTGAACGCGTCTAGCGCCCGTATTCATAAACAATCTTGCGCTATGCATACAGTTACGCAGTTTAAAGTAGTAACGAACGCAGCGCAGATGGGTTTGTCTGAACCGCTCTTCTAAAACATTCTTCAAACTTCACTTCGCTGTGCGTTTACTTACGCGAAAATACACGCTACTGCTTGGTCAATTAGTAACTCTAGTCATTCGCGACAACTTCATTGCAGTTGATGTTGTCGGTTTTTTGACGTGAATACGTCTTTAAATTTGCTACCATACGGGGGCAATCCAAAAAAACCTAATGATAACAAAATCGGGGGATAAAGTTTGGCGTTCCAGTTTCGAATCTATCATCTACATCAAAAATTAAATTATACCACTGGATAGCTAAAGGATCAAAGGATTCATTACGATAAGCGAGAACAGTGACACATCGCACGCGGTGGAGGGGGAAGTGCCGCCATTTTGAGGTTATTTTTCTGCGTATCGAGATTTGCAATTAGTATAACTTTTGATTCGGAAAAGCTACGATGTTCGTTTAAGTTTGAATCGTCAGCTGTCGTCAAAATCTATCGATTGTATATAAAACATTAATTTAAAGTAGTGACAGTGAATATAATAAGGTGTTAGAATAAAAAAAATATTATCAAACATATATAATGTCTGCCTATACGCTATTGTAACATAATAATTATTTATTTCCTTGCTTTTATTCTAAATACATAAATAAAAATATTTTATTTAAAATATATAACCCGGTACATAGACGTATTCACGTACAACACACGGCCGCGTCCATGACACAGCCACACCCAATTTCTTTTCCTGTTCATGGTGGATATATGCAAACAATTTTCTTTCATTATGAGCTCTTTGTCCTGGACGTGTGTTTATTAAGGATATTACGTAATTTGACAAACAATTTTAGTTAGGATAGAAAGAATGGACCTTTATGTAAAGAATGGACCTTATGCAAACAATGTAAAGTTTTGTTAAAATTTAATATAAAAATATAGATAATCATAAAAATATATGTTATATAGAAAAAAAACAATGAAATCATTCAATATAGTTTATTAAAATTGTTGGATAGCAAAAACCTGTTCAATGCTGCGAATGCTCTTAAAAATCTGTTTCTTTTTTAAATCTGTAAATGATAAATTCTTTATCACCTTTCAATTGATTAAAAAAATCTCAAATAATACGGTGAAATAACCAGTGATCATTTCTTTCTATATATTCTTCAATATAATTATCGAATTAAAATAGTCGAAAGCAGTCGCAATTAAAATATGCCATTTTGTATAAAAATTGTTAGAAAAATTTAATAAGTAATTAACACTCTACAACTTCGGCGACATTATGCGTTGAGTAATATATCTCCTTCCCTTACTTCGATTTTGACAGATACAAGTATCAAATTGTATCAGTTTGACAGACGCAAGTATCAAATCGTGTCAGTTTGACAGATACAAGTATCAAATAGTATCAGTTTGACAGATACAAGTAACAAATAGTATCAGTTTGACAGATACAAGTATCAAATCGTATCAGTTTGACAGATACAAGTATCAAATAGTATCAGTTTGAAAGATACAAGTATCAAATTATATCAGTTTGACAGATACAAGTATCAAATAGTATCAGTTTGACAGATACAAGTATCAAATAGTATCAGTTTGACAGATACAAGTATCAAATAATATCAGTTTGACAGATACAAGTATCAAATAGTATCAGTTTGACCGATATAAGTATCAAATCGTATCAGTTTGACAGATACAAGTATCAAATAGTATCAGTTTGACAGATACAAGTATCAAATAGTATCAGTTTGACCGATACAAGTATCAAATCGTATCAGTTTGACAGATACAAGTATCAAATAGTACCAGTTTGACAGATACAAGTATCAAATTGTATCAGTTTGATAGATACAAGTATCAAATAGTATCAGTTTGACAGATACAAATATCAAATAGTATCAATTTGACAGATACAAGTATCAAATAGTATCAGTTTAACAGATACAAGTATCAAATCGTATCAGTTTGACAGATACAAGTATCAAATCGTATCAGTTTGACAGATACAAGTATCAAATCGTATCAGTTTGACAGATACAAGTATCAAATTGTATCAGTTTGACAGATACAAGTATCAAACCGTATCAGTTTGACAGATACAAGTATCAAATTGTATCAGTTTGACAGATACAAGTATCAAATGGTATCAGTTTGACAGATACAAGTATCAAATAGTGTCGGTTTGACATACAAGTTTCAAACGCATAATGTTGCAGAGCGCTATGCGTCGTTTATGAATAGAGTTTGAAGTCTCTAGCGCACAGCGAATGCAGTATTCTTTATGAATACGGGTGTAAATCAATTCACCAGAATCTTTCTCACCGAAAAACTGCATTTTCAATTTCATTAAGAAAATTTCTCCGACAGGTATTTCTCATCAAAATGAAACGGATTTTCTGTATAAGATGTAGTGTATTTACTTTAGGCCTATGCACTAGAAGAAATTTTTTATAATATATCCGCAAGTTTGCGAAATTACTTCGAACTAACAAACATTTCTCTTTACTATAATATAGATTAATCTCATCTGCGTTTCGAGATGTGCAATTTATTGGCTGGGTGCGTGACATCAGCGCCGCCTAGCGCCCGCAACTTTACGGGCGCGTCAATTTTATTTATACTCTTCAAATTGACGGCTCTGGTAAAGGTTTACGTGATTAATATAAAAATGATGAAAGACATCAGCTGTAGCCTATATTAAATACATATCTTTATTTATTTTATGTTTCTAACTACGTATCATATTGTTCGCAATTATTAATTTATAAATAAAAAAAATCACGAAGTAATATTTAGTTCGAGATAATAAATTTTGAAGGTTGTTAGAATTGAATCTTTTTGTTAATATTAAGTAAGATAGACGTAATTTTTTAATTTTTCTTTTATTAACCTTATATTTAACTTTTTCATATTTACATGTTTGTTAAATATATCTAATTATAAATCTAAAGTGAAAATATTTACAAAAATTGCAATAAGGAAAATGGAGGTATTATTGAATTTTTTATCCAATCAATTTTTCATAATAAAATAATCGCGATCGGGACCTATATTTTAAAATACGTCATTTTTATGTATATTCCTTCATTAAAAATCCGCGTAATTCGCATTTTTGCTAAACTACACTGGTTTCAAAAGTAAACATGACAATATACGTAAGTAAATCCTATCATCTATGACAATATTTAACAGGAGCCTTTAGATATTTCTATTTTTACCACAGCGAGCGCTGCGGTCGATTTCGTTACCCCCCACTCTGTGGTTCGCCCCAGCCAATACGATGTCGCAAAAATTAGTATCATAATAAAGTCACGAAGGGATCGGTATCTAATTTGTCACCATATGTATAAGCAAGAAAATAATAGTTTCAAATAAACGTTCTGAAGATATCATTATTGAGATATTTGTGTTACAATTATATAGCTCCAGAAGAACATGCAAACAGACAAACAAATAAAAAAGACGACCGACTACTGTAGATGATGAATCGGCGGCCAACTGCCAACTTTTGTAGGGCAATATCAGTCACCAACTTTGCATCTAGTCAAGGCATAGGTAGAGAGGCGTGCATAACCGACTAAATATCTGCCGTCTCCCTTATCGCATGTTCAGTCGTATGTCCTATTATTTTTGGCCTCCCTTGCGCTTTAAACTCACGTTTCATTCGATTGACACTTAAGGCCTAACGATTGTGACTTACTATATCAACATCCGATTGAGCAGTCACATGTGAAATACGTTTGCTAAGCATATCTTACGAACGACGTCTTCGTTTCAAAATCATCCGGCCTCGACGGTAGACGTTTTAAATGAATATACAGGTGGTCCATTTATAGTGGTTTAAAAACTGTTTCAAGTACATAATATTGTAATAAATAATTTAAAAAATATATTAGTTCCACGAAAATCAATAGTTCAGAAGTTACGATTTTTTTTACTTTGAAAAACCTTTACTCCAGTCACACAAATCACTTTTGTTCGTGAATTACCACTAAATCACATGAAATTAATTATGGAAGTAGAGTAGTCATGTAGCAAACATGCAATGCGTGAACAATTAGATGTGCCGTTCTCTTTCTAATAGGTGTACAATATAAAATCGCCCTATATAGCTGTCATTTTACCTGAACACATTTTGTGTGTGTTAAGGCTAATAAACATTGATTTGCGAATAATTTAGGTAAATATAAGTTTAATTAATGCTTTTACAGAAACACATTTAGTTGTAGTAAAACTGGGATTATGGCCGAAATTTCACATTTAGTGACATAGTGATATGATGTCAATTTCTGAAGATGTTGCAATAGTTACAGCACTAAGATTTTCTGTCTAGACTATCACCATATTTTAAGACAGTTTTCAAGATCATACACAAATCTCTAGTTGTACAGATTTTATGACAGTAATTTTTTTTAAATACATTTTTTTGAGAAGTTTAAAACAATAGCAGAATCTGGGAATTAACTCAAAATAGCTCATTGTATACTTCCTACGTAATTACTCCACATCCATACCAAATTTCATGTCAATTAGTGGAATAGTTTTCAAAGAAAAGTGATTTGTATGACTGGAGTAAAGATTTTTCAAAAAGATACAAAGGAAATCATAACTTCTAACTATTAATTTTCGCGGAACTATTTTTTTAAAGGATTTGTCACGTTATTTTCTATCTACAAAACTTAGAATTTAAATGGACCAACCTGTATAAATATAATATTTTTCAATAAACCATATTTCACTTAACATAATAATAACCTTTTTGAATAGCTCGTACGTTCCACAGCTAATGCGCTCGTTAACTCGTATTGCGCTTTCGTCATATTCCTTTGTTCAGGCCTTGTTTTTTTCCTCATCTCCTCGCTTGTCCGAGAGCACACGGCCAGCTTCACATCGGAAATTTCATTGTCATCTTTGGTAAGTACCTATTTTAATGGCGTCATCAGCGTCCGAATCACTCGTGTAAATATGGAGATAATCAGCTGTCATAAAATTAATTAAGGCCATGATCTCAGCCCGTTAACCAAACAAATTACTATCTTGAGTCTAATGGACGAGAACATCTTAACGCAAAATTTTCTAGAAAAACTTATTTCTATTTATAGATGATTTTATATATATCTTGCTTAGATTTCCACGTCATAAAAGCAGCTGTCAACCAGATGTTTCCCCTACGTCTTGCAATTGCAAGTGTGCTTTTTTCGTTGTCCACGTAAGATATTATAATATACAACTGTACAAATATGGGTGAAGATAACCTTCACTAGATTAAAGATCTTTAGAGTGATATTTTGCGTACGGCTTCATCCGCATGGACAAAACAAACCTCCCAATAGTTTTATAGCGCTTTCGAGGTACATTCAATAAATCCTCGGCATCGCTATGTTGATAGCAATTAAAATAAATTCAGTTAATTACTTCCTGTAATGAAACTCATGAAGAGTATAAATACCAACGATTTATAATTATTTGATCATTAGTCATGCTGCAATCAAAGACACAACACGGGTGTCGTGAGTTTTGGATAATTAAAAACTCGAGCGGAGAGCAGTTTTTAGATTTCGGATAAAACAAAAAACCTGTCAAGCAAGAGTAGATTGTGAGGGTTTATAACATATTGAGGCACTTATAAAGTTTTAAGGGTACAGAATATTTTTATTGAATTATTTACAAATATTAATTTATCGCAAATTAAATATATTGTCTACTATATCTTTCACAGGCATAAAAACAAACTATGTAAAATTCCACAAAGAATTTGAAATCACTGATTTTTAAATTTTTCCCTTTACTTGGGCCATAAAACCTCTCTTCATGCCAGGGTTCAAGACTGTAGGTGGACCGGAAGTACCTTATGAGGTTTTATGACGGTATAAATAACAAAAAAGTAAGTTTAAAATTGTCGTGTCTTTTTGTTTCGTGAACCAGAAAACTTAATATTTTTACAGCAATTTAAGGCCATAGGCCTCGTTATATTATAATTTCAACTTGATATTTCCAATCGCTTCCGAGAAAAAGAGCTTTAACCGACGGACGGACAACAAGGGTCCGTTTTTTCATTTGCGGAACAAAACCCTAAAAATGCTGACAAAAACTGAAAGAAACCTCCACAACTATTCAAAGACTTTAAACATATTACACATCACCGAAAACGGATTATATACATGTTCAGGCCATCTGACATATGCGTTTTGAATGGCTACACTTTTTGTTGCGTGACCCAAGTATTTGATATTAATTTCAATATTATATTTCAAGCCGTTCTTAAGAAAAAGAGCTTTACAGACAGACGGACGGACAACAAAGTAAGGTCTCTTTTTCAAATAATAACGAGGGACAGAAATCAAAAAAAAATTTAGCGATTGACAATCAAGAAGACGCAAAAAGTAAGATAAAATTTGTAAACATAATATAAAATATCAAAGATATCTTTCTAAATGCGCATATATTTTAATAGATAAGATATATAACTAATAATAAAAAATCTAACGAAGTACATAATATTTTTTTGTAAATGGTTACAAAAAATAATCATAATCAATCGCTTCTTAAAAACCTAAACGATTAAATAAACTGTTATGTGACAATTACATTCGTTCTGTTGCTGTCAAAATAAATGTTTTTTAACATGCTGTATATTATAGCTATTATTGTATGTATGTACGTATATATCTATGTATGTATGTATGTATAATTGTAAAAGAAAATTTAAATTAAATTTTCACCCACATCCAAATGTCCTAATTATTAAAAAAAATTACACTCGTATCAAGAACCGATGACAATACAATCATTTTATAATTAAAAGAAAATACATAAGCCCCTTCAAATTCAAATAAAAGTTTTAAAAAGCTCATTTTTGACTGTCTCAATACAAAAGTGATATGTATTCGTGCAACACCTAAACTCAACAATATATGAATTTTAGCCGGTCTACTTTCGAAAACAATTTTCGGAATGACCATCACCCACTCAAATTCTTACAGTTTTCGGTCAAGATGTCTCTTTCGCTAAGACTGAATATCCACTTACACTTCCACTTACAAAAGAAAAAAAAACAAACGATCGTTAAAAAAATAATGACAATAACAACCAAAAAGGACTTAACTCAACATGTGAGCGGGAAAAAGGTTCAAGGATAAGGAAGGGAAAAAGGGTGGAGCAGGGGGTAAATTGGGAGAACATGAAAAGGATTAGATGGGGCATAATTTTTGAGACAATTTTTGAATGCATGGGTAATTCTTACATACATATAAAACTCAATCTCTGTCTGTCTTTCTACCTGTTAGCTTATAACTTGTGTTCTACTATATTAAATTTGATACGGGTTTCACGAACGTATTGGTTGTTTATGCCGCAAGGTTTTTTTGTCTATAAAACATCAGTGTTAAAGTTACGGAGTATTAGAAGTTAGTGTTAGGAGCTATGATAATTGAGACGTATTCATGAGACGCGTCCTTCTGGGGCCGGCAAATAGGATGTGCCCTTCTGGCGCCGGCAAACAGGAAGCGCTATGAATGTCGACAGTGGCGGCACTGGATCAGGGCAGGAAATTCTATCACTAAAGTTCCACATCACAATTTGCACACGGGTGGTGCTGCAGCCAAAAACTAGACTTTTGCAGGGATATGAAAGTTCCTATAATAAAGCGAAATTGTCATATCATTTGTAGAACATATATAAAAGAAGCACAAATATACCTTACAACGAATTAATAAAATAAAATTACGCATTTATGATCATCTTATAGACTTAAGCATCAACACACAACCAGATTACTGCTACATAGGACAAGAATAAACAGCATTGAGTGATTTGGAAAAAAGGGTCTTATACCCTCTTAAACTCATTGTGGAAGTCTTTAGGGAAAACGCTACATTAACAACTGCTGAAAGAACATTAAAGTTTATGACGCGCAAACTGCGTGAGTTAAACACAACGATATCTAATAAATTAGCCATGTCCTTGGTCAACTAATCGCATAGAGGCAAACGAATTTTACTGTTGTACTCCTAAAACCTTCGAAATCCTACAAAGTGTGGAGAAAATATGGCTTCTTCGAAAGACGATACATTTAATCTACCACCAAAAACAATATTATGCAGAGAAATTAAAAATAATGTTGAAAGATTGTTTAGCAACTGATTATGTCCTACAAAATCAGGAAAATTTCAGGATGATATCAAAAATTCAGAATCTGAAAATGGTGTCCATCATTGTGACTATGCATCATCATATTTGCTACTAACGGTGTCAACGAGCAACTGTCAACTTCGTCGGTGTTGTTATCTTTAAAAGGTGAGTTGGAACGCAGCAGTGTAAATCTGAAGACGTTGCAACATTCATGATCAACGCTGTAGAATATGTAATAAGAAAGTATTTAGCTTAATTTAAGAAAGGAGGATCGCACAGAAGATGTTTGGAATTTGCTGACGATTGTTTAAAACCAGTCACACCAACAAGCGTTGAGGCAGAACTGCTGGATATTTTTATTCTTTTTCTTCGCATCTTTATTATTAAAGATCGTGCCCGTCTTGAAGTGCTTTGCTAGAGCAGCTGATCAGCTACTTCCATGCTATACTATCTTCTGCTTGTCTCAGGGCTTCAGAGGTAGGGAGTCCCATGATGATCTTGACCGGATTAATTAATGATTAGGGAAAATAAAAAACCGAAATCTATACTTTCGTGTCGTTATAATACAAATTAAAATTAGGGCTAAGGGAGTAATTTTGTTGTTAGTTTATATTGAGTATGCAGCATTTCAAGAAAATACATTTCCATAGCTTCGGTATTGCGTTTTCGGTTTCAAATAAGAATTTTTGCGAGGAAATGACATTTCCCGGGATAAAAAGTATCTATATGTAATTAATCACAATCATCATGAAAAAAAGACAAACAAAGACACTTTCGCATTTATAATATTAGTTAAATTGGGATGAAAACTTGACCTGCCAGCAATATGCGGCGTTCATTAAACCAATCTCGATTAGAGTCAGTCAGGTACGGGACCCTATTACCCAGGTACGGAACATTTCATTATATTTTGATTAATTCTCGGATTTTATTTTGATTCCTAGAACTAACCGAGTAAATTTGATTGGTCATGTTTGCGGCTAGCTTCTAAAAAGAACGCCGCGATAGTTATCAGCGCACGCCAGCGTGCCGACCGCGATTCGCGGTCTCGTTACGCATTCGTGGACGCGTTTAAATATTTCGCCACGATCATATACAATAGGCGCTGCCACATCATAATCGCTCATTCTATCTATTGTCACTGCGGTCCTCACCCGTTTTCACCTGTCGCACTTGCAACATGCTAGTCACGTGTAGTTGCCACACGCCGGCTGTGACCAGCGGCGTGCGGTCGGATGGTCTACTACCAATAAAGCTCCATTTAATTGCGAGACGACTACCATCTCTCAGCAGCTAGACAGGAAGTGGCATATCGCATATACGTTAGAAAGAAATCGATCAAGTTGTACTTGCACAATTTGTGTTCTGTGCCGTAAGAACCCAATTAGCAGCGCTGCTCTCGACGCCGATGGCACCAGTGCCATACCACATCGCGTATGGAGCTGAATGGGGAATGTTTCGGCTAAGCTTTAACAATTTTGATAAACGTATAAGAACAAAGGAACAACTCCTTACATCGTGAGAAATATTTTTGTTGAAAATGTTTTTCCCTAAAACTAATGGTGTGCAGTGAGAAAAAAAAATAAACAATTAGATTGTTTATAATGTTTACTCGAGGTAGAATTTTTCCATCATGATAATTTGGGATCAATCTATACTTAATTCTTAATGATCATAATTTTTTTAACATTTTTTGTGGGATTATATTGGTGGAAACCATAGAGAACAATCATTTTTAAACATTTTTCTTTCGAAAAATGTTAAAAGAAATTCATATTTTCACTTGGCACCCTACACGATTCTCTTAAACAAATTGTATGTTTTATTTCCCAATTAATTTCCTGAAAATAATCCTCAGAATCAAAACTGTTCGCCAGAATCAAGCTTTCATAATTGAATCGCCAGAATTATACTTTCACACTTTTTTATTAACTGAATCAAACTTTCACGTCTATAATTAAGATACCACACTCGATCTTTGTGCTAAATTCAAGTTTTTATGTTGCATAGTTTCCGAGAAAACAGCTTGTGACAGATGGATACCGAAGTGATTCCATAAGTGTTCTGTTTTGGTAATGTTCCAGAAAACTAAAAATTAATTTTGGCTCCATGGGCGAAGCGATCAGACAGTTTGAAATTTTTATTTAAGTCAAGGATTTCTAGAATGGGTTCTTCGGAAGGTTACCATAAGAGTTACGCCAATTAGTTACATTGGCCATTGAACAAGCATCTGTAGTCTTGGCGATTAAGTTTAAGCACTTTTCATTAGTAACAGTGTTTAAGACAAATATTTATGGCGTATTTTCGCGACGAAATCCTTCGATGCGCTATAAAAAACTGAGAACTAAACTATCGGCACTCGTTGTCGCCTCAACCCGACGAATGTTCGTGACATAAGACAAACCCTTTGGCCACACCTATAAGCAAAAAGCTATAAAAAAACGAGATCTAAACTATCGGCATTCGTTGTCGCCTCAACCCCATGAATGTTCATGACATAAGACGAACCCTTTGGCCACACCTATTGGCAAAAAGCTATAAAAAAACGAGATCTAAACTATCGGCATTCGTTGTCGCCTCAACCCGACGAATGTTCGTGACATAAGACGAACCCTTTGGCCACACCTATTGGCAAAAAGCTATAAAAAACGAGATCTAAACTATCGGCATTCGTTGTCGCCTCAACCCGACGAATGTTCGTGACATAAGACGAACCCTTTGGCCACACCTATTGGCAAAAAGCTATAAAAAAACGAGATCTAAACTATCGGCATCTGTTGTCGTCCGAACCCGACGAATGTTCGTGACATAAGACGAACCCTTTGGCCACACCTATTGGCAAAAAGCGAATTTTCGTCGAAACACGATAATATGACCTTAAGTTAATTAGTCACTTCAAATGACACGACAAGTAAAACTTAAAAAAATGAAATTGTCAAATAAACATTAAATTTTAGTGCATCTACTACAAAACATACGGATTACAATGATATTTGAATAAGCCAAATGACATGTTTCTATGTCAAACGATTTCTAAGAAAATCGGCTGTGACAGACGTTGTGAGCGATTTACAAAACCTATCCAATGACATCCCACTCACATAATAAGTATGCCACAGTTCTATTCTATGTTGGTACATAAAGCACACTCAATCATGTCAATTTGTAAATAGTAAATACAATGTTAAAGACCAAAAAAAAATTAATAAAACAACAGCACAGACAATTACGAACCTAACGACGTTATGAGTCAGGAATAAATCAGATGAATTGAAAACGAAAGTCAGATACAAAATATTTCAATAATAATTCAATTAATAATTTTTTTTATTAAATTATACAAACATCAAAACGACGTTAATGCCATTATCATGTAAATTTAAGATATCTACAAATGAGTCCTCAAATGTAACAATATTGCCAATCAAAAGAGCAAATAATAAAAAAATTTTAAATATTAATTTTCAACCAATAAGAATATATTGTATTATTATAAAAAAAACGCATGCAACTACACATAACAGAAGTGAAATTTCTGAGGCGATCTAAACTAAGATTTGTAAATATATAGTAAGGAGTAAAACGTCAGAGAGAAAGAGAGAGAGTATACTACGTGTGAGCCCTAAATTCAATTAGCAGATTTTAATACTAAACTTTCAGAAAAATTAATGAAATATCATTACAAAACCGACGTAATCAATCATCTAAGAAAATATTTATATAAATTTATACAGAAAGCGGTTAATTAAAAAAATAGCCGTGATGCCAGTACCAGAACACAGCTAAATGCGGCTAAAGGAAGTCGGGATGTAGTGCTCTTGTTCTAAATTAAATTTACGACAACTAACGTTGGGGTTCATTGTGCATTTATAAATAAACTAAATATATACATTGTTAGTCTTGTAAAGGATAAGTATATAAGCAAAATTAGTAATAAATTAATAATAAATTTACGACAACTAAGGATAAAGTATATAAGCAACTAAGGATAAAGTATATAAGCAAAATTAATAATATATTTACGACAACAAAATTAGTAATAAATTTACGACAACTAACGTTGGGGTTCATTGTGCATTTATAAATAAACTAAATATATACGTTGTTAGTTTTGTAAAGGATAAGTATATAAGCAAAATTAGTAATAAATAAATCGATAAAATTTTGACAGTTTACTTTTGACACACATAACGTACGAGTATAAACTGCCAATAGGAGCGGTGACCGCCATTTTATTTGTTTTCGCGCATACGTACGTACACTTCTTGTCTTATTCTTTATGTATGTATGTATGTATGTATGTATATATATATAGATATATATATATATATACATATATATATATATATATATATATATATACATATATATATATATATATATATATATATATATATATATATATATATATATAATAAAAATGGACGAATTTTAATTAAATTTAACGGTTTTATTCTTTGAGAGATTTGGATAACATCTGCAATAGAAGTCATCAAGAATATTACTCAACACTACAAATATTCAATTAATTGACAGCGACCTCTGTTTTTTTCATAAACAATCATTATAAAAGTATACTTTTTATAATTTTCCACTAGATGGAGGTATTTATCACATTTTTTTAAATTATTTCTTTTTATTATAGAACGTATTTACATTTACATATTAGTAACTATAGCATTATTCAATATTTAACAGACTCTAGGACACTCTGATAGATGCACAGCACCAGGAAAACAGTTTGAAGACCATGAAATTTATAAAATATAAATTTTTCCATATGAATAGTGAGAAAAACGATTTTTGTCGTTTATCAGATCCCTTATCTGATAGCTTCGAACCCCTCTTTTGACATTCATTTATTTACGTAGGCCCTACTTAAGTGCATGGTTATGAGCTAGAGGAATCTACGAACGAAATAGTAACAATGATATACGATCTCGGTGGGATTATGGATAACAACCTTACATTGCACAATAATATAATTTAAACTTCTTAGAAATTCTACATGTTTCTTGCATTGGTGTACGATTTCGGTGTGACTATGGATAAAAGTCTTACACTGCACAGTAATATAATTTAAACTTCTTAGAAATTCTACACGTTTTTTGTATTAGTGTGCGATCTCGGTGTTATTATGGATAACAACCTTACATTGCACTATAATATAATTTAAACTTGTCAGAAATTCTGCATGTTTCTTGCATTGGTGTACGATCTCGGTGCGATTATGGATAACAACCTTACATTGCCCTATAATATAATTTAAACTTGTCAGAAATTCTGCATGTTTCTTGCATTGGTGTATGATCTCGGTGTGATTATGGATAATAACTTTACATTATACAATAATATAATTTAAATTTGTTAGAAATTCTGCATGTTTCTTGCATTGGTGGTGCGATTATGGATAACAACCTTACATTGCACTATAATATAATTTAAACTTGTTAGAAATTCTACATGTTTCTTGCATTGGTGGTGCGATTATGGATAACAACCTTACATTGCACAATAATATAATTTAAAATTTTTAGATATTCTGCATGTTTCTTGCATTTGCCATGAAATATTCTTATGACGTCCAATAATCTAGTTATCTAATCCTCGGCATTGTTGAAACGAATGCAATCATTTGATCTCTCTATGGAGCAATTCATGTCCTGATACCGGAGAAAATGAGAAAAAAATGTTATAAAATGTAAAAGGGAAAAAAATGTTATACAAAGTTTAATGTTATAAAATGTATGATTACTATTTTTTTTCATTCCCTTCGAATTTTATAACGAACAAGGTCGGAAGTATTTTCCTTCTAGTTCCCTTCCACTCCTTGGAAGTTTCAGGAAATAAATTAAGGGGTTGATTAAAGAACTTAGTAATTATATAGTTCTATACTTCTCCTCTTTATTCGAATGCGTATTTGACCTGCATTTTGTATACAGTTTGGGCGACGCAATGTGATCGTCTGCCACAGCTTCAAAAACTAAATAATCGGACACGCTTCGCGAACTTCAATACCGACATTGTCATGCTTTATGAGTTGTCACGGACTTAGCGCTTCACGGGCTTTAATACCAACATTGTCATACTGTTGATCTTATTTGTCAACCGTTTGAGATATCTCGGTAAAACAAAAACTGTGATGTGGAAGTCTATATAACATAGCTTCAAAAACTAAATAATCACACACGCTTCATGGACTTCAATACCAACATTGTCATACTGTTAATCTCGTCACGGACTTCACGCTTCACCGACTTCAGTACCAACATTGTCATACTGTTTATCTTGTTTGTCAATTGTTTGAAATATCTCAATGAAGTAGAAACCATGTTGTGGCAAGGATTATTGTCTATAATCTGTATTATGTATTTAGTATATTGTCTATAATATGTATAACATTCGTGTTATTTTAGTAGTTTTCGTACTAATTCTTTAACGCATAGCCATTGCCTAAATTAATTAAAAATAAACTGTTAACAAACAACGACAGTGGTTCTATTGTTGTCAAAATGAATAGCTTTTTCCCTCTTATCGGGGTTTACATTAGTTTCTCCGATTATCCTGTCGAGCCTGTGAGCATCACGGATCAATATGGTACATCTGTGGATGAACGTTATAATAAGACACAATCTGCACTTCGTTTTATCTCGCTAGTTTAAAGAATTTCGTAGAAAGTACATTTACAATCTATTATGAATAATAACCTAACTTTTCATAAAATAATACAAATCTTCTCATTTGTCTGATTGACGATTTAAAAAGAAAACTTTTAAAGAGTTTATTTTTGCACTTTCTCTATTTCTATATATCTAAGATTGCTATTTTTATTCTTATAACATCTGAGCCCAATACTATATGGACTTTTGCCAGTCTCCTTTGGATGGTAGGTGTCTTTTATGAACCGCTATACATCCGCTATATATATATATATATATATATATATATATATATATATACATATATATATATATATATATATATATATATATATATATATATATTAGAGGTGGCACTCTATACATGTAACTGAGGGATGAAATAATTGTTCCAAAATAAGTTTTTTATTTAATTTAATAGTTGGTGAGATATGCGCTTCTATAAACTTAAAGTGTGCCCCTTCCCTACCCCTTCTAACTTTTCAAGTAACGTGTGTAAAATTCTGAAAAAAAAAACTTAATATAGTAGAACATATAATAACTTTTCAATGAAAATTGTTTTGTATAAGATATGTTGTGCAGTTTTTGAAATATGGGGTATTTTCGGTACCGAACACAGCAATAACTATGTTTTTCACAGTTTGATGCTATGAAACCCTTAATGCGTAAGTCCGACTCGCACTTGGCCGATTTTATGCTACTAATTCAAGTTACACTAATCTTATTCTGAGAATAGTTATAACGTTCAAACGGTTGGTATAGTAAAAGAATTAATTACTAGATACTAAAAACTCACTCAAAACGATAATTATAACTATAACTGGGATAGAATAACTATTCCGAAATTATTTAAGAAATGACACGTAAAATATGAGGTTGTGTCTATGATTCTGAATACAAATTAGATCTATCACACAAGATGGCGTCTTTAGAGCAACATTAAAATTTATATTATTTTTACGTGTGTCCGTTCTTGTTGAATTTTTCTCTTGTTTTCCAGTTATAAATGAGCATGAGATACCGGATAAAACATGAGCTACGTATGAAAATATCAATAAAACAGCATGAAGCCAAATAATGGGTAATTTAAGATATCGCAATAAAATTTTGTGAAAAATGTCACAATTCCCCTTAAAATATTCTAACAATAAATGAGAATATTACATGAATTTTATTTAAATTAAAAATTATCATCGTTTGTAAAACCAAAAATGCACGCTTTGCCTTTTTTATTGTTCACTGAATAAAATTATAAAAAAACAAAACAAAAAATAATAATGAAAAATAGCGAATGGAGGGCCAAGAAGACCTGCACAAAGCGGAAAAGGTGAAAGCTGCCGAGCAATATATATATATATATATATATATATATATATATATATACATATACATATATACATATATACATATACATATATACATATACATATATACATATACATATATATACATATACATATATATACATATATACACATATATACATACATACACATATATACATACACACACATATATACATACACACATATATATATATATATATATATATATATATATATACACATTTCTATTCATTGTGATTTTCATATTTTATAGTCATTGTGAAAATATATAGGCGTCTATTTTGATAAGTAACCAATCGATAGACAAATAATAACCAAAGTTTGTTGACAATTGCCATTTGTAGCCTCATACATACACAAGAGGTACATACGTACATAGTACCACTTTTCAAGGCAAATTTAGATCATAACAAATATTTATAAGTATTCAAAAAATATATAATTTTTTAGATGAAGGTCTTGTCTTTCCAAAAAGTTACATTAAAAATGGATTACTTGTAAAATTACCCGAGTTATAATTATTTCTCTCGCCAAAACTCTAGGCTGGGACGCTAGTTGATAACAAAGCGATACCCGTGGGGTGTGTAATATATCACAATTTTACCTTTCCACAACAACTCTACCTTTACAAATAGCAATAAAAAAAATACAGCAACTGATATTAAGCACCTAACGCTTTTTATTTCTAAATTAAATTTATTTTTGGAGTTTACTCCTCAAGAATCGATTTTCATATATAGCGCCCGGTATGAAGTTTGTACGAGAAGTAAAATCAGAAGTTCAGAGCGTTAAAAAAAGTGTAATAGTTTGTAAGTTTGAATGTAGGAGGTAATCTCCGAAACTACTCATCCGATTTAAAAAATTCTTTCTTCAATATTTAGAAAAGAACTTTAGGATGGATATAAACTGTATATTATCCCGTTTAAAACAATCATGTCTTATAAAAAGTTAAGTTTTGCAAGTTTGGATGTATAGGATGTAATCTCTGAAACTACTCATTCGATTTCAAAAATGCTTTCATCAATATTTAGAAAGGACCTTCAGAATGGACATATGTTGTATATTATCCCGTTAAAAAAATTTCATATCTTATAAAAAGTTATGTTTTGTAAGTTTGGATGTAGGAGATAATGTCCGAAACTACTCATCCGATTTTAAAAATTCTGTCATCAATATTTAGAAAGGACCTTCAGGATGGACAAATAGTTTATATCATCCCGTTAAAAAAAAATTTCATGGAGACAAGTTTTGCAACGTAAGTCCACGAAAAATAGTCGAGCGAATGCGTTTCTTATGAACGCTGCCTCAATGGTAAGAAATATATTGATAGACGATATTGATATTTATATACAGTGTTACCTATTTTATAAATTCCAAGACAATTACAATTAAGAAGTAAACTCCAGTGGCGCGTTGGAGCTGACACGCACAGTATTTTTTTGTCATCAGAGACTTCGCTCTCGACCAAAATTTTTATATCTAAAAACGTTTCATTTTTTTAGTTCACACAGCTACAGAAACGTGTTATTTTTGGTTGTTTTTCAAACTATAATTTTATTAATTATAATATAGAGCAGGTACACGGACGTCACACTATGGCATCCGGCTTACCATGTTGGTTGTAATACTTCACATACCAATATAGTGATAGCTGATAATAAAATAAATAAAACCAACCGAAAGGTCGATACTTACCTTTGAGACTAACATCCCAATAAATATTTGTTTGTTTTATTTTTGGATGACATTTGGTTATTTCTTTATGTCCTTTTTAGTACAAAAACCATCTTTACACACCAACAACGATGCCTTTGTCTATTGCGAACGCGGACCGCAATGCCTTCGGTTTGGATTCGCGAAATTTAACCGCCGTCTTCAAAAACAGACGCGTCGGTTCCTGCATCATGCGGCATTCTAAGGTCGAAAGCCCGTCGACCTTAGACAAGGTGAGCGACTGCCAGAACTACACGGCAGGTCTGGGGAATCGCAGCGGACCTCCAACACGGATGACCTACCTTTAATGATAATAACGTTCCGTTTTTTCGTCATTTTTTTTTCGTTGACTAATTTAAAAACGATTTGTACGTCATAAGTGTAATTGATACGTAGCAAACCGTAACTACAATATTATGGTTACCTGCAGAAGGTCAGAATTATTGTTGGAATTCGTGACTAACATACAGGGAACATATACTAAATTTTGTCCCACAAAATTGTCCTAATTTGTGGTCAAACCACCCACTTGTCACCTTTCACGTATCCTGTTCTTCGATCGGTCAGTAAGAGTTTTTTTTACGATAGGACTGTTTGAGGTTCATAAGACCCTCAAGCGACCGCAAAAGTTAGCAGGTGGTTCAATCCGCGGTCACATAATAACTACAAAACAACTGCAAATATACGTAGTTTCTACCTGATTTGGAAGAAACATAACTACAAAATAACTACAACTATACGTAGTTTCTACCTAATTTTGAAGGTGGCACAAGTCAATTACCACCAAATTCCACAAGTCAATCACCATGGTGTTAATCACCATCATATGCCACGTAGGTTAGCGTTTATTGTGTACATCCACTTGTACAGTGAAGCGTGGCGCAACTATCATGTTATCGCGTTGGTACGCTATATATCACACTGGCGCGCCAAGTTGCTAGTGACTTCGGAATGGTTTTTTGACAGAAATCGCTCACAATGTAAAGTGTGATTCATTGAATCTATTCAATAAATGATCCATCTACACGATTGTAATCAACATATCTATACATTGGTATATACGATTATAATCCTATAGATTTGTATAATATCCATTATCTTTGACTTGTTCATTTCCATAATGGGTGGATATAGGAATGCCATATTCTACATAAATAATATTTCTCATATTAACATTTGCCGATTCCTCCTAGATGACACTTTTTTTTAGAAATAGCCGTAACGTCACAGTAAAATTGGCTTTAGTATGAAGTGACGTCATTTGTCACGTTGTGTGTTGTTTGGTCGTTATCCTATCATTTGACTTATCGTTTGTAGGAGTATAGTAAGAAAAAAAATGTTGGTATTTAAACCTGGACAAGGTTTAAATACCAACATCTGTTTTCTTACTATTATCTTAGTATAAGTCGCCTCAATTTAGAGCTTAGTGCCAAGGCGTCGAGCAAGTTAATAAGAAATAAAAAACGTTTGCAGTACAGACGAATGTTCACAACATTCGTAAAATGATTAAAATAGACGAACAACACCGATGATTAAAATAGACGAACAAACAAAATGGATAAACAATTACAAATATGATGAATATAGAATGACGAATACAATGAATTCGAAATGAAATAAATGTAATGAATACAAAATTACAAATACAATGAATACAAAATTTAAAAAATTGTAATGAATACAAAATTTAAAAAAAATGTAATGAATACAAAATTACAAATATAGGAAACACAAACTGACAAATACGATAATGATTAAAAATAGAGGAAATAGTAAGCCGACCGTGAATCATCTAAATACTCCACAATCTTGCCGCTAAATTCACGAACCGAACAGGAGAACAAATCAAGACGGGCATTGGTCTACTAGTTACCCAAAATCAAGCGCGCGGGTAATCGGGGTCAAGCAAATTAAACGCGCAGGCAATAGGGATTGGGCAAATAAAGCGCACGGACAGTGGGAGATCAAGCAAATTAAACGCGCAGGCTATTGGGATTGAGCAAATAAAGTGCACGGACAATGGGAGATCTAGCAAATTCAACGCGCAGGCTATTGAGATTGGGCAAATAAAGCGCACGGACAGTGGGAGATCAAGCAAATCAAACGCGCAGGCTATTGGGATTGAGCAAATAAAGTGCACGGACAATGGGAGATCTAGCAAATTCAACGCGCAGGCTATTGGGATTGAGCAAATAAAGCGCACGGATAGTGGGAGATCAAGCAAATTAAACGCGCAGGCACTACGATATCAAGCAAATTAAGTGCACGGGGGCAATTGGAGATCAAATAAGTTAAACGCGTGGGTAATCGAAGATCAAACAAATTAAGTGCGCGAGTCATCGGAGATCAAGGAAATTAAGCCCGCGGACGAACGAGATCAAGCAAATTTAACGCGCAGGCAATACATAAAGTAAATTAAGTGAGGGGAGGGGGTAATCGGAGATCAAGTAAATTAAGCGTACGGGTAATGGATGGCCAATCAAATTAAGTCCGCGGGTAATCGGAGATCAAGAAAATTAAGCGCTCGTGTAATGGAAATCGACCAAATTAATCGCGAAAAAAAAATTAATCGGACATCTAACAAATTAAACGCACGCGTAATATGATATCAACTAAATTAAGTGCGCTGGCAATCGGAGATGAAGTAAATTAGGCGCGCAGGTAATCAAATATCAAGTAAATGAAGTGCGCGGGTAATCGGATATCAAGCAAATTAAGCACGCGGGCAATCGGTGATTCAGCAAATTAAGCGCGCAGACAATCAGAGAACGAGCAAATTAAGCCGCGCAGGCAACTGGATATCGAGCAATTTAAACGCGCGCGCAAACGGAATCAAGCAAATTAAGCAGACGGGATTAAGCAAATTAAGCGTGCGGGATTACGCGAGCTGGGATCGAGCAAAATTAAGCCCGCGCAATCAGCATCAAGCAAATTAAGCACACGGGTTTAAGCAAATTAAGTGAGCAGGCAATTGGAAATTAAGCAAATTAAGCGCACGGGAAAACGGAGATCAATTGAGAATCAATAAATTTACCGGTGCGGGATCAAGCAATTAAACGTGCGGGAATTCGGGAATCAGGCAAATTAAGCACGAATACAATCAGGTATAGCGAAACGAACGTCGGTACGCACATGCGGATTATAAAATAGTTGGTGTCTTCGTATTCGTACATAACGATCCGGCTCGAAATATAAATCCAAACACTTATGGGATGTCAATGTAACTAATTAACAACGTGGGATTTGTAACCATTTAACATTTAACCAATTAACAACGTAGGATTTGTAACCAATTAACAACGTTCGATTTGTAACCAATTAACAACGTAGGATTTGTAACCAATTACCAACGTTCGATTTGTAACCAATTAACATTTAACTAATTAACTACGTAGGATTTGTAACCAATTAACAACGTACGATTTGTAAACAATTAACATTTCACCAATTAACAATGTAGAATTTGTAACCAATTAACATTTAACCAATTGACAACGTAGGATTTGTAACCAATTAAAATTTAACCAATTAACAACGTAGGATTTGTAACCAATTAACAAGGTAGGATTTGTAACCAATTAACATTTAACCAATTAACAACGTAGGATTAAGTATAATTCTGTTTTTATGGAGAGTGAAATCCAATAATTTCCCAAACTAAAAGAGAGGAGTACATGTATGGAAAGTAAACAAGATACTATATTTGTTCTAACTTTCAAACACACCTTTAATATCAGACATGTCTGAAAGAAACTCCACTATTCTCATTTATCACAAATTTCTGTCCTACATATTGTCATGCGTGCTTAGACATAAACAAATATGCAAAATATGATGGTACATGCCAAAAGTGCTCACATCGCATTACTTGTTAAATAAACAATTGTAAGAAAAAGTATAAAAGTTAAAAAGAGCAGGTAGAAGGGTGAAGTGGCAAAACAGAACGCGGGTTGGCGACAGTCGCCGAGCACGAAAATGGTTCTTTTCCGTAGAAAATTGTCCATAAAAATTAAGCCATTGGATAAATGATTATGAAAATCAAAACGTTTTTACAGTGATAGTTAGCCAATCGGTAGATAAAATAATCATCAAAATCGGTCAAGAATGGCGGTCTGTCCTCACACGAACGTCCAGACCAACGGACAGAAACGTATATATATATATATATATATATATATATATATATATATATATGTATATGTATATGTATATGTATATGTGTGTATGTATATGTATATGTATATATATATATATATATGTACATATATATATATGTATATATATATATATGTATATATATATATATATATGTATATATATATAAATATATATGTATATGTATATATATGTATATATATATACATATACATATATATATATATATACATATATATATATATATATATATATATATATAAATATAATGTATATATATATATATATATGTGTGTGTGACCTACTATGTATCCAAACTATGAATCCTCGTAGTTTCGCCAAGTCCGTCAAATGCCAGTCCGTTTGTATGTCATAGCCGTTTTACTCACAGACTATTTTTGCTAAAAAGCCGCAAATAAAAAATAGTTATCGATGTTTTTTTACATCTACAAAGTTATGAAATAAATTTAACAAAAAGTTCTCGGGGTTACTTACATTTAAAGTGGGGGTGAATTTTTCGGATATTCTATAATTCTGAATATAAATAAGTTTGAAAAATACTACTATTGCTAGAGATATTTAGAATCGGCGCGGAGTCGACGCTTCTCTTTTTCTCTCACATGCATGCGTAACAAAACCCACACAGACAAGTAGACACGGTACAGGCGCCGAGTGAAATGTACCATTTAATAATAATAATAGAGCCACATTCCTTGTTGAGGATCATCATCATCATCATCATCATCACATATATTAATACGCTAAGGTTAAGTTTTTATAAAAAACCTCACAACTAATCCACATAAATTATATATCATTTTATAGATAATTGCTTGCTCTACCGGCATCCACAACTAAAAAATTTATTATTGCTATTGTTTTTGCAAATTAATTAATTATTAAAATTATATACACAAAACAGCAATGCTGCCATCTAACGGCTCAACGTCAATACGATTGACGGTCGGTAAAATTTTTGTTTAATTTCAAATCCACTCACGTATAAATAAAGTGGCGCTTTAGCTCAATGCTTTTGATACTTGCGCCTCTATATGTCAATTTTAGTAAAATATTTGTTTAATCTGTCATCTGAGCTTCATAATGGAATAAATAATGCGAAGACTTCGCACGGGTCACGCTAGTTATTTATTATACCTTCAATTTCCATGATCAAATTCTAACGAAATTTTTGACACTGGGGGTACAACATTCGAAAAAAGAAGAATCCCATAAATTGGTTTATAAGTAGCGGAGATATGACGTAAAACAGGCAAAAAATACTTCTTACCTATATATTTACTTGTGTATACTTATACGTACCTACCTATTTACTTTTTTTCTTATATCAAGACAAGTGAAACAAGTCCAGACCAAACTTTGTTTCTCGCCACCCAAGAGTTCCTGTCACCGCTTTCTAGCTCCATCATTGTATCCTAATTTTGCTAAACAGCAGATTTATGTTGCTTTTAGTCGTGTCAAAACGTTATTATTAGATTATCATTAATTATTATTAAGGTTTTATTATTATATTATCATTAATTATTATTAAAGTTTTATTATTAGATTATCATTAATTATTATTAAGGTTTTATTATTAGATTATCATTAATTATTATTAAAGTTTTATTATTAGATTATCATTAATTATTATTAAGGTTTTATTATTAGATTATCATTAATTATTATTAAAGTTTTATTATTAGATTATCATTAATTATTATTAAAGTTTTATTATTAGATTATCATTAATTATTATTAAGGTTTTATTATTAGATTATCATTAATTATTATTAAAGTTTTATTATTAGATTATCATTAATTATTATTAAAGTTTTATTATTAGATTATCATTAATTATTATTAAGGTTTTATTATTATATAATCATTAATTATTATTAAAGTTTTATTATTATATTATCATTAATTATTATTAAAGTTTTATTATTAGATTATCATTAATTATTATTAAAGTTTTATTATTAGATTATCATTAATTATTATTAAAGTTTTATTATTAGATTATCATTAATTATTATTAAAGTTTTATTATTAGATTATCATTAATTATTATTAAAGTTTTATTATTAGATTATCATTAATTATTATTAAAGTTTTATTATTAGATTATCATTAATTATTATTAAGGTTTTATTATTATATTATCATTAATTATTATTAAAGTTTTATTATTAGATTATCATTAATTATTATTAAAGTTTTATTATTAGATTATCATTAATTATTATTAAGGTTTTATTATTATATTATCATTAATTATTATTAAAGTTTTATTATTAGATTATCATTAATTATTATTAAAGTTTTATTATTAGATTATCATTAATTATTATTAAAGTTTTATTATTAGATTATCATTAATTATTATTAAAGTTTTATTATTAGATTATCATTAATTATTATTAAAGTTTTATTATTAGATTATCATTAATTATTATTAAGGTTTTATTATTATATAATCATTAATTATTATTAAAGTTTTATTATTATATTATCATTAATTATTATTAAAGTTTTATTATTAGATTATCATTAATTATTATTAAAGTTTTATTATTAGATTATCATTAATTATTATTAAAGTTTTATTATTAGATTATCATTAATTATTATTAAAGTTTTATTATTAGATTATCATTAATTATTATTAAAGTTTTATTATTAGATTATCATTAATTATTATTAAAGTTTTATTATTAGATTATCATTAATTATTATTAAGGTTTTATTATTATATTATCATTAATTATTATTAAAGTTTTATTATTAGATTATCATTAATTATTATTAAAGTTTTATTATTAGATTATCATTAATTATTATTAAGGTTTTATTATTATATTATCATTAATTATTATTAAAGTTTTATTATTAGATTATCATTAATTATTATTAAAGTTTTATTATTAGATTATCATTAATTATTATTAAAGTTTTATTATTAGATTATCATTAATTATTATTAAAGTTTTATTATTATATTATCATTAATTATTATTAAAGTTTTATTATTATATTATCATTAATTATTATTAAAGTTTTATTATTAGATTATCATTAATTATTATTAAAGTTTTATTATTAGATTATCATTAATTATTATTAAGGTTTTATTATTATATTATCATTAATTATTATTAAAGTTTTATTATTAGATTATCATTAATTATTATTAAAGTTTTATTATTAGATTATCATTAATTATTATTAAAGTTTTATTATTAGATTATCATTAATTATTATTAAAGTTTTATTATTATATTATCATTAATTATTATTAAAGTTTTATTATTAGATTATCATTAATTATTATTAAAGTTTTATTATTAGATTATCATTAATTATTATTAAAGTTTTATTATTAGATTATCATTAATTATTATTAAAGTTTTATTATTAGATTATCATTAATTATTATTAAGGTTTTATTATTATATAATCATTAATTATTATTAAAGTTTTATTATTAGATTATCATTAATTATTATTAAAGTTTTATTATTAGATTATCATTAATTATTATTAAGGTTTTATTATTATATTATCATTAATTATTATTAAAGTTTTATTATTAGATTATCATTAATTATTATTAAAGTTTTATTATTAGATTATCATTAATTATTATTAAAGTTTTATTATTATATTATCATTAATTATTATTAAAGTTTTATTATTATATTATCATTAATTATTATTAAAGTTTTATTATTAGATTATCATTAATTATTATTAAAGTTTTATTATTATATTATCATTAATTATTATTAAAGTTTTATTATTAGATTATCATTAATTATTATTAAAGTTTTATTATTAGATTATCATTAATTATTATTAAAGTTTTATTATTAGATTATCATTAATTATTATTAAAGTTTTATTATTAGATTATCATTAATTATTATTAAGGTTTTATTATTATATAATCATTAATTATTATTAAAGTTTTATTATTAGATTATCATTAATTATTATTAAAGTTTTATTATTAGATTATCATTAATTATTATTAAGGTTTTATTATTATATTATCATTAATTATTATTAAAGTTTTATTATTAGATTATCATTAATTATTATTAAAGTTTTATTATTAGATTATCATTAATTATTATTAAAGTTTTATTATTATATTATCATTAATTATTATTAAAGTTTTATTATTATATTATCATTAATTATTATTAAAGTTTTATTATTAGATTATCATTAATTATTATTAAGGTTTTATTATTATATTATCATTAATTATTATTAAAGTTTTATTATTATATTATCATTAATTATTATTAAAGTTTTATTATTATATTATCATTAATTATTATTAAAGTTTTATTATTAGATTATCATTAATTATTATTAAAGTTTTATTATTAGATTATCATTAATTATTATTAAAGTTTTATTATTATATTATCATTAATTATTATTAAAGTTTTATTATTATATTATCATTAATTATTATTAAAGTTTTATTATTAGATTATCATTAATTATTATTAAAGTTTTATTATTATATTATCATTAATTATTATTAAGGTTTTATTATTAGATTATCATTAATAAACCTATATCAATCATGACCCCTGTGCTGTAGAGTGTTGAGAAATTGTATGGTGTATTTTTAATTTCCATTGTCAAATTCTAACCAAATTTTCATGGTTCTACGCTTGTTTTTATATTATATTATTTTATGTATATTATATATATATATATATATATATATATATATATATATATATATATATATATAAACATGTACTAACGCTAAGTAAAGTAAATGGTACAATACAGGGTTCAATGCCGTTACATTCGTTAGACTATGTGTATATAACCATGTACTATCATATGTTTATGTTATTAAATAGTGCAATAATGCTAAAAGCTCTGTGAAGGCTGAACGAAACATCCCCTCGTGTTACATTTTATACATGTTTTTATGATGGGTAACATCTACATTACGAAGTTTTCGCACACAGTTAGGTTAGGTTAGGTCACAAGCACATTTAACAGTTTATACATTTTAGGGTACATATAATTTCTTTGAAACTATTACAAATTAATTATTATGTTTCACAATGTAAATGAGTTGCCAAGTACACCATTCCCAAGCGTAATAAAAATACTTGGTCGTCCATATTCCTTTGACTTATTAATCCCAATTAGCAAAAATAATTTCGATTTGAAGTACATACTAAAAGCCGTTGGTTCCAGATTTTTGCAGTATGTGCTTTAAAAAGTAAAGACAGGACACTGAGCAATGGATTTCAGGCTCGTAATTCATGGAGGGGACATCGTATCAAAAACATGTCCAGCACATGTAGAACTCATACTACGAGAACTTCCTAGACATTTAGGAATCATGAACATTTAAGTATACAAAGTATTTATAATTAAACTATTCACACACACACACACACACACACATATATATATATATATATATATATATATATATATATATATATATATATATATATATATATATATATATATATATATATATATATATATATATATATATATATATATATATATATATATATATATATATATATATATACATATATATATATATATATATATATATATATATATATATATAAATTTTTCACAATATAAATATATTGCTTACTGTATTTTTCAAATGCGTAAAAGAAACTACTCATAAAAATACATAACAGGGTAGCTGACACATAGTAAATTTTGATATTTTTTATACAATATCGTAAAATATAAGTCAATTAAAAACCGTTGTTGAAAAAAAACTCAAAAATTTATTGAAAAGTAAGCCAGTTATAGGCTTCTAAATTTGAAGATACGAAGAGAGTTGTGTATATCGCTGTCTCTTTTCCTCTCGTAGAATAAAATATGCAATATTAAAAATGACCTCACAACACAGTATTGCCGTCCTGTCTAAAGATTAAATTTAAACTTTTATAACTCAGTGAATTTTTAAGATTAGTAAAAAATGTTTTCACTTTTCGTCAGCTTGTACCTTGAAATTATGATTAACGAAATGGAAAACATTTAGTCAAATTCTCAATTATTAAAAATAACTAGATTTTTGTTTTTTTCCCTTTACATGCTCTATGAGACCTCCCATTATGCCGACCTTCAAGATTGTAAGTTGATCTGAAGTATCTGAGTAACACTATTGTGTGAACACATCTTGAAAGGGTCACATCTTTTTGTTGCCTGAACCAAAAAACCTTGAAATTTTATAGACCTTAGCATACGATATTAATTTCAACTTGATATCTCAAACCATTTCTGAGAAAAAATACCTTGAGAGACAGATGGACGGGCGGACTGACAGACAAGCAAGTGATCCTATAAGAGATCCTTTTTTTAGACATTTTCGAATGCGTTTTAAAAAACGTCTTTAATGACATCACGCTGTATAAGATGCGAAAAACAAAACTAAATTTCACGTCCGACGTATTGAGATCAGTTAGTTGCATGAAAAACAAAATTCCATTTCTGTTTATTACCATATATTCATGTAATTCCCCTAACACCCATATGCACCACACACGGTCAGGAGTCTCAGTCAAATTTACTGAAAGTTAAAAACATATTTTGTCTGAATACTTTACGGATTGGACCGTGCAATAGGGCACGATCGGTAAAGTAGACTCTTGTTCCGACTCAACTGACAGTTAATGAGAAAGGGAAATACATTGTTAACTGTCAATAAGTCTAACTGACAGTCTTGACCATGTGTGGCGCATATGGGAGTAAGACTTTCCATAAAATTAATGCTCTTATACTGACAGGCCGATGATGCTGTAATATACGGACGGACAGAGGCAAATAACAAAATAATGAGTCAGTTTTCGCTCAAAAAATGTTGCATAATCGAAGACCTCACAAAAAATTAAAATCAGCCCTTTATGTAGTTTGACATTGTCAACTACTAAAAAAATATTTATAGTGTCCTAAATGGGCCGAGAAGGGGTAGAAATTTTTTTTTAAAAATGACTGTGTTAATTGATTCCTAGAAAGAAAAAAGTATTTGTACATCATCAACTCTCCTAACTCCAACGTGAAATTCCAACATTGAACATTCGTGAATTCAACGCGAGACTCCGACGAATATGCACAATGATGAATGAAAAATAGCCTCTATGATAAATAAAGAATAGCCTTAATGAAAAATGATGAACAACACCAGTGACAAATGAAGAATATTCTCATTGACAAACGAAGAACAGCTTGACTAACAAATGATAAATATCCTCAATGAGAAATGAAAAATAGCCTCAATGGCAAATGAAGAATTGTCTGAATGACAAATGAAGAAGCCTCAATGACAAATGAAAGCAATATTAGTGACAAATGAAGACTAGCTTCAAAGACAAATGAAGAATTACCTTAATGACAAATGAAGAACGGTCTCGATGATAAATAGCCTCTATGATAAATGAGGAATAGCCTTAATGGCAAATGACGAATAGACTCAATGACAAATAAAAAATAGTTTTTATGACAAATGAAGAAGAACTTCTATGACAAAGGACTAATAGCCTAAATAGAAGTGAAGAACAATCTCAATTGATGAATGACAGCCTCAGTGACAAATGAAAAATAGGCTTAATGACAAATGAATAGGCTTAATGACAAATGAATAGGCTTAATGACAAATGAGGAATAGCCTCAATAGCAAATTAAGTATATCATCAATGACATACATTTGCAATGACGAATGAAGAATGCCTCAATGACGCATGAAGAGTACCTCAATGAAAAATGAAGGATAGGCTCAGTAATAAATGAAGAATAACCCCAATGACAAATAAAGAATAGCCAGAATGACAAAGCCTGATGAATAAAGCCTCAATGGCAAATGAAGGAGAACCCCAATAACAAATGAAGTATAATCTAACAAAGCATGGCCTTAGAGGCAAATTAAGAATAGCTTTAATGACAAATGATAAAATAGCCTCAATGACAAATGAAGAATAATCTCAATGACAACTGAATAATAATACATCCTCAATAAAAATTAACGAAGGGCCTCATCGGCGAATAAAGGATCCTCAGTGAAAAATCTTTGACTCTAAATGTGAATTAATTCATCATTTTCCAAGATGTCGTCCTCTAACGATCCTTGCACATGCGCCACAACAGTAGTGCCGCGATCCAGTCAGCATCTTAGAATACGGCTGACAAAATTGACTAATTAATTCTGCCAAGCCGTTTAGCGTTCGACCAGAATCTATTTACCCAGCTCAGATGGTACACAGCATGACATCATATTACTTACGTGCCTGTATTGTTTGAAAGTGTCATTTGTTACCGTTTCAATGCTCTATTAGCATCTGAATATGAGCTACGGAGGATTCACTCAAGTCATAAGTTAACGCAAACAAGGTCTCCGTATACAACGTATGAACGTATTTGAAAATATGTAGATGACAAAAGCATTACGCGTCGTGTCTTGTGACATTTCTTAGCTCTAGAATTTTGCGTCAAAAAGATTTCTGTATATTGTTTCATCAAATTAACATACTAAGCCTTGTGTATATGTAATAAAAGCGTGACACGTAAAACCGTAAACAAGAAACCATTATTTTTTGTTAACCAAATTTTAATTATGCGTTAATAAACTGGATTGTGTAACTTCATACTCAATTGCGAAACTATAGCTAGTAACGCGCGGTAGTTTCTGGGTGATGTTGCCGGTCAACATTGTACTAACCCCAAACAGGTTTTAAGTTGAGACTAGAAACCATCTTTCAGATATGACCCGTCAAAATGGTCGAACATAACTTACGTGTTGTACAATTCTAGAAAGTTGAACTGGAAACCGTTAGCTAAGATAACGACATCAATGAACGATCTACCCACATATTATTTAAAACTTATTTCGTTATTCAACTTTAATAGTGTTTGAGTATTTTTTTTGTTTCATAAATCATAATTCCAAGGTACAAGCTGACGAAGATTGGAAGCGTTTTTGACAAATCTAAAAATTTTGACCGAGTTATAACGGTTTACATTTAGTTAAGATTTAATAAGTTTAGACAAAGACGGCAATAATGAGTCGTGACGTCATTTTAGTATTACCCATTGTATTCAACGAAAGCAAAAGAGATGGCGATAAATACTCAATCCCTACAATTAAACTTAAAAGTTCATAACTCGCTTATTTTTGTACCAATCTTTCCAATGTTTACTGCTGATTTGTAATTAACATATATTTTAACGATATTTAGCAATAGAGGAGTCCGGCGAATAGCCATAGTTAATTGGACCAACTTCACAATGGACAACAATGAAAATGGAGATATTATGACCATTGTGATCCACTAACCAATTAATGACCTTGTTGGATATGGGATAAAAATGATATTTAACAATAAAATCACAGCGTACGAGTGTAAAGGGAATGATAGTTTTGACACATCATTGAATAACAGGTTATTAAATAACAGTTTTCTATATTTTTTAGTCTTGTAACCCAGACTTTTTATTAAATAACAGTTTTCTATATTTTTTGTCTTGTTACCCGGATTTTTGGCCTCATTAATAATTAATTACGATTTCAATGCACTAAAATAAAATAATTTACTAGTTAAATAATATTACGTTAAAATAAAAGTAATTCTTTTTCAATTAATGTTTCTTTTAAAAAAAATCAAATATTTTTTTATTGTTTAAAGCTCGAAAATTGATATAAATATATCATCAATGGTCATATGGCAATACCGTGGTTTACAGGAAACGTTTTCGATACATTTATGAAGCAGTTGTTAGCTGAAATTTCATTTTTTAAAGTAAATATTTTTAAATATATTTTCATTATCCAATGTGTTTGAAGCACGCAGAAATATTACAAATATTATCAACCTGTCAAAAAATGGGCTTTTTCCTGGTGTACCAATCAATTCTGTCCGCTCCGGTGTGAACAGTGGCCACTTTTGTCAATGTCACTTAACTCCGGTGTGAACAGTGGCCACTTTTGTCAATGTCACTTAACTCCGGTGTGAACAGTGGCCACTTTTGTCAATGTCATTTAGCTCTGGTGTGAACAGTGGCCACTTCTATCAATGTTATTTAGCTCCGGTGTAAACAGTGGCAATTTTTGTCAATGTCATTTAGCTCTGGTATGAACAGTGGCCACTTTTGTCAATGTCATTTAGCTCCGGCGTGAACAGTGGCCACTTTTATCAATGTCATTCAGGCAACTACCCGAATTGAGAAAATATTACAAGTGCATTAAAATAAAACTTTATTCAAACCTACATTTCCATTTTGAGGTGACACAAAAACTGATGTTGAGTTTCTTGCTTTCGCATTGCCAAAATAGATCAGCCATATCGAATTTCGGATATTGGTCAAAAATTTTAAAACGTGAGTTATAATTTGAAAAACCTAGAATCTTTACATCATTGGAACATTCCTATGGTCACTTTAAATTTTTTTCATATTAACTTCTTATTATAAGGTAACATTCAAATCACAATTGAACCAAAAACGTTTGGTCACCCAAACAGTGGATTTTTAGTTACTTTTCAATTCCAAAGAGCATAGCAAGAAGTGACAGATATTTTTTATTTTTATTTTACTTTGAGCCCATTTACAATTAGCTATTGAGCTATAAGCATATCCTTTCTGTAGTTTGATATCTTGCAATATTTGTATGCCCAATAGAATTTTCTTTTAAGGTAGCCGGGTTTCTCTTCGTTACCTACATTCAGTTCCCCAATTCTAGCAATTCATATCTCTTTAGCTTATTTTTGTCATTAGTGTTGTCTACAAGTTATACAACCCATGGATTCTGATATACAACAAGTTTCTTCAAGTACTTTGCGCTAAGGGTTAAGATCTCTTCCTTGATTGTTTGCATGCCAAGATAATCATGTGCATTTTGTAATAATAGGACTGCGTTATTATTAAACTTTTACAGAATATTAATATTGTAATTATACGTTATTAGGGATCATTTGCAGAACATAATATAGTAGGTCCAAATTGATTTCAGAATTGTTTTGTCTTAATATATTACATGCTTCTTCTTCTCAGTCGCGTCGCTCTTGGCAGAGCGGTCTAGGTCGTGATGAGGCTACATCCTCATTGGTGGTTGATGTGACTCTGTTCACAGTGTCTCGCCATCTTAACCTATTGGCCGACATCTTAGTGCATTTATGTAGAGGGTCTCTAACTACTAATTATATTTGATCAGTCCATCGCTTGGATGATCTACCACCTGATCAGTTTCCTTCCACCGTTATCACCAAACGCTCTATGGAGTCATTGTTTCGCCTCGAGACATGGCCAAAGAACTTCAAAATTCGAGACTTTACTAGGATTGATAAACGGTGCGTGGTACCGAGTTCTTTAAGTATGAAGGTGTTTGTACGAAATTCTGTCCATGACACTCCCAGCATTTTCCTCCAGCACCACATCTCTAGGGCATCTATTTTCCGCTTTTGCATCTCTCGCAATGTTCACGTCTCGGATGCGTATAAAAATATGGGGAAAACTAGTGTACTTACGAGTTTGGTCTTAGTGGCTTTAGTTAATATTATATCCTAAAAATATTTATTTTTTAGGTCAAGTTTCACTTGTCTCCCGTTGACTAAGCATTATACGATACTTAATTTGTCTATTTTTATCGATGTGCGATCTTCTAATCGTAATCAGATGTTTAATTCATGTCTATTTTTATCGATGTGTAATCTCCATGCTTGTGAAGAAAAATGTAGATATAATATTAGCTTGTAAGTTCTCTTGAATCAACGCAAGTCAATCTTAATTTATTCTTTAACCATCGTTACTAATAACTACACGTCGAGCATCTTATCTAATATGGAGGGGACTGTTTCTGAGTGTCACGGTATCGAATCCCATATTTGAACCTAAGTTAGTTTGAACAGCTGCTATAATCTTATTTATGACGTCAATAAACTTTGAACGGCTCTTCTAAGTAGTTTTAGCCTTGTTCTTGATTAGTCATGGTTTGGTTGCCGGATAGTGAGTTTGTGTTTTTTGAGGTACTTCGTTTTTTTGCTCGCGTCTTATGTAAAGTTCTGAGTGCCAGTGCGCTTATTTATTGTTCTTAGGTTTTGATAAATAAATTTGCACTTTTATTATTTTTAATAAATCTAGGGTTTTTTACCATTGTTTTAAAATAAATGCAAAATTATATAAACGGTTTTTGTTTTTATGCAAAAGTATACATGGTATTACAAATAAATTTAAAAAATTTGTTAATAAATCAAGTTTCAAAAACAATGTGGACAGAAACGATATATTTTTACAAAATTGTGTTTGTAAATTATGATTTATAAGCATTTTTTTAACGTTCGTAAAAACACGTTTAATTTCGGTTGTTACTATCATTCAATTTTTTTAAAATAACAATAACAACAAAAAAGTATGTTCAAAAACTTTTAAAGTGTTCAAAAATTAAAATTGTTTGCCACCCTATCCACAGATCTAACACGTAGTGCCGTCTTTGGGCCCGAACCAAGGGCTCCACTTCCCAGAAGGCAATAGATCAACTAGTGTCAGATTTTCTAAATTTATAAGAAACAAAAGCTTTCCCAAGTTTCATATTTAAATGTTATCTACTGGCTAGAAACCAGTTTTAAACTGTCATTTTATTATAACCTAATTTCACACTGGTAACATTGTCTGGCAATCGGGTAATTCCCTCATAGCACAAAACTTTGGGAATTTCCCTTTGCATACTTTAAATAGTTACTTACTTTCAGGATCACCTTCGATTTCGTTTTTCGTTTAGTCTACTCAACCCTTCCAATACAAACTTCTGTCCTGACCGTGGATGCTGTGTTGGAAACCTATGAATGACATCATTTCCTATGAGTACAATAATAGCTCAAGCAATCTGTAATAACTTACTTCGCGTCAAGTAAAACTGTTGGTAGAATAGATATTGAAATGCTATCTTTATATAAATAGAAGTAGAATGCTGGAAAGAGGTATTAAAAAGGAATGTAGCAGTTGCGATCTTGTTCGCATCGAGAGACCTTTCGTTTCGTGGAGACAACGAAGTCCTCGTATGTCCCAAGAAACACTAATTGCTTGGGATAGATCATGGATAAGTTAACCACTGGATGACGCATCAACACAAAATCTCTAGCCACACGATGGCACAATTTATGCCACCGCTCAGGGCGAAGAGCTTACGCGCCTTCAGGAAGAAAACGAACGTCACAGCGAAAGTTTCTCGTAATTTTAAATCAAAATTAAATAAACCATGCCCTCTTGTACTATAAAATATTAGCAAAACAGACCACTTGAGAAAAATGGAATTACTTTTCACAAGTAAGTACACTGTTAACTATTATTTAAGCAAGTATATCTTCGTATATTACAGTCAGATCGCCGGCAGCGATTCCGCCATATTGTTGAATTTTTCGCCACTAGAGATGCGTCGCGCCGGTATCGATAACTAAATCGATACTTAAAAATCTAAAAAATTATAAACAAGATATTTTTTAAAAAGTAAAATAAGTTCATTGATTTCTAAGCATAAAATATTATATTTTATTTGTATTACACTTATCATTTTAGGTTTCCGAACTGCCCGCCCTGAAAAGAAAAATGGATACAGGTGGCTGGGCAATGCGACTCATTATTGTTTATATCTCTGAGTTTTGTATAATCGACAAGAAGTGTTGTCCTTTTTTTCTCCAGTAAATTTCACAATTCATATTAGCAATATATATATATATATATATATATATATACATATATATATATATATATATATATATATATATATATATATATATATATATATATATATATATTATATATATATAACATTATTTCGTGAAACAGTTTATTAAGTTAATATAGTGATTCTATATATGTTTTTAATTTGTTAAAATCCTTACTTTGACACATCGAAAATACGTAAGTATCGAGCAAACTACATCTCTGTGCTACCCCAAGGGACAAAGCACTGATTGGCTAAAGGTGTCACGTGGTACGTTTACCCTAATGAGTAGTGGCTAGCTTGGTTTTCATACAACTGTGTTCTTATGCGCTATCCAGTGGTTAACTTATCCATGGGATAGATGAAGTTATTGAGTGAGTCTAACCAGTTTCTTGCAGATATATTTCCAAATATAAAAATAGGACAGCGGAATAAATGGTGGAATATGATAATGAAATGCAACGCGGAACATCTTTTTTTTAAATTGAAATAAAAGTTTAAAAATTAACTATGAAGTCCAAAAAAAATAGCGAAAAGTAGAGTGATCGAATGAATTGACTTTGAAAAAGTAACTGATGATTTTGTAAATCGAAATTACAGAAAAATATACCTTTAATTGCCTTTATAACTTTTTTTAAAAACGTTACCAACTTTCCCAAATGTTAAAAAGTAGGTATTACTATAATACTGTTTTTCTTCTGTCTACAACCCAAAGTCGTTTAGAAAATATCTTCTATTTAGAAAATTTTAGTGTTTTTACCAGAGTTTTAAAATGCAAAATTATATTAAAGGCATAACCCCCTTTTTTTGCTTTTTTTTATTTTTCTTCACAAGTAAACATGTTATTACAAATAAATTTTTAAAAAATTCTAATAAATCATGTTTCATAAAGCAATTGTCTATATAAAATGTATCGTTTCTATATTCTTACAGAATTGTATTTGTAAAGTATAATTTGTTTTTGCATGCATTTTTTTTAATGTTTGTAGGAACATGTATCAATTCAACTTGGAAAAACATCAATTCAACTTGTAAAATATATCAATTTCAACTTGGAAAAACTTTTGTCTCGCTGGTTAGAAAATCGGGTATTAGACCATAGTCAAAAATGCTTAACCTAAAGACACCTTTGCTTACATGGTGGCTTTTAGACAATCTTAAGACAAGCTCCCAGATTGTGCTAGTCTCCTGCAAGGCATTTACCGTGTTAACCTGATAAATAGTTGTCTTGTCAAAGGGTAACTTATTAATTAAACTTAAACTTTCATTCAACGAGCAGTTTCCAGTTTGAGATAAGCTGCTCTGGTATTGTATCCGCATCCGGCTTTCATTTATCGTACGAACTCTTCGCCTTGTATAAAATTTAAAATAATCATGAAACGGATGCTTCAAAACTGTTCAAGTATTCTTCCGGTCATGATAAGAAATCAATGTAGAATAAGACTAAAAAAATAAGGTGATATAATAACTATGTCGCTGGAAGCTATGGCGTAGAAGATCAAGCCCCGTGTAATTATTTCAACATTCTTGTGCAGTTATTAGTTATTAAAAAAAAATAAAATAAATCTTTTTAGGATCCCCGTAGTAACATGGCTCGAAACGTTTGCCCGTCCACATGTCACAGCACCATACCGTCATTTGTGCCAGGAACGAGCCAAATGAATGAAACAAAAGTCAGATAAAACACATTTTTTGACAATACTTCAATTAATGCTAATTTACAAACATATTTACTCTGTTATATAAACATCAATACAACGTTACATTATCATGCAAATTTAAGATATCAACAAGTGTCGTTAAATGTAAACAAAAGTGTCGTCAAATGCAACCAATACAATTATTACATAATACTAATAACAACAAGAAATTTTTAATATATTTTGCGTTAATTTTGTAGAAATTCACAATTAAATAAAACTGCGTAATGTAGTATTATTTCTACTTTCTTTAAGTTCTTTACCACGACCTAGGTTACGTTGTATTACAACATCTTCAGGTGGGCTATTGGCAAAGATCTTTCTCTTTCTGGAATCTTTGCTAATAGCCCACCTGAAGATGTAATACAACGAAACCTAGGTCGTGGTAAAGAACTTAAATAAAGTAGAAATAATACTACATCACGTAGTTTCATTTCATTATGAACAAGGAATGTAATAAGTCACAGTAATGATACCACTGAGTACAGTGAAAATACTAACAATATTGCTTATAAAATATATGTTATCAGCAAACGTCTCGTTTATTTCATAATAAGCTTTCTTATAAAGATAATCTTCACTTTGCTCTGGAAATGAATGTCTTTAAAAAAAATTATAGATACAGACAACACATCACGTAAAAAAACAACCACACGACTGAAGTAAAACTTCAAATTCACAAAATATGAACTTTAAAATGAATTTACAATTTTATTCACCTTATACGTAGAATAATAATTTATAAAATTGTTCAAGAACGAAATGAAATTACAAAATAAACAAAAAATCACCGTTCGCGTAACGCTAGCAAACTCGCATATACACATATATATATATATATATATATATATATATATATATATATATATATATATATATATATATATATATATTTCATGCACTGCCTATGAGAGGAAGAGAGGAAGAGAGAAAGAAATTGTGCGCGCGCACTGCTCTCTCTTGCTCCTACAGTATGATACAGACTTGCTTGGCTAGCACTATGTCTTAGATATACGAAACATAACTGGCTATTAGAGAAAGAGAGAAAGAAAATGTGTGCTCGCACCTCTCTCTCTTGTCCCTACAGTAATATACGAAACGTAACTCTCTCTCTTTCTGTCTTCACTAACTTATATCTCCCTCTCAACTTCCGTTCGCCTCGCCCGATCACAATTTCCGTAACGCTCTCGTCACGCATTCACCAGCTTACTCCAGTCAAGCGTGCGTAAAGAAGTTTTACTTCAATAATTTTTTCAAACCCTCAACATTCTATGCTTGATACTTCCAAAGTCATGTACTTGCAAAGTCATGTACAAAGTCATGTACTTTGTCCTGTACTGATACCATCAATATTGAAAGAAGCATTGTTAATATTTGTTGGTATATATGTAAGCACTAGTCATATACACGATTTTCATGCTTCAAAACGTCTCTGGATCATAGGCCAGCCAAATATGGAATCGCGCGAATCTAAAGAATAAATATTCTATTTAAATCTCTGGCAGTAAATATTCCAACATAATGCTATGGAAAAAAGCAAATCATCTTAAATTATACCGAAACCGCAGTTTGGATATGAATTTGAATCGCATTGAGTGCGCACATTGGTTGCGTGTTTTTGTTCGTAATAATCAGTTGTTTCCTGTTCCGCCCCAGTGACACTAGAGCAATAGAAATTTGGTGTTTTTATTTCTTCCGAGATTCCCCGCCATAATTTGTGTTGATGCTATCTTAAATGATAACAAGAATCACTCTGACCCCATAAACAACTGTGTTCGTGCGCTAAATTAATAAACTTTTCGACGTCCATGGTGACTCGTTCGTACGACAACGCAACATATACCAACAAGACGGAATCCGTGTCGGACGTCGCAACTATACGTGCATATATGCACGACTAATTCGTACCCAGTCTGCGAACTCCTACAGTACATCTACGTTCGGGAAGTTTCGTGTTATCGTACGTATTCGTACGAAAACCTATCCAAAGTGCGCTCGGCCTAACTCTTTCAATTTAGGTCTGATAATAATGAAATTTTACAGGAACACATAGATTTACATCAACACATAAACCTAATTTTTTGACGTGATAACGTCTTATAAATTGATTAACACCGGCTGCACGCATGAAAAAGTGTCACGTTCCGCCTGAGCCTGAGCGTGCAAGCGAGAGCGCGGAACAAGTGATAGAGAGGCACAATCGGCCCAAGTGTTGGAATTTATCTCTCTTCTCGCGTGACGTCAGAGCTAATAGTTCTGCTACTGGAACGCCGCCACGCGAGCTTCTTCGAGAACTTCCACATTACACTTGAAACACTCCCCTTGATTTCGTACTTTTCCTATCATCGTCCTATCCTTAACAGAATAACGCAGACAACCAATTTTTTTTGGGTTCCATATCTCAAAAGGAAAACGGAACTCTTATAAGATTACTCACATGTCTGTCACATCTGTTTGATCGGAAATAGTTAGATGTAGCAACTTGAAATTTGGCATAGCTATAAAACATATTAATCCGCACATATATCAATAGCCAGCACTTAAAAACATTTATGTGGAAATTTTAATGGCAGAGGGGGCAAATTTAGTATTCGGAATATTTTTTTTCATATATAGTGCATATTTTCGTAACATTTGACAGTATTTCCTTAAAAATATACTGAAAAATATGCAAAAAATATGGGCATATTTTTTGCATATTTTTCTCCTCTATATTTCCGATTTCAACCTAAAATTATAAAAAAATAGAGTTTTTAGACGCATATGTAAAGATTGTAGGAAAACTATAACCATGATTCCAGATGTCATAATTTTTAAAATATATATCATGTTTTTATGCCTGTAAAAGATATACGAGGCAACATCTTAAATTTGTGAAAAATTAATATTTGTAAATATTTTAATAGAATTACAATGTACTCTTCAATGTTTATAAAATAATAAATGTATATGGAACCTTCGTATCGCGAGTTCAACTCGAATTTGACAAGTTTTTATTTTTGTTTCTTACATTAAACTTGGGGACGCATTTTTTCCTGGAAGCAATCATGTCCAGTATTACATAAAAAGTCTTTCAAAATACAATCGAAAATATCAATATATATTCCTTCTCAACGGAATCTCCCACTGTAATTCAATAACTTTGAATGTTGAAAACAATCACGGTAACGGTATTTAATAACCACTACAATGGGAAATCGTTTTGGTTAACTTGCATTAATAAATGAAAAAGATCAGAATGAAAGAGAAAGAGAATGTAAGAGATATAGGCTTCGAAGTTATTTTTCTTGCGCTTGTGAAATACCTACTTGTAAAATATGCACCCGTAAAATATACGCATATTAATTATACACTATACATTCTTGTAAAATATGCGCTCGTAAAATGTACGCATGTGAAATATACACTGTACCTACTTGTAAAACATGCATTTGTAAAATATACGCATGTTAATTATACACTATTTATCCTTGTAAAATATGCGCTCGTAAAATGTACGCATGTGAAATGTACACAACACCTACTTGTAAAATATGCGCTCGTAAAATATACGCTTGTGAAATATACAATAAGCACTATATTTAAGCACACGGTCAAAATAATTTTAATACGTGTAATGGTAAAAATAAGACGTACCCTTAATTATTTAAATGTTTATTTATACCTAAATGGTTACGGAACTCTTTTAGTGCGAGTTTCATTCAAACTTAATAGATTTATTTTAACAAATGTTAAACTACTCTTATTCAATTTTAAATTATTATATCATATTAGACTTATATTATTATATCAAAGTTATACTACTTTTATTCTGAAAATACTTATATCATTTATAATGTTGGTATAACGAGGGTATTAATGACTACCAATAAACTCAGTAAAACGATAGAACAACTATTCCGAAGTTATTTAAAAAAATCCAACATGGTAACGTCGCGTTTCATAGACAAACACGTAAAATATTAGGTTGTGTCTATGATTGTGAATAAAAATTATTCTGTCACATAAAATGGCGTCTTTAAAGCATCATTAAAATTTATATAATTTTAAGTGTGTCCGTTCTTGTTGAATTTTTTGCCTTTTTTCAAATTATGAAAGAGCACTACATGCTGAAAAAGAGCTTGAGCAGCGTATGAAAACAGCATGAACAAATAATTGTTAACTAAAAATTTCGCAGAAAATTTTGGAAAAATGTCACAATTCTCGCTAAATATTCCAACAATAAATGAGAATATTACTTGAAAGGATAGTTCGTAATTTTAATTAAGTTAAACATTGTCTTTAATATGTGTATGTGAGTGATCTTGCTGCATCTACACGCAATAAATACAATGATATATCTCCTCGATAGTTTAAATTTCACAAATTAAATTTTAGGTAGCCATTTTTTTTCAATAATTATAAACACATTAGAATTACAAAAAGTGACGTGCTGCTAGACATACTTGTCTAAATGTCAACCATTTTTAGGTTAGAGCATAATTAAACTTAGGTCGAAGTCGGAATATGATTTGGCAGATTAAGTTATGACGAGCTTGTCACGTTCTGAGTTTATTAGCAGAGTTTTGATATAAAAACTTCTTTAGGCGCACTTGCACATTTTTTCTGAGCAGTGAATGGCAACTGAGCCGTCACGCTCGGGTCGGTGGAGCCATCACGCTAAGGTCGGTGACGTTAAATCAATTAAATTCAACTCCCTTAAGTATTGCCAAGTGACGTACTTTTTTAGGCGTACTATGTGCACTTTTTAAGATATTTAATTATCAATTTCTGTTGCTTCCTTGGCTTCTCACGGGAACATTTTAGGGTAGACAAAAATAGTGTCTAAAATATTTCTTTATAAACCACGTTAAGAGTCTTTCTCCAAGTGCCAAAATGACCCGTATGAACACTTCGAACATTAAGTTACTTTTTATATATACCTATATTTTTCTTTCTTGAACGTACTCTTTATTTTAATTAACAACAACATTATAATAATCGACGACATGATGCCTTTGTACCACACCGAACGTCATGAAAGTGCGCGTTTCTACTTTTATTTATTTTCAAAATTGTTTTCCATTTCTCTTAAACTACTAATTCATATTATAAAATTTAAGAAGTTAATTTTAATTTATCGAAAACACTTAAACTATATAATTAAATATAAAAAAATACAACATAAAATGACTTTTTGTATTTGAAAAGCGTTCATAATAGAGATTTATATTTTACGTTTTAAGGAATATAGAATATACATGTTGCACGGAACTCAATTACAAAACATAATTATATTGCAGACCATAAAACTTTAATGCAATGTTTAATGAAAAACCATTGAGACGTATTTGCAAGTTTAAAGCAACGAATTTGTGTAGCTTCAGTCAAAATCTATTAAAAGCATACACAATATTAATAAATTCTGAAATAAGAATTCCCGTAATTGATAATTCGGTGCAATGGACTGTACAAAAAGTGAATTTCATAAAAAAGAATAGATAAAATATGTCCGTGTAAATTCTGAAATAAGAATTCCCGTAATTCATAATTCGGTGCGATGGACTGTACAAAAAGTGAATTTCATAAAAAAGAATAGATAAAATATGTCCGTGTAAATTCTGAAATAAGAATTCCCGTAATTCATGATTCGGTGCAATGGACTGTACAAAAAGTGATTTTATAAAAAAGAATAGATAAAATATGTCCGTGTAAATTCTGAAATAAGAATTCCCGTAATTCATAATTCGGTGCGATGGACTGTACAAAAAGTGAATTTTATAAAAAAGAATAGATAAAATATGTCCGTGTAAATTCTGAAATAAGAATTCCCGTAATTCATAATTCGGTGCGATGGACTGTACAAAAAGTGAGTTTTATAAAAAAGATTAGATAAAATATGTCCGTGTAAATTCTGAAATAAGAATTCCCGTAATTCATAATTCGGTGCGATGGACTGTACAAAAAGTGAATTTTATAAAAAAGAATAGATAAAATATGTCCGTGTAAATACTGAAATAAGAATTCCCGTAATTCATGATTCGGTGCAATGGACTGTACAAAAAGTGAATTTTATAAAAAAGAATAGATAAAATATGTGCGTGTAAATTCTGAAATAAGAATTCCCGTAATTCATAATTCGGTGCGATGGACTGTACAAAAAGTGAATTTTATAAAAAAGAATAGATAAAATATGTCCGTGTAAATACTGAAATAAGAATTCCCGTAATTCATGATTCGGTGCAATGGACTGTACAAAAAGTGAATTTTATAAAAAAGAATAGATAAAATATGTCCGTGTAAATTCTGAAATAAAAATTCCCGTAATTCATAATTCGGTGCGATGGACTGTACAAAAAGTGAATTTTATAAAAAAGAATAGATAAAATATGTCCGTGTCAATTCTGAAATAAGAATTCCCGTAATTCATAATTCGGTGCGATGGACTGTACAAAAAGTGAGTTTTATAAAAAAGATTAGATAAAATATGTCCGTGTAAATTCTGAAATAAGAATTCCCGTAATTCATAATTCAGTGCGATGGATTGTACAAAAAGTGAATTTTATAAAAAAGAATAGATAAAATATGCCCGTCTAAATTCTGAAATAAGAATTCCCGTAATTCATGATTCGGTGCAATGGACTGTACAAAAAAGGAATTTTATAAAAAAGCGAAAGAATAGATAAAATATGTCCGTGAAATACGTCCGTGCCTCTGGCAGAAATATTTTTAAATAAAACCTCACTAAATTAAACCACCTGCGATCTTTGTAAATATCAGAGTTTATTTTTATTCCCTTAAAAATTGTTTACAGAAAATCCCTTCAGAATCTTCATAAAAATTATTTATTTTAAATCAATGACAATGACAAAAATAAATAAAAAAAGAATGATAATTTTTTTATTTATTTCGTTGGCAAACCTGATTTTTTGGCAGGATTTGTGATAAATGGCGCGCATTTCTCGTTACGAACTTTGTTTTATAACTATTTATGATAAATGAAGTATCTATTTTCACATAATCTATACTCAGTATATTGAACAATTAGCAATTAGTTATTAAATAGGTTAACGAAACGTTATCAAATTCTTTCAACACTATTTGTGGATAAATAACCAATGGCGTTATATCCAAAATTCCAAAAAAACATCTCAATTTTGCTAAACTCGTGTTAAATTAATAGGAGTTTTTGTGAACCAATTCTGTCAAATTTATTTGAACAGAAACACGTCATAAACTAAATAGCGGATCGCATCTCAAATATTTTGCGTTTATAAAGAAAGCTTAGAAAGTCGCTAAAGAAACCGTTATAAATAATTTGATAATGAATAGCTCCATATCTACTCACGTACTCGCGACAATTTGCATGAGCGATAGAAATTTTCATAATTGGCATTATCTGACGGCTAGAAACACGCAGCCTAAAAGTTTCTCACGCGATGCGAGGTAGGTATCTAAAGCTACATTTGAATCTAACATAAGCTCAGGATATGCAATGCTTAGGGTGAAAGGAATGCTAGCTTTTGGCGTTTGCATATATTATTACGACATGCAACTTTAAACGTCTGAGCGAAATATGTTTGAAAGAAAGAGAATATTTCTCTTTTTACAATTTACTTATAAACAACACATATACAATATTAATATTCTGTCAGTCTAGCGAAATATTTAATAGAGAAAATATCTGTAATACTCGCTTAAACTCGGTTATGACTATTATAAAATTTAAAAAAGTGTACGTACCTCGTCCGCCTTAGGTATTTCGTGTTGACAATGTCTTCCATAGTTATTATTATATAAATCGTTTTCATAACTGTAATATTCACTGTGACTGTTAACTTTAAACACGAAAAGCACAATAAATGTCAAAAACACACACACACTGTAGTTTAATGTAGAGTTTTTAAATGAAAACATTTTGATTATCTTCATTTTGCAACGTATTACGCGAGAAATATTTATACTTAATTATCTAAATATGGAATATTGTCGATCGTAAAATTAATGTTCTTATATTAAACATGTTAAAGCACAAATTTCTTAACACTACAATTCGTAAATAAAATACTCCGTACACCTAACCAAGCGAGGTGTTGTCAAGCACTGAAATGTCAAACGCCAGTGTGACCAATGGTATAATTTCGTATCCCCTCTTTTTTCTCGTCTTATTATTGCCATGTAAATCAATATGGAAACAAGATGAAGCTGCTGTTTGTTTTGTTTTTGAATGTCACGATGTTTCGTAAGTTATAAATGCTAGAAGAATTGCATCGTGGTTTGTTAATAAATGGCAAGCGAGATTTGTGTTTTTATTTCGCTTGTAAGACTGAACCTATTGTCGTTCGCGAGCAGAAAGAATTCGGAAATGTATAATTTATACCGTTTTAAAAATAACAGTTGTAAATGAATTTATGGTATAAATACAGTTCAATATTAATAATATTTTGATAATTCTTTTAATATCACATGAAAGAATATACATTAAAATAATATAGGTTCGCGATTAATTATTATAAAAAAAAATCGATATGAAAAATATTATATCTGGATAATTTTATTTGTGCGGGAATATTTTTTGACCTTTTTTTTCATTTAATTCATTTTTTTATTAATTACTTATTAAACAATTACAATCGCAACGTGTTATAATTTGTTGATTTTTTATAATAAATATAAATTATTAAACATTGATTGTTTCTTAGACCCATTATATTTAAAAGCTGAAAAATTTTACTTAAATGAAACATTAAAACAATTATAATGGTCTATGGTTTATATTTCGACCAATATTATTGTTTTAAGATTATTGTGTACTTATATATATATATATATATATATATACATATATATATATATATATATATATATATATATATATATATATATATATATATATATATTTACAAGCCTTTATATGCATATATATAATTATATATATAACAAATAATTCCTTTCAAAAATTCATTTTGTAAAAAAATCGGAGATATAATGTGTTTTTCGTGTAATACATAGCAAATAATTAATTTATATTATAAAAACAAATCGCAATAAAAATGTTGCTTGAAAGTTTATAGTACATAAAAAAAAATTACAGTTATTATTCTCCAAAAAAATATCATGAATTGAAGGTTTAGAGATTTTATTTTAGGCATTTTTTATGTTGGTATAATTGATTATTGTTTTTTTGCGGAAACTTTGTTATCTTTTTAATGCATCCTAAATTTTTATTTTATCCTTATTTGATTGCATTATTTCACGTTTATACTTTTGTGTATGTTAATAGTAGATAGTAAATAGCTAGAGACATAAAAATTTGAAGATATTTTTCGTGAATAAATTATTTTTAGAATGTTTTTTTTAATAAATAATAATGAGCTTCCTTTTATACAATACGTCGTTTTTAATGTATATTCGTTCATATCATATCCAAAAAATTGTCAAATTTACATTGATGCTAAACTGCATTTGTTTCGAATTCATAATTAGTACATCTAATTAAATAGTTTATTTCATTTAACGTGTCATTAATACTATTTTACTCAAATGTATTGGATATAATTTTATTATTTCAATTATAATTTACTATGCATGTATATATACACGCACACGAGCGCACACGCACACGCACACGCACACGTACACGCACACGCACACGTACACGCACACGCACACGCACACGTACACGCACACGCATACGTAAACGCACACGCACACACACAGATATACATGACCGTTACAAAAGTCGGAAGGAAGCCGCTTCCAAATGCGTCGACACGTCACGCTGTCCCAGCGCCATTGTTGTTTATTAACTGGTATATTGTAATTGTAAACTAATATAAAAATATGTTCGAATATAATAGATGGCGTAACATAAAATAAAAAAAAACGGATTGAAAAATAAGTAATTAAAAAAAAAATAATTAAAATAGAGTTAAATAACATTTTTTTACAATTATGAATGAAATCGACATGGTATGATCTTTGTACGCGGCTGTCAGTGGAGATTTGGATTGACGATGAAATTTATAAATATCTATTTTAATTTAGCTTTTAAGGTAAGAAGTTAAATAACAGGAATTGGGATTATGTAGTTTTCACTTCGTTATGTACCTGTTTGTTTTTATTTGACATACAATATCTAAATATCACATTAATATTTCAAACTCGAAACTAGATTTTCCCATCTCCCTTTGTATTTATTACGTCTTCTTTCACGGCTAACTTCTCAACCGATTTTCATGAATTTTGGCTAAGAAATAATCTGAAACCCGAAGACGGATATAGTGATATAGGTGATATCATTATAGCAAATGTCCTAAGATGGAATATTACTTTTTTTATTTGGAACCCCCCTCGATATGGACATTAAATTAAGAGGATTGATGAGTGGCATACAAAAACATGAAATTTATCCTACAGAGTGGTATTTTTATCGAATATCAGATTGGGTTACAAAAACAAATGTTTACATTTATAAGAATATAATTGGATAGTCGGTTACTCTAGAATTTACTATTATTAGTAAAATGTCACGAAAATAGAGAATAAATTAAAAATTAGTGCAAAACTAATAACAAAATTGATAAAAAAATTAACCAATTATGAGCGTTCAATTAATTTTACGAGGAACATGATAGGTATATTTCCTTGTCTCATTCGATCTTGCAGTAAACGTTATTAAAAACGAGTTCACAATGCAATATAACGGTCCTTATATAATTATTAAGATCAAACTTTAGTTATTTGGTCAATATTTAAGATTTTTTTTGCTTTTTATCAGCTGCAGATACCTTGTAATTATCAAATCGAAGAATTTATACAACATCAATACAACGAAAAGTCTGATTACAAGTGATTTTTAAAATATTCGAATATAGTATTCAATATAAAACCAAAGACAATGCATTACAAAATGGCCAGTACGAAAATAAATTTCGCTGGTTAACATTAACCTGTGTTTCACGAGTTGTAATTTGTCTTTGATATTTTTGTTAACGCTGTAAATTGGGCAAGTTCTTGATGATAAATAAATAAATAAATAAAAGGTATTAATTTACCATGGAGACTATTGTAATGTCCTGAAATAATTTTGTAACTGAAGAACTCGAAATCATCTTCGCAATTCCCAGCGGAGACGCTAATTTATTGAGCAGTGAACCGAAACATCGGGCATAGGAATTGCCTAATGCGTTGGTTGAAATAGCTTATTGCTTCTATCATGCAATAGAGGAATTGCATGATATACAAGAATATAAGAATGCCCTAAAGATTCTCTTCCATTGAGGTCTTCCTAGTGCTCGTTTGGCCAAGATAGTTGATATTGACTTAGTGCGGCTCATTTAGGTGCGGGATATCGATGTGATTGCCGACTAATCAATACTTATGAGGCTCGAGAATTTCTCCTGCAATTTCATGGTTACCACATACTTGGAAAATCGGAATCAGTAGAATGGCATTGCTGTAGAAATATCGGGAAAAATGTGCGACATTCGCATGAAATTTTCGAAATTCGTTTTAAAGATACATCGTACGTACTGAAATATTATTTCTAGATTTCGTTCTAGGCGTAATTAAAGTAAATTGGTTGAAATAAATAATAAACTAAAATAATAACATTATGTACACGATACTTGTCGTAATATAAGTTAATATTTCTGGTAATTGTAATATTCAATCAGTATTTCAAAACATGTTTGTGGGCCTTATTAAACAACTAGCTGTGCTGCTCGAACTTTGACCGGACATAAAGGGACTGTGATAGTACTCTGTTTAATTCGTTTTGTAATATAATAATTATTAAATGTTAACGATTTTCCAAAAATGCTGGCATATTTTTTTATTTCTATATATTCTTATATTTCTTTATATCTGAGAGTCTATGTAAACATTTTCTTGTCTCTAACTTTAATTACTTTTAAGAATTTTAGAAGAGGAATTTTGAAAAACATTTTAGTGAACACCAAGAAGCCATATATATATATATATATATATATATATATATATATATATATATATATATATATATATGTCTTCTTATATATATACATATATATATATATATATATATTTTTTTTTTTTTTTCTTTTTTCTTTTTTTTTTCTTTTTAATATAAATTTCAGAATTTTCTACCGCCTGGTGTATTTTACGTATTACATATATTTTTATGGTCATCCATCTGCAGTAGTGCTATATTTAGAGTAAAGTAGAATATTAAAGCAAGTGACATGTAGCCTTTTGCAAAAAAAATTGAATTAAGGTACAACGGGGAAGTTTTACCTTGGACCTTCGTATGTTCTACCATGGACTCATTGTTAAATTTGTCAGAAAAAGTTGTTTACATTGCGAATCTTTATCAAAGTAATTAAACAGTATTAAAATTTACTTGTTAATTAATAGTTAACTATCTTAATGATCATTCTTAATAATATGAGATCTTTAGTTACTAAATTGAGTAGGTATATAACAAAAATCTTTGGAATTTTATAATTCTTTGGTTTTGTCTTATGTTGACGCGTCCAAAAAACCGACAACTATCTGAGCGATGACGAGCGAGGCTAGGGTAGGCGAGACGTCGCGAGGGCATCATCCACACTCGCGTTACACCCCCGACACTCCCTATAGCGATCAGATTTAATTGCCTACACTATTACATACGTACTCGCCTATCCGTATCCGTATGTGTGCGTGTGTAAAGTAATCTAGGGCTATCAGCAGTGTGTAGGTAAAGAATATTCACTATTACTACATATCGGTCTCGATCGTTGCGGGCAATCGCGTCGATAGACGAGTTAACGCTATACGTCAGCAACATAGCTGTTTCTCTTTCTAACCAATAGCGTCGATCGAATGACTGTCTCGATAGCACGCTGGTGCGGTAACTTTGTACTGGGGTGCACGTCTTTATTATTACCGCATTGTAAAAATGAAATTATGTAAATAAATATTTTATACTGTACATTTAATTGAGTGAAAGTGATTTGATAATAATAATATAAAGATAGAATTTGAAAAAAGTTACTTAGTGTGGATCCTAAAAACGAGATAAAATTGTAAATAAAAATAAATTGTGTTCAGTTACAAATGTGACATGCTGGAATAAGGTATTCGTTGTACTTTTGACTCTTAATAAACAATATAAAAATCCTATGGCCGACACTACAAGGATACGTTTTTCAACTACATCGCGTTCAAACAAAACATTGACTTTTAAGAACAGTCTGTATTTTGAAACTACTCAGTGACATGTTTGTAGACATAAAATTATAGGTACTAACCAAATAAGTTGATGATACAAAATAAAATTATTTACAACAAACAAAAAGAGGGAGACAAAGGAATCTCCTATCCTTATTGATTTTCTTGCTTTCTAAGTACTCGTACACAGCGCAATAACGGACCACTATATTGAATAAATTAAGATTGAATTATACAAGTTAAACTCAATCAAACATCAAAATCAAACCAATAGACACGCGCACGCAGCAAGCGGCAACCTGAAAATACATACTCTTGATCGTACCCGTTATCTGCGGATGACGTTAAACTGGCGGGATGAGGTAAGTGTCGCTTCTTTATGTAGTAATAGTTAATATTATTTGCTCGCGCTATCTCGACGGCGGGAGTGAGTGCTATTAAATCTTTTTAGGTTTTGTGCAGTTTTTTCTATATGCTCGTGTTTTAAGGGTGATTGCTATTATATTATCGTAGATACATAGGTGTCTGGTCGGCTTTATAGTATCATAGACACATGTCATAGAATATTTACAAACCCCCTTTTATCACATTTTTACTGTCATATCTAATGGCGCGTTTAGACGGGAGTTAAAACATTCTGATGGCATGTCGCGACATGCCATTCGACCAACTTCACGTCTTGTCGGCTAACAATATTATAAAATTAAAAATTTTGTTTCTGTGATAAATTATTTCATAAAAATAAAACAATAAAATGAAATTAATATTTTATTACTAACAACTATCTAAATATTTGTTTTTTCGTGTTCAATTAGTTGAAATAAAAATATTTCGATATGGGAATATAAAAAAAAGATGTTTTACATATGTCAAATATCTCATGACAGTTCAAACTTTTTCTTCCAATACTTCTGTGATTTCGGATACGATGCCTTTTTCACATTCTATCACAATGTTCGAAGTAAAAAAATGGCAGTTATGAACTTTTCATAGACAATAGAAGCTGCAAAATTATAAGCGTTGGGACAATTTAACCAGGACCGCGCATATTGTTTCCTGGAGTTTTGGTTCTCGTTTTATATTAAAGACCAATGAGGTTGGAAGTGGAGAAAGAAATGGAAGGCGCACGAGTTACCAAGTTGTCGCCTGATTCTAGAGGTGCAAAATGTATCAGTGAAAAGAAAAGAGTGATATATATCATTTGATTAGAAAGATATATATATATATCTACCTCAGTATCTCAGTATCTCGGTACTCCGAGTTATTAACGAAATTATTTATTACGCATACGTTGAACCGTTGAACAATGGTCATATAACATGGTGATAAATAGTAATGACTGAACATTACGCACTATTGTTTGAAAATGAAAATAAATTCTACAAGAGCATTCACTTTGCTTAATACTTTGCAGATCTAGGATTTAGGACTATCAAACTAGATTCAAATTATACATAAAATAGCTTTAATGATTATAATTAAATAAATTGGAATAGATTGGCGTATTTATACAATTATAAATCAGAATTTTGAAATGAAACAAAAAGTGTCTGTTTACATAAATATTTTGAGCGAACTAAAGTATACTTTATCACAGCGTTCACATCCGATCGCGAGTAGCTGCGTTGTCTACATAGATCCAGTTGCATATTTGACTAAACGGTTCGATCGTTTTCTTTCTCTTTTATGTAACGTCAAAACATATACTTTTATATCTTCACGATGCGACGAGTGAGTGAAATGATTGATTTGGTGAAATGTAAAAGACTCCGATCACTCTCGAGTTAGTGATATACTGACACATTTTGATTTCTAGTGAGTGAGTGATATATATGATCGTAACATGTGAGCTTATACCTTTTATATCTCTCACTCATGAGTTACACATCTCTACCTCATACTGCTACAGTCTTCCATACGGTTGTGTACATGATGGTTTGTTACTGGTCCTAGGTCTGTTGTTTACATTGTACCATTAGTGCACTTGTTTGCTTTTGTGGTAATTTTATTTAATGTTTGTCATTTTAGTGTATTTATATAAGCTAGTTTTAATTAATTTTTCTATATTTATAATGGTTTACTGTATAGCACAGCATTGTAAAAATCGAAGTATTAATAAAATTACGTGTGGCACTTTTTAGGTGTAAGTAAAACTGAATATTTTTTATTAAAAATGATTATTTAATATGAATATATTGTATTAGTTAGAGCTTGATAGTTTTCGTCAAACAATACGGGACACTATTAGGGGACCTTCGATGGTCCCCTCTTTTGTATGTGGTGGGTCGTTACGGGCCCCAGGTGGGCTCTGAGACAACCCGGGTGGAACGGTGGGAATAGTTTTTGTCAAATATTTACTACAAACAAATGGATTTCGTAATTCGTGGACAAATTCGTTAAATATATGAAACAACTTGTTGTAACTTTACAAAAGAAATAAGTTAGTAGAATTAAGTTGTTATAGATTAGTTCAAATGATTTTTGGTTCCCAACTGACGCTGCTTTGAGATAAAAGTTTATTTAAGCTGTTAGGGGAGACATACAAAGTCCATTAAACGTAGCAGTTTTTTTCGCTTTGGAAAAAGGCCAATGGTTAATAATTTGATTTTATTTGTGAGAATGTGATTTAATGTAAAATGTAACTTAAAAGTAGCTAATTACTACAAACAGTTTCTGTTAATATTTGTAAATAATTAAAATGACGATTGCTCTATAAGACTTACATATTTGACTTGGATCTATTTTAGTACTTAGTACTTTTAAGTTATTTAAATATACCTAAAACATTTAGGTCTAACATTAATTAGCTTTTATAACTTTATAACTTATATTTTCCAGAAATATGTTTACTTTAATAGTTTAAACTTGTTAGCTGTAAGTGTTAAGTGAGTAGTTTGATTATTACAAAAATTGTACGACATATTAAATATTTATAATGATATTACGATTGAATTAAATATTTGGAAAACTTCTAAATTTTTTTGTGTTTAAATGTTAGCATATTGTAAATATCAATTTGTTTGTTTGTATTTATAATATATTTTAATAAAATGAAATTTTAGTTAATAGTTATATATTTATAGTTGATAATTCTATTAGAGCTCACATATATTTTAAACATATATTACAATAATGTCTTTGAATTCATAATGCACGGTAATCTCATTGGACAAGTCAAACCAACTTGGCGGCCCAATATGGCGGTTTGGCGGTTTTACGCCAATATGGTGGCCGATCGCCTAATGAGATAAAGAAAATTTTAAAAATAATTTCTCTTCATTAACCTTTACTTCCAACCTCCTTGTTATTAACCAATAACGTATATATGTATAAAAAAAAAACAAATATCATTCACTGATTCATCAAAAAATCTCCAGGAAATTTGACAAGTACATTGCTCTGGATTTTGTAAGTGCTTACTAAGAAACGTAAAAACGGAGATGGAAGATTACGATAATTTTGAAATGATTAAAGTTAGACATTTACATTACGCTAGCAAACTCGCAAACAAACTATATATATATATATATATATATATATATATATATATATACATATATATATATATATATACATATATATATATATATATATATATATATATATACATATATATATTTCATGCACTGGCTATGAGAGTAAGAGAGAAAGAAAACGTGCGCGCGCACTGCTCTCTCTTGCTCCTACAGTGTGATACAGATAATAGGCTTGCACTGTGTCTTAGATATACGAAACATAACTGGGTATGAGAGAAAGAGAGAAAAAAAATGTGTGCTCGCACCTCCCTCTCTTGTCCCTACAGTAATATACGAAACGTAACTCTCTCTCTTTCTGTCTTCACTAACTTATATCTCCCCCTCAACTTCCGTTTACCTCGCCCGATCACACTTTTCGTAACGCTCTCATCACGTATCCACCAGCTTACTCCCCAAATCAAGCGTGCGTAAAGAAGTTTTACTTCAAAAATAGAATTTTGGGCACTTTCATTGCTAACGCTGACTAAACTTTACGAGATATTTCAAAATGTTGTACTAGGGAATTGTATATTTTAAAAATATCTACGAAAAAGTCCGCAATGGCATATATCTATAACCTACGGATAACCCACAGTGATCGTTTTTATGCGACTGATATTTATTTTTTTGTGGGTTATAGTTAAATAATTTGGTTACGTTGGGCATTTAATGTAGATAAAATTTGCTCTTTACAGCAAATCTTTAATATTTTAGAAGATATCACATATAACATTTCCAAAAATCACTACCGTGCACGGACGGCGACACCTATAAATAGCGCGTCGCAGGCCGCCCGTCACCCTATGGCATTGCATGATTTGCAGCGATCGCACGGGTTTATCGGAATTCTCAAGCAATTAAAATAAAAAAAATAAAAATGTGCTTTTCATCGCGACACTATAAACCGCAAAAACAGATGTAAACATTGTATAAAAAGACATCCCGTAGTATATTCTAATAATGACAGTAATATTATTAATCCAACCACAATTACACCACATTGGTACATACATTGCACCCGTGCGAAGTCGGGGCGGGTCGCTATTTTATATCTAATGAAAAGTGTCCATTTACATTGTAGTTTATTTTTTCGTAGTCGCGTTTTAGAATTTGAAATTTTGTTTTTATTAAGAAGCCATGTCGTAAAATTGTCGAAGGCTATTGTTTCAATAAATCGGTACTAAAAAATATCATTTTTATTTAAAAAAGTGATAAACCGATATGCAGTTTTTTCGTCCGGCAAGGCCAGGAAGTGCAGCTATAATTGAATAAAAATGTCCTTAGCGCTTAAAAGAAGTTCTCGAAGGATAAGATAATTGCATTATATTTGTTATATTGGAAAACTTTTCCATTGGATATAGGACTTGTGAGAAATATAGAGGTCGCATGAAAACGTTCACAGGACATAGGACTTGTGAGAAATATAGAGGTCGCATGAAAACGTTCTGAGAACTTGTGAGAAATATAGAGGTCGCATGAAAACGTTCACAGGACATAGGACTTGTGAGAAATATAGAGGTCGCATGAAAACGTTCTCAGAACTTGTGAGAAATATAGAGGTGGCATGAAAACGTTCACAGGACATAGGACTTGTGAGAAATATAGAGGTCGCATGAAAACGTTCACAGGACATAGGACTTGTGAGAAATATAGAGGTCGCATGAAAACGTTCTGAGAACTTGTGAGAAATATAGAGGTCGCATGAAAACGTTCACAGGATATAGGACTTGTGAGAAATATAGAGGTCGCATGAAAACGTTCTCAGAACTTGTGAGAAATATAGAGGTGGCATGAAAACGTTCACAGGACATAGGACTTGTGAGAAATATAGAGGTCGCATGAAAACGTTCACAGGACATAGGACTTGTGAGAAATATAGAAGTCGCATGAAAACGATCATAGGAAAAAGGACTTGTGAGAAATGTAGAGTTCAAATGAAAACGTGCACAGCGCCACTAAACAAGTAGTTTTGATTACATCTTTGTCAATAGCAATCCAGTTCATTTTTGTTCGTAAAATCTAGATGTAATCTGGCTTTCAGCCATTTAACAGTTAAATATGAAATAGAGATTTGTGGTAGATTATCTTTTGCTGATATTTCCAAGGAAATCTTCAAAAAAATCTTTAAATCCTGTATATCTATGATATTTTATTGGGATTAAATTTGGTTATCTTTTTTCATATTTGTTCATTTTCTTTACAAAAAAAAGAAATGGGTTTTGTCAAGTTTTGGACAGTAAAATTTATTTCACCCAATATTTCCATAAGGGAACTTATATTTCCATAAGTCTATTTTATTTTTTTTTTCAATTTATAGGGTAGAACATATGTTATTAAAATTAAAGAGGCTTTTTTTACTCTATTTCATATTATTTAACCAACATTATTATTATTATATTCTAAGTTATGTAATTATGTAATATCCACGATTTCATCTTTTAGTTATGGTTTACAGCGCACATAGTACTAAAACTTAGATCGTGACAGAATTTCAGTGCAGGCAACATAGATGCAACGTTACAGTTATTGAGATCAACACAAAAGACCTTTGCGTTGGCACGCAATACTCTCATAAATGTTTTAATTCCGATTAATTAACCTATATCATATCTCTCATTGCCACCAACAATTAGACAAGAATACGTGTATATATTAATAGACTTTAATGACTTCCATAGATAATATTGTTCAGTTCATAAATAGAATTGACGTTCGAATATTTATGACCTTCTAGGGCGTCCTTACAACGTCCTTTAGTTAGTCGCGTCGCGCCGGTTCCAATTACGTCTACCATTTTGTGACCTTTCCTCGCATTGATCCTTTTTCATATTAACCCTTTTTGCATTACGTCGTATAACTCAGTCGCGCTGTTTTAACTTATATTCTATTCTATTAAAAAAAGAAACGTTTATAGACAAACCAATTTGACAGATAAAATATGATTGGGACAAATATATATTCAATCAGTCGATGACTGTCTACGAGACCTTTGTAACCCATAATATTATTAAACGGTATACTATAATCACTATGTTCACTAAATATATTGTCACGCTAAATTATATTATAAATATCAATGTTACATTTTTATATTTATAATATTAATTAGAATGACAGTCTATCTTACTAGCATGAATTATTGAATAATATATTTGGCGTTAATTTTGTAGAAATGCATTATTAACAATTAAATGAAACTACGTGATGTAGTATTATTTCTATTTTCTTTAAGTTCTTTACCACGACCTAGGTTACGTTGTATTACAACATCTTCAGGTGGGCTATTAGCAAATATTCTATTATGTGGCTATTAGCAGAGATTCAATATATAATTCAAGTAGAAATAATACTAAAACACGTATGTTCTAAATTATCTATATAATCGAGAGGTAGTAAAAATGTTAGGGAATTCAATGCAAATTAAGAAAGATGTTTTGTGTACCTTGTGGTTTCTGTGGACAATATGGAATAGTGCACGGAATGTCGGTAATCCGATGCTGGTGAATCAAAACAGGCATAGTTGTGTAAGAGGATGAAGAAGGTGCCTTTCAAAATCGTTGTCTCTTCTATGAAACTGATGAAACGTCGAGATCCATCAATGGAATTGGTAGACCCTGAAAGTACTGACCGTCTTCTTTGCCACCCACTTTAAAGTTCTTTATTTATGCTCCTAATATTTCCCTCAAGACCGATTTTTCCATCCTCAGATAAATAACCAGATAGAATTTATTCGACGGATAGTACAATTTTGCCTTTTCAATGGTCAGATAGAAGTTAACTGTTGAACAAAGCCTCTAACAGGGGAATGTAGTTATCTGCTACTTCAAGGCCCAGATAAGTGTTTATTGGCCACTTCAAATGAGGTTTTATATTATGTTTGGCTACTCATCGTAGCCTATTTTCTCTGGCGGTTTCTCCGTGGCAACTTTGTTTTGTCCCCTTTTAATACTCTCATATTTTTATTTTAAAGTTTTTGCTGTGCGTTTACACTTATAATGGCATTAAATTTGATGGCACTGAACATCTAGATGGCATCTTTTTCTCTGTTTGAGACTGCGTCAGTTTTCTCGTTTTCTAGTATATTGCGATAACTGGTGGCGAATTCAAACAATAAGCGGACTTCTGATTTTTCGAAATTAGACGAACATCCGCGTTTCTTAATTTTTGTCTATTTTCAGATTTTTAAAAATAAAAATTTATTAATAGTAACACGCCACGAATAATCAGAAGGAATTATAGGTTAGTTTTATAAGTGTTGCATTTAACGTCAAATGTGAAACTAACGCTTTGTTTCTCTCACTGTGTAACTTGTTGAATTATATATATGTCCATCTCGCTTGCATATGTACTAAACCACTATTAACTCTTTTTTGAATAATGTATCCTTATAGTAATGAGTACTCCAGAATACGCTCGACGGTGTGTCCGTAAAACTACGCATAAAATGCGTAGTATCAAAACGCGGCTCTCAGTGCAATGTAAGACACAACTATGTACGGTCGTGTGGTTTATATGTGACAACACCGCTTAAAATGCCGGCTTATGCTATTCTCACCTGCAAAAAGATCACTGGGCTGCAAAAGAAACAAATGAACATGACTTGTTATACGTAAATACTATTACGTAATTTAATTTTCAATTAACTATGCAATTTTAAAATATGGAAATAGATTATTATTAACTGAAACGCGCCATTTGCGTTGGTGTTGTCAGCTCTTAAAAAATTGTTTACCCAAATTAAAACTTCTTAATTGTTTGATACTGAAAAATATAAAATTTAATTTGTTAAAAAATCGTGATTTGAATGTCGTTAGAGAATTTAGTGTAACATTTGAAATTTCCGTTGTCATATTCAATTTTAGAATATTTTTACGTATTGCATATATAATCATTTTATGTAGGATTACGGAGACCCGCGAAAGAAACAAATGTTATATTCATTCATTTTTACCGTCTTTCCTGAAAATGCGAGTCGATATTGTTTAAAATAAGCAGAAATTTGATTACGATATTGAACACTAATTCATTTAGTAATTTTTTCTTTCCTTTTTGAACTTCTTTAGTACGGTAGCGGTTACTTTCAAATTTTTATAATGGGCTTTATAACCTCTCTTTTTACTTTAAAACGATAAGCTAATTATTTGCTTTTTGTATTAAAAAAAAAAATTATTAGCAAAACGACCAAAATAATTTTGTAGATGAATGTGTACACATACTTCTACGCACTCACGCACACGCACATACACACATATTGAATAATAATGTATTTTAATACTCATTTTAATTAAAAAATGGGAAAATGTGACCTAAAGTTTTTAGTAATTTTAATCTAAATTCTTTGGCTATTTGTTGTGATTGGAATAAAAATTTTACAAATTTAACGTAGCGGCCCTAATAATACATTACATAAACCTAGCAATGCACCACATAAAACGATGAAAATCTGTATTATATTGCCGCAAGGTGATATATTTACATCTACGCACACAGTGTTACTGTAAAATTATTTTGCTGGTAACACTGTGTGCGTAGGGCGGGGCGCTAGCAGAAGGAGCGCGGTGGAGGGGGAGAACATTTTTGGCTTCAGGCGGCCGCGAAGAGATTTGTGCGTAAGCGCCTTCTGGATTACTCTATATTCTAAGAATGTTTCAATAATAATTGGAAAACGATTACCTGGCAGATAAAGACCCCAGTTATATTATTCGTAGAATGGGAATTAGCTCTTTTATATAAGAAGAACTTGGAAGTGTAATTCTTACCTGTGTTCACATAGAATTTTAATTAAGTGAATAAACTTTCTATCTACTTCTTTGAAATGTTTGTCTTGTAAAACTATCGTTGTCTGTAATTGTTTTCGGCAATATGTTTTCCGTTATTGATGTCATATTTTTGCTTCCAAAATAAATCGAAGTATTCGCGACAAATTCCAGTTCTTTCGTTACAAACCTCGGATATAATTTAAAAGTATTTTTTATTTTAATGTCTCTTGATCCAAAATATTTTAAAAAATATTTGAGGGTCTTGTCCTCTGTTTATCCTCAAATAAAGCTACTTAACAATATTTTTCGAAGTTTTTACTATTAGAAAATTCAGAATCTGACTTAAAAAATTAAGATATTTTCCTGCCCCACTTCAGGGTAATCATTATGAAGTACCATCCTAAGGCGTAACAGGGGAATAATTATATGAAACTTAAAAAAAAGAATAACCGACTTTAAAGACTTTACCAGTTTTTTCGTTACAAACCTCGGATATAATTTAAAAGTATTGTTTATTTGAATGTCTCTTGATCCAAAATATTTTTAAAAATATTTGAGGGTCTTGTCCTCTGTTTATCCTCAAATAAAGCTACTTAACAATATTTTTCGAAGTTTTTACTATTATAAAATTCAAAGTCTGACTTAAAAAATAAAGATATTTTCCTGTAACGCTTCAGGGTAATCATTACGAAGTACCATCCTAAGGCGTTACAGGGTTATAATTAAATGAAACTTAAAAAAAAAGAATAACCGACTTTAAAGACAAACTTTTTATGGAGCACTGTAACAAAATTGTTGATAGTTTCTATTTGGAGCCAAAACAAAACTGATCAAGTACAGTAATGAAAATTAAAGTAATATACATTTAATCGACTTTTTTGTACTCTGTTCATTACTCTAACTTAAAAAAAAACTAATCATTATTAGTACATACTTAAAGGCTTCGTTGTCAAATGCCATTATAATATTTACTTAGAATAAATTAATAATACTTTTAACTTTTCAAGGCTTCGTGAAAAAGTTCATTTTTTAAGCCGGCGTAATGGACTTTTAATCCGATTGACTTTATAGTGAAACTTTTTGACTGTAATTTTCGAAATGTTTATTATTGATTTTATAGAAACAATTATTTTGTAATATGAATATAAATTTAAATATCGTTTAGATAGCGACTTAAATACATATGTAGTTACCATGACGAAAGCTAGCAACGGAATGCCCTCTTCACCATTTGTCACTCTATTATATAACCAAACACTTGCATACCAAAACAATGCACTTAAAATTAATATATATGGAATCGCCTGAACTTGTACTCACCTGCACGACATTAAGTTTTGTAAGGTCCATTAATATGATATCAAATATTCATAGAACAAAAGACAGTGCAGTCCTGCTCCTGTCCAAGAGTTCATTAATAGTTATGATATAATTCGAACTTGTATTCACATGCGTTACATTAAATTTTCTAACGTCCGCTTAAATACGAGTAATATGATAACAAGTGTTGATAGAACAAAAGACAATACAGTCCTGCCACTGTCCAAGAGTTCTGGAAGATGAACCCATACTCTCTTTCATATACGTTTCATATTAATTCTTCCAGAATCCACTCAAACACGAGAAATGTGAAACATTAATAGTTATGAGATAATACGAACTTGTATTCACATGCGTTACATTAAATTTTCTAACGTCCACTTAAATACAAGTAATATGATAACAAATGTTGATAGAATAAAATACAATACAGTCCTGACACTGTCCAAGAGTTCTGGGAGATGAACCCAAAATCCCTTTCACATACGCTTCATATTAATTCTTGCAGAGTCCACTCAAATACGTGTAATACAAACTTACAGCTTCCATAGAACTAAAACCAGGTACAACTTTGTTATTGCTAAAGTGCTTCGGATGATCATTCCAAATTTATATTCACATGTGATTCACATTAAATTCGTAAAGTTTACAAGTAATCTGATATTGTTGAACGATCGACCTATTCAAGTTTATGCACTGAGAAACATTACTTACAAGAACAATAAAAACACACACAACTGGCGAGTACAAGTTCGGTCGCTATATTACACCGGTTTTCATTTCTTTTAATTTAATTTATTTTTTTAATGTTTTTTTAGAGGCTTATATTTAAATATAGGTAGGTTTTGTTATAGCAAAATGAAAAGGAGGAGAGGGGAGGGTCGTTAAAGAAGAAATAATAAGGAAAAACCTACTGAATATTTTAAGAGAGAATGCAAGTGTAAACCTGAGTTTTCGTGAATGAGCGTTTAGACGAAATGATCATAAGTAATGAAAACAAATAGGATTATATTAGTCATCTCAGCTTGAAACACGAATGTTTGTCTAATCTTTCATAACTTATATTACGAGTGATCTTGTGTCATCTGTTAAGAAGTTCTATTTGCCTAAATACCTACAACATCAGCGAATGTTAATAAATGCGTGCGCAATGAAAAGAAAAGTTTTTCAATCACAATACGGCAGTTGACTCATTTTAAATTTTGATATTTTTCGTACAAAATTGTGAAATATAAGTTAATTAATCCCTATATCCCTGTCTCTTTTCCACTCGTAGAATATAATGTGCAATATTAAAAATGTCCTCACAACACAGTATTGCCGTCCTTCTCTAAAGGTTAAATTTAAACTTTTATAACTCGGTCAATTTTTAAAATTATTAAAAAAATTTTCACTCTTCATCAGCTTGTACCTTGAAATCATGATTAATGAAATAAAAAAAAATTAGTCAAATACCCAATTGATCTACTGTCCTTCAGTGAGGAGTTCCATTGTCAATCTCCGGGTTGCATCATCCGATCTTAATAAAATTAATATTGGAGCACCTTTGCTTTAAAATACTTCAAAAATACAACCTCCTACATATTTGAGGTCGGTTAAATTATTTTCAAACATTAAAACTGGTTTTTGGAGCATAATTAAAAAAAATATTTAATGGATTTGACAAAGTTTTTAATATTTGAATTTAACTTAGAAAGTAAGGTTATTAGTATAATTAGGTTATGCTAACCTGAAGCGAAGTAAGAGAATAGCAAAACATAATATATTCTTGTATATTGAAACAACTTCAATAATTTAAAGTGATAAGAAAGTCCAATAATCCTTAAGATTCAATCAGCTAAAATCCCCAAAATAATTCACTCAGTACTAGAACGTCGTAAATCTGTTTAGGCTTTATATAGTTTTTAAGAGAATACATTACCGCGATATTAAATATAAGTAACACCATCTATTGAACAAGAGTAGCGGCACAATGACTCGAAATGGTAACATTAAAGTATTTTTTCAAGAACTTATTGTGAGTGTGATAATAGTGTGATTTCAAATACCAATGAATTAGGGGAATTTTTACAGATTTGCAATAAAAGAAAGATTGACATTTATTACTTACAATTATGCAACGAGTTAATTAACTACTTAAACCTGTGCAAGTACATCAAACAGGTCTTGAGTTAGAGAGTTACGAAAAGTGTGTTGAAACGCAGTATATCAAATAGGTCTTGAGTTAGAGAGGTCCGAAAAGTATGTTGAAACACAGTATATCAAACAGGTCTTGAGTTAGAGAGGTACGAAAAGTGTGTTGAAACACAGTATATCAAATAGGTTTTGAGTTAGAGAGTTACGAAAAGTGTGTTGAAACACAGTAAATCAAATAGGTCTTGAGTTAGAGAGGTACGAACAGTGTGTTGAAACACAGTATATCAAAAAGGTCTTGAGTTAGAGAGGTACGAAAAGTGTGTTGAAACACAGTATATCAAACAGGTCTTGAGTTAGAGAGGTACGAAAAGTGTGTTGAAACACAGTATATCAAATAGGTTTTGAGTTAGAGAGTTACGAAAAGTGTGTTGAAACACAGTAAATCAAATAGGTCTTGAGTTAGAGAGGTACGAACAGTGTGTTGAAACACAGTATATCAAATAGGTCTTGAGTTAGAGAGGTACGAAAAGTGTGTTGAAACACAGTATATCAAATAGATCTTGAGTTAGAGAGGTACAAAAAGTGTGTTGAAACACGGTATATCAAATAGGTTTTGTTAAAAAGTTTCGTATAAATAATAAAACGGTATGCAAATAGTCGCCGAGAGTTCTTTAAACTGGCATATCAAATAGGTCTTGAATTATAGAGCTGTCAAAAGTGGCTCAAAACGTTCCATGTAAATAATAAAACGGTGAGCCGAGAATTTATGAAATTGGCATGTCAAATAAGTCTTGAGTTCGACAGGCATCAAAAGTGGATTGAAAAGTTTTGCGTACATAATAAAACGGTGCGCAAATAATTCTGAAGTTTCTTTAACTAACTGGCACAACAAATAGATCTTAAATTATAAAACTCTCAAAAGTGGAAGTGACAAAAATGGCTTGAAATGTATCGTGTAAATAATAAAACGGTGCGCAAATAGTGGCCGAAAGATCTTTAAACCGAAAAATAATTTCTGAGACTTCTTTAACTAACTGGGGCAACAAATAGGTCTTGAATTATAGAACAGTCAAAAGTGGCTCAAAACGTTCCGTGTAAATATTAAAACGGTGCACAAACTTTTGTCAAGAATTCCTAAAATGGGCATATCAAATAGGTCTTGAATTAGAGAATTGTCAAAAATGACTGTGATGATGCTCTGTCTAATAATAAAACGGTGCCCAAAACATTGGTCGAGAATTCCTTAAACTGGCACTTCAAATAGGTTTTGACGTAGTTGAAAAAAGTAATGTCAAAAGTAGCTCAAAATGTTTAATGGAAATAATAGAAAGGTGGGTCAAGAATTCGGTAAACTGGCATATTAAATAGATCTTGAGTTAGAGAGGTGTCAAAAGTGGGTCGAAACGTTTCGTGTAAATAATAAAATATTGCGCAGTTTCCGAGAATTCTTTAAACTGGCGCATCAAATATTTTTGTGGTAAAGAGGTATCAAAAGTGGGTCGCAATGGTTCGTATAAATAATAATACTGTGCACGCATGATTTTTGAGAATCGGCCTGCGGGCCCAGATGAGCTCTCTGCCAGTGGGCTCAAAAAAAATTTGTTAATCAACCCAAGTTCAAAAATACGCGTGCATATTCGATTTTTCTTCATATATTAAGCTTAACAGTTTATTTTACCTTATCTATATGAAGGTCCAGAAAAGTTCTAAAAGTTTTGAAAGTTTCTGAACTCTCATCATTCCCAAACATAATATATCATTCTGTTTAGAGTCCAAATTATTCCGAAACAGCAGTATGCATTCATTTTTAAAATGCATGCTGCTGTTTTGGAATAATTTGGACTCTGACATTCTCTTACCTGTACATCAAAAAGCAATAGTTACCTTATATAAAGTTTACATCTTAATTTACAAGATCAGCGTCATAATGATTTTACTTTCTTCAATAAGAAATTCTTAACTTAGAGTACGTAAATCCGTTATACATAGGTCCGTTTTGATAGCTCGGCTCGGCGTTCGGTGAATCAGGCAGATCAGGCGTGAAATACATCGCAAAACATGGTGCCTTATTAAAAAAAATTATGATGCTCACTACAGTTTTCTTTTAATTTTCTAGTTACAATTTACTACCCTGTTTTTCATGATTTTTGGTTCAATAGCGTCGGTAACAAGGTAAATAATTTTCTATTTCGGCACATTTTTCAGACTATTTTTAAAATATGGAAAAACTAACAGCACGTAACTGTCAGTCGGTGATTGACAGGCGATTTTGTGTGATGCGTTGCGTCGAATCTCAAGCAACGCAATCAACCTGCGAGCACGGCTGTCGTTCTACAAAACCGCAGCTTCGGATTGACATTCCTAAGAGTTTCGCCGGTGAGCTGTGGTCCATTAGGGCCTTAACGCCTGGTCTCTTTTCTTATTTCCTTATGTTCCATTCCTGCCTCATGTCCTTCGAATGTTTTCACGTTTATGTGTATTTGCATTTATTCAATAAGTTAGCTAATAAATAATTACTAACTTTGGACTATTACCAATTTTGAAAACGCATTTATTTGTAAAAAAAAACTGGCATTAAATTCGTAATTTCTAGAAATGTAGATTATATTTCTAGAAACTATAAATTTACAATACAATGAAGGAATTTACGACTTTTTATTTAAGTTTGTCGCAAGTAATGAAACACAGACTGTGCAAAATTTCTTGAGAACAAGGAAAAGATGACAAGCAAAGAGCACAAATTCTGGCAAAAGGCAACCGGCGTGGAAACGTTTTCCAACCTAGCTTCCTCATTTGTTGACGAGTAGTGGAAGTGACGTATGGCCAAAGATTATATCTACAAAGTGCAGCTCGGAAATTCTCTTTTTTCAATTGCTAGCAGTTAAATTGGTCGATGAACGGTCCATGGGTATCTATTTTATGATTATTTGGCAGTTATTTCTTCACAGCAACCAGTCGCCAATCCTTGTAATATTTTTAGAATTCCGTAGTGAAGAAAAATTCTTACAAAAATGGGTCAAAGAGTTCGCGGAATGGAGGGGTGGTAAGGGGTGGGGTTGCTTAATCACATAGTTACTAATGAGGTACTTATTACGAATATGCATACAAGTTGCAACTTAATTGCGTTGTTAACCTCTGAGCTATTATCGGCCAAGCAACTCATTCTGGAAAAAAACATAGACCCAGGAGAAAATCGTGCTGTCATTAAGTTCCTGACAAATCAAAGAAAAACTCCACAAGCCACACTAATGAGATGTCATTGATTTACGAAGACTTTTGCCTTAGGATTTGCCATGAAAATACAAGTGACATAATCTCTTTAAAATGGTCGAAATTTAATCGACTAATTTAATCGGTTTTCAATAACATTTAAATAATTTCTTCCGAGTGGTTTATAAATGATAATACACGCATGTTATTTTTAGAGAAAATATAAAAAATCAATGTATCGTAAAAAAAAAGAATTTTAGGCGCTTTCATTGTTAACGCTTACTAAACTTTATGAGATGTATCAAAATGTTGTATTATGAAATTGTGTATTTTAAAAATACCTAAAAAAAGATGGCATATATCTATATACTATAGATAACCCATAGTGACCATTTTTGTGAGATTGATATTTATTTTGTTTGTGGGTTATATTTAAATAATTTGTTTACGTTGGGCATTTAATGTAGATAAAATTTGCTGTTTACATCAAACCATTATCATTATCATTAATAATTTAGAAGATATCACATATTTAAAATTTCCAAAAATCAATATTCGTCATGCCGATGCCGTGCACAGACCGGGGCGGTGGCGCGTGCCTATAAATAGCGCGTCGCACGCCGCGCGTCACCCTATGGCATTGCATGATTTGCAGCGATCGGACGCGTTTATCGGAGCTGTCAAGCAAGTAAAATAAAAAAAAATAAAAACATGCTTTTCAGCGCGACACTATAAACCGCAAAGACATTGTATAAAAATACAACGAAAAAGCAAACATTGTATAAAAATACATCCTAATGATGACAGTAATATTATTAATTTATTCGTCGGCTATAAAGGAATAAATTATTGTTGAAATAAAACGTAAAACACATCCTTTTTCTAATTAAATGCAAAAAATATATCACACATAACTCTTATTAACACACCTAATGCCGCTAACGCACGCACACAAGCTAAACCTAGCCGTACGCAACCATAATGAAACACTCACCCCCAAGAGTGTACAATAATGTCTTTCGCCAATGTGGTTGTGCAAACATAAAAAATGTATTCCTGTATATTATGAAGTATTTCACTTGTAGGTTTTACAATGACGCATTCACGGCAAGGTGGTTAATACCAGCAGGATGACTCACAATCGAGTGAACGCTAACATCTGTGCCTGTAGTCAAATTGTCCGTATCCCTCCGTTAAGTTCCCAGGAATTCTCCCTGCTTAACTCCCAGAAAATACATATCGTTTTAAAGTAACTGCTTTTATGATCGTTTCTGTATATATTCCCGGGACATATATGGAAATCTAACAAATCATGTATCCTTAAATATATATTAATTTACAGTTAAATGCATTGTTATTGTTAAATGTTTGTCATAATTTGCATAAGTGGCATTTGGTATTCAAAATAACTGTTTCGGATTAGTATTGTTAGGGTGGCAACAAACTGAATTTACGCAGTGCTATCGCACGTATTGTTGAGTGTACGCAAACAACTGATGACAAGTATGTTGCGTCATTGTTTTCTTAGTTGTTCATTAAGGTTCAACGGTAATTCCGAAAAAGACGTGCTTACGCTAACTATATTAGTCGTACGCAAATGCCACAAACAAAAAAAATTTAGGCAACCATTGCAACCCATAAAACATAACGTAGAAACTATTGGCTGTTGTTATTGTCACATATTTATTGATATCTTTTCATAACGCTCCAAGCAAATGCTACAAACAAACAAAATTTTAGGCAACCATTGCAACCCATAAAACATAACGTAGAAACTATTGGCTGTTGTTATTGTCACATATTCATTGATATCTTTTCAAAACGGTCCAAGCAAATGCTACAAAAAAAAAATTAGGTAACCATTGAAACCCATAAAACATAACGTAGAAACTATTGGCTGTTGTTATTGTCACATATTCAATGATATCTTTTCATAACGCTCTCGAAGGAATAGTGGTAGATTGGGAAAAATATGCCAATAATTATAAAAGATCAGTTGTGAAATATCTAATGACGCGTTAGGATGGAAGTAAAAATGTTCTGATGGTAAGATCACTTCATTCTCTTCATTCAGCCAGTTTCGCGTCTTGTCTGCCATGCGGGCCAGCTTCGAATCTTTTCGGCTTTTTCCATCAAGTCGAAAGTCAGTCAGCTCGTTTCTACCGGTGAATTGCATTCAATTGTCGTAAAATGTTAAAAGTGTTACGTAAATATAGTTGGGTTTGTCCGGGGTTTGGAACCTGGGACGTCTCGCATCTTAAACGAAAATCACAGCCCTAGATCAACAAACCGTTGTTATGATTGTTTTAAAAGTTTCGATATACAATCTAAGATTATTTTTATGAATACAATTATTTTTAAGTACAAAATCTCTTTGGAAATATTTTTCGGTAGAAGGCGCTGTACTGATTGCATAGTTCAAATCTATGTTGGCGCTCCGGTTTATCTTAATTAATTTTTTCAAACGTATGTTTTCTTTATTATTTATTTTCTGTGTCTTGTAAATTTTTAAAAAAATAAATGTTTCACATCTGCCCATGAGAGCTTATTCTGTAATATTAGTATACCAGTAAACTCCTTCTCAAACTGTTGATAATATTTCAAGATAAGAACTTGATTGAATAGGTAGGTCACGACGTGATGATCTTATCATTGTGTATTCTTTAGTGTTCCATAGTATTTAATGATATTAATAGTATATATTTCACCTCTAGTCTCCGTTGAATGAAAGCTTTTTTTGAAAATTAAACCATAACTCATATTAGTCTGAAACGATTTTATATACCCACGTAATTCATACTTTTCAAGTTGACATGTTCTTGACGCAAATCTTGGAAAGTTCGGGTCGCTTCAGGGTAATAGATGAAATGCAATTTTAAAAGTCCATAACTGCATTTTATTTACAGTAAATGTATAGCAATTGTATCTTATTCCTTAATATTTACTATGTATAGTAATCGTATCTTATTAACTGCATTTTATTTACAGTAAATGTATGTATAGTAATGTATAGTAATTATGCCATTTACAAAACATCGCTCTCAAGCACGCTAATGAAATCCACAGTAATTTAAACATATCATATCTGAAAATAAGTTCCTCGTTTCTTTTAAGTTTTTATTTACAAATAAAATATCCGAATTATGTTTGTCCGAAAGAAGGGGAACTTTTTAATAATGAATTCCAACCACCAGTGAAGCCGAGAGGAAACTAACAATACAATTTATTTGATTTATTAAGTCATAATATAATATCTTATAATTATTGAGTGAGTTATATAATTAATTATTAACTTTTAATACTTTAACAAATAGGTACAAAGATAATTAAGTAGCAAAGTTTAATCATCATCATCATCATCATCATATATATTAATACGTTAAAGTTAAGATGTTACTCTCCCTTTTTAGAAAAAACCTCACAACTAATCCACATAAATTATATATCATTTTATAGATAATTGCTTGCTCTACCGGCATCCACAACTAAAAAATTTATTATTGCTATTGTTTTTGCAAATTAATTAATTATTAAAATTATATACACAAAACAGCAATGCTGCCATCTAACGGCTCAACGTCAATACGATTGACGGTCGGTAAAATTTTTGTTTAATTTCAAATCCACTCACATATAAATAAAGTGGCGCTTTAGCTCAATGCTTTTGATACTTGCGCCTCTATATGTCAATTTTAGTAAAATATTTGTTTGATCTGTCATCTGAGCTTCATAATGGAATAAATAATTCGCATAAATAATGCGAAGACTTCGCACGGGTCACGCTAGTATAACATTAATTGACACTGATTTTGTCACTATGATTTTTGTTTCACCCTCTTGTCACTGTGACAATAAACCAAATTAGGGGTGATTTGTTGACGTAATGATATTTATAATTTCGACGAGCACACTTGTTATATGACGGAAGATTAAATTGACTGTTTAAAAACAATACTTTAATTTAATTTATTATAAAAGAAAATAGAAATATACAAAGATACAGAGATGTTACTAGTACAAGTGTTAGAAATGAAGTGTGTCTCTTATGCTTAATCAGTGAGTATTTATAGTCTAGGGCTAACAGGTAAAGTACAGATAATATTTGAAACGAAACTAATTTTTTAAATATATTTCTTTAGCTAGTTGACAGTGTTTTTGGTGATATGGACTAATCGTTGGAAACCAAATTAATAGGACACTTACTTAGAAAAAGATCGTCTACTTATTTGTGGGGATGATAACTAAACTGATTGCAATATAATTTATTACAAAAGTGTGGTTATCTATGATAATATTTGGAAACCAAAACAGGATGCGATTTTACTGAAGCAGATCGTTTACTTTATTATGGAACTGATAACTTAAATTTATTGCGAGAGTTGGTTATCTAACATTTACGAAGGATGGTTATCTAACATGCTGCGATCATGGATCATATAGTATAAGGGGGCGCGTAGTAATTTTTTCACCGGCGAGCGTCTTCGCATTTCATACAAAAAGCATAACGCTATCGTAAATGTCGATTATTGATTAGGCAAGAGTTGAATTGATTGGGTAAGAGTTGAATTGATTGGACAAGAGTTGAATTGATTGGGCAAGAGTTGAATTGATTGGGCAAGAGTTGAATTGATTGGGCAAGAGTTGAATTGACTGGGCAAGAATTGAATTGATTGGGCAAGAGTTGAATAGATTGGGCAAGAGTTGAATTGATTGAGTAAGAGTTGAATTGATTGGGTTTCAAGTGATTTCTCCCGCTTTATTATTGTTTAAATCAGTCTATATGATAGTGTAAACATTAGTTTTATAACTGCACACACGCCCATCTGAACGTATTTGCTGTTTTTAAAATTAATCACGAGTAAAAAAGAACTGTTAATTCTAATGTGTTTTGGGGTATAGTTTGCCACTAATATTTTTTAATTTTTTTACATATTGCTTATTTTTAAAAGACTTGAAGAATCTTTAGATTAAAAATATTCAGTCTCAGAATATTTGTAATCTAAACATAATGTGTTTACTAGTTTCTAAAGTTTCATGACGTTTGTTTATTACAGTTGTTATAGACGGTTACGGTGTTTATAGAGGTACTAATAATATTCTACAGTGGCTCAAGAAGGCCTATAACTTAACCTTTATATTAATAAAATAGAGAAACTAAAACTTTATAGTTTAAACATTTTCTGAAAAAGAATTAAACTAGCTACTAATGTATTGTACGGATAATAAGACTGAAACTTTATAAAGTAGAGACAATTTGTTGTTTAGTCCTATATACCTATACCTATATTGTCACAGATTTGACTAAATGAAAGCACAATATGGTTGCACAATGTGTATACAAGTAAAGATAATATTAAAAGTACTACGTAGGTGACATGTGACTGCGGGATTATTGATTACAAAACTTAATCTGTTCACGATATAAATATAAACACATCGTAAATATCAGTCAGTATATATTTTATCACTGTGATTTTTCACTAATATTTTCAAGTCACTAACATCGAAACTTAAGAATCAGCATATCGCCTCTTTCTATTTAAATACATAACAATGACAAAGCTTTAAATAAATAGATAAAGAGTTTGTGTCGAGATGCGGCAGCAGATCCGAAGACTTCGGTCGAATGGTGCAGGAAACTGTCTTGCCAAATAGTTGAGGGCCTTTTACATCCCCTGCTAGGATATTGTTGTTTAGGTGAAGATTCTCTGGATGCTGATGAAAGTGTTTACCTTAACTGGAAAGATCATCCTTCTGTTTGAATTCTGAGAATGCAGAATGTAGAGTCAGCGATTCTGGTTAGCATAACGCCCGTAATAAAACTCATCTAAATCAGATGAATATAGTTTAATTAGAGGTGTTTGCTACTATCTCTGAAACAAAATATGAATGTTTATGCTTAGTTGTTGCCGCATTTAAAAATCTTCAATGTGAATTAAAGTTAACTGGAAAGATATGCGATAATATGAAAATGATAGTTTAAATAGTAAACCTAATAATATTTTAACTATTGTATTTATGTGCAAGGAGACTTAAGAAAAACGCTTTCCCGATATTAGAGTTAAATGACGTGTTCACCAAGAACAGATATTAGTATAACTAGATATTTTTGATAGCATTTAATTGGCAATACGTGGCCATCATCATTTTTTGATATGGATTCATGAACTAATCGGAAATAATATTTTTATTGAATCGGACTGTAAAGTGCAAGTGTCTTCATGTCATACAACACTAGCACTTTAGAGTCCAATGTTTCTAAAGAATTCTACTCAAGAGGCATTCGATATTAGGATGAAAGTGAAAATAAAAAAAATTATCCACCATTTGATTTAATGTTACATCAAATCGATACAATACGGCGAGATAGACTTTGTAAAATAAACGCAATCGACTTTGTATTTAATTAGAAAAAAATAATTTTTGGTTATTTTCCCTTATATATACCATTCCTCCTGGATATATACCATCACCATACCAAATTTCATCAAAATCCATGGAGTCGATTTTACATGATTTTACGCTCACATTAACAGATAGACAAAAATTAAAAAAAAAGGAGTGTGGCTGTGTCACGGACACGGCCGTGTGTTGTACGTGAATGCGTCTATGTAACGGGTTATATTTTTTAAATAAAATATTTTTACTTATGTATTTAGGATAAAAGCAAGGAAACAAATGATTATTGTGTTACAATAGCGTATAGGCTGACATTATATATTTTTGATAATATTTTTTTATTCTAACACCTTATTATATTCACTATCACTACTTTAAACTAATGTTTTATATACAATCGATAGATTTTGACAGCTGACGATTAACACTTAAACGGACATCGTAGCTTTTCCAAATCAAAAGTTATACTAATTGCAAGTCTCGATACGCAGCAAAATAACCTCAAAATGTCGGCAATTCCCCCTCCACTGCGCGCGATGCGTCAATGTTTTCCCTTATTGTAATGAATTCTTTGATCCTTTAGCTATCCAGTGGTATAAAACTGCAGTGGGATTCGAAACTGCAACGCCAAACTGTATCCCCCGATTTTGTTATCATTAGGTTTTTTGGATTGCCCCCGTATGGTAGCAAATTTAAAGACGTATTCACGTCAAAAGTTTTTCTGGCTTCTATTATCATTGTATAATAAAAATATTTTCAATGCATAGATTTCACTCCGTTGCAATTTTATTATATGTATAGACCTTTAACTACAAAATCCTACTTTAAGTGTGATTCGACATTAACACAATTTTTATGATATCCGTCTCTCGTCACCAATTCAAAGAATACTTAGAAAATCTTTATGTATGAGTCGAAAGAGTAACGAGTGGCTGATATATAAGCGAACGACCGAATTGAAGTACCCGTTTCACCAACGGTGGTTATTGCAGGGTGAGTAAAGCCTTTTCACTATGTTCCTATAACTAAATGCAGCTGGGTATTAGCGCTAGGTTTCGCGTGCTACTAGTCGGATACAATTTCAGCTCACCAAGCAGACCATCGCTCTTCCAGAACAATTGGACGTCCTACGTGCTTTTTGCCAGGTTTGTACCCCCAAAAGCTAAGTGATAAAACCATTGATTTACTTTTGACTGGTTGACAGTACCTCCTCGTGTGCAGAAATAATACTATCTATCGCTCGTCTCGTGCTGCTATCGCGTCGTAACTCCTAGAATGTTATATCTCAAATTGCGGGAATTATGGGGGCCTTCGAAGGTTTACACAGTTGTGTGGCATGTAGCGTGGGTCGGTACGGGTTTCTGGAGGAGTCCTGAGATAAGCCAGGTGGTGGCTTGGAACTAGCTCGAATTGCGTGTTCATCAACATTGGTTAGAAATATGGCAGTGGACACGTGCATTGCTATTATTATACTTGTACTTTTTGTGCGACGTCTCCAGAATTTTTAAGTCTCCAAGACTAAAAGTTTTCTAGAATGATCAAATACAAAAAAGGCATAATCGAAAAGTAATTCATTTATAAAAATTAATGTAATTCCTTAATAAGTTGATTATTAAACAAACGCAAAGCGGAATATGTTGTGTGTTTATTTGTGTCTTCGGGTTAATCTTAGTAACCACATCTCGGGGACGCTGCTTAAACGCTGCAAGGTAGAGACAGAACGGCTTACTTATTAGATGTTTACTTGAGTATTGCCGTGAAAAGAGTAGATTATAATAAAAATAAAATCCAATTATATCAGGTTCTTAGGTCACATTTTCTTGTGCAAAGAAATATATTCTGCCAAAAATGTTACATTCTCCAAAATAAAAGAAATCAAAAAGGGGAAGAAAAAACATGCACTCGATGAGAATTGGAGAACATCGAATTTTGATGACTAGAGAACATCGGCTGTTGGAAAACCCCAGTCTCCATTTGGATCTAGTAAAAGAAATTATAAGCTAGGCTGTAGTGCTTAAAAATAATTTTCTGCCATCTTCGACCAAGAACAGCGGCTACAAATTCGGTCTCGATATTTTGAAATCGTTGTTCAGACGCGTATTTATGCTTAAACTTGAAATACTTACTTAAGCGCAATAAAAACTGGCGTGTGACGTCATTGCAGAAAAGATTAATGTCCGTTCATACCGGTCACGCTGTATAATTAAATATTGAGTGCCATTCATCAGCGCCGAAGGCGTGGAGCGACGAAGCGTGAAATATATCATTGAACAGTTAAAAAAGTGTCATTTTTTGGAACGGTCAGCGCCGTGTTTATGTTTTTTGCGTACGAGAGACAAGACTGATGCGTTTTAGACGGCGGTCAGACATTGTAAATTGGGACAGTGACCGACATTGAAACTGACTCAATAAAAATCGACAAAGAGCACGCTTTCTCAATGTCATTGTGTCTTTTCCGGAAATAAATTTATACAATTGAATACAATGTAATATAATGCACGTATAACATTTACAGTGAATGTATTTTAAAGAAAGCCATTTCTCGTAATTCATAAAAAAATGTGGATTTAAATAAGTTTTGAAGTAGATAAAGCGAGGTTGGAAGGTAATCGACTGTGAAAATAGAGAAAAAAAGAAAATTAAACTAAATCTTGGCAAAGTCAAGAATTTATACTCGTGCCAAATATCGCCTTATCTCACCTGGTTTCCGTAAAATAAATGGAATTTATACTCGTGCCAAATATCGCCTTATCTCACCTGGTTTCCGTAAAATAAATGGAATTTATACTCGTGCCAAATATCGCCTTATCTCACCTGGTTTCCGTAAAATAAATGGAATTTATACTCGTGCCAAATATCGCCTTATCTCACCTGGTTTCCGTAAAATAAATGGAATTTATACTCGTGCCAAATATCGCCTTATCTCACCTGGTTTCAGTAAAATAAATGGATTTTTTTTTATCCACAAAATAAAAAAAAGAGTTGGCTGCATCGTTGACACGACTGCGGGTGTTGAGTGTAAAATAATTTGTTTTTTGCTTTAAAATTAATTTGAAAATTTGAACATGATTTGACTTAATTTCTCTCATTGGAATACTCGATTCAGATATGAAAAATATATAAATGGTTAAAGAAAATTTTCTTTTAAATTTTCGAAGTTCAGTTATACTCATTCACAAACTTTATTCAAATTCACTATTATTCCATCAATGTGTCTTAAATCGGTGGACTCCTTAACTTATTACAACGCATCTACGTGAATTAGGCAAGTGCTCTAGGGACACGTTCACGTGTCTGGCGCTGGTGGAGGTGACAATATTCTATGAAAATGAATTTTATTGCCCAATGAATGACAATGAAATGTAACGCCATCTAGTTTGATATATATATATATATATATATATATATATATATATATATATATATATATATACATAAACATATTGGTTTTGACTTTAAATTTTGATACAGCACTATTTCGGATACCGTCTTTGGTTATTTAATTAAAAATAAACTGTCAATTGACATTGACAATTGCTGTTTTTTTTTTAATTGTCGTATTCATTCTCTTCATGCCAGAGAACCTTTGCTAATATCGGGTTGAAGAGCGGTCTAGGCAACAGTGACCAAATAATTTTCCGGATATCTGTCATTGTTATTTGACTGCAAAATTTAAACCATAGAGTAAAAGGAAAATGAAATAAAAATGTTGAAGAGAATTTCTTTTCCGATCCTTTCGCGTTTTATTTGGCCTTTTTCAGCGACCTTGTCGGGCTTGCCAGTCTCGCTGTATGGAGGATGCAGAGTGACGCAATCTACACTTTGTTTTATCTTACTGTTATGAACAATAACATGATTCTTCATAAAAAAAACAGTCATTTTTATTCCTGTAACACCATCATCAAAGGCACTTTCGCCAGTCTCTTTTAAAGAAAATGATGTAAACATATAGAAGTAAAAAACATATTTTAATTTTTGATGTGGAACATCTAATGACCGGTTTGGATGGGAGATAAAACTTTCTGATGGTACATCGCGTCTTGCCATTCGACCAGTTTCGTATCTTGTCGGCTCTTTCCGAATTAATTCGGTCAGCTTCGCGTCTTCTCGGCTCTTCTCGACTTAACGCTTCCCTTTCTACTACACTATACACACGCTACTTTTGGCGTGTGTTAGTGTATCAGCATTGTTTCTTATTTACTAACATTTACAACTTTACTCGTTTTTATCGTTGTATTGCATTAAACTGTCTTAAAGTCTTAAATGCGTTAATTAGTTTAAAATATGAGTTATAGTGATAGTAAAAGTGATAAGAAGAAAAAGACTTTTCACATCTGCCAGGCGTCTCATGGCAAATTTAAACCTTTGCAAGCATAGCATATATTTGGCGTTACTTTTGTAGAAATTCATATTCATAATGAAATTCTACAAAATTTATTCAATATCATTTTTGTTACAAAATTTTCAATATTTATTGTAATTCTGTGTTCAGCTAGCTAAGGGAATAAGGCATATCTATGCGAGTTGTGTTACATGAAAAGTTAAAAAAAATGGTTAACATTGCGTTGGCTTTCGTCGTGTAAGTATCCGTGCTAGTAAAACAGTGTCTTGTAAATATTATATAATTCTATAAACAATTGAATTTTTATAAAAAATATTAACAATTTGAGTATTATTCGAAATAATACTCAAATTGTGAATATTTTGTTTCCCAATATTATAATATTTTGTTTCAATACTCAAATTGTTAATATTTTGTTTTAACAATTTGAGTATTATTCGAAATAATACTCAAATTGTTAATATATTGTGTATCCCCATAGTTTTCTGACGTCCTTCGCATTATTTTTAGAAATTCATATTTTTTTTATAATTTACGTTGAGTAGTTTCGGAAATAAACAGGAAGGACATGTTTTTTCTGAATATTTTTCAGTGTGTCTTTGTAGACATAATAACAAGGATTATGAAAAAAATGTTTGCTACCCATATAATTAGAACTTTTAAACGTCAAATATTTATTTGAACTTTTAAACGCCAAAGTTTTCATGCAAGTGTTTTCTGAGAAAAAGATATATGACTTTTGGCAATTATAACTTTCTAGTGTAAAACGGGATAAGAGTTTTACGTAATTTTTCATTTTTTTTCGAGTTCCTTACTTCATTATCTGTTTTTCTTCAGAAAAACAGAGCCAATATAAGGTTCCTCATATGATCTTCTGTCTGTTAGTCACTGCCCTTTTTTCCGAAACCGCTTGATGTAGAACTTTGAAATTTGGCATAGTTAATATAAAAATTAGCCATATTTGGAAATCATATGGAGAAGACAAATCAGATTTTTTTAAATTCTATATTTTAAAGGGCTAGCTATAGGGCCCATGAGTATTTCTTTTGTAGTTTTAGTTAGGTTGTCTTCAGAGATATACTGAAATATGCACCAAATAATATTTTCCCCATCTTATTTTCGAAACAACTGAACCTAAAATTTTGGAAAAAAGCAAGGTGTTTAAAAGCCTATACAAAGGTTATAGGAAAGATATAACGATTATTCTATATGTCATAATTTTTGAGAAATTTACGGTAATGTATATGCCCCTTTCTCCTACTTATTTATATTAGTTATTATAAGATATTTATTGCGCTAGGAAGTCCATATTAGTTAAGATTATTAGAACAACTGAATTAGCTTGTTAACACCAGCAAAGGAGCCCGGACAATGAATGGTAATAAAATCCTCAAAGGCGTTCACTGCGGCTTCTTGGGAATTCATTATTTTTCTTTACAAGAAATCATCCATGACCTATAAAATGGTTAACATGTTGGGGCAGTGAGTGACAGAGAGTTTCCAAGTCCAGATCTCGTAGTTCGAACAAGGTTGTTTGTGCGTCATGTGATTGAGCATTGAGCATTTTTCTGCTAGAAAATTGGCCCGTCTCTATTCATCAATCTTGGCTGCTTAATCGCAAGCGCCTTTAACCATTTCTCATAGTCGGTTATAATAGATATCAGATTTAATAATTTTTTTAATGAATATTTGGATTCGGAGTGTGTTTTTGTGCTTGATGCTTATCCGACAATTGATATCTGAAAATGCTTATCACCTTTGACAATTTTCCGAGTGCTTGCTCAGGTCAAAAAGGACATTAACAAGCGCTCGGAAAATTGTCAAAGTATAAGAATTTTCTACAAGAGTAACAATGTAAAAATGCTTCGTTTTCATATCACAGCAAGGAAAGGCAAGTTTCAAAACGATATCTCTTCTTTCATTCGTTTAATTCGTGCGGAACCTTTCATCCAGCTTCTTAACCTTACCAATTTGTTTTAAACGGTTCAATATCGTTGAGATCGTAACGTCAAATCTTACTCTCAATTCACGCAGAGTTTGCGTCAGCTTCCATTGCAGCTTTCAGTTTATCATTATCCATCTTGCTCTCAGGTTGTCCACGTGGTTCATTTTGCAGATAAAAATCACCAGATCGAAATTTTTTCAAACATTGACGTACTGCGTATTCGTTAACCACATCCTCAACCAAACCTGGTAGTACTGAAAACTGGTTAACCACTTTTTTTGAGATGCATCAGCTTCTATTGCGGTTTTTAGTTCATCATTATCCATCTTTCTCTCAATTTGTCCATGGAGTTCATTTTGAAGATCAAAATCACCAGATCGAACTTTTTCAAACATCGACGTACTGCGTATTCGTTAACCACATCCTTAACCAAACCTGCTAGTGCTGAAAAGTCGTTACCCACTTTTTTGAGATGCGTCAGCTTCCATTGTGACTTTAGTTCAACATTATCCATCTTGCTCACAGGTTGTCTACGTGGTTCATTTTTAAGATCAAAATCAGTAGATCGAACTTTTTTTAAACATCGACGTACTGCGTATTCGTTAACCACATCCTTAACCAACGCTTAAAAGTGGTTAACCGTTTTTTTTTGAACTTCCATTGCGGCTTTTAGTTCATCATTATCCATCTTGCTCTCAGGTTGTCCGCGTAGTTCATTTTAAAGGTCAAAATCATTAGTTCGGACTTTTTTCAAACATCGACGTACTGCGTATTCGTTAACCACATCCTTAACCAAACCTGCTAGTGCTGAAAAGTGGGTAACCACTTTTTTGAGATGCGTCAGCTTCCATTGCGGCTTTTAGTTCATCATTATCCATCTTGCTCACAGGTTGTCTACGTGGTTCATTTTTAAGATCAAAATCAGCAGATCGAACTTTTTTTAAACATATATCTGTATCGTATTAGCCACAACGAAACTCACCTTCGAAAATAACTAAATTTTTTTACTTATCCATAGATTATGAAATTTAATATGCAAAAGACAACTTGATACGTAACGTCAAACGGAACTTGCGATGGGGAAGCTAATGAGTTACTTTCATAATAAAAGAAAAGAAAAAAACCACGAAACTAAAATTTCATGAACTGAAAATGGGGAAGCTAATGAGTTACTTTCGCAATAAAAGAAAAGAAAAAAACCATGAGAGTAAAATTTTATGATGAAATCTATGTATTAATACGTAAAGAGAAAACTTTGTTTGAAAATTTTGACCACTGGGCGAGCACTAGTCAAAATTAATATATGAGGTCATCGAATATTTCAGAGTTAAATGACATAATATGAAAAATTACCTAATTTAACTTCAAATGAACAAAACACTCGTTGGACGAGCCAGACTTGCACTCGCCTATCAAGGGTTTATTGGCTCTAATTAGGTACTTTATTGGGCCGGATTTTTTTTCATTACGTGGACAACAATCCAAAACTCACTAAAGAAATTACATTGTTTATTAATTTTTTTTTATTTCGAAAATTTTCGGGCGAACAGGTGCCAAAAAGTTATTACAGGCAACTGAACAAATAGGCAGACGTCGAAATTAGAGCTTTGTACTCTTCTTACACTTTTACTTTCATATGTACAAAAGATTAAAAATATTTTTAACACTAGGTTCTTTTACTGCGCCTTAGATAGCGTCCTAGGGAATATAATTGAAAAAATATTAATTATCCAAAAAAAAATATATTAAGTACTGATCAGAAAGTAAAGTAATTGCAGATGGTTCCGTAACGGAAGGTTTTTGATTCCTCTGTATTTGGATGCATATTTAACCTGTATTTGGTATACAGTATGAGCTACGCAACGCCCCAACAACTGCATGACTACCATAGCCTCAAATTCATTACCATTGGATTCATTACCAAGATCATCATTACTGCGGAACAGTTTGACACGTCACCATGAAATAAAAATTACCCTGGGCACAATGTTTCTATCTGTAACCACACAATGTTTCTATCTGCATTCTGTGTACACGTGCCAGGTGTTTCAGCAGTTTTTAATTAAATATAATATATTTAAAAACTGAAAATTCAAAAGTCGCAGACATGCACTTCAATTTTATTTATCTGCATTAATATTTATATATCTACTTGTTGATCACTCAGGTTTCTTCTGGAGAAAAAAAGGGCCACAATTTTATTTTGTTTTAATCGCCTTTTTATGTAATAATTATTCACCAATTTTATTAATGGTATTATCGACGATTTAATTAATTACGCCGTGCTCTAGTCGCATAAAAACTATATAAACCAATTCTGGAACTAATTGATAAATTTAGTTTGCAATTTTTTCAGAGTATTTCGATATAACTATAAAAGCTTAGTTTTTTAACACAAAAATATTTTTATTCAGATTTTCCAACAAAAAACAGATCATAATCGACAATCTGAATTAATTAGTAATAAAGACTATTAAACTTTTTAAAGATTTTCATTTTCCCTACAATATCATCGAACAGAATTTTAATATAATTATAAAGGATTATTTATTTCTTGAAAACCCCACGCCCAATTTATTGATTTGCCTAAAGCGCTGAGCATATGGAAGAATATAAGACGAATAGTTACAAAACAAAAACCAATAATACACAAATCCATAATAATTCGGATAAATATCATTTAGTGATCAGTCATGAACAACCAAGCTACTCCATAACCCCATTTCTGAAGCGTTCATTGGAGCAGAAAAAATATGTAGGCTGGGCGCATCACGCAATACTGAATTGAACAATGAGACCAAACGAATTGTAGGTGAACGCTGCAGAATGTTCGTGCTCGTTCTAGGTAGGTAAAATAAACTATATCATCGTTCTCTCCTGTGATAGCTAGGAGGTTAAAGCGCTACTAAACTCATATAGCATATAAATATCATCTAGTGATCAGTCGTGAACTATCAAGCAACTGTATAATCCCATTTCTGAAGCGGTCATTGAAGCAGAAAAAATATGTAGACTGCAATACTGGATTGAACAATGAGGGTACACGAAAGGTAGGTGAATGCTGTAGAATGTTCGTGTGCGTTCTAGGTACGTAAAATAAACTATACCATTGTTCTCTCGTGTGATAGCTAGAAGGATAAAGCGCTATTAAACTCACACAGCACTGCTGAAAGTGACTGATGATGTGCGCCCAGCCATAGACAATACCCAACTATCTGTTCTTATATTATTGGACTTCAGTAATGCTTTCAATTCTGTGGACATCAACATTTTGATACATAGGCTTAAATCATTAAATCTGTGGCAACCATGTTTTGATTGGTTCAATTCCTATCTTCGTGGCCGTAAACAGGCAATCAAAATTTCTGAAAACTACTTACAGTGGACCAGTCTCATTGCCGGAGTATCTCAAGGCGGTGTTCTTTCTCCACTTCTTTTTTCTATTTTCATGGATCCCGTAGTTAAACTACTGTCCTCCAACTATCATTTATATGCTGATGATCTTCAAACATACTCTCACTGCAATGTCCATAAAATGTCTTCGTGTATTGATATCTTAAATGCTGACCTACATTTGATCAGTCAGTGGACTGGTAGGCAGAGTCTTTTGATTAACCCAATTAAATCGCAGGTTATTATTATCGGTAGTCAGAAACTGTTGTCAAAAATATCTATATATGAGTTACCACAGCTATTGATTAACGCTTATGTTATTTCTTTTACTTCAACTGTAAAAGATCTTGGTCTACTAATTGACCAACCTCTCATATGGTATTCTCAAGTAAATGATGTTAGTCGTAAGATTTTCTTCAAAATACACTCTCTCAAACGGCTTCAAAATTGTCTTTCACTGCGAACGAAAATACAAGTTTGTCAAACTTTACTTCTGCCTATTCTTGATTATGAGTGCTATTCTAATCGAAGTGAACATTTACTCAATAAATTAGAACGACTTCAAAATCTGTGTTTCGGTCTTAAACAATTTTACCATATATCTGAATATCATTCACGTTTTAAATGGTTAAAGATTCGTGATCGACGCAATCCTCATCTTCTATGTTTCGTATATAATATCCTCAATAATTCCGTGATACCTACATACCTTATATCTAGACTCCTATACCTGTCATAACACGATCTCGAACTACGATCCAAAAATAAGTACACCCTCCTAATCCCTCAATATAGAACGAAATTTTATGGCGAATCCTTCACTGCATATTCTACTCGATTGTGGAATGAACTGACAAATATGCAAAGTGCGCCCTCGTTGTCTGTGTTCATAAGTCGTCTGAAAATACATTACCTATTGTAATTTGGCATACCCCAACCCCTTCCATTATAACCCATCCTTGTCCCTCCCTACTCCTGAGGTGTCGTTTTGCTTTGGTTCTTAATTAATATTATTTTATTATCACACAATATTTATATTTTAAATAGAATTAATTAATGTTTAAAAATCACTCACAGTCTGCCACAGCACTTAATGTTCTCATCCAATTCATTGTGGTTGGCTGTAAGAGATTGCTCTTGTAACAATAAGTTTACCACTGTATATTTAGTTTTCTAAGCTTGCAGAAATAAATAAAGTCAATATGGAGGGTTTATCAACGTAATTATTTAATAATTAAAAAAAAATGCATGATCGAAAACACTTCCAGTTGGAGTTGAAGGGAATCACATCTGACCATGCTCATTATAAAATTTGATGGGAATAAATAGGGATAATATCCAGACATTTTGAAATACAAAAATCTATTAAACTACTTAAATATTTTCTTCAACCTGAGGATATAAGTAGCTTCATAAGGAGATTAGATAACTGCATATGTTTTAAGATTACTACAGACCAAAGAGTTAAATAAAGTAATAATACATTTGATATCTTGAAAATCGTGGGAATACCGTATGACAAATCCTGTACTTCTAGGTTTCTCGACAGGTTTTAACAATGTAACTGAACCGTGAGGTGATTATACACAATTCCACCGAGAGCCTGCACGGATGAAACCCTTTCGAATGTAGCATTGTCCAGTTCATAACTGTGCACAACAAACAAACAAATAAACTCTCGTCTACATGCAGTGAGTAGATCTTGTAAAATTATCGTTTTATTTAAAACTAGCATTATACGGTATTTTAATATACGGGCTCCGATATCTAACATAAGAGATTTGGCCGGGGTACTGGTTTTATACGAATGAAAACATCCAGGAGAAGGAGAAATCCGTAAGGGAAACCAGATCCTTATCGGGTTAGATTCCTCATAAAAATTGTTATATAATAACAACAGCCGGGATTAATAGCCCAACATGCCTTCCGAAACACGGAGGAGCTCACAAAGTGATTATGAGGATGTATGATTGATGGATGGCCATCCACCGGTGCTTTTGTTTCTTAACTTCATTGATCGAGTGAAAACCAAAAAGTACAACCTGGTTATATATCCCTCAACAATCTAACATCAACGACAACAACTCGGTTATAGGGGATGTGTATTAATAAACTCGTATTATAATTTAGGACCACCTTTAATAACGACAAGAGATTTATTGCCCAATTAACAAAATGAGCAATGTGGAGCAAGTTCATTATTGGAATGAGTGATACTATACATATGTTATGCGATATTAGCATTTTTTATTTGGAAATGGCACTGTAAACATGTAATCTGATCTTTTGTTAGACTTTTGCGGAAAGTTTCGGAATATTTTATTACAAGATATAAATTAATTAAAGTGCTTTCGGTTATAACAGTTAATGCTAAGACTTCAGTTGTTCACATTAGTTAAAATGTATTCAATTCAAAATCAAATGCGGAATTTTAAGATTGGCTTCTTTCTTCTTAATTTTGGTTTGATTCTTGCTTCTTAATATTTGCTAATAGCTCACCTGAAGATGTTGTAATACAACGAAGCCTAGATCGTGGTAAAGAACTTAAAGAAAGTAGAAATAATACTCCATCACGTAGTTTCATTTAATTGTGAATAATGCATTTCTACAAAATTAACGTCAGGTTTAGGCAGTGACTGAGAGTGTCGAAAAAATATCCGTCTTTTTCTAATGGAGGTTACTTCCTATTACAGTATTCCGTTCCTTTATTCTTTTGCGACAAGGATAATTAAAGCAAATACAAACTTCCACTAGCTGTAAACAGAGTCATTAAGGCGTACAAAAGATTGTTCCTGGAATATTTGACATTATTTTATTTAGCAACAACATGGAACTTTCCTATAACTGTGTACGTAGTACAGCTGTATGCTACTCGAGCGTTGTGTATAGTGTATAGCCATATATATATATATATATATATATATATATATATATATATATATATATACTACATTGTCACTGAATACAAAATGGCGGCAGGTCCTATAAAGATATGGCGCAAATATTGTTTGATTGAACTAAAAATAATTAGCCTGCTCCAACATATTTGTTATGCTATAGAGAAACAGATGCGTATTGTATCTTGTCGTGTGAGAATGTTCATTAATTATAAATAACTACATAATGACGTACGCTTTATTAAGAGTCGGCTTGGCGTGCGTACATACATACACACGTCGCTTTTTTAATTGCTTGCAAAGCTAATTACGTCCGTGCCGCCCTGCTTGACATGTGGGTGGTATTACCATATCGTATTTACGCCGGCATCGGAGAATCTGAGCACGGTCGGTGCTGTTATAATCATATTAAGTTAGGTTATTTATTGACGTTAGGCGGTTCGTTGAACTGATGTGCGATGTGCTTGTAAACTTACTCAGTCAACCCCTTGCCTGCGCGGGCCCCCGACTTTACTTACCCCCTGGCTGGGCTACCCTCTGACTTACATGTAAAATGTTCATACATACTTAGAAAGAATTGAAACGAAAAAATTTGGAAAATGATTGACCCTGAGGTCATCTCTGAAATTTCCTGCTATTTTTGAGCTCAAAGCTCTCAAAAATATTTCTGATCGTAATTATTGTGCTCTTCGAGCTCAAGGATATGATTTTTTGCTTATTTTCGAGCTCTCTGAGCTCGAAAAATAATAATGGCGCTTTTTATGTTTTAAAAAAACAATATTTACTAAAGAATTAACTAAATTGGGGCATTCAAGCTGTTTTTTGCGCAAGATATAATGGCTATTCAAAAATATTGCTCCATCAAGATATTTTTGGAAAGCCTTTTTTTAACTTTATGGTAATATTTTGTAAATGAATTAACTGATTTTGAGAGCATTCGACGCGATTCTTTAAGTACTTTTTTAAGAACCATATTTATCTATTAATATATATCATTGAAAATTAATAAAATGTATATTTCATTATTATCCGATAGTATCCCATCTACCCTTATCCCAGGCTTGTGGAGAGCCACCCGGGCACTTCCGGCCCAGTCCGACCTGTACTTATTAGCTTTTACCCTCGACATTGCTCGCATGGTTATAGTAACAAATTTTTAGGGAGAAATTAAAATATGTAGCGCCATCTAGAATGATTAAGGAAAATTAAATACTAAATCTTTATTTTTGTGATTTTTTAATACAAATGACAGAGAAAACAAAAAAATCTCTCTAAATTAGGGATTAAAGGAAATAATTTTGAAAATAATTTTAAAAACAAACGACAATACTTCGGTAGCATTTTATTGCCACCGTTGTGTTGCAATTCAAAAGGACTTTTTAGAGTTAGGTTGTGTCGCACGCGTTGTCGACGAAATATTAATGTGTACATATATATATAATTATATATATATATATATATATATATATATATATATATATACACTCTATTGCATAAAAAACGGCCGATATTGATTTTGTCATATTATTAAAAAAATATTATTTATTAAGAGATTGTATTTATTGTAATTGTTACTGGCAGGTAGTTTTTTTCTGGCACATGTTTGTTATTTTAACGAATAAATTTGAATTAAATTTCTGCTGTTTGCTGCATTCGTTTACTTCTGTTTGGATGGTATGGTCTTGCATGGTTGAAAAAACGATAAGATCTGTTAAAATTATTGCGCTGCTTGAAGAAGGCTGTAGCCAATGTTATGTGTCTCAGTAGTATAATGTGAGCCGTTCCACTGTCCAAAGAACTTGGCAACGATACCAAGAAATGGGCTCCGTTAGTAGAAGGCCCGGTTCTGGAAGAAAACGGTGCACTGAGCCACGGGACGATCGCTTCATACTCAACAAGACTAGAATAGTGTTTTATTCTCCGATGAAGCTCCTATATCCATTAGTGGTGAGGATCGACGTCGGAGAGTCTTACGAAGACCTGGAGAACGGTTCGCAGAAGTGTGCTTTGAGGGAATCACCCCTTACAGTGGAGGCTCCGTAATGTTTTGGGTTGGTATTAACTCAGATGACCGTACCGAGTTAGTTTTGATTGAAAATGGCACATTTAATGCGCAAAGGTTCTTATTCCTCATGCCCAACCCGCATTAACAGCAGTTGGAGGAGAGTCCATTTTTATGGACGACAACGTTCGCGCCCACCGCTCTAGAGACGTTGATGCGTATATACAGGAGGCCGAAATTCGTTGGTTAGACTGGCTAGCTAGAAATCCCAACCTCAATCCGATATGTGTTCTATATGAAATAATCTCGACGACGCAAAAAACGACGCGTCAGAGCCGTAAAACCAGCTCCAGAAAACATTCCGACCCTTAAAAATGTGATCGTCGCTGAATGGGAACGTATTCCTCAGGAAATGATAAAAAACGTCGTCGAAATCATGCCTAGCAGATTAAGCGCATTGATTTTAGCTAGAGGAGGCCATACTCGTTACTAAATTTTTAAATTTTATGTTAAATTAATAAAAAAATATTCAAAAATAAACTTTAGCCATTTTTAATGTACCAGTATGAAAACGCTCGTCTGTGGACTTTACATCGTTTTTTATTTATTCGCATTTTTAATGACTGAAGTAGGTAAAAACGATATCTCAATAATAAATAACAATATTCTCATCAAATCGCCATATAAAATGCATCAAATAATAATAAAATAACTCTGATATGGTTTATTCCTATAAGTGCCCGTTTTTTTTGGCAAAAGAGTTTATATATATATACACACATATATATATATATATATATATATATATATATATATACATATATATATATGTCTGTGTGTGTATAATTTTATATAATATCCAAACTATAAACATCTAAACATTTTATTATAAATTCTAATAATTTAAAATTTAAAAATTATTTATATTTTTAGGAGCGACTTTTTAATTGTTTTTAAGTAAAATTAACGATACAGTAAAAGTTGTTATTTCACGACACTTTTCATTTTATTTAAAAAACCCGTCCAGCGATTTATCTAAAAAAATTAAGTCAATGAAAAGTGATGTTATATTAACATTTATGAAAATATTTACCGTCTAGTTTTGATAAAAATTGCTCTCAAAAATTGTACAATTAACATTACAGGAAAAGTAGTAATTTCATTTATTTTTTTTTAAAAGGCGTCGAGCTATTTTGTTTTAAAAACTAAGTCAATTTGAAAAACATTTAAAAAAAATATTTACATTTAAATAAAATCGCTCTCAACAATTGTACGATTAACATCACAAGAAAAGTTCAATTCAATTAAAATTCAAAAAATTTAATAAACAAAAATTTAATATCAAAAATTTAAAAAATCATTTAATAAACGCAATAATAAAGGCAAAAGTTATTTTTTTGCAAACTGTTAAAATGATGTTATATTAACAGTTTGGAAAAAAATTATTTTCAATAAAAATGTTATGGTAAATTATTTCTGGTTCTTTCTGTCACACGACAATTACCTTAAAGGCATGAATTATACTTAAATATAGCATTTGACGCCATACCTGTTGTAATGTGCTTATATGAGTATAAGTACTGATTACAGGCAATGCAGAAGACATTAATATAATTGAAGAATAAAGAACATACAATAACTAACACTTTAAACCTGCGTCCCATTAAAATTGACGATACAAGAAATTGGAGCGACTTTGGCCGTCTCTAGTCAACTCTCGTTGATCCGCAACGTTACAAGTTAAACGCGCTAACGGAATAAAATATAGAATATATGAATAACATGCGCTAATAGAGACGGCATACATTTATTCAGCAGAGTGCTCGTCTTAACTTGCTCCGTAAGCGTTGGAAATTTGGTCACCGACCTTGACCCACAAAATCGGCACCGACTCACAAAAATAGTTTGTCGCATTGCACGTTAAGAGGCATCACTAAAAAAGTATTGTATCGAAAAAGATATACTCTATACTGAAAGATATCGATACTTTTTCCGTGTCTTGTCCCAGCTATAGCAGCCTGTCCTGAGTTGTGACCGGTGACGCAGAATCTGCAGCTCAATGAAATGGTACGAGTATCTAAGTATACTGTTAGGGTCTATGATACGAATTATGTTCGAATTTTTTTTGAAGTGAAAACTTCTTTAGGCGTTTTGAGCAATATTTGTTAGGGGAAAATTTAATGGGTTCGCGTCATCAACATACTGGCATGACCAGCAATGAAAGCATGTATATTGTATATATATCCAGATTGACGCATGTGCAGGGGTATGTGTACACGTATACACATTGTATATACCCGACTGTAAGATGTTCGCGTTGGATACTTTTTAGCTGAGTAAAGTCTTATGAATTCGCGTCACCGACATGCTGTAATAGCAGTATATAGTTCAATTTTTAATATAATATGCGCTATAAGAGTGACCTGATGTGTAACATTAGTGCTGTGTATAGCTATACAAGTAAAATTAAATTGACTACGTAGAAAGTATGTGTGTACACTGTGCATTGTTTAGATTGTGTTTTAGTTTGATTATTAGTTTAATTATTTAGTTGTAGGATCACTGTGCAGTACAATAGTGAGTACTGAATACGTTAATATATTTAGATAGAAAAATGAATAGCAAAAAGAAACAATTTTCAGATATTTTCAATAATCGTATCAATGTTTGCGTTTAAAAATATTTTAAAATCCAAAAAAAACAATGTTATTTCATAGTTTTAAATTTTTACTTCTGTCGTCCATGTGACTGTCTGTCTATGTTTTTTTAGTTTGCTTTATTATATCTTCTTTTATTACTGCTTTAGGGTAAAAATGTAAAATATGACACGTTTTTGATTGAACAGAGACAGAGAGTGCGAAGGGTAACAATTTTATGACAGAGTTTGGTATGGCGTCTCTAAAATAGTTTTTATTTTTTTACTTTTTGTTTATACTAAATTGTATATATTAAAGACATCACTATATATACTTTCTGTCTCAAACAGTTTATGTTTACATGTAAGTACTACACTTGCTTACTTAAAGAAGGCTGTTACATTTGACATGGTATCTATATAGTTATAACTAACTTTAAGATTTATGACTTTTATTTATTTATAGAAATATACTTAACCTAACGATTATAATCAATAATATATTGTTGTGGCTCATCTCGTTCTCAAGAATATCTCAACGTTAACCAAAGGGTTAAACTTCGTTTAGTGTATTGCGCGCCGAGTGTCGCGCAGCGATTTAAAAATAAACCTCTTATTGAGATTTGAATATTTCACAATAATTTGAATATTTCGCTAAATATTCAATATAATTTACAACAGGAGAATAACATCCAAACTTCCTTCGGCCGCATTTAGCCGTTTTCTAGCATATGGCCTAGCTTTGCGGCTATTTTTTTAATTGACAATTGTCTATGTAAACTAATATGAAGATTTATTTTTTTTTAATTTATATGAAGATTTTAATAGATGTTTACGTCGAGTTTTATTAATTTTTCTGAATGTATAGTATTAACATTTTCTTATACAAATTTAGAAAATCTATGAACTTAAACTATGTAAGTATATTTATCTCTCTCTCTCTACCGTTTTACCCCTCATTGTATATTTACAAATTAAGGTTTAGTTCGGTAAAGAAGTTTCACTTCTGTCAGGTGTACTGAGTAGCAAATTTCACGCGTGCTTTAATGTAGGTGGTGCATAACTTGGATTAAATATTTGTTTATATTGTTTCTATTTGTGATAATGAAACTTATTTAATAACTTGAGGACATACTCGTCCTTTATGATTATACTGATCATACTCGCCCTCTATGATTATACTAGCCCTCTTCGATTATATTCGTCCTCTATAATTATACTCACCCTTTATGATTATATTTGCCTTCTATGATTATAGTCGCCATCTATGATTATACTGGCCCTCTATGATTATACTGGCCCTCTATGATTATACTCACCTCTATGATTATACCCCCTCTATGATTATGCTTGTCCTCTATAATTATACCCCCTCTATGATTATACTCGCCCTCTATGATTATACACGCCCTATAAGATTATACTCGCCCCCTATGATTATACTCGCTCTCTATGATTGTACTCGCTCTCTATGATTTTACACGCCCTCTAAGATTATACTTTTCCTCTATGATTATACTCGCCTTCTGTGATTTTACTCATCCTGTATCATTATACTCGCTACCTAAGATTATACTCGCCCTCTATGATTAAACTCGCTCTCTGCTATTATACTCACCTCTCTGATTATATCGCCCTCTATTATTATACTTACTTATATGATCATAATTGCCCTCCATGATTATAATCGCCCTCTATGATTATACTCGCTCTCTATGATTTTATACGCCCTCTAAGATTATACTTTTATTCTATTATTATACTCGCCTTCTATAATTTTACTCTTCCTGTATCATTATACTCGCTCCCTAAGATTATACTTGCCCTCTATGATTAAACTCGCCCTCTGCGGTTATACTCACCTCTGTGATTATACCGCCCTCTATGATTATACTCTCTTCTATGATTATACTCGCCCTCTATGATTAAACTCGCCCTCTGTGATTATACTCACCTCTGTGATTATACCGCCCTCTATGATTATACTCACCCTCTATGATTATACTCGACTTTTATGATTATATTTGCCCTCTATAATTATACTCGCGTTCCATGATATACTCGCCCTCTATGATTACTTATTATTCTACTAAATTTTAACAGGCTTTAAAATATGGTATATATTTAAAAAAAAAATTAAGATTTATCGCTATAGTTCTTTCGCTATAATCGATATAGTTTTTTTACAACTGGTATAATAGCTATAGTTCTTTTACAACTTTACGAAAGTTTCTATAAACCCTAGTTTTTCATAATTTTAGTTATTAATAGATTCGGAAATAAATGGGAGGTACATATTTTTTGCATATTTTTCAGTATAACCATAATACAGTTTTTTGAAACCCTTTTTATTAAAGTAACCCCTTTCCAACGACACACAACACTATATATGGAATAAGGATTTTTTTTAACTTGTAACATTTTTTTATGTTTAGCTTTTTCGATGTATGAGCATTAATATATTCTATTATTATGCTAAAATTTCAAGTTTTTACGTCAAACGGTTTCTAACAAAAACGGCTGTGACAGACGGACTGACAAGTACGTTAGTGAAGCCGTTTTTTTCTTCTGGAATACGGAATCCTAAATATCATAGTAACTTGTCATTTTTCACGTTTAAAAGTTGAATTACGAGGTAAAAAACCTGTCAAGTATGAGCCGAATTCGCACTACGAGGGTTCCGTACACATTTAGGCATTTATAAATATTTAATAGCACTTAATATTCCTATCAAACTGTTTACAAAATTTTACTTGTGCTGTGAGACCTTGCTTTTTGCCAAATTTTATGATTCTTTGTCAACGGAAAGTACCTTATAGGTTTTGATTTATTTGCGAGTGTCAAAATATGCTGCATAAATGAACGAATTTTTTGAATGCGTTGACTACGTTGAGAAGCTTGATTTTTTTACAGATCCAAGTAACCGTAAATCTAAGTATTTGGTAGTAATTTCGACTTGATACCACCATGCGTTCCTGAGAAAAAATGTCTGGGCAGACAGACAAACAGATTTGACAGAACAGTTTGGTTTGCTCAAGAGTTGCAGGTTACTAAAACGAAGCAAGACCATTTTTACTTAGCAGCTGATAACTCCATCGAAAATGGTCGCAGAATATTTTAATTTTAATTAAAGCTTTGTCCAAGTTTAGTTTACAAAAGCCCGTCTAAAATATTTAACTAAGAGATGTACAGATTTTTCATTCAGAGAATTACCAAAATTTTTTAAAATTGTTCTTACTAGATTATCTTCATTACTTTTTGTTTAATAGTTTAAGGTTAGAATTATTTATTTATCTATTTTAATGTATCTAATTGATATTTATGACGGACTTATTGCTGCAAGAGCAATCTCTTAGAATCAACCATAATAGCAGTCCTGCCCCATTTGACGAACAGCCAGGAATCGAACCCGGATCCCCGCGGTGCGCCGCATCGTCAAAGGCCGTATGCCTTGTGATAGTCCCAATACACCACGGCCATGGCGGCGAAAAATTATTTTACAAATATTTCGAAAAACACCCAACATTTATAAATACTTCAGTGTTCCTTAATTTTATTGAGTAGTTTAGGTTAATCGATAATATATGTCAATAAAATATTATCGATGAATAACGAATAAATAGGATTCGATTTGCTCAGAAAAAATGGCCAGTTAATTTTCCTGGGCAAAGTTACCAAAATATAACACGAATGGATATTTTCTGGAAAATTTTCGACATGAAAATTATAAATTTAGCAGAGAGATAGCTTCTATATATGGACGGTCCATTTATAAACGTGAAGTATAAAAAGTTCAATTATAATTGGTTAATTGCAATGGGTAAATTGAGATATCAAATAAATTATTTCAAGATATCGCGTAGGGCGTCAAATTAAAACTTATTAAAGTATGAATTCAGAACTCCATCTGATGTATTTTTTTTTTTTTGTTCAAATATACAGAAAATGCTTAAAAATTGCTGTCGCCAGAAGGATGGCTCAGAAAAATCTGCAACAAAATTTTAAGAGTTGTGTATAGATTGAACTAATATTATTAGGATTGTAAACTTCTGGCGCGAATAATTGTTATAAACAAATTCATTGTTTATTTCCTTGTAACTGCTGACGTATTGTTTTTAGAGAAGAATTTTTTCGACAAAAGGTATTTTCTCCGATGTAAAGAACAATTTTTGTCTTTTTACGTATTTCAAAATATAAAATTTGGCTCAGTCGAAACGCGGATTGGCAGCACGTAGCGCTGCTGTTGGGCGCCTTTGAAGGTAGTTGTCGTGTAAATTGCGTTGTCTACGAAATTCGCTGCATTTTTGGTATATTATTGAAACTATAAATATCTAACTTATTAAAAAAATTTAAAAATTACTTACCGTTTAGTTTTGGTAACAATCGCTCTCAAAAATTACGGGAAAAGTCGTAATTTCGCCACACTATTTTTTTTAATCACGTTGAGCGTTTTGTTTAACAAACTAAGTCAATTTAAAATAATGTTATATTAACTTTAAAAAAATATTTACTGTTTAGTTTTGATAAAAATCGCTCTCCAGATTATAGCAAGTGCAGTAATTTCTTCACACTTTTCATTTTATTTAAAAAACGCGTCGAGCGATTTGTCTAAAAAACTAAGGCAATTTAAACGATGTTACATTAACTTTAAAAAATATTTATTGCTTAGTTTTGGTAAGATCGCTCTTAAAAATTGTACAATTAATATTACAAGAAAAGTAGTTATTGTACCACACTTTTCATTTTATTTAAAAACGCGTCGAGCGATTTGTCTAAAAAACTAAGGCAATTTAAAATGATGTTACAATAACTTTAAAAAATAATTATTGCTTAGTTTTGGTAAAATCGCTCTTAAAAATTGTACAATTAATATTACAAGAAAAGTAGTTATTGTACCACACTTTTCATTTTATTTAAAAACGCGTCGAGCGATTTGTCTAAAAAACTAAGGCAATTTAAAATTATGTTATATTAACTTTAAAAAATATTTATTGCTTTATTTTGGTAAGATCGCTCTTAAAAATTGTACAATTAATATTACAAGTATTTATTTTACCACACTTCATTTTATTTAAAAACGCGTCGAGCGATTTGTCTAAAAAACTAAGGCAATTTAAAATTATGTTATATTAACTTTAAAAAATATTTATTGCTTTATTTTGGTAAGATCGCTCTTAAAAATTGTACAATTAATATTACAAGTATTTATTTTACCACACTTCATTTTATTTAAAAACGCGTCGAGCGATTTGTCTAAAAAACTAAGGCAATTTAAAATTATGTTATATTAACTTTAAAAAATATTTATTGCTTTATTTTGGTAAGATCGCTCTTAAAAATTGTACAATTAATATTACAAGTATTTATTTTACCACACTTCATTTTATTTAAAAACGCGTCGAGCGATTTGTCTAAAAAACTAAAGCAATTTAAAATTATGTTATATTAACTTTAAAAAATATTTATTGCTTTATTTTGGTAAGATCGCTCTTAAAAATTGTACAATTAATATTACAAGTATTTATTTTACCACACTTCATTTTATTTAAAAACGCGTCGAGCGATTTGTCTAAAAAACTAAGGCAATTTAAAATTATGTTATATATACATTTTGAAAAAAAAAAATTATTTACAGTTTAGTTTTGGTAAAATTTGCTCCCAAAAATTATACAATTAACGTTACAGGAAAAGTTGTGATTTTAATACACTTAATTTTTTATATAAACGCGTCGAGTAATTTTTTTAAAAAACTAAGTCAGTATAAAATGATGTTATATTAATAGTTAGAAAATAAAATGTTTACTGTTTAGTTTCCATAAAAATCGCTCACAAAAATTGTACAATTAACATTAGATGAAAAGTAGGCACTACACTTTATTTTATTTAAAAAAATACAACAAAAAACGCAGAAATTATCTTTCTTACGTACTGTTAAAATGACGATATATTAACAGTTTGTAAAACAAAAAAAAGATATAAATGCACTATACAACCAGGAACATTCCGACATTTTTTTTGAAATCATATGAAAGTATATATATTAAAAACTACATATCTGGAAAGAAATTCTGCAGCTGATGGTTATTTATTATAAAAAAAACAATTTGAAAAATGTTGTACCTGACGATTTTGTTTGCGGGGTAATGTGTTTTAAACTTTATTTTTTCCACTTACTTTACTTTTTTTTATCACTAAGCACTTATTACACAATTAAAAGCAAAACCTAATTATAAATTATCTATGAATTATTATATTTGAAATAAAAAAATTTACAATAATTTTTGGATCTTACTGTTACCTTAAATATATAGTCGGAGTGCATTACTATTAATATTTAATTACGGACTAATGGCATGGAATAATAATTGTGTAAGTATAGCTTGCACTTGACCGATTTTTTTATTTCTACTGATACATACAACAACGAATATGTGCAATAAAAATTGTCTTACCAATATTACATAAAATTTAATATAATAATTTACCTGTCATGTCAAATGTCAATGTATTTTTTACGCGGCTTTTATTGCATGATTGCCTTGTTCATTTTATTATATTTTGACATTTCCGTTTCAAAAAAATATGGGATTTGTATAAAATTCTTACGTTCAAATTGCATATTCCTGAAATCCAGTACTAAAAATACTGGTCTTTTTTATTTATTTTAAAAAATACTTTTATTTTAATTAATATCGATAGTATTTTTTTCAATTACTATTTTCCCTCCATATTTAAATAATTAAGTACATGGTGATTTTTAGAAGTTTCCTATGGTTTTCCTGATTTAGGAGAAAAGGTTCGCTCCCTTGTCTCCTAACGATCCACTGATTTAAATAAACGCAGTCCACTCCGATTGTGTTTGCATTTATTTAGATCAGTTGCAAAAATAACTTTGTATTTTAAAATGTATATTTATTTTTAGCGTTCTGTATCTTAAAGAAATGGAAACCTTATGAGATCAGTCCTTCTGTCCCTCTGTCACAGCCTTTTATCTCAGAAACCGTTTGAAGTAGAAAATTGAAATTTTGGATGATAAGAAAGCATATTAATATGTACGTATTATTATTAATATTCGAAAATATTTATATTCGCTATTTAAGTATTTGAATTTGTTTAATTCATATATGGTGTAGCGCATCGTTTGAAAGGGGCAATTATGAGAGTCACTGGAATATTTTTCCGCAATTTTAGGTGGTTTATCTTCAGACATGTACTGAAAAAATATGTCCACCGGAAATGGAAGAGGGGAATCGCTTCCTTTTCCGAGACTACTGATCCTAAAATTATGAAACAAAAAGGTTTTTAGAAATATACTCAAGTGTTTTAGGAAAAGTATAACGATGATTCCAGATGTCACAGTTTTTCAGGTTTTCTCGATAATACACTGTATCTGGGAATAGATGTCGGACAAAGAAATATGGTATTCGTTGGCTATAATGGAATAAATTGTCGTTGAAATAAAACATAACACACGCCTTTTTTCTAATTGAAAAAATATTACACATAACTATTTTTAACATACCCAATAATTGACCGGAGTGCGGTGTTTACCCGCAACGACGATGTCTTTGCATCTGCTCGCTGGTTATTCCACCGAGCGGCGCTGAACAATGTGCACAAGTATCGTGTGAAAGCTGACAAATAATTGTGAAAATTATTTTCAATTTTCTGAAAAAAAATGTCTTAAATTTTATTTAAACGACAATCAACTAGTTTTCAGTCAATGAATAACGTGTTTTTTGTCCGGCACTTATCCCCGGACATATATTCCTATGTAATTAAATAATTACATAGGAATATGTGTCCGGGGATAAGCGTCCCTGTTAAATATTTTTTCTTCTTTTTCGCTTCTTGATTACTGAAGGTCGTGCCCGTGTTGAAGGGTCTTGCTAGAAGAACTAACCAGCTGCCCCCATGCTATCTTGTATTCGGCTTGTTTCAAGGCGGCAGCAACGTGGAGTCCCACGATTTTTTAACCCATTCAAACCAGCGGCTAGTGTATGGACTGCCAGGTCTTTCGTCTACTATTTATCTTACAATAACCAGTTTATCTAGGTTGTCTAACTGTCTATGAGTTATACGGTAAAAGTAGCCCAGAATTCATTGGTAACAGATAGTCAATAATTTTTTTTTAACTTTATTAAATTTAATCTTTAATTTAGAGTTAGTTGAATATGAACGAATTACTTGTTTTGGTTGTCCATGGTATACGCAGCACAATAAATATTTAATAATATATAATATCATTTATATTAAGTATTATTAAATACATACTGCGCTATCAAGTTCATATAGTGATGATTTGTGATAAATAAAGTAGTTTCATTTCAAGCGAACTACGGAACCCTCGACGTGTGCGCCAGGTTGGCACTTGGTCGATTTTTCAACATCCGTTTAGTTAGTGTAGCTGCTTCTATGTAATATACGTGTATTGTGAATATGTGACAGTTAAGTACACGGATCTTTTATGATTTTTATTTAATGTTTTGTTACAGAAGAAATGTTTCATTTTAATAAGAATGATATGTGTATTTTTATTCGTACAGTGAATTCTATTACGTAATCGTTTGTAGTATTTTGTAGGCAAATTAGGGACCCTTATATTTTTGCTATGTCCGTCTGTTTGTCTGTCTGTTGATCACAACCGATTTACTCGCAGACTATTAGTGCCATAAAACTGAAATATGGCATGGTTATACAAATATATAAAGCCTACAAAATTAAGATAGAAGATTTTTAAAAAAATTTTTTGGGTACCCCCAGTACATATAACGGAGGGTGAACGTTTTTACACACCCCGTTGTGTAGGGTATCGTTGAATAGGTCGTCCAAAAATATTTCGGGTATGTCATGAACACTTTTTCGCTACAGGGATTCGTTCACGAATATTAAGCTATAAAGTCATTCATATAAGGTCATTTTTGGGTTCCGTACCTCGAAAGTAAAGAAATGAACCCGTATAGGATCACTTCGTAGTCCGTCTGTCTGTCAGTATGCTTTTTATCAGGAACCGGTGGAAGTGTCAAGTTGAAATTAATTTCAAATATTTAGGCCTATGGTTCATTGGAGCTATAAATAAATAAAGTTTTTAGTCATGGCAACAAAAAAATACGCCATTTATGCCGTATATTTTGACACTCGCAAATAAAAAACCTATAGGGTACTTCCCGTTGACCTAGAATCGTGAAATTTGGCAAAATGTAAGGTCTCACAGCACAAATAAAGGAAAAAATCGTTAATTTGTGATTATATCATATAAAAAATATTGTTTTAATTATATGTCTGTAAAAGATATAATACGCAATGTATTTTCGTTCTAAAAAATTAAACTTTTTTAAATAGTTTGATAGGAATATTATGTACCATTATAAATGCCTAAACGTGAACGGAACCTTCGTAGTGCGAGTTCCACTCGTGCCTGACAGGTTTTTTGTTAGAGTTACATGTCTGTACCCTTACCAGCTAAACCATTATTTTTGTATATCTGAAAGTATTTACAATAATAGATAATGTAACTAAATTAAAAGTAGCATTATCACATATAAGTAGGTTCTACTTGTTTGCAAGTAATAATCGACCGATGTATGGCATGTAGTTTTGTATGTAAAAAGTTCATTGAAACTCCATACAAGTGATTTAAATCAATTGCTATAATAACTTTGTATTTCGAAATGTATATTAATTATGTCTGCGTGTGAAAAATACAGTACGTTGTGAAAAATTATTTTTTGTAAATAGTTTAATAGAAATAATTTATAACTTTAAACGTATACTAGACAATATATTTATATATTTACAAGGTGTGATATAATATTATTTAAATATGCGCCATGTTTTTACGCATTTGAAAAATATAGTATCTTGTGAAAAATTATTTTTTGTAAATAGTTTAACAGAAATAATTTATAACTTTAAACGTATACTAGACAATATATTTATATATTTACAAGGTGTGATATAATATTATTTAAATATGCGCCATGTTTTTACGCATTTGAAAAATATAGTATGTTGTGAAAAATTATTTTTTGTAAATAGTTTAACAGAAATAATTTATAACTTTAAACGTATACTAGACAATATATTTATATATTTACAAGGTGTGATATAATATTATTTAAATATGCGCCATGTTTTTACGCATTTGAAAAATATAGTACGTTGTGTAAAATAATTGTTTGTAAATAGTTTAACAGAAATAATTTATGACTTTAAACGTATACTAGACAATATATTTATATATTTACAAGGTGAGATATAATATTATTTAAATATACGTCATACTTTTAAGCATGTGAAAAATATAGTACGTTGTGAAAAATTATTTTTTGTAAATTGTTTAACCGAAATAATTTATAACTTTAAACATTTATAAGTACCTAATATGTACGGCTTTTATTCTGATTTTACTCTTAATTAGGGTTCTTAAATATTTATACATAGGACTTTTTTTACATTTTCAATATGAAGCATGGAGTTTTAATTGTGAAAGTAATACAAACTTATTACTTTTATTTGCACAAGTCGTTTTATATCGTCGTGCATTATCAGCGGTGAAGAGTAAAATAACTATAGAACCATTAATAAATTAATTGTTATAAATACATCTTTCTCGAATCTGGCAACGTCAAATGTCGAGAGTTGCCAATTAAAAATTTCAAATACATACTGCACGTGTGACAGTTGGATGACAGTTATTAAGATTCTGTTTTCAAAAGACTTGATCTCTTTTAGCGCCCTCGAATGGACAGTGCGGTAGAAAGAGACGGTCGCATAGAGAGAGTTTGCGTTTAAATGAGAACATAGCGGTTTGTCCTCAAACGTTGGTAGAACCGTTTTCGAATATTTAATTTCACTTTTGTTCTGTTAAGGTTGTGTCATAGAGCATTGTTTTAAATAAAATATAATGGCATGTGAATAAAGAAAAGAAAAAGTTGCAATTGCTTTAATGTCAGTATTTGTAATTTTTTGCGTGTGTTAATAATTTTTATTATATTATTTAATTTTTAATGTATAGTTAAAAATGGTTGAAAACGATATTATTCAAGTATTTTTTTCATCTATCTTTAAAATTAGTAATAGTAATGACAGCAATGCGATACTTCCTTTGCATGCGCATGACTTCTTAAAATTTTTGACTGCCAGTGACATTCACGTTCACCTAAATCAATTTCGTGTTTTAGCCAGATCTCTGAAATTGTTTTTCTGATTTCCAGCAAAAAAGATAGGTACTATTATATAACAAAACATTAAAGCCTAAAATTTATCCAGTACGAATCTAATAATGTTTTTCTCAAGTATTTATGAGACATAAAAAATTAAATTTTACACAATAATGTTAAAAAAATCAGTCGAGTTTTCTGGATCTTCCACAATCTTTCATATTTTTATGTACCGCTTTAAAGCACTATGAAACAAAAAGGTTTGTAGGTAATCGAACACTCGGTTCCATGTTTAACAGTGTTTTACAAGTGCACGTTAATACGAGGCAAGATCACAGAATGTTTTAGGTAAATTAAGGTTTCTGTGTACGGTCTTAAAGCATATTTTTCTTTGGAATACAAAGAAACTCAGACGTCAATTTTCTTCATAAAATTGATAATATTAACAATAATAAGAGGAAAGGTCAAAGACAATTAACGTAACTCTGACCGAACGTGACGCTGTTTATTTTAAGGGCATCTAAAAAGGCTCAAATGAGAGTTCTTTTACGAGTCAAATAATGTTATCTATGGAAGCCATTAAAGTCTATTAATATTTACTTACATTCTTCTCAGTTGATGGTGACAATGAGAGACATGATATCGGTCAATTGCTTGGAATGAAAACGTTGATGGGAATATTGCGTGTCGGCGCAAAGGTCTTTTGTGTTGATCTCTGTAAATATAACATTGCAACGATGCCGCGTGCATTGAAATTTTCACACGATCTAAGTTTTAGAAATGTCATGTGTGACATTCATCCTTGCCATTTCTTAATGACACAGTGTGCCAAGTCTCAATTTAAATATGAAAACGAGAATATTATGTAGGTTTATGTTGCTATTATGTGGCTTTCAACACCGCTAAGGCACGTGTCAGTTAGCTCTATTGCTTCTATTTTAGTGCGGATGTTTTTTCTGTTTTTAACAGTTGGTTTTTATTTTTACTACAGCTTTAGTTTATTAACGGCACGGAAGTTTCATATTTTTTTTAATATATATTGGAACTTCTGGATTGTTCTGCCTCAGTCAGAGTATATTTGTCTTTATAATTTTTTAGAAATAAAGTTTCGATAGAATTATGATGACGAAATAAACCTCTCTTTTGAAGGAGGTATGGGGAATATTATGGAGAACATTAACGTAACTGTGCCGAATTAGACCTATTATTTACATATCGGTCCAATAAATTCTTTGCAACAGGCATAGGGAATATTTTATGAAATATTTATGCAATTGTGAGGATTTTGACCAATATGCCGGTAAACACCTTCTTTAGGACAGTTAGAGAGAATATTCTGGGAAATATTCATCTGACTGTATGAAATTGAACCGATATGCAAATAAACACCCTTTTTGCAGTAAATATAGGAAATATTCATGTAATTGTACGGAGTACGATTCAAAATCGATTTCAAAATAACAAATACTTTAAAACGTGTATGAGGAATATTCTGGGGAATATTCGTACGGAGTTGAATCGATATGCAAATAAATACATTCTTTGGAACAGGTATGAGGAATATTCATACGGTTGTGCAGAGTTGGACTGATGTGCAAGTAAATAGAATCTTTGGAACAGGTATGGGGAATATTCATGCGGTTGTGCGGAGGTGGACCGATATATAAATAAATACTTTGGAATAGGTTAGAGAATATTCTCTGGAATATTTATATATACGTGCGGAGCTGGACCGATATGCAAACAGATACTTTCTTTATACATAGGGAATATTCTGGGGCGCTTAAGTAAATGCCGTGAATATCGGTGGAATCTCCTTGAGGTAGCACGATCAAAATGCTCAATGTTGTAGATCATTAGCATCGTTATCTTTAAAATTTCTCAAGTTAACGGAATAGAGATTTCATAGGTCTAAAATATTGATTTAGACAGTGATTGGAAAAATAATATTTTGAAGTGGGAATTGTTCCATCTTCTTAGCCTCTTTTTGTCTATGGTTTTATAATTGCTAATAGACGTAACATATACCAAATAAGTTTTAATTAATTTGCGACGCAGATGACTGAAATAATCGGTCCGAAATTATTGAAGAAAACAAGACTTTACTATTTAAAACATGAACGTACATCACCTACAAAAGTCGATCCTACAAAACATCTGAGCGAATGTGGCCGATAATGTAAAAAACATAGGACTGACTACGCACAGAGGGAGACGGCAGACATTCAGTTGGCGGCACGCACGTTTTGAGATGTGCAGTAAGTCGGTAAGGAAATCGGCCCCTGACCTCTTCCCGCTAAAGTCGGTAGTTGTCAGCCGCCGGCGCCGCTACAAAAGTCGTTTTGCATTGCACGTTAAATCGTAATTTTTTGGTAAAAATGATGGAGAAATTTAACAGAGTCACTTTTCATCAACCGTCCCACAGTTCTCGTGTTGTGCGTTATAAGAAATCAGACTATGTTAAACTTTTAATAGACTTTCATATTCCTTGTTATAATTTGTGATTTAAAAAAGGACTATTCTTTTTTAAGGACTTTATTAAAAAAATATTGGATAAAAACAATGATGTAACTTCTATTTATTTAGTTTAGAGTGAAAGCAGGCAAAGTAAGAAAGTTAACAAATGATATACATATTTTAAAATTTTATTTAAGTTTATTTTTTATTTATATGTACGTCCATCTATCACAGCCTATTTTGTAAAAAAACCGTCGCAATATAAAAGTATTTGTAAAAAGTGTCACGATATAGAGAGAAACGTAGATAACAAAGAAGGCATGTACATAGATGCTAACTATAAAGATCGTAAGCTGCAATTTTAGATTTTACTTTGAGGGATGAAATCGATCACCAATTTTATTCTTGTTTTTGATATCAGCGATAAAATGGGTAATCAAAAAATATATTATTAATTCCTATATCAAAAATTTTCTCTAACAAAGTTATCAAAAAGTTCTCGACTGCTTTAGGAAAGGTTTGAAAGAAGTTAATTCTATATTTATAATAAGCCCTATATTTAATTTCTTCAATTATGGAAGGGGATTTTCTCGTGTACGTTCAACCCACTTCTGACTGCTTATTCCTCTCGTAGTTTCACATCCTTAGAAGCACTTGATCGTGCATAACATTGAAAATAATAAATAATTCGACTGTAATCAATTTCAACGAAAACTATGCAGTGCAACCTTAATATAATTAATCAGTGACAGTTCATTGACTACGTATTGACATCCAATAAAAAGGCCATTCTAAAAAAAATAAGAACTGTCAAGTTGACGTTTATCAAACAAAATGCTCGATCAAGTGTCATATCGCGCTTCATCGAATGACATGTTTTAGTATTGTAATATGTTAAGACGCGCCCTAACTAGGCGGCGCAGGTCAACGCTGTTTAAATTGAAAATGACAGTTGCGCGAATGGCGCTTGTACAAAAAAGCATACGATTATCAACGGAACGAATAAACACGCCACTCTAGGGCGATTATGACTAGTGATGGTAAAAGAATATCGAGAAACGAATACGGTTTTAGCATGAATGAAAATTTCACTATTTATGGGTTATTCAATGAAAGAATATATATTAAAAAACGATGTTTTGACTAATATAATTACCGTTCGCTCTTAGTTTATGAACTGCTTGTTAGAACTTTTTTGACTTAATTGCTACTCTGAGAGACAATAAATGCCGAATATGCAAATATAAATATGAATTTGTAAATATAAAAAAAAAAACTTAAAATTCAAAAATCGGAATAAGCAAAAGGATAGCTTATACAATACATATTAGTCAACCGTTTCTTAGAAATAAGAGCAATTTTGAAATCTATTTTTTCTACATAATCATGAACAGCTTTTCCTATTAAATAAGTAGTTTTTCTGTGTTTTCTTTCGTTTACAGAAAAAAAACGAGAGGTGTCGTGTGACACCGGTTGGAACTAAGTTTCTTTCGCTATATGTATTAAATTTATATTGTATACAAGAATAAAAACATCTCCGCATAATAAAACATTCGCTATATCGTTTATTAAATATTAATATTCGCTATATCATTTATAAATTACAATAAATTGCCAACATATTCATTTATTTTTAATTAATTAATTGAAGGTTATTTAGATTGTTTCAGTGAATTTAACAATTCATTATATTCATTTAAATTGTTGAAATATTTAAATTTAACATATAAGAATTAAAATAAAAATAAATAAATTTTCAATTTTTAATATAAATAAATTTAATTCTAAAATAATTTTAAATTTGATTTATTAAAAAAATTAGAATAACTAACCTTAAAAAAAACATATAATGAAATTTTAATTTTTAAGGTAATTAAATTTAAACTTAAAATTAACTTTAAATTTGTTTGATTTAATAAATAAATTTTATAATAATAAAATGAGAAAACATCAAATTTTTAGAATAATAAAATTTAATGTTAAAATTAATCGTATATATAATTTATTTTTGAAGCAATTAAAATAAAAATAATGAAGTATAAACTTAAAATTAACTTAACATTTAATTTAACAAACAAATTTAAAAATATAAAATAAGAGAAAAATTAATTGGTACAATGAAAAAATTTAATTTTAAAATTAATTTTAAATTTAATTACATTTTGAAATAATTTAAATAAAAATATTTTAATTTTAAAATACTTAAATTAAATTTTTAAATGAATTAAATTTAAAGTTAATTTTAATATAAAATTTTATTATCCTAAAAATTTATTTGTTTCCATCAATTTATATAAAGTTTAATTAGCAATGAAAATAAATGAATATGCTGACAGTTTATTGTAATTTATTAATTTTAAATATTTAATAAATGATAAGTAATAATAAAAATAAATGTACTTGCCGAAAATTTATTGTAATTTATCAATTTTAAGTATTAGATAATAGATAAAGCAATAATTTATAATATAATTAAATACATATCGAATCGGAAACTGTCTGGCATATTATTGCCTTACAATAGAAAGCCAGTTGAATAAAAACTACATTGAAATTTGACATTAATATGAGAGACAAATCTCATTACAAGTGATTTTTATTGGGCATTTGTTGTAAATATCAATATAAATAAGTTCAAATAATATTTACATGTGTTTTGAATTGAGGTTTACAGCTGACCGCGCACAATGCTTGCCGCTCTAATGAATACTCACATGAACACATACACTCACACACACATACTACCATATATAATAGAAAGAGACAGAGAGAAAACGAGGGAGAGGTCGCCTGGAAAGGACGCTTTTTCCTTACGTGACACGGCAATTCGTTCTACTCTAAGCCGCGTAAAAGAACTCTTCCAAAAAAAAAATGAAATTACCATTGACGCTAAAATGCATTTACATCAATATCGATATTTTTATTAAAAAAAAAGTTATAATAAACATTGTTTTCGATAATTTTGAGATGTTTGGGATGGTTGTGGAATATTGGATGATTGTGTGTGCAATAAACAAGATTGTTTCTATAACTATATGCTTTTTCCATGGGTCCCATGGATCATTTCTCATAGATTTTAAAATTTAATTAACTTTGTTGTTCCTAAACAGTTAATATACAAGTATCAACTGGGTGAATTGATTGTATCAACAGGCGATGTGCTATATCGCCATCGATCGAGACATTGTTGATGACAACAGATTCTAAGACTTAAAGTGATCGACTTCCTTCAGCAGGTGGTTTTATAATTTAACAGTGCTTTGTTGTTTGGAATTTCCGTCTTTTGCCCACTGATTTTCAGCTCAGCGATCTCTAATTCGATTCTTCAGACTTATATGTAGCTGTGTCTAAAATAATTGACCATCAACCATATAAGGTAAATGAAATCTGTTTTGTGAAAGTGAAAATGTCTCAGCATAACTCTCTTCTGTTTCTACATTTCAATAAAGTCCTTTACGGAAAGTCGCATGATGACATGGATTCAAAATAAGAACAAAGTAATGACTGTTTTCACTGCAAAAAACGATCGTATTATTACTAAATAGTGGTAAATAATAAGGTATTGAACGTAAATAACATGATATATTTAAATTTATTTCTGCAAAAATTTTAATTATCTCTTACCATTATTAAAATATAATTTTTTTTGTGAAAGTGAAAATGGTAAAATTAATAATAAAATGTAATTTCGACATATGCAAATTAGTTAATACCACATTTGAAACGTCACTCAAAATGATTAATTGAATAAATCAGTATAATATAATTCTAAGAATAGTTTACAATAAAAATATTGGTTAATAGGTGTAACGAGAATTGTTCTCAGGTTCACCTCAGAAATTGAAGAAGAAAATAATCTGCAAGATATTTTAGATTTAGATTTTTATTATGGAGAAACAAATTATTTTCCAATAAAAATATTTTTTATTTTGAACATTTTCTTGACTATAATAATATTCAAACATTTTATTATCACAAACTAAGTAAAATACTTTGGATTTGGCATTAAAATATATATTTGTTTCTGTTTTATAACAGTTACGTAATAATTAAAATTTTATTGCCTTTCACTAAGAGCTAGGCATCGAAAACTTATCGAGGAACCTCGTAATGCTACATCACTAGAATATGTGACAGCGCGCGCGGGAGTCTAGCCGCCGGAAGTTGTCATTAACACAAATGATCTTATGAGAGATATGACTGCCGCGCTTGTGAGAAAGTATTCGTGTTTTTTATGGCTGCACTTTCGTTAAGGCCCGTATCTTTAATTAATGGGAGCACATTAAGTACTGTGCTGTACATGTATTCATTTAAATATTTATAACCTAATAATTATTATAGTTAGGGAGAGGTTATGGAGCGTCGCATCACAGGATCACCCTCAAGGCCGTCCCACTGGCGTCCAGGAATCGTATTCTTCATAGTGTATCTTTTTTCATAAGTATATAAATAAAAATCGCACGGCGTGAGTTCTATGGTGGCGATGCTGCATGGATTTTTAATCGACTTTAAAAAAGCAGGAAGTTCTCATTTCGTCGGAATCGTTTTTTTATGTATGTTCAGAGATAATTCTTTATCGAGTGGATCGATTTTGATGTTTCTTTTTTTATTTGAAAGAGATTACTTTAGGTATGGTTCCATATAAATATAATGATTATCTGATGATGAGGTCTGGAAATGAACGATGGAACTCCTTAACGAATGACTTCTTTTTTTATTTGAAAGAGGGTGCTATAGGTATGGTCCCATATAAATATGATGATTATTTGGTGATGAGGTCCGGAAATGAACGATGGAACGCCTTAACGAATGACTTGTTTTCTTATTTGAAAGAGGGTGCTATAGGTGTGGTCCCATATAAATATGATGATTATCTGGTGAAGAGTTCCGGAAATGAACGATGGAACGCCTTAACGAATGACTTCTTTTCTTATTTGAAAGAGGGTGCTATAGGCGCGGTCCCATATAAATATGATGATTATCTGGTGAAGAGTTCCGGAAATGAACGATGGAACGCCTTAACGAATGACTTCTTTTTTTATTTGAAAGAGGGTGCTATAGGTGTGGTCCCATATAAATATGATGATTATCTGGTGATGAGGTCCGGAAATGAACGATGGAACTCCTTAACGAATGACAATAAATCAAATATGATTCAAGATTGTTACGAGTAATTATTTTGCAAAATAACTACACCACTTAACAAGTCAGGGTGTGATTATAAGTTCTGGATATGAATAATGTAACTCCTTAACGGATATTAGTGAATCAACCGTGATTAAAGATATTTGCTCCCAATAGTTGTTACTTTGCAAAATAACTGCACCATCGACCAGATCAGTATGTGATGACGGGTTCTATGGATGAATAAAGCAACTTCTTAACGGATGGCAGTAAATCGATAGTGATTCAATATATATGCTACTGATTAGTTGTTACTTTATTTCTTACTCTGCAATATCTGATATTGGATATGAAGAACGGAACTCCTCAAGTGGTAGTTTTTAATTTACAAAATCTGATATTGAACTTTGGATATGGAGAACTGCTCCTGACTGCTCCTGACTCCTGACTCCTTAACGGCTAACAGATAACCATTGGCGGCTACTACTATCGCTTCATTTATATGTACTGTTGATAATCAACTTTCGACAAAGAGGAAATTATCTCTATACTAGCTTTTGGCCGTGACTTTTAATAAATATCCAATATTCTAAGAAAGAAAATAATTATGATAATTAATATAAATATATTAATTACTAAAATTCTAAAATAAAATATCTATTAAAAACCGACTTCAAAAAAGTAGGTCGTAAAAAGTAAAAAAATAATTAACTTAAACTATGTATTTGCTTATTTGCTATAAATAACTAAGTTACTTATTTTTGAAGTCGGTGCCAGCACTGTCGACTGACTTAAACAAATGTAATTTTTTATATTATAAATACGCCTTTTATGAATATATTTAATATTGGAAGTACATTAGACGTTAACATGTTAAATTTACATAATAAATTAAATTTTATATGTCTGGTTTATTTTCTTCTGTCTCGTTTATTTTCTTCTGTCTCGTTGAAGAGTCATGTTAAAATGATATTTCAATTCAACCCATTATAAAATTAATGATGTGTAATGAATAGCATATATGGGTATAAACTTCCTATGTGTCGGAATATCGAATATTTTCCTAAAATGTTTTGTACCCCTGAGTTTTGCATTATTGACGGCTAGAGTCTTTACAATTTATATTATTATAATATCCGTTTAATATTTATATTCGTAACATTGTTTATCATGACAGTTTATTATTTATTTTTTTTAAATTATTTAGCATGAAAATTTATTACTTTGAAGTACATTATTTGATAATATCATAGGTGAAACACAATGAGTTTTGTGAATAAACTTTGCTAATTGAATATGCTCGTATATTTGTGCCAACCATATTTTAACTGTCAAATTGATTTGTTTACAAATAATCTCTTTTGAAATGAAATGGAGTATAGGGATCTGTAAAATTTCTCTTACACTTTTAAACCTATGAATATTTTAATTAATTTGCAGAATTAGTAAAAAAAGACGTTTGGTATCGGGATACAGTAGACAGAAGCGAAGCGTCTCCCGCATCGCATATAAAGTATAATTTTATAAATTAAACTTTATATGCAATGATGGATAAAATAATAAATAATAAACAGTTTTACAAATAATCGAATTGAGCGCACAATAAAATATACTTAAAAAGCAAAGGTGCGAGAGAGGCAGCGCTACACGCTGCGTGTTGCATTTCGTCTCTCTTTTACTTTTATCCCATCTCGCTAACTTATATGCGCAAAAATACGCGTTGCGCAGCCAATCAGTTAGGTCACCATTCTAAACGTCCATTAAGAAGCTTCAAACATAAATGCAAACAGTTTTTGCGTCCCCGTCCGGTTGAGTATCGTTACATGTACTCCTGCTGTGATCCATAAAACTTGTAATTGCTGTCAAATACTTAGAACCGGGTTAAGATCGATTAAGGTTTATGAGTGTTTCTTAATAATGTTCGGATAGAGTAATTTTATTTCTTACGAATTCCTTATCTGCATCAAGCATCGATAAAATGAGAATTTCGCTATTTAGTTGACCAAATAGCGAATTGAATGAAAGCATTTCACTCGCTCATATAGATTAATGCTTGAATTTGAGCGGTTTCAGACGACTAACGATGTGAGAAAGTAAAAATCTTTCTCCGCTTAACTAATGACGTATGTGGTTAACCTCAAATTAATACATATAATTTTAATGTGTGTATTTTCAATGCACATAATTTTACTTCATTTACCAGCGTTTAAAAAGAAAACATTGAGGAACAGCGCCGTTGTAACAAGAATGCGATGATCTTTTCCTATGACATCATAAAATTCCAAAAATTGACTAAAGTTTTAAAGATTAATTATTCTTATAGACAGAAATATTTCCGTTTTTCATAGAAAAGTGTGCTGCTCTTTAAACATTAAAACTAGCTACTAATAATATCAATAATAACCGCGTATTACATAAAATAAATGTTTGTTTAATATACTGTTATCGGGACAGATATTATTAGCAGTTTAATATTACATTGCCGTCTATACGAGAGATTTCTTTTCCGATTTTTGACTATCTTTGGTGCAAGGTGGTGTAGGAGCCCGATACGCTTTACTCTATAGGATAGTCTAAGCAGGGATTCTCAACATTTTTTTTGTGTCGAGTCTGTCTGGATTATAAAAAAAATGAACTCATGTCCCCTTTTAATTTTTTTTCGTTATTGCAATAAAAACACATCATTTTGACGACATTTGTTTCTCAATTATAAATATAATCAAATAATTAGAACTTCCGTGTTTACTCCTAAAAATAATTAAGTATAATTAAATAATAAAATCGTATTAATGCGACGTTTGTGCCTGCTTGTTCTGAACCAGTTGTTCGATTTTAAGTTCAGTTTTTGCCAGAGCTATCGGCAAGTCGCTACGGATGGCAAGACGGTTTTGCTGCTTAGTTTCAATGTGAAACAGTAGTAAATCGAGGAAAACGGTAGAAAAAGAAGGAAGCAAGGGAGGCAACTTTTGGGTCAAGGAGGAAATTTTTTATTCAAAATTTCTCCAATATCAAGGGTTGAGGTCATATTTTGTGGTGGAATATTCGTGAATTCATGAAATAAATAAAGGCCTGTATAGAAACTAATTGTGATGCAAATGTCTGACACTAATGGTATCGGTGTCGCAGAAAGTGTCGGACACTGAGGTTGCTATACGAATGGTCTCTCTCGGTTGTTCACGTACAGCTCTCGCGTCGCTCGGACACCATGGAGAAACGACATGCGGCGGCGTAGTTTTGAACGCTTCAATTAAGAAACTACATAAGCGAAATAGAAAAGTATGGATTTATATTTTTATGTGTCTATTGTTGGACACAAAGAAGAGGTAAATTAGGAACTTATCATATATTATAATCTATGATAAGTTCCTAACTCCCCTCTTCTTTGTATTTTTATGCGTCCATTGTTGGATACAAAGAAGAGGTGAATTAGGAACTTATCATAGATTATAATCTATGCTAAGTTCCTAATTCCCCCCTTCTTTGTATTTTTGTGTGTCTTTTGTTGGATACAAAGAAGAGGTGAATTAGGAACTTATCATAGATTATAATCTATGCTAAGTTCCTAATTCCCCCCTTCTTTGTATTTTTGTGTGTCCTTTATTGGATACAAAGAAGAGGTTGGACACAAAAAGAGAATTATGAACTTGAATATGACTTGCGCCCTTCACACGAACTCGTGTGAAGGGCCCAAGCCATATTTTTTCAATCATTATTTTATTAGGAAAAACACTATTTTTGAAGCACGTTTTCTAATAAAATAATTCGTAAAAACTGAAGGAAACTTCAAGAATATGTATTAGAAATGGCATATTAATCATTACGATATATTTAGATCACAAAAAAACGGAAACCTTATACGTTAGCTCCATTTTTCTGCAGAACCGTTTTTCTCGAAAACCGTTTAAAAAAATGGATATGGATATTTTTTGGGGTAAAAAAGGCATAATAATTTACAGTTGCTAACCACTGTAAAACAATTATTTTAATTTTGTTAAAATGCCAAAACTAATACTTGAAATAAACTACCACTGAACGATTCAGAACTAATCAAAAGTACTTATACGTATAATTTAAATACAATTAAGCATCTATATTTGATTAATATACACTATTATAATTTCTAGCAAGCGGTGACATGACAGGTGGAAGTCTTCAATTTCAATCTTAAGTAGCCAAATAATAATTTTTTTTTAAATTTAAGGGTTTATTAGGTGATCAATATGTATTGACGAATTCAATCGACTTAAAAACTTTATATCACTCTCCTCTTTTTTTTCGTCTTCCTTATTTCATTATTAAGCTGTGTAGTGGGTCGTTAAAATTCGTAAATTCCATTTTGATCGAACTATTTTTCTTATGTTTTCTATATTAGTTACTCTAATTATAACAATATATTTTTCCACGTAACTCTGTCAACGATTAAGTTATTTTTTGTTATGAACAACTGTAACTATTTTGGTACCTATAAAGGAACATAGTACAGGCTACGCAACGAGTACGTGTAGGTACCGCAGCCTCAAAAGGTAAGTATGTGTATACATATTTCACGGAATTCAATACTAACATCATCATAACTTCGGAACTGTTTGAGATTTAACGATGGAGTAAAAACAACATTAGTTCCAGGGTTATTGTCTATAACCAGAATAGAATTCGTGTCGATAGTTTCAGTAGTTATCGATTTATATCTGCTCGTATATTTAGAAAGGTAAACAAAGAGACAAAATATTTTTGGCGTGAATACGTCTTTAAATTTGCTACCATATGGGGGCAATCCAAAAAACCTAATGATAACAAAGTCGGGGGTAGAGTTTGGTGTTGCAGTCTCAAATCTATCCTCTACATTATAAATTAAATTATACCACTGGATAGTTAAAGGATCAAAGAATTCATTACGATAAGCGAGAACAGTGACGCATTGCGCGCGGTGGAGGGGGAAGCGTCGCCATTTTGAGGTTATTTTGCTGCGTATCGAGATTTGCAATTAGTATAACTTTTGATTCGGAAAAGCTACGATGTTCGTTTATGTTTTAATCGTCAGTTGTCGTCAAAATCTATCGATTGTGTATAAAGCATTAGTTTAAAGAAGTGGCAGTGAATATAATAAGGTGTTAGAAAAAAATATTATCAAAAATATATAATGTCGGCCTATACGTCGAAAAGCCATAACCAAATACAGAGATCGTATACGGCTGGAAAGGGCTTCTCAAGAACAATCGATTGGTAATAATAAAACACCATATGACCGAGTCAAGCAGTGCCGGGAACGTAAAAGAATGAATGCGGCCGAGCGGATCAACGGCGGTGCCGGTACATCTGCAGCTGGGGCGAAATTGAAATTATGCGTTACATAGACGTATTCATGTACAACACACGGCCGTGTCCATGACACAGCCACACCCCATTTTATTCATTTAATATTTCATTCGCTTTGATTATTTTGATTTAATTGAATATGCAAACAGAAAAAGTATTTGAAAGCTGAAAATTCACAAATCTCTAAAAGACACTTTAGTTTAACTTATATGTACTAGTAGTCGCCCAATGGTCGAAAATCGACAGTAATTTTTTAAGTTTGAACGTTATTCGCTTACGTGTAACTCATTCAGTCAATCTGACATTTTAAAATTCTTTGACGACAATCTCTACTCTGTGCGAATGTTCGACCATAGACTATTGTGTTTTTTGACATTGACAGTTTGAGCGTAAACAATGAATCTTATTGTTAAAAGTAAACAATGAATCTTTTAATGTATTTTTAATATATAATTTAATGTATGTATTTGTAGCACATATTATATAGGTGTACATTTGAGCTTTCTGCAATTCTTCTTCATATAAACTTTAACTTTGTCAAATCTACCATTTCTTGTGTGTGCAATATGCTTTAAAAGGGATACAACAATTTTCTCATCACGTATTAATATATAGATTGATAACTTTTGGACTGATTTATATAACTATTTATCGATAAAACTCATATCCGAGATATAGGTTATCCCAAAGGGCTGTTCGTGTGCAAACACTAAAAGTGTGAAGGTCTTTCTTCAGGCGTCAGACGAAAACATGTTTGGAGATGCAACCGAATGAACTCAAATACGTATAGAATATTTAAATTGACTTTATTTATTTATATTGCTGACGATTACTTATTATTGAAGTAAAACTTCTTTACGCACTCTTGACTTGGGGAGTAAGCTGGTGAATGCGTGACGAGAGCGTTACGAAAAGTTTGATCGGGCGAGGCGAAAGGAAGTTGAGAGGGAAGATATAAGTTAGTGAAGACATAAAGAGAGAGAGAGTTACGTTTCGTATATTACTGTAGGGACAAGAGAGAGAGGTGCGAGCACACATTTTAATTCTCTCTTTCTCTCATAGCCAGTTACATTTCGTATATCTAAGACACAGTGCAAGCTTATTGTCTGTATCAGACTGTAGGAGTAAGACAGAGCAGTGCGCGCGCTTATTTTCTTTCTCTCTTGCTCTCACAGCCAGTGCAATATATATAATATATACATATATATATATATATATATATATATATATATATATATATATATATATATATATGTATATATGCGATAAAATTGTAAATTCATTTTAAATTTCATATTTCGTGAATTTAAAGTTTTACTTGAGTTGTGTGGTCTAAAGCACACTCGTTTTTTTATGTGTAATTATTACCTATAAATACATAAATACTGATAATAATACTTTATATTTGAATATCAACAGACTAAGGTGAGTGACTATAATATAACTAAGTCGTTACTGCTGTCGTGAGCAGAACGTAACAGAGAGAATGTAAGAATTGGAACGATCTCCTTTGATGAGCTTTAGCCCGGTTTATATATTGTCTTTTACCACATAGAACAAAGGAATGAAATATTTGTTGTTGATAATATGAGTAAACAATTGGGTATTTGACTAATTTTTTTTATTTCATTAATCATAATTTCAAGGTACAAGCTGATGAAGAGCGAAAAAAATCAATAATTTAAAAAATTGACCGAGTTATAAAAGTTTAAATTTAACCTTTAGAGAAGGACGGCAATACTGTGTTGTGAAGTCATTTTTAATATTGCACGTTATATTCTACGAGAGGAAAAGAGACAGGGATATATCCAACTCTATCTTCAAATTTAGAAGCCTACAACTGGTTTATTTTTCAATCAATTTTTTAATTTTTTTCAAGACTCGTTTTTAATTAACTTATATTTCACAATATTGTACGAAAAATATCAAAATTTAGAATGAGTCACCTACCGGATTCTGGAAGTATTCCGTAAGCAAGGAGATTATTATTTTAGGGCAACAAAAGCTTATCAAATGATTCCAAATTACTTTACACAGAATATTTGTTTTATAATGTAAATATTCAATAATTTTGTTATTGAATTCGAGAATGATGGAATTAGATAATTATACAGATAACTAATAGTTGATAAGTTTAGCCTGGTACATAAGAAAAGTACAAAAAAATTGCATTACACATAATAATATAAATAATAACTAACGAAACAGAAAAAAACGCAAATTTATTAAAATTAAACATAAAAATAACAAATTATCAAACGTGAACTACTAACCAACTCCATAATCGCTCTCATACAGCCGTCAATCAGCAGAAGAAAATATCAAGACCTGGCGCCTCTCGCAATACCTCGTTAATCAACGTAAGTGCGTTAAAAACATGTGAACGCTGAATGATATTTGTGCGCGCTCTAAGCAGATGAAATAAACTATGACTCTGTCCTCTCACGTAACAGTCAGGAGTATAAAGCGTTACCGACCCCAAGATCGAGGGGTTTTCAACATAATTCTTTAATAATTAGGAAAAATGCATTATCATAAGCAATTTCCGTCAGAGTTGAAGTGAATCACATCCGACCATGCCCATAATAGAATCTGAAGGAAACAAATGAGGATTGTACCCGTGTATTCTTTTAATATAAAACTCTATTTAACTTTGATATTGAATATATTTGGCGTTAATTTTGTAGAAATACATGATTTGTGAATAATGCATTTAAACGAACCTACGTGATGTAGTATTATTTCTACTTTCTTTAAGTTCTTTACTACAACCTTTGTTAATAGCCCACCTGAAGGTGTTGTAATACAACGAAACCTAGGTCGTGGTAAAGAACTTAAAGAAAGTAGAAATAATACTACATCACGTAGTCTCATTTTATTGTGTCTATTAAACTTCTTTAATACTTCCTCCAACATAAGTATATAAGTTGCTTCACATGGAGATCAGATGACTACATTAGTTTCAAGGAGACTACTGACTAAAGAAATAAATAAGGTCACAGTACACCCACCGTCATGGAAACTGATATTAATGTAAAATTCACAAACGTGTTTTATTATTATTGCTTAAAGTATCAGGTTATCCACAATATTCCTGGTAAATATGTGAGCGACCTCGAGTTGAGATGGGCCACTATAGCTAGTGCGTTATAAAAAGCGTACCCGGGTACAGCTTGGTGCAAAAAAAGGAGATTTACACAAGTCGATTAAAATGCTAGGAAAAAAATAGTGTAAAACGCCATTATAATGCGTGTATTGTTGAGGCGTCGCGCCGTGACTAGAAAATGTTTAAAAAATCAACAAAACAACACGGTTTAGATATTACCAATTATAATCGTTACTGAAGCAACCTTGAAAATCTTAAAGGCTAGGTATATATTCAACTTAACAGAGCTGGGTCTTAAAAACGCTATTCTTTAATAATGTTGATACAGCTAAAAAAACGACAATGGATTCATATTCATTTATTTAAAAAATGAATTAAAAAATTTATTAAAAAAATTACTTGGTACACTGACATTAGATTTTCAAAAAATTACTTGGTGTACTGAAATTAGATTTTTAATAATCGAAAATGAGTTAAATACTTGAATTCGACAATTGGGTATTTGACAAAATATTTTTTATTTCTTTAATCATAATTTCAAGGTACAAGCTGATGAAGAGTGAAAATTTGTTTTAATAATCTTAAAAATTGACCGAGTTATAAAAGTTTAAATTTAACCTTTAGACAAGGATGGCAATACCGTGTTGTGAGGTCATTTTTAATATTGCACATTATATTCTACGAGAAGAAAAGAAACAGTGATATACACAACTCTATCCGTAGCTTCAAATTTAAAAGCCTACAACTGGCTTATTTTTCGATCACTTTTTGAATTTTTTTCAAGGCTGGTTTTTAATTAATTTATATTTCACAATATTGTACGAAAAATACCAAAATTTGGAGTGAGTCAACTACTGCATTGAAATATATTTAAAAATTTCTACAATTCATTTCAAAATGGCACATTACAAGTAAAGCCACAAGATCACATCAAATTCTCAATTTTAATTACATTTCAATCAAATTACGTTCAGAGAAGTTTTTTGTGATGCAGATTAATTTGGCTTTGAAAGCATTAACCTTTCGTCATTGTCTACACTTAAAAATATAAAAAAAACCTTTTAAGCATGGATGAAATTCGCACTATGAGGTGTACACGTTTAGACATTCATAAACATTTAATTTACAAATATTTAAATATATAAACATTTAATTGTACAAACTATCTCTGCTAATCTATTTACCAAATGTTAATTTTCTGGAGCGAAAGATTCTACTATATATAGTATGTTTTTTTTTAAATATGCGCATATTCATAGGCGCATATTTAAAAAAAAACATTCTTAATTCCACATAGAATTAGAAATTATTGATTTTTTCCCTTTCTTGTGCTATAAGATCTTCCATTATGCCGAATTTCAAGATTGTAGGTCGACCGTAAGTATACCTTAAGTTTTAATGATCACTGCGTAAGACTGTAGTAAAAAAAAAGAAAAATACGTTTAAATGGACATATCTTTTTTTACGTGAACCGAGTAATTTGAATTTTTTACAACAATATAAGATAATAGACCTCAGTATACAATATTATTATCAATTTGACAACTTAAGACGTTTCTGAGAAAAAGAGCCTCAACAGGCGGACGGACGTATGGGCAACTAAATGATCTTAGAAGGGGCTCTTTTTTATTCTGAGAAACGGAACGTAAAAACGGAACTGGAAATAGAAAAATCATTCATTTTCTGTCCGTTTGTTTTCAAAAAAATTCCCAACAATTTCCATAGAATAAATAGGGACGGGACGAGTTTGTAAAATTGACAAATTATCTCAGTAGCTTTAAGAAAAACAAAATTTGTCTTAGCTTCTTTATTTTTAGAGTTTAGCACAAGAACAGGTTGACATGAAGTTTCATCGATGTGTAATTTATAGAGTATATAAGTATTTTGAAAACGAGCGAGTGAGGAGCAATATCTATTGGTTTATGTCGGGGGAGTTAAATGATGTGTTTACTTATGAACATTTAAACCACTATAACTATATTAAAATAACATATTTGTATAAAGACATTATAGATAATATGAATATTTACCAAACAGTTATAGGATATACGTGATAGATTAATTATTATAAGCGCTTATATGTGTCAATATTCGGTAGCACAATAGGGTATTTGACTGATGTCGATATCTTTGTAAAAATGTTTTAAAACTGTAGAGTGGGCTTATCACCAGACATAAGAATGTTATGATCATATGGAAGTAACTTAACATTTATATTACGTGCGAAAGTTAGATATGGTATACTGGGCACGTCTAGTACCTCATTTACCCGGTCAAAGTCATTGCTTCGTTTCGGCCGTGGTCGAATTCTTCATCACATTTCCTACTCAGATTCCCCAGGAGATGGTATGAAACCATATAAATAAAAAAATTAAAACAAGGAAAATTTCTTCTTCTTCAGTGGCAGTCCTGAGTGGGACCTGGTCTTTTCAAGAAATCCTCTAGGTTGTTGTATTCTTAGAAGTTCTCTGTCAATTATTGGCATTCAATACTTCCTTCAGGACAGTAGGTCCTTTTATTAAAGAATCCGTTTGTCGCATCTTTGATCTTTAATTACCTTTAATACCGGTGGGTTTTGTCAACAAAAGCTTTTTCGTTTCTCTTTTCTCCATTCAAATCAGTTTGTTTCATTTTTGTATTTTCATAAAGTTTATAACGTCAGATCCTTGATAAGCATTATAGCGCTCAGAATTTGTTCTCCTTCTCCATGTGTTACTCTGAAAAATGTCTCCTATAATGCTTTATAATTTTATTCGCTGAAACATTGCTGTAGATTCTTCCTCTGACAGTATAAGAGTCTACGTTTTAGTAGCATATTTCCAATTGTAAAGAAGAAACATTTTTGTTTTTATCAATTTGCATTTGAAATATTTCCGTGAGCCATGAAAGGAATTCCCCCAAAGTTTATAATCCCGTTAAAAAATAAAGGAGGTACAAGAAAGAACGGATATTTTCGCAGATCTTGTGTGTATATAGATACGGCCGTGTGTTGTACGTGAATACGTCTATGTAACGAAGCGATTTCATTCCCGGCACTGCTTGACTCGGTCATATGGTGTTTTATTATTACCATTCGATTGTTCTCGAGAAGCCCTTTCCAGCCGTATACGATCTCTGTATTTGGTTTTGGCTTTTCGACGCGTATAGGCCGACATTATTTTTTGATAATATTTTTTTTAGTACATTTTTCATCATCACATTTTTGATAATATTTTTTTGTTCTAACACCTTATTATATTCACTGTCACTATTTTAAACTAATGTTCACTGACACGACTAATGGACAGCTGACGATTAAAACTTAAACGAACGTCGTAGCTTCTCCGAATCAAAAGTTATACTAATTGCAAATCTCGATACGCAGCAAAATAACCTCAAAATGGCGGCGCTTCCCCCTCCACCGCGCGCGATGCGTCACTGTTCTCGCTTATCGTAGTGAATTCATTGATCCTTTAGCTATCCAGTGGTATAATTTAATTTTTTATGTAGAGGATAGATTCGAAACTGCAACGCCAAACTGTATCCCCCGATTTTGTTATCATTAGGTTTTTTGGATTGCCCCCCATACGGTAGCAAATTTAAAGACGTATTTACGTCAAAAGGACTAAAGCAAATTAGACTTGGAATTAAACTTTCATAGTATTTTCATCTTTCAGAATTTTCATATTAAGAAAAGAAAAATCGATAGTTCTTTGTTTACGTTAGGAAAGCCTAGGTTCTTTATATAGTACTCCAACGGTAGTTACTTTTGAGCGTACATTTTTTGCCCAAATAGCTTACTAACCTCTCTTTCGCTGGTTTCGTGGCAGTTTATTCTTTTGTCTATTGCACGAGAGTACTAAGCCATATTTTATTTTTCATATCTATTCCGCAACACTCGAATGATTTTGTAAGGTTACAGTTCCACATTGATCAATGTGGCAAGTTATGATGAGTCAATCCCAGCTTTGACATCTTTTTCCACTCTATTGACCGCTCCAAAGATGCAATTGTGAAGATTCTCGACTCACAATCGATCATTGCTTAGTATTTTCGTAAACCAAGTGGTTACATATTTGCCTGTATTATTCGCTTTTGTTGTATTTTATGCTTTAAGATAATGTTTGTCGTTTTAGCATCCAAGATGTGGTCTAAATAAATTAGGTAAAGAGGGTGTTTTAGGGCAAAATGATAGTGGATAAACCGGGTTTACTTCGGGGTCTGTGAGTATATGTATTGTCTGTACATATATCTGCACGTATGTGAGTACGTATTATTCGTGCGTTATAAGAAACTTGTGAAAACCGAATGGTATTTCCTTTCGATTTATTTTGTTTCATAGTAGGTCTGTGAGTACGTATATTGTACGTACATACGAGTACGTAATATACGTATACGTATATTGTACGTATATATATCTGTACGTATGTGAGTACGTGTTCTTCGTGTGTTATAAGAAACTTGTGAAAACCGAATGGTATTTCCTTTCGATTTATTTTGTTTCATAGTAGGTCTGTGAGTACGTATATTGTACGTACATGGGAGTACGTAATATACGTATACGTATATTCTACGTACATATATCTGCACATATGTGAGTACGTATTCTTCGTGCGTTATAAGAAACTTGTGAAAACAGAAAGGAATTTCCTTTAGATTTATTTTGTTTCATGATACGGAATAGCACGTATATAACAATATTTTTAAGTATTAGGATAACTTTAAAGTATTTGAGATGTAAGTCTTTAAAATTTAAAAGTATGTCTTACAAAAATTGAGAAAATTTTATTAGTTTCAGAGCGGATAAAATATGTGTTTTATTTGTTTTAATACATGGTACCTACAGTTTTTGGTAAAAGTTAGAATCATTTCAGATGTCTGGAAACAAAGAAGTAATTTATTTTCTTGTACTTGTAGAAGGTTAAAAGAAAGCCATGTAGAGCTAAACGAAAGTTGGATCTCGTATTGTTGTCGTTGCTATGGTTACGTTATTCAAGAAGGTACAGATTTGTCCGTTAATTTTTAAATTACGTGATAGTATTGGTGAACAATAGTTTCTGCATACGTTTGTTGTACGGAATTTGTTTACTATAAATAATTAACCCGAAACAATGGGAAAACACGCGAAAATAGAAAGAAAACATGATTTATCTGATCAACCAACTGCTCGTAATATACCAGATGTTTTCTAGTTCTTATTTTTTTATGTCAAACCTTACATTTTTCATTTAACACAATTAGTGATGTGTTAATCTCTGTGATTTGTGTATTGGAAAATTTCTTTATGTGAAGTTTTGTGTTGTGGCTTTCCACTAGACAGCTCTCTTTCCTACCCACATTTTCTTTAGTTTGGATAAATCTTTAAAAGACGTTCAGAATTTTGTGACAACTTAAGTAAGTACAGTCTCAGGGTGAAAAAATATAAATAATGGAATGACGAGAATTATAGATATATATATATATATATATATATATATATATATATATATATATATATATATATATATATATACATATATATATATATATATATATATATACATATATATATATATATATATATATACATATATATATATATATATATATATATATATATATTTATATAGTTTACTAGTTTACGTGAACACCACACTATGGATCATGCACTGATCAGTTCGATATTGAGGTATGACAAAAATTGTGTTAATGGGGAATTCCCAGGACAAAAAATATTATTTGAATATTAGTGGAACCGGTGAAACCATCCAGGAGAAAGAATATTATTTGAATATTAGTGGAACCGGTGATTTATCTTCAAACAAAGAAAAAAAAAACAGTTAATCTACAGAATGTGTAGAGGTATACATGGGTATGATACGGAAGGAGTGCAGGTATTCATAGGTAAGGGTGGAGTCTAAGTGACATGACTATAATGGTAGCTTCCCACGGTCCAAGATATCACGGGCGGCGCTGCGTAATGATATCGGCACACAGCAGGTGGGACAATTGGCGACGGGCATTTCACATAAAATACGCTTGCGGCAGAAAGCCGTCTTACCAGATTATAGATGGAGCATACAAAAATATTATACGGATGAAGTAAAGGTATACATTAAATGTGTAGAACTATATTGTATATCCTAATTTATATTATAGATGCGAAAGTATTTTGTTACTGTTTGTTTGTCTCTAAATAATTCTATAAAACAAACGACAATTTGCTATGACATGGTTCGTTTGCGTAGCAAAAATCAAGACTTGGCTCGCATGTCATACTAATACCATCAGAAATATGTTTGTATGTTCATTAATCAGTTACACCTAAACGGCTAACCAAAGCTTCATAGAACTTTGTAATAGATATAGTCGATGACTCAAATTAATATAAATATTGGTTTTAATCAGACAAATAGCATAACATCTTTAAAATGGAACTCATTCGCTATTTACTAAATTCGCTATTTTTAACGAATATCCTCACCAACGAAGCTGCGTGCAAAAACTAATACTGTGTAATCAAAAATATGTTTCTCTTATAAAAATATGTTAACTTTTAACATTTGTGTTATCCTTTTAGTAGACCGGTGATCTTTTATATAACACCGAAAAAAACGATTCCGAACATTATTGTTTTCACAGACACCACAAAATGTGAATAACAAATAAGAGTATACAATTATAGTTACTAACAAGAATTCCTTTTATTCTGTCACCTTCTTTGAATATGAATTGCCTTTAAAGGAAAAAAAAACTCGCTTGAATTTATTACTTGACAGGTAATGCTCAATATGGCGTCACAGTCAGGGTGGGTTTACTTCATACAAATATTTCGATTGGAACGCGAAAGCCCTATCTCTTTCGCACACACAAAATACATAAAATTTTGTCTATGGAACATAGAGCAACGATAACGAACGCTATATACAGGGTGGGTTTACTTCGTACAAATATATCGATTGGAACGCGAAAGCCCTATCTCTTTCGCACACACAAAATGCATAAAATGTTGTCTATGGAACATAGAGCAGCGATAACGAACTCGATATATTATCGTATCTATTCTGTGTGCTATATAATCAAAGAAAAAAAAAGACTATGATACGAAATTTAAAATCGTTAACTTTATTTGAATTCGTTTGTCAAACTGCAAATTTGTAACTTAACATTATTTTATAGTTCAGTTTTACATTTGGTTATAATATCTGTAATATTTTCACTTTTAATTCAAATTTTGTTGTATTTGTTACATTTGTTCGTAATAAGAGGAAATTATTTTAAAGATCGTTCTTGTACATTGGGTTGTAGCCGTAAACATTTCACGGTAAGTAAACATTTCACGGAAAATTATTAATTTTAAAATAGCATCGAATCAATTATACATTTTATTGATAATATTGTTCAAACTCATCATCAAAGTTACATTCGCGTTTTAATAATAAACAACAAAGAAGTTGCTAATAATTTAATTTTCTTTTTAGACAAGCGGATTTAAGAAGTTACGGCATGTGGAGAATAGCAGACCTAGCCGCCGACACTCCCAAAAAAACATCACCGTCATACGCATTATGTAATTATGATGAAGCAATTATTACAAACCAAAAAGAATCCATTTATAAATTTACAATATTATATATGTACATTGTCGGTTAAATAATTTGTTCTTTTATTTGCAGTTGGAGGTGGTAAAAACAACCAAAACAGAATGTGGTACGAAAATTTAACGAAGAGATTAAATTTTTTTTTATAAGTCATTGGAAGATTTAAGTAATTTAGAGAATATTTGTTAAAAGGTAATTATTGAATCAGAACTTGAAGAAGAAATGGCACAGATTTAGTATGGATGCAAAGTTGTTTGTCAATATTTAAGAATTGCTCCGAATTACAAGTTCCTTCAAAAGTTGTTCGCTGTACCATTGATGGGTATATTGCATTCGCTTCCAAATTTGTTAATTTATACCAAATACTGCATGTGTATTAGATTGCGCGTAGCCTTCTGATTAAAACAAAAGATTGTGAAAATGAGATTTTTAGTAATGATGCTAACATATAATATACAACAACTACGAGCATATTGATTTAAAAGATAAAAATAAGTTGTTACTGCATCCAAGTGATTTGTTCAGCTGAAGATGTAGTCAATGTATACCAATGTGCCAATGAATAAAAGATTATTTAGAAAATAATTTTCAAGAAAATAATTTATTCATATGTATTAGGTTAGATTTGTTTTTTAGAAATTTTTGTAATTGTGTAAATATCACAGGAATAATTGACATTCTTATATTCTACTTTTTGTATTTGATTCTTTATTAAGTGTTGTCGACTATTTACATTGGGGATATTAAACTGAATGTATAAATTAGGTTAAGTAGGATATAGAAATTAGACTACAATGAGTACTAAAATCTTTTAAATCAACGATTGTGCCAGAACCGTATCCTTTTTATTTCTTTTTATTCAGCACATAGTTTCAATTTCTGTGAAATAGTTTAAAAAATAAAAATTATCCCCCTGATTTAGCATTTTTTTACATTTAGTAGCACAAAACTGAAGTGTAATCGCCACCATAACCGCATTTTTTCTCTTCATAAAATATAATTTCCATATTGAGTATATTTTATTCATTTCATAGATTAATTGTTAAATTCAAAATAGTAGGAAGGTTATAGAATAAAGCTGTAAGATATAGAATATTGATATTTTTTCACTATAAAGGTTACGAGTTATACGAATAATGTAAACGTCGAATTAAATAAATTAATCGATGTTAAAAACACTAAGAGTTATAACACAGTAAACAGTAAAAGGAGAGTTAACAATTTATTTAATGAAAATTCATATTAAAATTGAAAGTATTAGTATATTATTTTAATGATAGAAGCTAGTTAAGTACATCTTGATATGTAAAAGCGGCAGATATTTTGTAAAATAGAAACGTTCATTCAATGTGTTTGTATATGGCCACTAAGTTTTTTGTTAGTTCTTTTTAGGTATGTCGCTCGAACTGGCGAATTTTTTTCTAATAAAGTTTTTTAATTTCAGAATTGTTGTTTCAATTGTAACCTAAAATGTAAGAAAAGTACAGCTGTCAAAAATACGAGTTGCAGCGAAAGTACGAAGTTGCAGCGAGTGCTCAGCAAATGGGCACTCGCTGCAACTTCATTAGATTGGGCAAGAGGGGAATATAGAGGCATAGTACTTGGAAACGCGAAAGTGCTATCTCGCTCGCACAATTGCTTGCAGTTGACCATCTATTTAGTATATAATCTGTGGCTATATAATCAAAGAAAAAAAAAGACTACCTATGATACGAAATTTAAAATCGTTAACTTTATTTGAATTGGTTTGTCAAACTGCAAAATTTGTAACTTAACATTATTTTATAGTTCAGTTTTACATTTGGTTATAATATCTGTAATATTTTCACTTTTAATTAAAATTTTGTTGTATTTGTTACATTTGTTCGTAACAAGAGGAAATTATTTTAAAGATCGTTCTTGTACATTGGGTTGTAGCCGTAAACATTTCACGGTAAGTAAACATTTCACGGAAAATTATTAATTTGATAATAGCATCGAATCAATTATACATTTTATTGATAATATTGTTCAAACTCATCATCAAAGTTACATTCGCGTTTTAATAATCAACAACAAAGAAGTTGCTAATAATTTAATTTTCTTTTTAGACAAGCGGATTTAAGAAGTTACGGCATGTGGAGAATAGCAGACCTAGCCGCCGACACTCTCAAAAAAACATCACCGTCATACGGCCCGACACCTAATAAAGGCTAAATATTAATAAAATTATCATTTAGTAAGTTTACTTACGAAATTTTTAAGTTGAAAGCTTTCTCTTTGCGAATCAATTAATTTTATAGTAATCTAAGTAAGTTACATTAGACGGTTAGCTTAAGATTTTATAGATAGCCCACTGATTTCTAAAGAAAAAAACTTTTTATGATGAAGCAATTATTACAAACCAAAAAGAATCCATTTATAAATTTACAATATTATATATGTACATTGTTGGTTAAATAATTTGTTCTTTTATTTGCAGTTGGATGTGGTAAAACAACCAAAACAGAAAGTGGTACGAAAATTGAACGAAGAGATTAAATTTTTTTTTATAAGCCATTGGAAGATTTAAGTAATTTAGAGAATATTTGTTAAAAGGTAATTATTGAATCAGAACTTGAAAAAGAAATGGCACAGATTTAGTATGGATGCAAAGTTGTTTGTCAATATTTAAGAATAGCTCCGAATTACAAGTTCCTACAAAAGTTGTTCGATGTACCATTGATGGGTATATTGCATTCGCTTTCAAAATTTGCCAAATTTGTTAATTTATCCCAAATACTGCATGTGTATTAGGTTGCGCGTAGCCCTCTGATTAAAACAAAAGATTGTGAAAATGAGATTTTTAGTAATGATGCTAACATATAATATACAACAACTACGAGCATATTGATTTAAAAGATAAAATTAAGTTGTTACTGCATCCAAGTGATTTGTTCAGCTGAGGATGTAGTCAATGTATGCCAATAAATAAAAGATTATTTAGAAAATAATTTTCAACAAAATAATTTATTCATATGTATTAAGTTAGATTTGTTTTTAGAAATTTTTGTAATTGTGTAAATATCACAGGAATAATTATGACATTCTTATATTCTACTTTTTGTATTTGATTCTTTATTAAGTGTTGTCGACTATTTACATTGGGGATATTAGACTGAATGTATAAATTAGGTTAAGTAGGATATAGAAATTAGCCTACAATGAGTACAAAAATCCTTTAAATCAACGATTGTACCAGAACCGTATCCTTTTTATTTCTTTTTATTCAGCACATAGTTTCAATTTCTTCGAAATGTAATCGCCACGATAATCGCCACGATAACCGCATTTTTCTCTTCATAAAGTATAATTTCCATAGTGAGTATATTTTATTAATTTCATAGATTAATTGTTAAATTCAAAATAGTAGCAAGGTTATAATAATTTTATTTTACTAAGATATAGAATAAAGCTGTAAGATATAGAATATTGATATTTGTTCACTATAAAGGTTATGAGTTATGCGAATAATGTAAACGTCGAATTAAATAAATTAATCGATGTTAAAAACTCTAAGAGTTATAACGCAGTAAACAGTAAAAGGAGAGTTAACAATTTATTTAATGAAAATTCATATTAAAATTGAAAGTATTAGTATATTATTTTAATGATAGAAGCTAGTTAAGTACATCTTGATATGTAAAAGCGGCAGATATTTTGTAAAATAGAAACGTTCATTCAATGTGTTTGTATGTGGCCACTAAGTTTTTTGTTAGTTCTTTTTAGTTATGTCGATCGAACTGGCGAATTTTTTTCTAATAAAGTTTTTTAATTTCAGAATTGTTGTTTCAATTGTAACCTAAAATGTAAGAAAAGTACACCTGTCAAAAAAACGAGTTGCAACGAAAGTACGAAGTTGCAGCGAGTGCTCAACAAATGGGCACTCGCTGCAACTTCATTAGACTAGGCAATAGGGGAATATAAAGGCTTAGTACTTCGAAACACGAAAGTGCCATCTCGCTCGCACAATTGCTCGAAGTTGACCATCTATTTAGTATATTATCTGTGGTCACAGTTATATTACATAACGGTATCCCTGGGTGCAGATTGCTGAAGGTTATATATATATATATATATATATATTAAATTCATTAATATTGCCTCCAAGTACGCAACAAGTCAAAGTTCAGGCAGCAACTTTACAATGAATTAATATTCATTATTCCCAAACGAGAGCACTGAAAACAAACATCGGCCACTCACGAGTCCTTGGGGGAATAGTTCGTAAAACCTAATGACGTCACTACTCCAGCTTTTTTGTCGAGTGGCCTTAAAGCGTCCTCCTAAAGAGGTCAATGTAATGAACCGTGTAGATTAGAAACTGATTTGACCTGATTTGATTGTTCAAAATTTGCTAACTGTAAGTGTAGTTTTGTGAAAATTAATTTCTGCGCTAAATTTTAGTCCCTTTTTATCAGATTATGGTATATTTAGATGGGTATTTTCTAATTAAACGGAATCTTTTAAAAACAGTTGTAATATAAATATATATATATATATATATATATATATATATATATATATATATGCATGGCGTAACTAACCGTGTCTGTTATTTCTACAGGTGATTTCATGCATAAAATTTAGTGGAAAATAACGCTGTATCAACTCTATAACGATGTTCAGCCCCCTTTTAAGCCAAAAATTGCTTAATACATATTTGGATTAAGCAGTTTTTGGCTTAAAAGGCTTAAAAGATATCGGAACAAATTTAATTGTTGTTTCATAACGACAACTCCCTGTTATTTCACACGGAAACAATAAAATATCTCAAACTATAGCAAAGAGTTTTGTATCATGTTATCGTTATAAGTAGTCAGAGGCTTTATTAAAAAAATTGGCTTTAACGAACCTTAGGTGTTCTATTATAGGAGAGGCAAAAAGTAAACAAATAATCAGGCTTGCTTCAAAACTTGACTTCAATGAATTTTAAGTATTCTATTATAAGGTAGGTAAAAACTAAAAAAAAAATGATCTAGTAAACTCGTTAAGAATTGTAACTTCACATAGTCGCAGCCCCATAGGAAAATTAGAAACATTTCCATTTGAAGAAAAGTCTTTATGCATCATGTTGTCACTGTTAGCAGTTAAAACTTCTTTAAAAAAAATAGCTTTAATGAATCACAATTCTATTATAAGAGTGGCAAAAAGTAGCAAAGATTCTAATGAATTCGTACAGAGTTGCAATTTCTTGTGGCCGCAGTTCAATAAGAAGATTAAAATTACTTCATCTTACAGAAAGATTTTTATATGTATCATATTATTATTGTTGGTAATCAAAGACCTCTTTCAATAAATTGTCTCATTATACTCATTAATCTCAAAAATGTTCTATTACAAGACGAGCAAAAAGTGAAACCAAATCAAACATGCCAATTCTTCAAGAATTGTAATTGATCTGCATGTTTTATGTAATTTTTTCTCAATCTGTTAAAAAGTTTTATCCTTGAGTTCGGAACCTTTCTAAGCAGGTAAATGGAAAGTCCAAACTAATTTATTAAAAAAATAATTTAGTTAATATAAATAGGCCCCGAGCTTACAAAACGTATCAAATGTGTACGGCATCTATGTGTACATCATAACTTATTCTAATACATGTGTATAGCATAAAAATATTTGTCTCTCTCTCCCGTTCTCCCCCCTCCCTCTCTCCCCCTCTCCCCCTCTCCCCCTCTCCTCCTCTCCTCCTCTCCCTGTCTCCCTCTCTCCCTCTCTCCCTCTCTCCCTCTCTCTCTCTCTCTCTCCCTCTCTCCCTCTCCCTCTTACTACCCTTCCAAGCCCTCCCTTCCTCTCTCCTCTCTCTTTCTCTACCTCCCCCCCCATCAACATGGACTTAACATTATAAAACAATGTTTGTTAATAATTATTGGCATTAAAATGTAATTAAATCGTCTGAAACAATTAGATACTGATGCTGAAAATTGGACTTATTGGTATTTATTTTCTGTGAGACCAATTGGGTTTAAAAATTAATTAGTTAACTTAATATTACATAAGCAGACGATATACTATTGTTGTTAACACTTTCGCTTGTACTGGCGTCTTATTGCAAATACAAAATTTGTTTAGTATGCTACGTTGTTAAAACAAAACGAGTGAAGGAAAAACAAAATGATGATAAATATGGTGCATTCATTATTTGGTCTAAAATTAACTTTAAGCAAAATCTTGCACGGTTATTATTTTAATGTAACCGCTTGGAAATGGACGTAGTGCATATGTATTGTAATTCATATGACCATCACTCTCACTCTCAACGAGTGGAACATTTTCCGATTTTTTGAATTGCCTGCACATATCTTTAGTCAAAAATTCATTACCGTATTTCAAGATAATACTTCGCTGATTCGGTACCATATTTCAAAATATTTCTACGGTAATACCGTGCCATGCTTCAAGAAAATACTTCTTTGTTACGGTGTCATACTTCAAGATAATGTTATACTTCATGATATTTTAATATAGTACTTCAGTGAAACGATGCCATATTTCAAGATAAAACTTTGCTGATATGGTGCCATAGTTGAAGACAATATTTCGCTGATACGGTGTCATATTTCAATATAAAACTGTTGATACGGTATTGTATTTCTATATAATACTTTGTGAAACTATATTATTATTAATTGTGAAACTATATTACTTATGTATATTTCAAATAACATGTCACTAATACTGTGCCATACTTCAAGATAATACTTTGCTAATACGGTGCTATACTTCAAGGTGATATTTCGCTGATACGGTGCTAGATTTTAATTTAATATTTCACCAATACGGTACTATATTTCAAGATAATATTTAACTGATATGATATTATATTTTAAGATAATGTTTTACCAATACTGTGTCATACTTCAAGTTGATATTTCGCTGATACGATGCTATATTTCCAGATAATATTTCTCCAATACGGTGCCGTTCTTCAAGATAATATTTCACTAATACGGTGTGATACTTCATGATAATACTTTTTTGACACCGTGTCATACTTCAAGATAATACTATGCTGATACGATGTCATATTTCAATATAATATTTCGCCAATATGGTGCCATAGTTTAAGATAATACTTGGCTGATATGGTGCCATGTTTTAAGATAATGTTTTACCAATATGGTGTAATACTTCAAGGTAATACTTTGCTGATACAGTTACATAATTCAAGGCAATAATTCGCCAATATGGTGCCATTCTTTAAAATGATACTTTGCTAGTACGGTGCCATATTTCATGGTAATATTTGGATCATACGATGTCATATTTCAAGTTAATACTTTTTTGACACAGTGCTATACTTCAAGATAATATTTTGTCAGTACGGTGCCATACTTCAAGTTAACACTTTGCTGATATGATGCCATACTTCAATACACTATTTTGCCAATACGGTGCCATATTTCAAGATAATAACTTGGCTGATAAAAAAGTAATATTTCATCAATACCATGTCATACTTCGAGATAATATTTTGGTGATAGGGTGCCATGTTTCCAGGTAATATTTTGCCAATATGGTGCCCTATTTTAAAATAATATTTAGCTGATACGGTCACATATTTAAAATAATACATCGATGATACGGTGCCATATTTCAAGGTAATATTATGCCAATATGGTGCACTTACTTTTAGATAATAATTCAATAATACAGTGCAACATTTATAGGTAATAACTTTGATGATATGGTGTCATATTTCAAGATAATATTTAGCCAATGCCGTGCCATCCATCAAGATAATGTTTTCCTAATACAGTGTCATAATCTATACACATAATAAAATTGTAACTGAGCCGTGTCTGTACATTGAATGTTTTTAGGAAAATCTTATTCTCATAGTCATTATTATCGATATAAAGACGAAATTTATAATTTTTAAAATTTTTCTCTGTTTGTCTTTCTGTTACCGTATCACGCAAAAACCACTGGACAGATTTTGATGAAATTTGGTATGATGATAACTGATTATCCGGGTCAACATATAGAATACTTTTTATTTTGGGAAAATGTCTGTCTATCTATCCGTCTTTCTGTTACTGCATCACGCAAAAACTACTGGACGAATTTTTATGAAATTTGGTATGATGATAACTGATTATGCGGGTCAACATATAGAATACTTTATATTTTGGGAAAATATGTCATTCCTAAGAGAAAATACAAAAAATATCTTGATTCGGAGTGATTTTTGTTGGTTCATGCAAAAATCACTCTGAATCGAGATATTTTTAAATGAGGCAACAAATAAATATAAATACCCATAATTAAAAAAATAAAGTAAAACGGCTCAACAATATTTAAATAAGTTCAATTTAAAAAATCACCAATAGATGTCATCACAAGGTTTTAAAACACATAATTTTCCTCTATCGTATAAAGTCAATTACCACTGAACGGATTTGAACATATTTTATATTGCACCGTGTCAAATTGCATAATGCAATGCAATATAATTCACATCGTATCCACGCTCTCTAAATATTTTCAGGCTTAAATAAAGTTACGAGGTTTGTACTATTATTTTGCTTTTTTACAATAGATGGCGCAACTAGGGATTTGAAATAAACAACACAGCATAAATACAACTCTTAATGACGCACTTTAGTTGTTTTGATTAATTCATATGTTTTTTATTTCTACTCGACAATATGTAATGCTAAATGTTTTCTATCATATAACACAATATGTTTTTTTAATTATTCATTGCATGCGTTTTCAAAAACAGGACAACCTTGCTCGTAGCTGGGGTGGACCTAGGCATCAGTTGCTTTTCGCACGGACAACTGCATGTGGCACTCTACCGCGTCAGCAACGCTAACAATTTATTTGTTTATGTCCCTGATAGTTCTACAGGAAACATTGTTTATAGAGAAGTTTCGTGAACAATGTAACTAAAGTTCACGCAAATAAAGTCATGGGCACAGCCAGTTTAAGTTAATATTTTGATGATATGGTATAATATTTCAAGATAATACGTCGATAATACGGTGCCATAATTCAAGATAACGTTTCTATGATACGGTGCCATACTTCAAAATAACATGTCACCAATACTGTGCCAAACTTCAATGATAATATTTCGCTAATACGGTGCTATACTTCAAGGTAATATACAGTAACATACTTCGAGACAATAATTCGCCAATATGGTGCCATTCTTTAAGATGATACTTTGCTAGTACAGTGCCATGTTTCGTGGTAATATTGGGCTCATACAGTGTCATGCTTCAAGATAATACTTTTTTGACAAAGTGCTGTACTTCAAGATAATATTTTGTCAGTACGGTGCCTACTTCAAGATAACACTTTGCTCATACGATGCCATACTTTAATATAATATTTGCGAAGACAGTGTCATACTTCAAACAATACTTAGACAATGCTGTGCCATACTTCAAGATAATACTTGACCAATACGATATCCCACTGCAAGATAATATTTCGCTAATACGATTCCATACTTTAAGATAACACTTTGGTGATATAGTATCACTGATTATAAGAAATTCGTAATGGGCCTTCAAGATATCGATGATCGTTCTAACTACGAAAAATATAAAAAATTGCATAAAAATTTTGCTCGATTTGAAACCGAATAACACTGATATATTGTTTTTATTGAAATGAATAAATACAAATGGCCATATAAGATGCAATAGGCAATAAATATTTCAACATTACGACACAACAATTTATGGTGTATGCAACGCGTTTGGAGTAGAAATAACAAACCAGGCTACAATAAAGGGTAAGTGATTATATTTGCCGAAGTTAAGTGCACAATAAATTAAAATATCTTTATGGTAAATTAATTACATTATCTATAATATTGTTGACAATATGAATTTTATATGAAGAATTTATCTGCTATTAGATTAAAAAAAAGCATTTCACTCTAAAACAGTAGTTCCCATGTTCTGTTTTAGAGGTTCCTGGTAAAAAAGAATCTTCATACTCTCACAATCCTACAGCTTTAGACCTACGTACATGAAGTTAAGCAAACAGATGATAGAAATAGACATATTAAAAAAAAATGATAATGTACAGCGAATTTTTTTTCTTTTTTTCCATACATAACCGAGTAGATTTTTTAAAATTCATTTAAGATTCAGCTTACCATTTTTTTAAGTTTAAATCCCGTTTATGAGATATGAAGCTATGTGTTCCACCACATCTTATTTTTAAAGTATGGGTATGAAAATTTAAAAAAATTCTGTTTTGTACCTTTTCATTAGAACTATCACTTAAAATTATTTAGGGTGTATATGATATATATATATATATATACATAGATATATATATATATATACATAGATATATATATATATATATATATATATATATGAAAATGAGGATGAAAATGTCAAGCGTGTTATGGTTTCTGTCGTTGAAAATCCCCGTTTATCACTGCATACACGTTCATAGATATTGAGAATTCCGAAATCAACTTTACAGGTAATAATGCGAAAAAAGTTCAAGTTCCATCCATATAAAATTCAAATTGTTCAAGATTTACACGATTCTGACTTTGAATTAAGAAAAACTTATGCGGAGGTGATGTTGTGGAGATTTCGTACTGCTACCCGGATGGGCAACATATTCTTTAGTGACAAAGCTCACTTTCACATTGGAGGATATGTGAATAAGCAGAACTTTCGTTATTGGGATGTCCACAACCCAAGACAAATGCATCAAGAACCTTTACATAAGCCTAAAGTAACAGTCTGGTGTGCCATGTCTGCATCTGCAATCATAGGGCCTTATTTCTTTGAAAATCAACGTGGCCAAACTGTAACTGTGAATTCGGAGAGATATGCCCTGATGTGAAATGACTTTTTCAGAGTAGAACTACAGAATAGTCCATCCTTCAACCAAAACACATAGTTCCAGCAGGACGGGGCCACAGCTCACACTGCTAATGTGTCCATGAATGCAGTGCGGCAGTTACTTCCAGAAAAAAACATATCCCGATTCCGAAAAAACATATCCGGTACCGTACCGTGGCCACCTAGGTCACCCGATTTAAGCCCATGTGACTTTTTCTTATGGGGATACTTAAAATCTGTTGTTTACGAAACAAATCCGAGCACTGTGACACAACTTAAAGAAAATATTCGAGCCGAAGTCAGCAGGATACCCCAGTCGCTCTGCAAACGCAGCATGCTAGACTCGAAGAGTGTGTCAGACTCGATGGCCGCCATTTGGAAAACGTGGTTATTAAAAAATGAAATCCGCATTTGTTGTTATAAAGTTAAAATAAACCTACTTTGTATTAGAGGTGTAGTTTTTGTTTTACAATTTTTCAAACATTGACATCTGCCACTGGACACCTGTATATATATATATATATATATATATATATATATATATATATATATATATATATATATCTATATAGATATATGTATAAATATTTTTTTTTTTTGTATTTTTATATGTAATAGACAAGTAAAGAATTTAAAGATACTGTCCCCCCCGCCTTTTCAATATATGTGAAAATATATTAATTTTTTAATATTCATACTTGTCATTAATATAAATATATTTATTTAATGAATTAATTAACTTAAATATTTCTCGGCAATAATACCCTTCTTCCTTGCTGTTATGTTTAATAAAGATCTTTCTTGAAATTTTGAGATAGAGAAACGTTTATTGAAATAAGTCCGAGCCAGATCTGTATCCTAGGTTTTTAATTGCTTCAAATCCCCAATTCTATACAGTAGCTATGCCAACTTATGCTATGTGAACTGAAGTATAATTGTTGAAAAAGGGGATGACCATTTTCAATGTTGTTTTCCTTTCATTGCTTCTTTTTGCTAGTAATGAACAAAAATGAACAAAAACGATATTGATCAATCTATAATAGTCGATCAATAATATTGTCATAGACCTATAGCTATCATAACATTCGCAAGTCGGATTCCTTATCCTTTTGTTAACTCTTAGGATTTCTACTAGCGCGGCTACAAGAAATTGCTCCAATGATAGGCAAAGTGCAAAATTGCTAAAAGTTGCTATTAAAAAAAAGTTTATTTTAATTTAACCTAAAAATTCAATGAAATTTGTTTTGTGATCCAATATACTTTCCTAATTTTTGGTTTCATTATGCATCTATTGTAATTTTTAATATATTTTTTATTTAAAAATTTACTGACATTTATTGCCACAGAAAGACCGAAACGATTTATAAAATATTTTACCACTAATTAGATTTGTTATAGACACATTGAACATTTTAGCAATACTGTTATATTCGTCTCATTCCACCTAGAATGTCCGCGAAGAGCAAAGGAGGACTTCAATCGTTCAAAAGTTTGTTTATATACATGTTTGATATTACTAAATTCCTTTATTTTACGTTTCACTCTCTCATCTAGTCTACCCATATTAAAGATTGTAATAAGTTAATCTTCTGAATTTTAATCTTTTCTCTTAGTTCGCTGTTGCTATAATATTTGACTGCTTTTTTAGTCATAACAATGAATCTAGGTTACTGAGATTTTTCATCGGAGAGCTTCAGAATATTTTTACAGCAATCGAAAAGGTCTGACCTTAAAGTAGTCTGAGTGGAATCCACCTTATTGGAACTTTTAGGGAACCCATCTTATGGTGCATAATGTGTGTCTCACGTAAAGATTTATTAATAATTTTGTTCAGAAAATTTTCACTCGAGTATCTTTCTATATATTTTTCACAATTAGGTTTTTTCAGCAACCAATTTTAAGTGGCTCTTATTACCTATTCTTCCTCAAAGCTTTACTTTTTCGATACTTTCTTTATTATCAACAAATTTCTCATTATGCCTGTGTTGTATCATTGATTGCAAGAATACTTACGTTCCCATAAATAAGAAATTTGGTCTAGAACTTTGTCAAGTTGTGTCCAGAACTTTGCTCGCATGAACTTTTGGATTTGCTTTGACAAGTTATTTAAAGACATCAAGAGATAGTACGAAAATAAATTAATCGAGGGTTTTGGTATTATAGATTTTACTTTATGGAATTTCATCGAAAAAGCTTTTGATAATCAAGGGTTCCGCTACTGTACCATAGATGGCGCCCTATGGAATTTCATCGAAAAAGCTTTTGATAATCACGGGTTCTGCCCCTGCCCCATATGGAATGGACTTGATGGAATTCAATAGCAACGTCATCATAACTTTGGAACCGTTTGAAATATCACGAAATAAAAACTAAGTTGGTCCTCAGTTTACTATCCAAAAACTGTACAAAATTCATGTCCACAGCAACATTCAGTTTCTTGAGTTAAATTCGTTCATACAGACAGAAAGACAGAGGTAAACGAATTTTTTTTTAATATCTGGTTTGTTTTAGTAATTTAATATACAAACAGAAAAAAAAGCTGAAAATTTCAAAATCACGGGCGGACATTTAAATTTTATTTATAGGTGTGATGAATATGTTTATAGGAAATAATTAACAACTTTTAACAAAATTCATATTAAAGGTTAGTTAATGCGAACAATTTATTGAACGTAGGTTATATAGATTAATATATAGTAATTCATTTCAAATCCAATGTGCAATTAAGTGGAGATTTCACTCCTTGTTTTGTTTTTATTATGAATCATTGAATTGTGTATCACAAACCTACAAGAAATTTCATTCTAGCTTAGGGAATTTAGTTTTTAGTTTTAGAGTTCTAAGATCCATTAATTTAAAAGTATTTGTTATAATTTAGTGGTATAAATACTAAAAGTGAGTATTATTTCTACTTTCTTTAAGTTCTTTACAACGACCTAGGTTTCGTTGTATTAAAACATCTTCAGGTGGGCTATTAGCAAAGATTAACTCTTACGAACATCCAACAGCATTTATATGTACCTAATGTCGCGGTAAAGGTAAACCTAGGTCGTGGTAAAAAACTTAAAGAAAGTAGAAATAATACTACATCACGTAGTTTCATTTAATTGTGAATAATGAATTTCTACAAAATTAATGCCAAATATATTCAATAATTAAAAGTGAGATCGGTTGGGCGTGCAACCAATTTAATTTAAAATAAAATTGCTGTTAAAATACTTTATACTTCAATGAACCATTTAAATGGGAAAGAAACATATATTTCCTCAACAATGTCTTTCCACAGCTATTTCTACCTTGAGATGTCATAGTTTCAAGGGTTACGGTTATTTTTAGATTGCCAAGTAGTTACCTATAATAGTGCAGAAGTGTATGCCTTATGTATTTTTAAATTGTGGAAAAATATAGATAAAACATTTTGCAATGCTAAATAGTGAAAATTTTTAAAACAATTTTAAAAATTTTCGTTTCGGATTTTTAAATTTTTTTCTGGCCGAAAAGAAAAAAATTAATAACTCTAAGCGAGAAATAAATTGCATTTAACACAATCAATAATTTAATTTATACTTTACACAATAGCAAAACTGTGAAATAAAAGTAAGTTATAAATTTACAATCTCCTGTCAATAAAACAATTTTCAAAAAATAAACTATTCTAATACTTAAATATGCTATCTAAATTCAAACAATATTCCCGAATCTCGGATGTACTCCTCTATAGATTCCATAGCCTCCAATACGAGGCTTTTCTACATTTCCTAAAACTACCGATCAACGTCTCCTTGCTTTAGCATCGGTATTCGAAGTGCCATTCTTCGACTCAGCTGATACTGTTGCATTTGAGCTAGTATCATTATTGATAACTGTTTTCTTGTCCACAGTTGCTGTATTATTCTCATTTGAAATATCGTTCTGAACTTCTGTTAGATTCTTTTTGTTGCTGCTAGTTTTTATTACAAGTTCACTGCTTTCTGCAGTATGATTCTTTGTAACATTCAATTTTGTAATTGTTTTATTCTTTGCTGTTGTATTCTTCTCACTTGAACTATTTGTATTTACCGTCTCAGTTACATTATTATTTATTTCTTTGGCAGTTTTATTGCTTCTTTTTGCATTATTACTGCTTTTTGTTGTATCATTTCCATTTGCACTTGGTTCTCTCTTAGTGCTGCGTTCTACAGTGTCTGAGGTAAGATTCTTTGGGTCAATTAATGGAATAACTGTAACTGAATTACTGTCATCGGAAAGGATTGCGTTCGATGTCCTCTTTACATTATTATTTGGAGATTTAGTTTTGTTTTGTTTCACAATGCGTGAAGTAAGATTCTTTGGATGATTCGATATTGAAACTGTATTATTATTTGTTGCGCCTGTAGAATTGTCATTTGAAACTGTTACGTTTTTGTTTAAAATTTCATTGGTTCCATTTCTATTTTTAACAACATCGTTGCTAGTTGTTACATTATTAAAATTTACATCGGATTCAAATTTACTATTTTCTTTAAGAGTATTTGTTGTAAGATTCTTTGTTTCAGTTAATACTGTAACTGTGCTATTAATTTGTGTTATTTTTTTAATATCATTTGAAAGAGTTTCAGTTATATTATTATTTTGAATTTCAGTGGTTTCATTGGTATTTTTTACAGTATTATTACCATTTGTAGTTTCATTCAATCTTCCAGATTTGGTTTCATTTGATTCATTTGATTTAATATCAGTGGTACGTTTTAATGTATCTGAATTATTCTTTAGATCAGTTGATGGTATAATTGTATTATTATTTGTTGTAACTGTATTATTGTATTTTGATAGTGTTGTATTTGATAACTCAATTACTTTCTTATTTGAAATTTTTATAGTTTCGTTGCTACTTGTTACAGTGTTATTTTTACTTGTTTTGGTTGGTTCCATATCAGAACCATTTTTCAAAATATCTGAAGTATTATCCTTTTTATCATTTGACGATTTAACTGTTTTATTACTTGCTATGACCTTATGACTGTCTTTTAAGTCAGTGTCCAAGGATTCAGTTACATTATTGTATGAAATTTTAGTAATTTCTTTGCTACTTTTCACAGTGTCATTTTTATTTGTAGTCAAAGATGTATTTGATTTAATGTTCTTACTAGGTTTCACGGTATTTGCACTAAGGTTCTTTGCATCAATGGAGGCTATTAATTTATTGTTCATCGGTATCACTGTGGTATTATCATTCGACCATGTTGTGTTCGATACCTTGGTTACATTCTTATTTAGAGTGGTAGCGTTAATACTTTTTACAGTATTATTACTATTTGTAACATTAATCAAAATTGCACTTGACTCAACATCCGATTTACGTTTTATAATATCTGAACTAACATTTTTTAGATTAGTTGACGGTTCATCTGTCTTATTATTTGCTGTAACTGTATTACTATCATTTGATAAAGTTATATGTGATGTCTCAGTTATTTTGTTACTTCCGATTTGAGCAGTTTTGTTCTTTTCTTTCATATTCTCACTAATATCGGTCCCATTATTTTCATTTGTGCTTTCCCTAGAGTCTAAGGTAAAATTTTTCTGATCCGTTGATGTTATAATCGTGTTATTTCCAGTTCTGACTTTGTTAGTGACATTTAGAAGAGTCTTGTTTGATGTTTCAGTTACATTTTTATTTGGAATATCTATAGTTTCATTTTTAGTTTTTCCAGTATTATTATCACTTACAAAACTATTCGAAGTTCCATTTGATGCAATATCAGTACTGCGTTTCAAGGTCTCAGAAGTAACATTCTTTATATCAATAATTGTGTTATTTCCTGTTCTAACTTTATTAGTGTCATTTAGAAGAGTCGTGTTTGATGTTTCATTCACATTTGTATTTGGTATATCAACGGTTTCATTGTTACTTTTTTCAGTGTTATTACTACTCAGAACACTATTCAAAGCTCCATTTGATTCAAGGTCAGTATTGCGTTTCAAGGTCTCGAAAGTAACATTCTTTTTATCAATCGATGCTTTCATTCTACCGTCAAGAGAATTACTTTTATTTGAAAGATTTATATTTGACCTTTCAGTTAAATTTTTATTTTCAATTTCAGGAGTTTTATTGCTACTATTACCAGCATCACGATCACTTGCAACATTAATTAAAGTAGCATTTGATTTGACATCAGTGCCGAGTTTTTGTATTTCTGAAGTAAAATTCTTTTGATCATTTGGTAAAACAGCAGTGCCATTGCTTGTTGTATTAATATTATCATTTGAAAGGCTCATGTTCGATGTTACAGTTGCATTGGTCATGATTGCTTTGTTGCTTGGAATCTGAGTAGTTTTGTTGATTTTTATTAGAGTATCACTACTTTTTGTAATATTATTCAATATTGTACTCGGTTCAATGTTGATCTTGCCCTCCGCTGTTTCTGGAGTAAGACTCTTTTCATCAGTTGATGCAATCACAGTTTTATTACTTGCTGTGATTGTATTATTGTTATTTGAAAGTGACGAATTCAATGTATCAGTTATATTACTACTAGAAATTACAACAGTTTCTTTGCCACTTTTCGTCTTATTGTTGCTATTCATCACATTAGGTCCATTTTCGTTTGATTCATTGTTCGTGGTGCGTGTTACAATATTTGCTGTATTCTTTAGATCTTTTGATACTGTACCTGTCTTATTATTTGCTGTATTTATATTAGTGTCATTTGGATGTATTATGTTTGTCTCTTTTGCATTATTTATTGGAGTTTTAGTGATTTTGTCATGTTCCTCAGAGGCCGAAGTAAGATTATTAGAATCAGTTAAGACTTTTACTGGTGCCAAAGTATCATTATTCACTAATGAGTTATTATTATTGCTTTCTGTGTTAATATAACTTGAAATACTTGTATTGGAATCTTTTGTTATATTTTTGCTTAAATCATTTACAGTTCTAGTACTAGCCTTTAAAGTATTATTATTATTGGTCTCAATATTGAGAGTTTTATTTACTTTTGACTCAGTGATATTGTGAACAGCATCTGTTTTTAATTTTTTTGCATCAGTTGAAATAGTTTCATTAACTTCAGTTGAGTTGTTATTTGTTGTCACTTTACTATGATTGTTAGTTGTGATATTAGAAACCTTGGTCTTAGTTTCGTTTTGTGCCTGACCAATTTTTTTACTAGGTTTATGAGTATTATTAACATCTTTCACTACATCAGGAATACCACTTAGATCAATTTCAGAACTATTTTTGGTATTATTTGATATGATGTTATTAGTGTTGTTTGAAACTGCTTCTAATGTCTGATTGTCCTTGAGAGTAACATTTTTATTTAGAACAGAAGTGTTATTAATAGCTTCTATATCATTACTTGCTGTTTTGGTATTATTGCCATTTTGAATATTCGCGTTTAGTGTTTCGGTGCTATTGTTACTACTTTTTGCATCATCGTTATTTGTAATATTGTTAATGGTTTCAGTTTCATCAATGCTGGTGCTGTTATTGTTGTGCGATAGTTGTATAATTGTGTTATTGTTGTTTGGTTGATTGAGACTAGAAGTGCTGTTGATAATATGAGCTACTGTCACATTTAGTCCTTCATTATCGTGTGTTTCACGTTTTTGTCCTTTCACACTACTAGCGGTGATTGGTAATTTTTTATTACAATTAATTTACTGTCTTTAAGATTTTTTTGTTTGTTTTTACTTTTTGAACGTGAATTGTTCGTTTTATGTGTGCCATTTGTAGATGTATTTTGTGAATTTATAGTATTCCCATCAGCATCATCAGCCATGTGGATTTTGTGTAAATCATGTTCGTCTGCATGACTAGTATTATTCATGCTCGAGATATTACTGTTTGTTTTATTTGTGATATCCGAAATATTATTCGGCAACCTAATAGAACTACTGGAAGTGTTAGTGACTGACTTATTTGAAATATTTCTTTGATTTATATCTATTTCACTTATAGTATTATTATTTGTCTCCTTTTGATTGCTTTCATTCGGTGTAGAAATTTTATTGTTGACTTTCCCCGCTGTATAATTCTGTTCTTTATTACTGCCGGTATCATTTGAAGTCACATTTTCAATTTTTTTATCTTCAGTCTCTATATTGGTATTATTGTTCTGGGAATTATCTGTACTGTTACTACTCTTTTTGTCTTGTTGGTTTATGTTTTGTGTTTCATTATATTTTGAATCGGTTTTCTCTACCTTAATCGTCGTGTTTTCTTTTTCATTTATATCTGTCCGAATTACTTTATTCTTAGTTGTATTGTTTATATTGTTTAGTTTATTTGTATCATTATCAATTATGTCACTTCTATTAGTACTATTGTTTTTTCTGTCTTCATCTTTTGTAGGATTGTGTGTTCGTACATATAATGGGTTGGTTTCAGAACTTAAGTTTGGTTCTATATTAATATTTTCATGTCTAATCGGTTGGAAAAGAGGTCTGTATTTGTGATTCTTTTTATTTGTTTCATGGTTATTTACAATCGTTGTTGAGTTTTCAATGCTTTTTGCTGTGCTATTAAAAAAATCTGTGACAGTAAGATCAGTTTCATTTGTAACATGCTTTGTGTTATTTTTAAATTTTTGTGTTGTGTTTATACCTATGACACTTAAATTGTCGGTATCAGATTCGTCTATCTCCGTTATATTTCTTTCTGCCATTGGTTTTGTTTCTTTACTTGATACTTTTTTTGTTGTTTTGTTGTTGTTACTCTCCAAATTCTTACTATTACTTATAACATCATTTTCTTTAGTTGTATTTAAATTGTTTTTATCGATTTCAGCTTTAGTTTTTTCTGAATTTTCAGGTACACCATTTGTGAGAGTTAGATTGTTCCATGTAGAGTTTGTTGTAGCTGTTACAATATTGTTTATATCTGAGTCTAATATGTCAGTATTGTTACCTGTTTTGTTTAGCTTAACGTTAATGATGGTAGTTGATATATTATCAAGTTGTAAAGTATTTGTGAAATTTAGTTTTGGAGTATTCTCTATAGATTCATTATTTTCTTTTGGTTCCAATTCTGTTGTCATTCCATTAATCCCTTGATTTTCTGTTGCATTAATTTTGTTGTTCATGTTTTCTGTAAAATTGTTTGAAACTGTCATAGTCATATTTGTTTTTAAGTTCTCTATTTTATTTTTTGTTTTGTCATTTATATTTATCTCATCAGATGTTGTATTTTCTGTAGCATTACTTTTAGCAGTGATTATGGTAGTATTTTCTGAGTTTCCATTTACATTTGATATAATGCTGCCTGTTTCTGAGCCAGTATTATTTTTTTCCTTTTCCTTAGTACTATTGTTACTTAGCAACATTACTGAATTTGTTACGTTTGCTTTGTAATTTATTGCTATTCCAGGTTTTTCTGAAATGGAACTATTGCTAATGTGAGAAATTTCGTTAGTTTTGTTGTATTTTTCTGATATATCTCTAGTATTATTTCCATTTCTGTTACTCCAGTCCTTTATTGTTGATGTTTGGTTATTAATGTGAGTGTTATTTAAATTGATTTCTGTTGTCATGTTATCCTTTGTTAATATTTTCGTGTTGTCTGTTTTATTACTTGCAGTTTCTGTAATATTATTTGTACTGTTAATGACATTTGGAACATTTAAATTAGATGCAGTTAAATTATTACTAGTGTTTATTTCAGTGGTTTCATTCAGAAAAGCGTTTGTTTTATTCTTGTTATTGCTTACTGTTATTGTCGAATTTCCTGTAACTGCTTCTGTTATGTTTATATTGTTGGTTGGTTTTTTTACATGTAGTATACTCTTTACTACTATGCCATCTGATAGTTTTGATGGGTTTAGAATATTTTTATTAAAGCCAGTTGTATTTGTTGATATATTTGTTCCGCTGGAAACACTCGAAATTGCTGATGTTAAAATATTGTTCGATGTTTTGTTTCGGTTTGGAATGCGTTTTTTATTATTCTTTATCACCGTGCTTATTACATTGAAGAGATTATTTTTATTAAAGTAACCAGTTTTGTTTCTGCCATTGACTGGTTTTAAATTGTTTTGAAATTGAGTATTGCCATGACTGGCAGAACTAGCTCCATTGTTCCAAACCGTACTACTCACACCGCCATTATGACTTGATGATGTCGCCATTGCATAAGAGCTGTATGTTTTTTTATTTTTCACAACTAAATTGTTGTTGGTTTCTAATTTGAAGTCGGTTACCACGACGTCGGGTTTTGGTTTTTGCCGATTGAAGTTCAAGTCTAGAACTGTCAGACTTTGCGGGTCTCGATTTTGGGATATAGGTAGTAGCAGATCTTGATTCGGTGATATTTGGCCTGTGATACTGGAGATTGGAGTTTTGGTCCTCTGTTTGCTCAACGCTTTCAGCGTCAATATTCTGTCTGCAAAATAACAATATAATTATTTATGTCACAAAATATGAAATAACATAAATGGCTTCCGGAAAACATGTCCATATTATCCTGAATTACCTTAAGCAATGCATTGAGCTTGAACGATAAAAGTATCTTAATTTGTTTGTTTTATTGTTATAAAAATAAAAATTACAATATGACAGAGTTTAAATTTAGGCTTTATTACTATCTTTCCTTATGAGGGGAGGTCTAAAAGTCTGCGGAATAAAAGAGAAGGGTGGGGGAATACATTTTTTCTTGGTACCCCGCTAATTAGGGACTCATGAGAGATATATAAGTCAAATATCAAGTCTCTAATGTCATTTGTTAATAACGTTATTCATAATAATCGTCCTTAAAGAAGTAAATCTGGAAGGGAACTGCATACATGGAATAACTACATGCTGTGATTAAATTCCTCGTGAAACACGGAAAAACTTCTCAAACCATCATTAGTGAGATGGGAGTTGTGTGCATTTGTAATATGTGCAATGGAGAAAGAATTAATTTTGATTTATTTTTATCACCTTATGTTAGTGTAATCCTTTATATTAATTATAAATAGTGATGATAAGAAGAGAATTTGCATTTGTAATAGACGCACTGAAGCAAGAATTAATTTTGATTTATTTTTATCGCCTTATGATAGTCTAACCTTTTATATTAATTATAAATAGTGATGATAAGAAGAGAATTTGCATTTGTAATAGACACACTGAAGCAAGAATTAATTTTGATTTATTTTTATCACCTTATGTTAGTCTAACCTTTTATATTAATTATAAATAGTGATGATAAAAAGAGAATTTGCATTTGTAATAGACGCACTGAAGCAAGAATTAATTTTGATTTATTTTTATCACCTTATGTTAGTCTAACCTTTTATATTAATTATAAATAGTGATGATAAGAAGAGAATTTGCATTTGTAATAAATGCACTGAAGCAAGAATTAATTTTGATTTATTTTTATCACCTTATGTTAGTCTAACCTTTTATATTAATTATAAATAGTGATGATAAAAAGAGAATTTGCATTTGTAATAGACGCACTGAAGCAAGAATTAATTTTGATTTATTTTTATCACCTTATGTTAGTCTAACCTTTTATATTAATTATAAATAGTGATGATAAGAAGAGAATTTGCATTTGTAATAGACGCACTGAAGCAAGAATTAATTTTGATTTATTTTTATCGCCTTATGATAGTCTAACCTTTTATATTAATTATAAATAGTGATGATAAGAAGAGAATTTGCATTTGTAATAGACACACTGAAGCAAGAATTAATTTTGATTTATTTTTATCACCTTATGTTAGTCTAACCTTTTATATTAATTATAAATAGTGATGATAAAAAGAGAATTTGCATTTTTAATAGACGCACTGAAGCAAGAATTAATTTTGATTTATTTTTATCACCTTATGTTAGTCTAACCTTTTATATTAATTATAAATAGTGATGATAAGAAGAGAATTTGCATTTGTAATAGATGCACTGAAACAAGAATTAATTTTGATTTATTTTTATCGCCTTATGATAGTCTAACCTTTTATATTAATTATAAATAGTGATGATAAGAAGAGAATTTGCATTTGTAATAGACACACTGAAGCAAGAATTAATTTTGATTTATTTTTATCACCTTATGTTAGTCTAACCTTTTATATTAATTATAAATAGTGATGATAAAAAGAGAATTTGCATTTGTAATAGACGCACTGAAGCAAGAATTAATTTTGATTTATTTTTATCACCTTATGTTAGTCTAACCTTTTATATTAATTATAAATAGTGATGATAAAAAGAGAATTTGCATTTGTAATAGACGCACTGAAGCAAGAATTAATTTTGATTTATTTTTATCACCTTATGTTAGTCTAACCTTTTATATTAATTATAAATAGTGATGATAAGAAGAGAATTTGCATTTGTAATAAATGCACTGAAGCAAGAATTAATTTTGATTTATTTTTATCACCTTATGTTAGTCTAACCTTTTATATTAATTATAAATAGTGATGATAAAAAGAGAATTTGCATTTGTAATAGACGCACTGAAGCAAGAATTAATTTTGATTTATTTTTATCACCTTATGTTAGTCTAACCTTTTATATTAATTATAAATAGTGATGATAAGAAGAGAATTTGCATTTGTAATAGACGCACTGAAGCAAGAATTAATTTTGATTTATTTTTATCGCCTTATGATAGTCTAACCTTTTATATTAATTATAAATAGTGATGATAAGAAGAGAATTTGCATTTGTAATAGACACACTGAAGCAAGAATTAATTTTGATTTATTTTTATCACCTTATGTTAGTCTAACCTTTTATATTAATTATAAATAGTGATGATAAAAAGAGAATTTGCATTTGTAATAGACGCACTGAAGCAAGAATTAATTTTGATTTATTTTTATCACCTTATGTTAGTCTAACCTTTTATATTAATTATAAATAGTGATGATAAGAAGAGAATTTGCATTTGTAATAGACGCACTGAAGCAAGAATTAATTTTGATTTATTTTTATCGCCTTATGATAGTCTAACCTTTTATATTAATTATAAATAGTGATGATAAGAAGAGAATTTGCATTTGTAATAGACACACTGAAGCAAGAATTAATTTTGATTTATTTTTATCACCTTATGTTAGTCTAACCTTTTATATTAATTATAAATAGTGATGATAAAAAGAGAATTTGCATTTGTAATAGACGCACTGAAGCAAGAATTAATTTTGATTTATTTTTATCACCTTATGTTAGTCTAACCTTTTATATTAATTATAAATAGTGATGATAAGAAGAGAATTTGCATTTGTAATAAATGCACTGAAGCAAGAATTAATTTTGATTTATTTTTGTCACCTTATGTTAGTCTAACCTTTTATATTAATTATAAATAGTGATGATAAAAAGAGAATTTGCATTTGTAATAGACGCACTGAAGCAAGAATTAATTTTGATTTATTTTTATCACCTTATGTTAGTCTAACCTTTTATATTAATTATAAATAGTGATGATAAGAAGAGAATTTGCATTTGTAATAGACGCACTGAAGCAAGAATTAATTTTGATTTATTTTTATCACCTTATGTTAGTCTAACCTTTTATATTAATTATAAATAGTGATGATAAGAAGAGAATTTGCATTTGTAATAGATGCACTGAAGCAAGAATTAATTTTGATTTATTTTTATCGCCTTATGATAGTCTAACCTTTTATATTAATTATAAATAGTGATGATAAGAAGAGAATTTGCATTTGTAATAGACACACTGAAGCAAGAATTAATTTTGATTTATTTTTATCGCCTTATGATAGTCTAACCTTTTATATTAATTATAAATAGTGATGATAAGAAGAGAATTTGCATTTGTAATAGACACACTGAAGCAAGAATTAATTTTGATTTATTTTTATCACCTTATGTTAGTCTAACCTTTTATATTAATTATAAATAGTGATGATAAAAAGAGAATTTGCATTTGTAATAGACGCACTGAAGCAAGAATTAATTTTGATTTATTTTTATCACCTTATGTTAGTCTAACCTTTTATATTAATTATAAATAGTGATGATAAGAAGAGAATTTGCATTTGTAATAGATGCACTGAAGCAAGAATTAATTTTGATTTATTTTTATCGCCTTATGATAGTCTAACCTTTTATATTAATTATAAATAGTGATGATAAGAAGAGAATTTGCATTTGTAATAGACACACTGAAGCAAGAATTAATTTTGATTTATTTTTATCACCTTATGTTAGTCTAACCTTTTATATTAATTATAAATAGTGATGATAAAAAGAGAATTTGCATTTGTAATAGACGCACTGAAGCAAGAATTAATTTTGATTTATTTTTATCACCTTATGTTAGTCTAACCTTTTATATTAATTATAAATAGTGATGATAAAAAGAGAATTTGCATTTGTAATAGACGCACTGAAGCAAGAATTAATTTTGATTTATTTTTATCACCTTATGTTAGTCTAACCTTTTATATTAATTATAAATAGTGATGATAAGAAGAGAATTTGCATTTGTAATAAATGCACTGAAGCAAGAATTAATTTTGATTTATTTTTGTCACCTTATGTTAGTCTAACCTTTTATATTAATTATAAATAGTGATGATAAAAAGAGAATTTGCATTTGTAATAGACGCACTGAAGCAAGAATTAATTTTGATTTATTTTTATCACCTTATGTTAGTCTAACCTTTTATATTAATTATAAATAGTGATGATAAGAAGAGAATTTGCATTTGTAATAGACGCACTGAAGCAAGAATTAATTTTGATTTATTTTTATCACCTTATGTTAGTCTAACCTTTTATATTAATTATAAATAGTGATGATAAGAAGAGAATTTGCATTTGTAATAGATGCACTGAAGCAAGAATTAATTTTGATTTATTTTTATCACCTTATGTTAGTCTAACCTTTTATATTAATTATAAATAGTGATGATAAAAAGAGAATTTGCATTTGTAATAGACGCACTGAAGCAAGAATTAATTTTGATTTATTTTTATCACCTTATGTTAGTCTAACCTTTTATATTAATTATAAATAGTGATGATAAGAAGAGAATTTGCATTTGTAATAGACGCACTGAAGCAAGAATTAATTTTGATTTATTTTTATCGCCTTATGATAGTCTAACCTTTTATATTAATTATAAATAGTGATGATAAGAAGAGAATTTGCATTTGTAATAGACACACTGAAGCAAGAATTAATTTTGATTTATTTTTATCACCTTATGTTAGTCTAACCTTTTATATTAATTATAAATAGTGATGATAAAAAGAGAATTTGCATTTTTAATAGACGCACTGAAGCAAGAATTAATTTTGATTTATTTTTATCACCTTATGTTAGTCTAACCTTTTATATTAATTATAAATAGTGATGATAAGAAGAGAATTTGCATTTGTAATAGATGCACTGAAGCAAGAATGAATTTTGATTTATTTTTATCGCCTTATGATAGTCTAACCTTTTATATTAATTATAAATAGTGATGATAAGAAGAGAATTTGCATTTGTAATAGACACACTGAAGCAAGAATTAATTTTGATTTATTTTTATCACCTTATGTTAGTCTAACCTTTTATATTAATTATAAATAGTGATGATAAAAAGAGAATTTGCATTTGTAATAGATGCACTGAAGCAAGAATTAATTTTGATTTATTTTTATCACCTTATGTTAGTCTAACCTTTTATATTAATTATAAATAGTGATGATAAAAAGAGAATTTGCATTTGTAATAGACGCACTGAAGCAAGAATTAATTTTGATTTATTTTTATCACCTTATGTTAGTCTAACCTTTTATATTAATTATAAATAGTGATGATAAGAAGAGAATTTGCATTTGTAATAAATGCACTGAAGCAAGAATTAATTTTGATTTATTTTTATCACCTTATGTTAGTCTAACCTTTTATATTAATTATAAATAGTGATGATAAGAAGAGAATTTGCATTTGTAATAGACGCACTGAAGCAAGAATTAATTTTGATTTATTTTTATCGCCTTATGATAGTCTAACCTTTTATATTAATTATAAATAGTGATGATAAGAAGAGAATTTGCATTTGTAATAGACACACTGAAGCAAGAATTAATTTTGATTTATTTTTATCACCTTATGTTAGTCTAACCTTTTATATTAATTATAAATAGTGATGATAAAAAGAGAATTTGCATTTGCAATAGACGCACTGAAGCAAGAATTAATTTTGATTTATTTTTATCACCTTATGTTAGTCTAACCTTTTATATTAATTATAAATAGTGATGAAAAGAAGAGAATTTGCATTTGTAATAGACACACTGAAGCAAGAATTAATTTTGATTTATTTTTATCACCTTATGTTAGTCTAACCTTTTATATTAATTATAAATAGTGATGATAAAAAGAGAATTTGCATTTGTAATAGACGCACTGAAGCAAGAATTAATTTTGATTTATTTTTATCACCTTATGTTAGTCTAACCTTTTATATTAATTATAAATAGTGATGATAAGAAGAGAATTTGCATTTGTAATAAATGCACTGAAGCAAGAATTAATTTTGATTTATTTTTGTCACCTTATGTTAGTCTAACCTTTTATATTAATTATAAATAGTGATGATAAAAAGAGAATTTGCATTTGTAATAGACGCACTGAAGCAAGAATTAATTTTGATTTATTTTTATCACCTTATGTTAGTCTAACCTTTTATATTAATTATAAATAGTGATGATAAGAAGAGAATTTGCATTTGTAATAGACGCACTGAAGCAAGAATTAATTTTGATTTATTTTTATCACCTTATGTTAGTCTAACCTTTTATATTAATTATAAATAGTGATGATAAGAAGAGAATTTGCATTTGTAATAAATGCACTGAAGAAAGAATTAATTTTAATTGATTTTATCACCTTGTGTTAGGGTGGTGATGATGAGATTGCATTTTTAAAAGCTGCAACAAAAAAATACTTAAATTCTTTATTATCACTTATTGTTTGTGTACTCCTTATGTGAGCTATGTTAAAAAAAATTAATTTTATTAAATTTTTATCACCCGATGTTAGTTATCTCTGAAAAAATTTTAATTTTGTCTAAATTGGGCCATAATTATATAAATTATACATGTTGAACTGTTCAAGACAGACTTATCTCTCTATGAATTTGTAATAATGTCTAAATTTTTTATAATTCAAATAGTAATTTAATTATACCTTTTCCAGAAACAATTCTACTGACGAACTGCTTCACTGCTTCGGCACCTGAAATTTATGCAAACAGATTATTTATAAGGTTAAAACTTTCATTACATTCTTGGATTCTTTACCATAATAAAGAGAATACTATTATGATGATTAAGAAGGACATGAGAAACTTAAATTTCTCTGAGTCCTTAAATCTGTATAAAACAATTTTTTATAAAAATTATTGGCATCTTTGAAAAAAGCTTTACCATTCATGCCAGTATCATGAACCATAGTATGTAGAGGCATGCAGTTTATGAACAAAAATAATGCAATTACGTGTAAAATGCGAATTTCTTAAAATTTAATTTTGCTCCCAAGCATAAAATAGAATTATGACAACTGATATTTTTTTGGTGTTGCAAGACTGCGTGCTTGTAATTACAGGGTACACGGTAAGAGTGTATGCATAATGTGAAGAAGTGAACTGAAGAATTATGAGAGGCTATAGAACTGCTGTATATGCGTATATAAGGGCTTATCAGATTGTTAATATCAGAAATAAAGTATACCAGGCGAGACCTATTTTATGATCACCACTTGTAATGAAAACGAATTGCTTTTCTATGTGACTATTTTGTGCTGATAAATAAACACTTTTGTTGAAAAAGATTTTTGGCCGATTTTCCACCAACATGTCAACCTATTGAATGTGTCATGTCAACTTGTGTTCAGTGGTATGTTTCATTACTTTCTTCCTTAGTGTGTTTTCAATCTTGTAACAGATCAGCGAGAATTGGCTAGAGTCTATTGGCTGTGTATTAAAATATTAAATATCATATGTGCTATTTTCATAAATTATTGTCGCACTGATTATTATAAGTTGTCTGCATGTCATCAACCTCTACAGTGATTAATTTATTTATTTATCTACTTAAATGTATCTAATTGGTACATATGGCAGACTCATTGCTACGAAAGCAATTCCTTACAGCCAACCATAACACAAGTCCAGCCCCGCTTGATGAGCGGCCGGGAATCGAACCCGGGTCCCCGCGGTGCGCCGCGCCGTCATAGACCGTATGACTTGTGATCAACCCAACACACCACGAGGACGACAATTAATTTACTTGGTAAGAAGAGACGTGAAAGTATAAGTAAGCTAAAAAAATTGAACTTACCTCTGCTATGTGTAGACTGATACATGTGACTAACTGCTTCTTCAATGGCTGAAAAATAATACAATTATCTCAAATCATTATGTGTTAAAATCTTGAACTCATCACATATGCTCTGTTTCAGACAATAGTACAAAGTTATTTATAATTTGAAAGATGAGTGTCACGGAAATTAAAATACTCGCGAACTTCATACGTATTATGATGAAAAATCAAAGATCAGAAGATAAGAGGAAGACTACTAAAGCATGTAGACTGTTAAATTTCTGGTTTATGAAGATATGATATTTCTGAGGTCACAACTTAAATGGTTGAAGATTGTTGATATTAAATAATACACAGTTTAAATTAACCAACTCAACGATTGTTAGATCATGGCTTTAAACCGCACTCTGAAAATATATTTATTCTTTTTATTTCCAAATATGCGCATATTTGTTCAAAGTGTAAATTCTGAAAACTTTTGTATTTTGGCATTAAGATTTTAAAATATCTTCTTAATACGTTCCAACCCTCATAATTTTTATTCTTTCTACTTTTTCAAACGATTTTCCTTAAAACATATAATTTATTTTTATTAAAATTTTACATTTATTGTATTTTTGTTTTGAGAGTTATGATTATCGCCAAGATCTTTTCTAACCTACCTCATAATCAAGAGGTTGCTCCTTTGGCAATAAGTCTACTCTATAAATACTTCAATTTTAGATGTATTACGAAATTATCATCAATTCTAAGAATAGAAAAACTTTTTGTTAAAGCTGTTAAGAGAAACAGACTGCCTCATATTAATTTTAGATTATTTAATATATATTTTGTAGCGCCATTTGTCCTTCTTTAATGATATCCCTTGAGCTACACGTACGTGATTATACTTTTGGACGAATAACTTTTTATTGCTGATATATCACATCAATCCACGTTTAACAGACTTGTCAGTATGTATAATCAAATAAAGGCTAAGCACAGACAGACTTATTAACAACAAATACATTTCTTTTTTTAATATTCAAATAGAAATCTTAAATATGAATAAGTTTGCTTTGTTTTGTGTATAACACTAGCTTAGTACCGGGTGTTACCAGGTATTTTTCAAATGTGCCTCTGAGGTTGCTACAACCTTAAGATTTGTTCTAGTAGATAGAGAGTAGGTTTGGAAAATTTGAGGGAGGCCAGTTGGAAATTGTAGGAGCCCATAAAGAATATACACTCTATGTACATATATATATATACATGTATATATATATATATATATATATATATATATATATATATATAAATATACACACAAACATTGTGCTTTACATATTACTTCGTGTTCCAAATTATTTCTTGACCATTCAGTTATAAATATTTTACGAAACGATGTTTATTTTTCAAGATTTTTTATAATTAAGAGAACAGTTATAAACATAACGTTCTACAATTAGTATGTGATCAGTTTTTATTTGACATTGATTAATGAAAAAGAATATGTGACGCGCCTGTTACAATGGCAGATGTTAACCTCCCTTCTTGCTAAAACAGCTATCGTTAATTACCCCCGTTGAAATCTTTAGTAATAGCATAATATGTGCTGACAATATTGTGTGTATGGGGATGTTTCGATACATGTAAAATATTGATAACAATATAGATAAATACTTTTTCGTTACTACTCCTAAAAGTATGACAAAATTGTTGATATCTTGTCAGATTGATATTATAAAGAGTTTATATTTATAAGAAGTACTGTAATAGTCACAAAAAACAAATTATTTTAAAAGAAACACAATATCTAACAATTAACTTTTAACAAAAATTGTACAATTGGGCTTTTACAACACATCAATACTATAATTTCTTTTTCATATTCAAAATAAATTTCTCTGTTTATTCTTTCATCAATTAGAATAAAGTTTAAAACAAAAAAATATTCAGGTATAACGGTTATTATACTGTGCATAAAATAAATTATATTTTGTAAGTTACTTTTGAAGACAAACTCAACTTTGGTTCGTAGTTCACCCTGTCTTTCCACTGTGTCGTTAATTGTATTTTCCTTTGGTTTTAAATAGATTTCAACAATGTGATGTTCAAAATTAATTGTTAGTGCTTTCTTTCAATACTGAAGATTTTCTTTTGATTCTAAAAGTACTTGGTATCAAACGGAAAATACTCGAATGCTTGTTTGTATTTAATTGTTTAAAAATGTTTCTAGGCGTGTTTTGTTAGCATTTTATAATGTAAAATATATGTGCCTGAATGATTAAGAGTATATTACAATAAACAAATTATAATGGAAGAAAAATCTTTGACAGCCATCTTTTATTGCATTATGGAGAAAGCTATTTCAGACAAAATCAATAAAGCAAAAGTATTAAACCTTGCTTTCTTCTTCTGAATTTTTTTTAAAACTTACAACTTTTAATTTGCTTCTGTTCGTTTTTTAACTTAACTTAAATATAAATTCAAGTATTTTTCTGGTTATTTTTTGAAGGTATGGTTTTAAATTTATTTATGAACAAATATCTAGAAATAAATTTCAACTTTCTGTCATAAATAGTCACGATTGTGGCAAAATGGCAGCTAAATAAGTTGTCATTTTAGGGTTATATTTTGAGATGAAAAAGTATCTAATTGTCATTTTTTCTAAACTTTCCTCAAAATTGACAATAAATACGAATAATATTTATTATGTATTGTTTCTGCTGTTGTGTAAGATATGAAATGACGACTCACTTACTATTTTGCTCCGTCATATCGGTGATAAAAGGCCATACTGCGCTGAAGTCTGAAAATAGACAAATATGAATTAAATAATTATTAAGAAAAAAGAATGCTAATTTTATTGACTAATTAATAAATTTATTTATGTGTGTAAATTACTCTAAGAAGCCTTTTGACTTTTTTTTGTTTTTTATCTTTTATTCCCCGTTATATAATTTATGTATACAATTGCATAATAAATAGCAGTCAAACGTTAGTGCTACATGTTTTAGTTATTGGTGTGTTAATATAAGTGTCTATTAGTTGTTATAATTAGTTGTTAATATAAGTGTCTATTATATGCTTTAGTTATTGGTGTGTTAATATAAGTGTCTATTAGTTACTATAAGTTGTTATAATTCGTTGTTAATATAAGTGTCTATTATATGTTTTAGTTATTGGTGTGTTAATATAGCTATTGCTAAGTGTCAATTCATACAGCTACAATTTCTCTCTTGCGATGTTTATGGTGTATTTAAGCTAATAAATAAGTTGATTTCAGTAATTAATGAGTGCGTTCTACTAGGCGATCGCAACGCTCAAAACGTTAACTGCATCGTTCCACTTGGCGATCGCGGTCGTTGCAGTCGTGATCAAAACGTCATTGATGCCATCATTGTTTACGACCGCGACGACCCACGTATCGAGGTGGGTCATTGTGGTCGTTTATTTGACAATTTGACTTTGACACATTGATACATGAAATTTACGTAAATAAATTAATATAATCGTTGAAGATTAAACATAGTGACTGAAAGAATCACTTTATGCAGTTTTGAGAAGTAGGTACATCTCAAAACCGTATAAACTATATAAAAGATACAAGACCCACAATTTATAGAAATTAAATTGCACTTTTACAGTTAGTTAAGTCTAAATTATTGTCTAATTATTAATACATAGAAATTAAATTGCACTTTTATAATTACTGTAAGTCTACATTATTATCTAGCGTAATAAATATAATCTTTAATATAGTAAAAAATATAATCTCTTGATTTTCGTCCAATACCCGCCATTTACTCTAGTTACGAATACGCATTGTTCCTATCTTGTTCCACTTGGAATGACAGTTACAACGTTGACAAGCTAGTGGAATAGGTACGATTGCGGTCGTAGGTGCGAGCGTTGCGACCGGCTAGTGGAACGTACTCAATGAGTAGCTACTTATTCAATATTTTCAAAATATTATTATGCACTGGCACATTTAAGCATTTTCAACATAGTTTTGCAAACAGTATGTTGATTTTGTCACTAACTTTATCATAGTGTGGTTGAGCAAACTTAACGATTCTTCATAAATTTTGTAAAATTTTTCCTACTCGGAAGGAAATAAAGTATCAGCAAAGAAAGAAAAAGTCCAAACAAGTCAATCATAGAGGTTTTTAACTTTTTGTAGATTCTAAGTGTCCAGCACTTTTGGATTGTGGCACAAGTATCCTTAATAATATATAGAATTAACAAAGTACATAATGATATTGAAAGGGTATTATACTCACATTTGCTACCGGTTATCTTCTGCAGATCTCTTCTGGCCATGTCGATATCTGTGAAGTTAATTAAGCTTTACTAATTTATGATTTTGTCAAACAAATTTTATTTAAGTTTTGATAATCAACCATCGTAGACGAAGCAAAACGCTACACAGCCACATACAAAGATCGTCTGACATTCCATCCTAACCCACTTTCGCACATGCTGTTGCAGCCCAACTCGATAAAGAGACTCAAGAGAGCTGACGTGCTTCATAATTAGAGCGATTAAGGGCACTGGCCCTATATTCGCCCAAACAAGATACATACCACAACCTACCTGCTTATAGTTCTAATGACTGATCACAGGATAAAACAGAAAAAAAAAAAAAAAAGAAAAAGGTTTTGACAATCAGCTGATTAGTGACCGAGTGATAGAATGGGAGTATCAAAATTCCATAGATTTACTCCATTACCGTGTTTTTTATTTGATTACATACAAAATTCTCTTTTTAGCCACAGAGGGGAATATTACTCTTTGCCTGCCCAATAAAATAGTTTTTTTTTTATTTTAAATTACTTAAGAATAGGTTCGATGAAAATAAGCAAAATTTATTCCATTTTTCATTAAAGTTTAACTCGGAAAAGTGAGTTCTTAAGTAAAACATTATGCTAATATGCTGTCAAACTGGCTTAAACCTGTTATTAATTTTTAATGTTGGCCATCTTGATGTGTTGCATTGCATTAAATTTATTTTGAACGGTTTTGTAATAAAGATGCAAGTATGGATAAGTAGTTTTCTAAATGGAAACCAGCAATTATACGTAGCATTGTAAGATGTACTCATAAAAATTGTGGGATAAAACAGTAGCGTCTTTTTATCCATGTACAAAAAGGGTTTTTTAATTTATAATCTACTAGCTTTTTCCCATGGCCCTGCGTAGAAGTTGTGATATTTAAAACGTAAATTATTACGATTTAATTTGAACATCTTTTTGACAACACTACTTTCCCCACTCTCCTTGTAGACAGACGGACAATCAGAAAGATTGTCCGATTGTCTAGGCTTAATATTTTTATAAATCAATTTGTAGTTATTGTGGAATTTGATTAATTGTTGGATAATTAATTTCGTTTCATTTTTAACTTTCTACTCCTGATGAATTAAATTTTATGGAAAATTATTTTTTTTAATTTTTTGCTAGTGTATCGCCTTCCATGTATATATCCTTTTACTCCATCTTACCTCATATTTAAACTCCAACACATATAATATCACCGCCATGAACAACACTCTAAAGACAACAAGACCCTCTTATTTCATCATCACAGAACTGCTTTTATGGAGAACTTTTTATCATATTCGCCACAAAATTATCAAATAGATTAAATATAAATTATATATTTAAGTCACCACTTTATTTAAGTCACCACTTGAAAAGTAGTGTGACATTGAATCATGTAATATAATGTAGAAGTCAAAATCCCATCGTCGTCCCATCCAAAGCGCTTTATGTCTATTTGCATTCAAGGACACGCTTAACAAATATTAACATAGCACTGTAACCTGAGCGTTTATCCTAATGTTTTATACATAAAAACTTTCCTCGATAAATACTCTCTACGACGGTGGAAGCTACGTCAAAATCTATTTAGTGAAATGCAAGATATGACCAGATGGATAGACAGGTTGTTGTATTTTAAACATACACAGATTAGTAACAATTCGTCTACCAATACTTTGTTTTGTTCAAAAAATAAAACAAATAGGTTGTATGTAAAAGCTGCAACAAAAACAATCATGTTGAATAAATTATAATTAACGATAATGGATTGTTTGCATCGGTGACTTACTGTTGCTAGAAATGACTATCATGCAATTTAATGTTCTTTTGTAAATCATTATATAGCTACTGTATCATGTTATTCAACGGCAAGAAACCTTATATTTATCTTAAAATGAATTTCGTGTGCTTTTAGATGTGATAGAGTCATACACATTTTCCCAAGAAAGATAATCAGCCCTGTGCTGTAACATTTACTTTACTTAACGTATATGTTAGCAAACGCTCTACAATAATGATTGTATTAACATTCCCTTTAAAAATCGGTATGTTGTATCCCACTGGCATTGTCTAGCCTTTATTTTTCATTAATGTGCCACATGCTATGTTATTTTTTATTGGCTTGAGAGAAAAGAACAGCGCCATATAATTTTGCGAGCAGAAAGAAAAGTATGGAGCTATTCGTTGACGATGACATTTCTGTAGATTTTTATGGGTAGATGATGTAATTTTATAGGTTATTTTGTTTTTGTTGCGCGTTAAGTAAATTTTCTTCATCTTGTTACTTTCAATGTTGACCTCAAATTGACGATTAGAAATTTTGTTATTTCTTTAAATAGTCGAAAATATTTTACAAAAGTGTTCTTTGATAACGTAAATGGATCTAAAACATTTCTCGTTTCTCAAATACGTACTTTATTGGCATATGTGCAAATGCGAAATTCCGTTTAAATGATGAAATATATAAGGATGTTTATTAGTATATAATTTATAACGTTACATAATTTTTATAAGGCAACTATGAAATTTAGTCGTTTTATTTTCATTTCGCTCCATTAATTCTACTAATAAGGCTAAATTTATAAAATTAGCGAAAGAAATATTCAATAACCTAAAAAATCAGCCATAAAGTATACTGTTTTAACTACCTTTAGGTAAAGTGAAATAATGTGCCATTTTATGGTACATAGCCAAGGGCAGATACAGACTTTTTTTCTGGGCCAAAGTTGGCAACGAGTGTAAGTTGAAGTAAATCAGCAGGAAAAAACTCGTGCCGATCGCTTGCTCTTAGACACGTGTGCAACTCAAAACTGTAGACTACATACGTAGTAGCTATGGGTAGTAGTACCGGTATTATTTATTCTATAATTTCGCTCACGCAAACGCGCTTTTCATCACGTGCCTCCGTGCCTCCCCCTAAATCCGCCTATATAGCAGTTAAAATAAAGGTTCCATTATAATACAATATGCCGACTTCTGCTTAAAGGCTAATAATTCTCTAACATTTATGTTATTCATAAAGCAACATGATACGACATAGGGCTGAATGTGTCGTTTATATATATGTACACAGAAATTAGTTGGTTCTTGTGAGCGAGAGAGCTAAGTTTTAGTTTATATTCAAAGTTTTTTTGTAATGCGAACCATATTTACCTTCTTGACCAGTCAATGCTTCCAATAAGCTTATTACACCTTCAATATCTGTAATATACATAATTAATTTTTTATTTAATAGCCATTAGTATACATATATAATATACCTTAAATGTAATTTTTGCCAATACGTTCAAAGATTTCCAAAAAGTAAAATTTTTTACCATTTGCTGTATGAGAGATTCTGGGTAATAGAGAAAATAAAATTTTTTGGAAGCTTCATAATGAAGTAACAATGATAATTTCAAAAACATGTCCCATTGCAAAATATAAATATAATGAAAAAGGCGACGGAAGAAAATTTTAATTATAATTCGTTGATCAAATAATAACCCTGTACGTATCAACTTTTCAAACTAAGAAAACGGCAAAAAAACCATTTTCAAAAGATTTTTTGATAGAATATTAGAGATTTTCAGGTCAATAGGGGTTTTCTATTATTTTCAAGTGATGATAGATAGCTGAAAATAAATGTTATTGTTTGAAAAAAAATTACTCTGGAAAAATTAGGATTGTGTGACATACATTTTTCATCAACATTTTGTAATTCCACAAACAGTTAGTAATTTTTCAATTATTCTTAAGTTTTCTTCCTTATTGATACTATTGTTGGGTTTTTTCTTTATATCTCTTTGTTTCAGCCTTCTCTAAAATGTACCTTGTTCTTATCTTCTGCTTTAATCGTCATATATATAGAACTATATATAATAAAAAATGTGCTCATTATTTATACAGGTAATTTGCTGCATCAAATCGAGTGGTAAATCTTAAGGGATCTTCAGGAAACTCTTAAAAATTCTTAACCATTTTTGTAAAAGATAACTATAAAAAATTTTACCTTTTTTTACAGGAAGACCATTCAAATATGCTCAATTATTGAATTGACATTGGACAGGATCACTTACACAAATTATTAATTACATTGTTTATATATTAAAAAAAAATTATATATAGCCTCTGTATGTTTGTATGTTATATAATTTTTCACTAAAGGAAAAGTCAATATATACAGCAGTAATAAAATGTCAGACATATTTCGTGATATAATGAACAATAGTTTGGTCACATATGGAATACCATAAACAGCCATCTAGAATGACTCTTTTCATCGGCTTGTTAAAAATCCTTAAAATTAGTGTGAAAACTGCAACATTGTATAGGATATTTCAATAATGATTTCCATGTTTGGTAACTTATGTCGGGCACAGTCACAAAGCTATAAATTTTATATTTGACATAAGTTCTTATTTAAGCTTGACATATTACAGTGGAAAGTTAAACTATTGGACAAATTATAGAAAGTGTTAAGATTTATTGTCAAAATTTGGAATCCCTTTTACAATACTTGGCAATAAAATCACTTCTGGAAGTGGACAGCTAAAAATGTTGTGCACACTGATCATAATTATAATCGCTTATTACTAATAATAAAAGTCGTACCTTCTCTCTCAGTGACGAGGAACAATTTGTCTAATACATCATCAAAGTCTGGAAAATAAGAAAAAGAGGTTATTATTTGGAACAGGAAACACTTAACATACAATTTACCCGAAAGAATATCAGTAGTCTTTATTGTAAGCCAGCATTCGAGAGTTGTGTGTTTACTAACAGGGGAAGTACTTTAAAAGCACCTGGGGCTGTTGGCATTTTGTATCTCTGCATGTAATTATTGAAATTGCAATAAATTTTTTGTTTGTGAACATTTTGCACAATCGAAAAAAACAAATTTTTCAAAACATGGTGAAGTGCTTTTATTTCGAAAACTCGCTGTTTAATCTAAAACGAAGATAAAAGCACTTATTTGTTAGGTTTTTAAAAGGAATCGTAGACATATTAAATCTTGGTACTCCAAATCCAAGCTAAAACGGGCACATACAATAACATTGTCGTGATCGTGGGGTGAAATGGATTAAGAAAAAGTAATGATATTCAGATATCTTTTAAAAAATACATTTGTGTGGAAAGGTAAATTAGGTCGGTGGAATTATGTCTTGTTTTTAAAAAAATAAGAGGTAATAATCATCAGTCGTCATCGGCAGCCTCTTCCAGTCCACTACTGCATATAATCTTTCCTCCCTCAATGTATGCCATTGAGTCGGTTCTTCGGCTCTTCTAGTTTAATCTTGTACAGATCATCACTTCAATGAGTCGACTAAGGCCTCTACAGCAGAATTTCTTCAGTGGAAGAATCCAACTTTTCTACTCCCAAACATTTACAGATCATTAGCACCAAGCACTAAAATTTCAATACTACATATGGTTAACCCAGAACAAATTTGTTTATTTCTTAAACCCCAGAGCTACTGAGGGTTAATGAAATAAACAAGTTTGTCGTTTTTTGTTATTGAACAAAAATACCGAATTTCATCCGATGGAGATAACGTTATTTCTCAGTTTAAAAGTGATCAATATGTTAGTTAGAAAAATTAACTATGTTTGTGTCATCTTTTATGAAAATCTGTCCTACCTTTATTGAGTAATTTACATCCAATCATAGTAATATACATAACATTCATTCATCCAATAGGAATGATTGGATAACATACATTGGATGGATGTACTTTTCATAGCATTAATATTCTACGTGTGCGCATCCGAAGATGATGCATAGTCTATGTATTATTTCAGTACACGAATTACACGCACGCTTTTGGTAGTGATTCATTGCTTGGTTTCATATTTATTAGGTAACAAAACATTCAAATTTCCACAATTACAGTATTAATGATAAGTCTGTTGGTGGTCTGATGGTTTATTTCAAGTATTATGTCACTATAAATTAACAAAAGAAATTTTCACTTCAGCCTTAGGTGTATGTTTAATCGGCGTGAAAAAGAAAGATTTTCTTTTATGGTTTGATACTTATAAACTATATTATACACAACAATTTTTACTATTCTTTGTTCAGGTAAGTTGGATATATGTAATATTGACCACAAATTACAACTTCTCTGATATTGCTATTTTTCACAATTAAATGAAACTTCGTGATGTAGTATTATTTCTACTTTCTTTAATTTTTTTACTATGACCTAAGTTTCGTTGTATTATGACATCGTTTTATTACAATATCTTTGCTAATAACCCACCTGAAGATGTGTAATACAATAAAACCTAGGTTGTGGTAAAGAAAGTTTCATTTAATTGTGAACAATGAATTTCTACAAAATTAACGCCAAATATATTCAATATTGCTATTTTTGAGACAGAGTTCTTAAAAGGAGTTCTAAAACCTACAATTTGAATGGTTTCTGAAATCATTAACTTTTGATTTAAATAAATTTTAATGTTTTCATTTAACTTTTGATTTACGTAAGTTTTAAAAGTGACACCTGTACACTTAAGTAGACAATTTTTTTTCAATAATTTTTTAATAAATGAAAATATCAAATGTAGTTAAAGACAAAACATCATTTTAAAAGAAATTGTAGAAAAATAATGATTTGCCGTCATTAATGTAACTTACCGTCATTTCCTTTAATCCACTTGATAAATTCTGCTTGCGTGTCTATATCTGGAAGCGAAAATAGTAGAATTTTTACATAATATATTTTTGAAGAGAATCGTGATGAGAATTTATTACGACACAATTTTTTTTTTCTAAAAATCATTTAATGCTTTAAACGTTTTAATTAAATAGATGCTATTTAATGGTATATGCCATATAATTTTTAATTTCGTTTTAATTTACAAAAGGAAGGTTAGTGTTACTATAATAACATAAATTGAACAATAAAAGTTTTTTTAGATTTTCCAATTTTTTAAAAATATCTAATATATTTTCTACCATATTTTGGTGGCTGAATATGGCTCGACATAACTTTAAATCTTCACTTAAAGTTTAAGGCGGCTCATTCAAGATGGTCGATGGTTTCTGCCATTTTTTTTATTACTATTACATTTCTAGTATATTGGTACTCTTCAAAAATTAAGAAAATTGAATTGTAGACATTAAGATAGAGATTAGGAGCAAATATTATTTAATCCTAAACCCACTTTATTTTTATTGGAGCCAAAGGTTTATTTAACCTTCCCAGAATTTTTCTTTCTAAGACAAATGATATTGAACATGACGAAAAACATTCTTGCCTCAAACAAACATATTTCTCCTGCGTGTGAAAAAAGTTTTGTTTGTGATATTTCCTTCTTATAAATTATATTATATTCAACAATTATACATAAATACTATTCTTAATAATAGAAAATTTATTTAAATTGAGATATAGTTATCAATCTTCTCCATATATTTAGAATATAAGCTCATACAATATATATTATAGAATATAATCTTACCATTTTTGCCAGTACGAAAACCGAGATAGTCCAAGCAATCTTCTAGATCTGAAACAAACACTTTTATTACTAATTCATTGTATCTTAATACAGAAATGCTTGATTTCTTATTATAAGGTTAGTGCTCCCATGGCCTGACAACATGACATAGTTAGAATTATATTAATTAGAAGGAAATAAAAATATATATCAAGTAATTAAAACATAAAATTTATAAGGGAAAATGTATGGAAATCAAATAAGTGTTAGTATAATGATGCAACGTGATACGAAAAAAGCATTACTTTATGGCAAGGGGATATTTGTAAATGTCTGATGTACATGTTTAACTTAAATTGCAACTTTTGTAAACCAATGATAATTAGCTATATGAAATTTTTGCTAATTTCAAAATTTATTTTAAATATGATATAGAGAATCTACCATCTGATAGTCTAAAACAGATTTTAAAATATTGTTTCAATGTTAAATGTTCTGACATAATATATATAATAAGTATAATAAATATAATATACGGGAAAATTAAACATATTATATATTTGCAAAGATGCATCTGTCGATTAAAAAGTGTTCCTATTTAATTTTATATATCATAATTTTTAATTATTTATGTTAAGTTTAGGCTGATAAGCTATTTAAACTTTTCATAAAAATGATTTCGTTATTAATAACCTAAGTAGACATAATAAACGCAATGCAAAGAACGACAGCAAAACTGATGTATTTTTTTCCCATTTTTATACTGACAGAAAACCATAGAAAAATTCTACGTTGCCCATACAATTAGTTTCTAAAATATATTGGGTCTGAGTCATAAATCGTCATATATATTAATACGCTAAGGTTAAGATGTTACTCTCCCTTTTTAGAAAAACCTCACAACTAATCCACATAAATTATATATCATTTTATAGATAATTGCTTGCTCTACCGGCATCCACAACTAAAAAATTTATTTTTACTATCGTTTTTGCAAATTAATTAATTATTAAAATTATATACACAAAACAGCAATGCTGCCATCTAATGGCTCGACGTCAATATGATTGATGGTCGGTAAAATTTTTGTTTAATTTCAAATCCACTCACGTATAAATAAAGTGGCGCTTTAGCTCAATGCTTTTGATACTTGCGCCTCTATATGTCAATTTTAGTAAAATATTTGTTTGATCTGTCATCTGAGCTTCATAATGGAATAAAAACGTAATAAGCAGTGTGCAAAATTAGAAATGAATTGAATACCTGCAATCAATTTTGAATGATTAAATTGAGTTGAATAATTTATAATGCGAAGACTTCGCACGGGTCACGCTAGTATATTCTTGTTAAGCAATTACCTCTAATAGTACTTGTGTGTTTATTGAGTTGTTAATTGCAAATTTATTTGTTAATATCTAAAAATTCAGAATGGCAGAATAAACATGGCGCATAAAATGTGGAAAATGTCTTTTTTTGCAATAGTTTTTATATGCGGGTTTATTTCTTTATATTGATTACTGTTTTTACTAAACAGTACATAATATGATAAATTAAATCAAATAATATACTACATTATTGAATATTTCCATGGACGGACAAATCCGACTCTAACCGAGCTATGAGCTGCATGACATACCTATTTATTTATGTATGTATAATATACATTATATTATAGTTGTTGTTGAGTTCAATATAGATGTTCAAGGCTAAGAAACATGTCTGTAAGTGCAGTAAGCAAGTCGTAGGGTAAGTTCGTTAGTTATATTATCATTTGGTTATTCCGTTTGTAGTTGTGTTACAAAATAATCCTACTGTATATTAAATAATACTATGAATTTAAAAAAACAACTTTTTTAAATAAACAAAAAAAATAATACTGTTCGCTATATGTGACCAAGCAAAATTGTTAGGTTCACATTTTCAAAACAAATAATGAATTCGCTATTAATTATGACACCAATATTAGGGCTGTTATTTTTATTTTTATGAAATATTTATAATTAGCGTGCTGAAAAATGTTTAGATACTTTAAAATTTCTTTAGCTTGACCATGAATTTAGTAATAATGGCTTATTTTTTGAGTTGAAGTCAGTTGTTACGTTGATCTTTTGTATTTTTGAGACTGATCATATGTTTAACGTAACATTTTTCATTATTTAATATCTCATAATAAACAGGTATTGATATATATATACTTGATATAAATAATTTAAATTTAAATTTAAGTATTAGTAAACAATTTCTTTCCACTTTGAGTAAAAATTTTTTGTGATAAGACAAGCGACATAACTAATATCACACATCAAATTCTATTATTTGGAAATTCATCAAAGTTAGTTTTTTTATTGTTTTATCTATTTATATGCAGTTGATTGCTAACCGTAACTATTACACAATTTACCTTCGGCTATTGAATTTTTAACAAATCAAAAATTGTTTAATTTCAGAGATCAACCAAAGAAAATTAGTTAGTGCAAGCAAGTTAATAAATCCAGTATTGTATACGAGATATTCCAGAAAGTAGGAGTAATAGAATGTTTCCAGTTGTAGCCCTTGCAACTTTGAGATATACTGTTGTGCTATCTTTGATCATGCATTTCCACGTGGTGATAATTGATGAAAGCGCTTAACCAGTTTCATTTGTATGATTGCAAACTTTTCCATCATTGTTTGCCATCCAACAGCACATATAGATAGTACATATTGCTTATAATGGTTATATCTGCTTGCTCGAAAAGACGCTTAGAGCAATCTCGTGGAGACAACTGATTTTTGGCTGATCTTCTAAAGAGATGTGGCATCTCTTATGACATTTGCCTCATCTAATCTGAAGAGATATGCTATAATGTTGCCACATTATAATTATAATTTTGCCCCATAATTGTGGCAATATTATGGTTGAAAAATTATCTGTGATGAAAAAAAGATCCAATCCTCTTTTCATCAGGTAATTTTTCAGGCAATAATTCAGTAGAGCTTATTTATTTCTCTAAATCACCTGTTTAGTTCAATATTATTATAATACTTGTACCGAATCAAGTTATTAATTCGGGGGTGGATTAAGAGGCATCTATTTCTTCTAAGGGGGATATTCGTCTAGTCTGCAGCCCTTTTAGGGCTCATTTTTGGGATTGAAAAATAAAAACGTAACTATTGAACGACTATGCGTATGTATTTGGTTTGCACACATGGATGACTGCTTGACGTTGATGGCTGCACTGTTTAACTTCCGTCAATAGATATCACATGTAACTTGTCTATAAGACCAAATGTAAGGAAATTCGGAGAGAAATTTCTTTTTGCTTGTTTTATTCTAAGTTTCCTTAAATTTGTTTATTTGTTTTATTTAAAAAATAGGCGAAAATAGCCTTTGAAGAAGAAAATAGTTGATTATATTGTAAAATAGCTAGTTTGAAAATCTGCAACTTCATAGGCAAAAACTCTGTTATATATACATTCCTTAAAAACAATCTTTACAAGTCTTTTTTTCGTTTGAAATCTTCGCATGCAGAAATTATAACTAAGGAAAAATTATTGCTTCAAAAGCAAGCTCTTAAAATTAAATAGATGGAAAGTTATGAATCTTTCATTATAGAAAAATGTGTCAAAGTCCGAAATCAAACGAGAAGAAATTACAGTGTGTTGCAATGTGTCTACAAACATTACTAAAGAGATGCGATAATACTTACGTTGCTGTCTGGTGAATCGTTTCAATACATCCAATGCTGCTTCGAGTGCTGAAAGGATTTTAAAAAAATGTTTAGAAAATATTAGTTGAGAAAAAAAATATGAGGGTAACTATGTTTCACCTGTTTTTTTATTTTAATATACAATTGTTTTTAAATTTGTAACCAAGTCATCTTCTATGGTTTCGTGAGTACAAAATAAGGAGATTATAATAAAAAACATTTTCTTGTGTCTTATGTCAGTCTCGAAGTCTATTAATTAAATGTCAACGTAAGGGCTTATTATTGTGCAGTACACCGCGCTTTGGGTACCACATGGTACCGTCAATGCGACACTTTATTGGTTTTTGAATATTGAGTGATATGAACATTATTTTGTAGAATAAAAAATGAATTATACTGGCAGTTTTGTGTTTTCCTTAATTTTTTTTTCTCGAAGATCGTAATGAAAAGTATTGATGTAATTAATATTGGAAAAATATTCGGAATATACCATTTTATTTAAAATAAAAAATAATTTTTTTTCGAAACAAACGTGTGACAAATTATTTGCACGTTATATTTTTGAAATATCCATCTTATTTAAAATAAAAAATATTTTTTTTTCGTAACAAACGTGTGACGAATTATTTGCATGTTATATTTTTGAAATGACTGGCATATTTATTTTATGACAGAGATATAACATTTGGGAATCTATGCATCACAGTAAAGGTTAACCAATTATTATAAAACCTTATTACAAATAATTATATCTTAGTAAGTTTCCACGATTACAAGCACTGAATCGTACTGATAAGAATGCAGATAAGTTGTTGAATGATAAAATTATTGTATGGATATGAACAATTTTAATACAGTTCACTTGTAAATGGTGATGAAAGAAAACAGTGGCTGCCAAAACTTATTAATATATAGGGTCTAATATGTAGTTTTATAATTAAATGATTGTCATTTTGTACCTAAATTAAATACCATTGTCCACATTTTATAACTATTTTAGTGTACTCACTTCGTTTCCCTGTCATTTCTTTGATTTTTGCTATCCTCTGCGCTTCTCGAAAATCTGGAAATGTTAGAAAAAGAGTATATAGTCAATATCTTTGTAAACTACTCGTGATCCAGCCCAGCTTCGTTCGAGAACTTGATATGATAGACAAAGATAGTGTCTGAAATATTTCTTTATACACCAAGTTAAGTGTCTTTCTCCAGGTGCCCAAATGACCCATATGAAGATTCATACAGGTTAAATTAGGAGTTTTGATGAAGATTTTTTTATTTGTATTTTCTTTCACAAATCTAGTAGTTCTGTGCTTTCTTTTAATTAACAAAAATATTATAATGTACCACAACCTGATGCCCTCAAGCCTGTTTTCCCCACTCCACCCTCCCTCTCCAAACGTGGATACATCTCTCTTTATTTATTTTCAAAAACCTCTTAATTTCTCTTTAATTACTAAACTGAATTACAAAGTGTGAAGGATAAATTTTTGTCTATTGAAAACCCATGGACATTTGTAAATTAAAAACAGATGCTTTTCTGGACTTTTCTTTTGAGTTTTAGTGTCACTGTAATAGTTTTTGACAGCATTACGCCCAGACTAGCATCTTTTATTTCAACTGAATTGATATTATTAAGTACAACCCAAAAATTATTCAACATATAAACATACTATACAGCCTATTGGAAACTGGAATCCAAAAACTGTCACATTACTAAAGTTGAATGCCAGTCGGATTAGTAGTCTTTGCATGAATCCCTAAAAAAAATTAACAGAATTTTCCTCTTTGTTATTTTAGTAGAATATCTAAATAAGATTAATTTACAAGAAATAGACGAATAAAAAAATATTTTCAATTGCGATAAAGACAACTTTATAACAATTGCTTTTTCCAAATCGAAATTGCTGTCAAGTACTGTACTATATACTCCGTTCCATTTTAAAAGAGAATGTTTGTAAACAAACTAATTTGACAGTAAAAACTTGTTTGGCCCAAAAATATATTCAATTAGTGGAGGACTATTTACAAAATTCATTACATTTCACCGATGATATTATTAAACTGTGTACTGCAATCACTAAACAATATATTAACTAAATAAATAGACGAGATCTATTATGGAGTTAGAACAACCGAAAAGAGGTTGTCGCAGGCCACCAACCACCTGGATGGGAAAAGTGGAAAGGGACATGAAGATGATGGGACTACGTCTGGACATGACTCAGTTACACCAAAAATGGCGCATTAAGATAAGGGGGGCCAATTCCAAAAGACATGGGAAATGAGGCACAGAAGAAGAAGATTCTATATTCCGACATGTGCGAAATCTATATCCATAAATGCTATTCATTATATATAATTTATTTTATCATTTGTTGAAGTAAAATATCTTCAACATATCAGCTTCAAATTGACATAGACAATATTCCAATGTCATTCTAGTGTGACACTTAAGTAAGGCAGAAGTAGTAAACCATACAGAATACTGGTGCTATATAACAAATACACGTATGCATGATATTTGATGTAAGGACAGTAGTATTATTTTGCAGTAAAGTATACATGTTTCGTATATAGTAAACGACGGTGTTTTTTATAATAGTTTAACATTTGGTAAAACTTTAATGTCAATGTTGTTCAGCATTATTTATATGCACTTTGACATTTTATTATAAAATGTACAATAAAAAAATTATATACTTTAATCATAAATACAAAAAAATCCATATTATATTACTTACTAACGTGAACACAAGGAAAAGGTTTAATATCCAAACTGTCATTCTGCTTTGTTTAATAACATTCTCTTTCGGTATGGAATAAAGTATAGAAAGTCATAATTAAAAATTATATTTATTTTTTGTGAAACGACACATTCATGACTTGTTCTACGAACTAGAGAATTCAGCTGTTACATAGGGCATTTCAATTCTGCAAAATGCGGAGACATTCCAAGTGAAATCAAACTGACCATGATTAGCTGATCTCTCCCACATTGTAGGAGATGTCATTATTTTTTATTTGAAGTTTTGATGATAGACTTATCACTACAGTAATAGTAACCTAACCCAATTTTTTTATTGTAGATGACAATCAATTAAAGGAAAAAAAATTCACAGCAAACGGTTTAAAAAGTTTCCCATAGGCTGCATAGTATGTACATATGTTGTATAATGTTTGGGCTATAATTAATAATATCAATTGAATCAAGTTGAAAGAAAAGATGCTAGTCTGGGCGTAATGAATGCTGTCTCCTAATTAAGTGCTGTCAAAAACAGTTACAGAGACACTAAAGATCAAAAGAAAAGTCCAGAAAAGCATTTGTTTTTAACTTACAAATGTCCATGGGTTTTCAATAGACAAAAATTTATCCTAAAAAGATATTGGCTTAATAAAGGTAGAGGAAAGGAACAAAGCCAGGTCTTTTTTAAGAAATTCCTAAAATAATTTTATGATGTGTTCCGGGTGTCAAGACCGTGTTCAAATTCATCATACTTTGTTCAAATTGCAAATCTTTGGAATCAAATTCCAAAGTTTTGCAATTTGAACAAAGTATGATTTCGTACAATGCTATTGTATTTGTAAATAAGGATATTGAGAAGTTCTCCAAAATGTAGCCTAGGACTGCCAGCAAAATTATTTTAGATGAGATGTAACACAGCTCAAATTCAGTCTGCACAATTTATTGAAGTTAATGAAAAAAGCATAAATATGGATAGTCTCGAACAAATGTATCCGTTTATACGAAGTTTTGAATCCATGGATTGTGGAGATCACATGAAAATGACAGAAATAAGAATTTTTGCTTACATACTTGTCAATCAATATCAGTGGGGTATTTTATCTACAGAATATAGTGAACATCATTGAATGTCAAGATGACATGTCGTGAATTAATATGATTTTCGATTTTTGAAAAACTAAACACTGTATTGTTTTTATGAATTATAAAAATGATTTTATACAACACACTACACCATAAAGAGGCATTTTAAATAATTTTGATTCATTACATTATGTACACTATGGCCCCATAGTGAAAAACACAGGAAAAATTGACATTTTGTACAACAACAAGTTAATTATTTTACCACCAAATCGCACTCACAGCACCTTGCATAGCTTTTTTTTAAGAATAAAAGCTCTAAGGCAGTAAAAAAATAAAAATTTGATATTAGGACGAAAATAATAAGATTAAATGAGGATTGCCATGATATTTGAAGTTGATTTATTCAAACAATACTGTAAATTACCAAAAACAAAAGTACTCGAAATTGTGTTTTAAAGTATATGCACCATATATATCTCTACATTATTTTTTGAAATGTTTGCTGTTTATGTAGACACTGTAAATATCGTAAATCTGTCTATAGTGTGCCAGGTAGAATTTAATGTATCTCTTTATAAAAAATGGCACCACATTTTTGGTGTTATAATAGTGTTATGATTTTTATAAAACTTCCCGTTTTTTTAATTATTTGTTATTATTTAGTAATTATTTGTTATTATTTGCCATCATGTAAGAAACAGCTCTATTATTGGTAAATAAAAAAAATATATGTATATTTATTGATTGAGTTTTTAATTGCATTTATGATTTTTATACTATTAATTAATTATATTTTATTAGGTTTCAGTTTTTGTAACCCATAATATATGTTTGGTGTTTTATTTGCTATGTGCTGCTGGATTTAAACAACTATTTCTTTAGTACAACGCTGAAATATTTTTTGTTTATGTTACTTATATTGCCTTTCACTCGGCTACCTAAATAAAGTCAGTGCCTTGGTTAGTATAATGTTTCTCATGTTGGTATTATTATTTAGAACTATATTTAAAAAATATCGAAAAAAAATGCAAAGATAACTTACCGAAATCAACGAAGAATGGTGCTGACATCACGGGGTATATCTGAAATAAAACATTAAGAAATTAATTTAAATTTAAATAAAAATAAAAAAGAAACTAATGTCTTGTGCAGCAACCCTAAGGCTGTAAAATATTTCATACGATATAGTATCCCAGAAAAGGAACAGAGAATTTCCGGGGTTTCTATAATTTAATTATAAATCTAAATTTCATTGGTCACTCAAGTAGTTGACAGTAACTCTGTTTCAAATGAAATTTATTGTAGCAGAGCCACTGTAAAAGTTCTTATTTGAGAATACTTGCATTAATTTACTATAATTATAATAACTTTGTTTGTGTCCAAAATTTATTTTTAAAATAATGTGTCGTTATATGTTTTATTATGTTTCATAGAGTTTGTAAATATTATTAAATTTATTTTAAAATTAAATTAACAGTGAGATATCAATTTTGTAATAATGTGTTCTCTAACAAAGGTTTGCGTCTCTTCTTACAACTTAAGTGCATTAATATTTTAATTATTATATACACAATCATTATGTGAATACATAAATTTAAGTATATATATATATATATATAATGTAAATTTGAATGACACACATAATCCAACACCAGATCCATTCGGCACTTTGAGCCTTCTTCACCTTCTTCGATCCCCTCTAGCCCTTCCAACTGGAGCCCGCCAGTGAAAATGAAGTCTGATTAATGGTTAATTATTATGTCCATTGAAATATTTGATAACCCTATTTTAATTGTTTTTTATTGATCATTAGATCAATAAACAACATTGATTAATTTTATAAAAAGTTAAGGAATTAATTTTTAGAATTTCAAGAACCGTGTAAAGAATTACATAAAAATTAACAAAATTATTAAAAAAAATCTTTACACTTCAAGAATTGTATAAAGTTCCCGAGGGCCATATATCTAACACAATAAACATGCAATAAAATCCACGTTACACACACAAGTCTAACTTATCCTTGCAAAGAGTTTAGATTTTAACCTTGACTGTTTGACAATCCTTGACAGTTGGATTTTTCAGAAGATATTTTTTCCGATTTTATGAACCTACAATCTATTGTCTTGATTTGTATATTTATTGTTAATCTTTCATTAATGCTAATCTTAGATTTTATAAAAAGGTTTTTGCCTCAAAATGTTTTCATGTTGTATACAACATTTCCCCTTTCTGATTTTAAATAACGCTCGCCGATATGAATGTATTTTTTTTTACAACTTTAGTAAACATTCAAGACATCTCTTCATTTTTATTTAAGTAACGTGGTCATCGAGTACATGTAAAGAAATAAAAATAAATTTCGCACTTCTTTTTTACCACAATGTGATACTAAATAGCTAGGATTAAGTATTACAAGTAATCATATGTTTAAGAAGAAAGAGCATCAGAATCTATTCAGAAGTATGGAAATGAGAAGCAGCAAATACCGTATTCCAAAATCCACTTTGTGATTTAATAATTGCAAACCTATTCGCAAAATATAATTTTTGTACCATATTTTTCATGTCGCATTGTAATTTTGTTTTTCTGCCTCACTGCAATGATGCAAATTTTCAATATATATTGTTTTTAGTATTTCAATAAACGTGTGTAATATTTTGGTAAACGTGTGCACCATCGTAATGTTCATATACCAACATAAATACCATGTAAAATGAAATAGTACATGTCAAATTATAACCACCGCAATCCCTCTCGGTATATCTCAAATAGCGTGAGATGTGCTATTTACCTACATCACCTGTGTAAACAGGTAGCCGCTGTTATGCTATAGGGCATTGATTATTTTTTATCTTCAAAACGAACTCCGTAAAATAAACTTGAAATAAATATGATTCAGTTCTTTTTAAGTAGGACTATTTATAAAGTGTTTGAAAACTAGAAAATCTATCCATGTTTTTCAAAATTAATAAGAATACGGCATACAGTTCAACATGATTAGTTTTTCTTATCTAACGTCCCAAAGTACCGGTATATAAAAATATGTGTATTATAAAGAATGAAATGAAAGAAGAAATTCATAGTTAATGAGTATGGCACGTAATCATTACTGACATCTATTGCTCTGCAAAAGATGGCATAAAACTATAAATAAACAAAATTGAAATATAAAATTTCACTAACTCGTTTAAAAAAAATTTGTTTATAAATAGTTTCCATTAAAAGGCCATAATAAAATAATTACCTTTTGACTGAGTTAGTATAACTACCTAAAACCATGCTCTCAATATTCTGAACCATTAATATCAGAACCAAACACACATATTTATTAAACTAATGACATCTCTGGTGCCAATTTCCCAAATGCATGATTGCAATTTGAAGAGTAATAGCTGAGTAGCCATGTGAGTAGTTTGTTCAAGGTCTACTTCCAACCGAGTGACTCCATCAATAAATAAATAGATATTAAAATATTTTAAATCCAATATTCAGTCAGTTGGGTAATGTTGGGTTAATGTTGGGTATTTTTTATGCACATAATTACATGAAATTTGGAATTGATATTTGGAAATTGTGTTTAACGCATATTTGGAAATTGTGTATAAAAATATTTGTATCTTTAGATCAATTTATATTTCTTTGTTATATGGGGATGTCTTATATAATATTTCCTATTAACGAAAAGTACAATTACAGATTGTGGAATAAAATCAATTTATGAGGGTATAGAATGTAAATGGAACGCAAATTCGTGACTAATGTATGTGTGTTATGTGTGTATTGTTATTGATAGTTACGTAATAATTGTTATTAAATAGCCACATGCGAAAGTTTATGTTTCTTAAGAAATGAGAATAAAAAAACTTAGGATACCTACGTTGTAAGAGTGAATTCCATTTGTAGCATCAATGAGGGGACTTACATTGGTCATTATGAACATGTGTAATGAAAGAAAACATCCATCTTACTAAATTAAATGTATTGTTTACTTAATAACTATTATTAAATTAGATACATTTATTTCAATTTCATTCATTTGTTTGTATATAGTAACACTCATGTAAGTACCTAAATAATTACGTATTTACCTTGGTTACTCGATTTTTAAATGAAGTATTCCATATTTCTTAGATAGAGCTACTTCATTTAAGTAGTTTTTTTCTGATAACGTGCATTTTAACACTCTCAGTTTTTATGTCGAATTCTGTGTTAATATTGCTTTTTCTTTCACAATAAATTGAGAATTAAATATTAAGAAAATATAGAAAATTATATTTAAAAATCAAGTAACTAAAGTAAATACATAAATATTTAAGTAGGTACTTACATGTGTATATCATAAAGAAACAAATAAACAAATTCATTTCATTTTGATCTCAGGAAATAATTTATTATACAACTCGGTTAACAACGTAAGTCAGTTAATACTGTGGAAAAAACAACTCAACTATAGTTTTTTAACTATCTCTTAGAGTGATTGGATACGTCACTACGTGGTACTAAACTGAAGATTTGCACAATTACACATATAAACGGACGACATTGTATCGCTCTGTATGTTGTCAGACTAGTCACAATACTTTCTATAAATAAGGTATTGTGATTAGTCTGTATACTGCATTTGAGAAATGGCCGCAATGTCATCTTCATATAGAAATACACAGAAATACATCTCCATATTTAAATAATACAGATATCATCTTCCATGAGTATTAATTTAAAAAATATTTTCAAATATAGTTTAATCCGTGCTTAATTATAACTTCGAAATGCTTATTTTAGACCAATAGATGAATAAGTTCAAGTTGCTTAAATATATTTTAACAGAAATATGATACCATTGATAACAAAATATTAATTTAGTTATATAATTAAACTAAATATATATTTGTTTTAATATTTTATTGTGAGCTATTTTCGATTTATTAATCATGATATATAACAGCATATAAAAATTATGGCTGATAAGAAATAGCTACTTCAAGAGATTGTATTACCTTGTGCCAAGGGTTTAAAGCTATTTGAGAATCCAAGGGATGAGGTTGTCAATGGTGTGTTTAAATTTTTATTAATGAAAATGTTTAACTTTTTGTAGATTGGTGAAAGTAAATTGAATGCAGTTGAATGAGTCGATCCATTAATATGAAAAGAGTTTAACTAACAGGATATGGAGTGAGAATTGAAGACAAAAATGTACATTGAAATAGGTGCGCTAAATCTTAAGAATAGCTTCTTGTGATAATTGTATCGTTAAAAAGAATGAACAAAAATATATTTACGAGATATGATAAGTAAGATAATGTGTTGTATAATGTATAAAGCACAATTTAATTAAATTGAGTCTATATGAACTTTTCAAAAAGAAATGAAATATAGTGTAGAATTATATGTCAGTAAATTAAGTACCTTGGAGCTATTTTACTATTGCTTACTGCTTAATACAACCCAACATAGCCTGTGGGTGCCATGGGTTTTTATATTAACTCGTAGCATACGTTTTTCGAAGCATGTCTACGAAATTTTTACAGTATTAATTAAAGATTATGCTTTTCTTTTCAGGTAATTCACTGAAATGCTGCTTTAATAGGACGTATTTCTTTGAGTTATGGGATTCAGTAAACGGGACATGCTAAACAGAAACACGAACACATTTTATTAATGCTGTTAGAAAACTTTGATAATGTAAATAATATAGATATTAGTCCTTTTCATAAATGTGTGTTTAATTTGTGTAAAAGTGTCGATAACTACTGTAAACTTGTGAATTATAATAGACCAAATATGTATAATAAGTATGGTGACTGGCTTAATGTTATTGAGTATATTGAATTAGAAACTACTGATGATCAATGTAAATCTGAATGTAATTTAGCTCAACCCCGTACATCATCCTCTGGTCGCGACCAGAGGAAGAACTTACTATTTTTTATATTTTATTTTAGGGATCTTAGTAACAGTAGAAGATGAAGAGGGGTGAAAAATTGATCCAAAATGGCTGAGACATCTTCACCTGACTGGATTATTAGCCTCTCTTCTTCAGTTTGTGAACTTGCCCATTGTTCTGGGGTTTTCCTCTACACAATCAATCCATCATTTCCTAGACCTGTCTCTTGGACTTGTTGTGGCAGCATTTTTTATAATTTGCCAATTTGACTTCCTGAATCTAACAATGGTTTCTTGCCCCATCAGAGCTTTCCATTACATGGTTCGTTAAATTTATTTTAATTATTATACACAAAATCTCTGAATTATTCATGACCTTTTTAATGGACTTCCAAAAAAGAAGGAATTCCTCTATTCAATCTGAATAATATTTTTTATTATTTATGAATGTAGACTCCTTACTTTTTACGAGGTAGATAAATTTTGATTTTTTTATACTGCAGTATATATATTGTAAAGTGGTCCCATATAAATATAATGTGGAACTGACAATAAACTTTTGAACTTGTCTTGACAAGTTCTTTGGTTACGAATGGTAGTCAGGGTCTTATGATGGAGATTATCAATTGATTTTATGGCTCATTTGCTTGTCTTTCCATAAGCAAGAAAATAACAGGGTATTTAAATGTATATATAAGAAATATACATATATGATCTGAAGCAACTAGGAAATTAATAGATAATTAGATAAGTGTTGTACAAATATACATAAAGGGATTATGTAATTAGGATATTTAGTAGGTACAATTACCATTAGTACAAGACACAATTAAGATGATATAAGTTGTTTGGTAGGTAAGTTATATACGAAGAATAAAGTATTGTCTATGGTGAAAGTAAAAAAAAAATATTGACATGTCAATATGTATGTTATATATATCTATGGATTCATGCATGAATTGAAGTATGAACATCGTGTTCATTTAACACTGCAAATGCCTCTTTTGTTTTCAATAAATGAGGTATTATTGAATTCTTCATCAGTTTGTGATATTTTCAGTAACATAGGACATCTAAGTCGCAAATGGAAAAATAAAACATTTTAACAAAAATTGAACCGGCTCTGAGGAGCCACTGAATAAAAAGCATATTGAAAAGCGTGAAATAAGATAAGTTTTTAAACAAAAAAAGCAATTTCAAAAAACACAAAAAATAAAGAAATAACACCCTCTTTTTTGTTGAAAACATCTCCTCTGACTCGTAGACCAAAAGTGCATTTAAATAGACTAGTATTTATCTGCTTATCTATATCTAAAGTGGGTTGATTACCATAAATATGAAACCGAAAATAAAGAAAAAACATTTACATAGACCACATGCTCTTAAAAAAAATAATATGCATGTAAAAACAAATGTGATAACCAAGTTATAAATAATTATATTGTTCAGCATTAACTTAAATAAAAGTTTATAAATAAATGGACAAATATTAATGTGTTTGTACCTACTATTAATCTGTCAATAAGACAGGTATTTCCATCATAGAGGGGTAATATTTTACTTTTTTATATTTTTAAGTTTTTTTTTGAAAATTATTATACTTTTTTTAAATTTTTTTTAAGTTATAATATTTTATATGACTTTAGTCAACTCTTTAATGAATTATTAGAATAGTTACAAATAAACATTTTAATTACCCACAAGCTTATTCAATTGGATATCAATAAATTTTTTCTGTGATATTTGATAGGATATAATTTAATTCCTCAATTATTTATTTAATTAAATCAAAAATTTAAATTAACAATAAGTAATATTTGTGTTTATAAATTACACTTCAAATAAGATACGATATATCAATGAATTACTTTTTATCTTTGACAAAAGTTGATAAAGAACCTCCAAAAAAATCAATATCAAAACAATATTCGTTGACTATGTTAACAACTATTCTGTTTCTCGATCCTTGGTACATAACTTTTCGAAAATTTCACTATGTTTAACAACCTGCGAATTCTTAAATCTGGCTGAATTGTTCAAATTTCTCCAGGGAATCAATCAGTTCATTGATCGATTTGTGGAAGAAAGGAAGATCTGCAACTCGTCTCGAACTTAAGTGATCATCGAGCCGATATTGGTTATAAACTTCCTCACTATTCATGTCTGACGCTCTGATGTTCTGTGATACAAAATACAAAGCTGAGTGGAGACGAGAAATTATCCATAACATTTTTCTACAGGACTCCAGTCAACTCTTTGGTGAATGATTTGAATTGTTTTATCAAAATATCTGTGTTTTCCAAAGTCTACTTATATTGCATGATATTAGCTATATTAATATGATCAACGTGTATATTTGAATGGGTAACTTCCTTAATTAGGTCACTTCATTGAACTGATTATCAGTTTTTCATGATCTTTTTTGTTATCGCATGATAACCCATTTCTCAAGACCATTAGACTCAGAGAACAACCAGTGTGTAGAAAAACAGAGGCTATATCAGTGGCTAATTGCCGACAGCCTAACATGGTCTATAAGTTCCTTCAAAACCGATGGACTCATGTTTATCATTATCTATGTCTGTGAAGTAGACAGCTGCATATCCATGTTTTATGGTTAATCCTTATTCCTTCTGATATTGCTGTTTTGCTAAAATGTATTCTACAAGTCAACATACAATATAAATTAAGCGATCTTTTCCAGATTCTAGAGTTGTATTCCAGCAAGAAGTGTAACTTCACTGACTATAATGTATTTAGTCTTAGGCTGGTTATACTCTCCTCCTTTAGGCATTTAATTAAACATCTGATCTTTTGGATGTGTTAATAGTGGTATTGCCAATGTAATAATCATCTATTCATAAACTGTATGGTAAAAGCATAATTTTAGATATATTTTGAAGATTTTTGTGAAAGGGAATAGTCCTGCTAGAATCTGTGGGATACCATCTATATATAAACGTCACATTACATTTTTGAAAAATCAATCAAATTTTCAATTACGTCCTATTAATCAGAAATGGGTTTATGTCTTGTTATCGATTAATTATGTCTAATATATTTTGATTATCATTTTAGAAAGAATACAAATTCTGTTGACAAGAAATGGAATTGTTACACCCGAAATATCGATTACCATTTTAGGAATCACTACAAATCCTGTCAATAAGAAATGGAATTTTTACACTCAACGTACCAATTATCATTTCAGGAATCAATATAAATCCTGTCAACGAGAAATGGAATTTTCACACTCAACGTATTAATTACTATACCAGGAATCGTTAAAAATCCTGTAAATAAAAAATTAAATTTTTACACCCAATAAATCGATTACCATTTCAGGAATGACTATAAATCCTGTCAACAAGAAACAGAATTTTTATACTCAATATATAGATTACCATTTCAGGAATCAATATAAATCTTGTCAACAATAAATGGAATTTTTACACTCAACATATCTATTACCATTTCAAGTATCAACATAAATCTTGTTAACAAGAAATGGAATTTTTACACCCAATATATCGATTACCATTTCAGGATTCATTACAAATCCTTTAAACAAGAAATGGAATTTTTACACCCAATATATCGATTACCATTTCAGGAATCATTACAAATCCTGTCAAGAAGAAATGGAATTTTTACACTCAATATATCGATTACCATTTCAGGAATCATTACAAATCTTGTCAAGAAGAAATGGAATTTTTAGACCCAATATATCGATTATCATTTCAGGAATCATTACAAATCCTTTAAACAAGAAATGGAATTTTTACACCCAATATATCGATTACCATTTCAGGAATCATTACAAATCCTGTCAAGAAGAAATGGAATTTTTACACCCAATATATCGATTACCATTTCAGGAATCATTACAAATCCTGTCAAGAAGAAATGGAATTTTTACACCCAATATATCGATTACCATTTCAGGAATCATTACAAATCCTGTCAAGAAGAAATGGAATTTTTACACCCAATATATCGATTACCATTTCAGGAATCATTACAAATCCTGTCAAGAAGAAATGGAATTTTTACACCCAATATATCGATTACCATTTCAGGAATCATTACAAATCCTGTCAAGAAGAAATGGAATTTTTAGACCCAATATATCGATTATCATTTCAGGAATCATTACAAATCCTGTCAATAAGAAATGGAATTTTTACGCTCAACGTATCAATTACCATTTCAGGAATCAATATTAATCTTGTCAACAACAAAAATGGAATTTTTACACCTAATATATTGATTACCATTTCAGGAATCATTACAAATCCTGTCAACGAGAAATGGAATTTTTACACTCAACATATCAATTACCCTTTTAGAAATCCCACAAATCCTGTCAACAAGAAAAAGAATCATTACACACAACACATAGATCACTAATTTAAGGAACACAAGAAATTCTTCAAAAAGGCTAGTTGCCAAGTCAAAATTATTAATAGACCCGTCAATACGATTCAGTTGTTTTAAATATTTGCAAACAGTGCAATGCGGAATAAAGATGTGCGTGAATACAAGGTCGTCTAGCCTCATTGCCGATTGTACACGCTCTTGTTCAAACATGATTCAATTTCAATTGTTTTTTGGACAAGCTTGTCACGGAGAAATTGTACTCATAATTCAGTTGTACTCTGTAATTAATAGTGTGAAAGTTAGTATTAAAATAAAAATAAAGTGTTATTAAATATAATAAAAGTATATATATATATATATATATATACATATATATATATATATGTGTATATATATATATATATATATATATACATATATATATATATGTGTATATATATATATATATATATATATATATATAGATATGTATCATATATCTAAATGTTGTCTCATATAAATGTTAAGAACAGTGGCATTGTATATGTTTCAATATGGGATCTCACCGTTCCTTAGTTAATTTGTTTAAGAAAAAGTTGATCTGCTTCTTTATTACATAAAAAAGTGTATGTGATTTTCGAAGGTCTATACATTGACAAAAACCAATTCTACATACGGCCAAATTTATTAGAAACATATAAATATTGATTTAAGAAACTGTTATTAAATTTAAAAAAAAATTTTATGAAATGACAAGTTTGTAACTTTTTTTACCTTTTTTTTGTGGCTCTAGGAACCATACATAGCGGCTTTGAAAAAAAATAGAAAAAGACACCTAAATTTAATTTAAAAGTTGTATGCAATAATAACCTTGTTGATTGGACGCGCGAAAAACAAAATTGATTAAAATATTTAAGATAATTATGTAATATTTTATATACTTTTAATATTGAGCTGCACAAATATTATTTCATATAAAGAAAAATTAATTATATTTATTTATTTATTTATCTACTTTAATGTATCTAATTGATATGGCGAACATATGGCGGACTTATTGCTACAAGAGCAATCTCTTACAGCCAACCACAACACCAGTCCAGCCCCGTTTGGAACGGCCGGGAATCGAACCCGGGTCGTCGCGGTGCGTCGCATTGTCAAAGGCCGTATGCCTTGTGATCAACCCAACACACCATGGCGACGACATATTTACTGGTAACACAGTGATTTTGTTCAGTTTCTTTTTTTCTTCATGGAGGTACTGTTCATGATAAGGGAACATTTGATTAATAATTAGAATCTCAATATTGACTAACCGTGTGTCATAGTTTAATACCGTATGGTTAAGTTCGTTTCAGTATGATTTTATATACTAATTAGTTTGTTGCTTAGATTTAAATGTTGATTGTCTCCTAATCAGTCAGTCGACTGAGCTTAACAAGTACTTAATTAATTTCTTTGTCAATACGTATTCTCCATGTTTGTCCTCTATCTAGCCATATACTCAGCTATCTTGCCGTGTCTTCGTGTGGTAGTATTTCCATATCTAGCTTATCGCTAGGACAGTTATCTTTATGAAGAATAAACATAATGTGTGTTGATTTAGTAACATTATTTTAATCTCCATTTTCTAATCCAATGTCAAGATGTTATCAAAGTGGTGCAACAATGGTTTTGATAATTTTCTCAATTATTTGCTCAATTATTTTCTATTTCATCTTTTCTCGGCACACGCCAGACCCAATTTAATTAAGACTTGTTCAGTCAATAGTAGCATAACAAAATCTGATTTGTTTTCAAGTGGTTTGCACTTTGTACTAAACATAACCATTGAATGACATAGTTTAGTGACTTGATAATGCTAAGCCAGGTATTGGCTGCAGTTAATTAGCTAATTTTCATTTATTGACAGAATAGTTAATATTTAGAGTGCAGTTGGTTGTAAAACGCTTAATATTCTTACAGTTAAATACATATGAGCTCTGTACAAAACCAATTTCCAGTCGAGTAAGACTTTGAGATGTTACTTAATTAAGTATACATAAGAAAAGTTTGTTTGGGTGGTTTGGATTTATGATATGAGTAAATAGTCGGAAACAGCAAAGTATATGAATATTTAGGATGTGTAAGTTTTAATAGCAACATTCATATTTATTTTTGAAGTCTATGTATCGGTATGCTTGTTGATTCCTATCTAACAAAGATTTACAATAAGTATCTCAATTTTTCTGATTATGGTTTAACCTTGTTTCATATATTCTCCCAAAAATTCTTGTGTCTGCTTTTTTACACTACTGTACATGTCATCAAATTGTAAATTTTGTGTTTCTGTACATTGAAAGTATTTACAAAAAAAAATTAGGAGATGAAGCATAAGTCATAGAATGCATTGAGATCATTTTTGGAATTTTCGTCTGTCTGCGTATCTGCTTGTGCAAGCATTACGTGAAAACGTAAGACTAGGAGTATACTCATGAAAAACAGCAATAAACAAAGACCAGTACATTTTTCAGTAGTCTATTCGGACGTACTAACTACGCGTACTCGCACAGCTAGTGTATAATATAATTTGATCTTTCATTTATTTATGTATTAAAGATTAAAATCTATAAATTTCCGTCAATGCGACATGACACAGTGTATGGTATTTAAATTATCAGTGATACAAATATTATTTAACAGAAAGAAACATTGATTATACAGGTAAATCAATGGTTTGTAAGTTTTTTTTTTGAGATTCGGTTTATTGCAATGAAACATTTAAATATAAATATATCAGAGAAAATATTGACAACAAAAATATTGTATAATTTATAAATAAATTAATTCTTTGTAAAAGAGCTATAGTCAACAAATCTTAAAGATTATTTTACTCTTGTATTCATGTGAGGAACCCATAAACATCTGATTCAATGTTGTAACTAAATCCTGGGCAACATCCAAATACAGAGATCAATCTAACCAAAATAACTTTACCATAGCAATGACAACAATGCAACAGTGATCTTTACGTATACAAAAGAATGGGTATAGCATACCAAAACAAGAAACTAGAAATTTATTTGGTTCGGGTGAAATAAGTTTTTTTTATGTCTTTTTGGAATATTATTCAACTTTTAAGGTTTATATCTTAAAAAGAGTAAAGTTTTACGAATTCGGAAAAAAAATAGCTATATACATACCACAGAACATTACAAAAAAATTACATTTGGAAATATTTCGACACTGTATAATACTGATAATCCATTGAACGCATACATAATGTCCATATGTAAACGCGTTCCCCATTTGCAGCTGGGAGACATCAGTTCCACAGCCTATAGATACTCTCGTTAAAGCTTACCCGGTCATGAATGATAGAAGATGATACCTATGAGAAGTATGCTGATGTCTCACATAACCTGAATAATGAACTTTTGTATCCCGAAGTGAGAAAATATCTGATGGCTGATTACTCTGAGTCCTCACTATTTACTTATTAAGAGGTTACAGATATCAGAAAACACTTCTACCTGTAGTTTTACAATCTTAGATTTTTGCGTGTTTACATAATTTTATTTTCCTTTTTATACACATTTTTTATTTTTTTCAATCAAAGGCTTAAAGATTACTAAAAAGAAGGAATTTTAGCTCTTGGCGACAAGTCTTAGATACCGACAGAGCTTATGGAATTGAAAATTGATTTTATTGACTACATATAAAAAGTTGAAAAGTTTGTGTACAGAAATGGCGGGTATATAAGTTGCCGACCCAATAGACTAACTATTCAGCTTCCTGTCTCTTTAGTGCCAAACGATATAATAGACTAAAACCATTGTAGGGTTATATACAAAAAGGATCTGAAAGGAACTTATATCCTTTCGTTCGTCCCAGAAGTTCCTAGCACCTAAGTGTAATAAAAGTTACGGATTTAAATTTTACACACAATATTTAACTTTCCGATGTTGACATTTTGGATGATGATAATGTGACGTGGTATTATCTGAAAAAGTTCTTTAAGTATAGAAGAAATGATTTTTAAAAATGAGGGACAACAAAATTTGCTCTTTGTAGGCCTATTTTGTTATAGATTAGTCTCGACTTCTCTTCTAGCCAGACACCTATATTGGAAATATTCTGTACTTAAACAACAAATAAAAACATTACGTTTAACTTAGTTTTCAAGTCATGAGTAATGTAATAACGGTTTTACGCAAAGTTATTTTAGTTTCTGCAGTCCTTTTTGGTATCACTTTTAATTATAATATAACTAAGGCAGTCTGTTTTTACATCATATCCTTTATATTAAAAGATATATATCTATGATTATCCCATGATTCATTAATAAACTTTTGGTTATACTACTGTCATTTTTTGTATGAATTCTCCATAGTGTATACATCACTATCAGTAAAAATTATTTATAACACCTAAACGTGATGAAGTGTATTATATAAAAACATTTTAATAACTCATTGAAAAAAAAAACAACAATAATCCTATAAAATTCAAGACTCTATCTTAGTACAATAAAAAGATCATCAGTATAATAGAGAGAGATTTCTATTTCAATACAATAAAAAGATGGTCAGTACAATAGAGAGAGATTTCTATCTCAATACAAAAAAAAGATGGTCAGTACAATAGAGAGAGATTTCTATCTCAATACAATAAAAAGATGGTCAGTACAATAGAGAGAGATTTCTATTTCAATACAATAAAAAGATGGTCAGTACAATAGAGAGAGATTTCTATCTCAATACAAAAAAAAGATGGTCAGTACAATAGAGAGAGATTTCTATCTCAATACAATAAAAAGATGGTCAGTACAATAGAGAGAGATTTCTATTTCAATACAATAAAAAGATGGTCAGTACAATAGAGAGAGATTTCTATCTCAATACAATAAAAAGATGGTCAGTACAATAGAGAGAGATTTCTATTTCAATACAATAAAAAGATGGTCAGTACAATAGAGAGAGATTTCTATCTCAATACAAAAAAAAGATGGTCAGTACAATAGAGAGAGATTTCTATCTCAATACAATAAAAAGATGGTCAGTACAATAGAGAGAGATTTCTATTTCAATACAATAAAAAGATGGTCAGTACAATAGAGAGAGATTTCTATCTCAATACAATAAAACGATGGTCAGTACAATAGAGAGAGATTTCTATTTCAATACAATAAAAAGATGGTCAGTACAATAGAGAGAGATTTCTATCTCAATACAAAAAAAAGATGGTCAGTACAATAGAGAGAGATTTCTATCTCAATACAATAAAAAGATGGTCAGTACAATAGAGAGAGATTTCTATTTCAATACAATAAAAAGATGGTCAGTACAATAGAGAGAGATTTCTATCTCAATACAATAAAAAGATGGTCAGTACAATAGAGAGAGATTTCTATTTCAATACAATAAAAAGATGGTCAGTACAATAGAGAGAGATTTCTATCTCAATACAAAAAAAAAGATGATCAGTACAATAGAGAGAGATTTCTATCCCAATACAATAAAAATATGGTTAGTGCAATAAAGATTTCTATCTAAAGATGTTTCAAATATCTACTTAGTTCTGAGTATGTTAATATTGATTCATTTATCAAAAGTACTAAGAGTACCACTTTCGGTTGACCCAAATCTTAAAATTTGGTATGAAGGAAGGAAAAACTTATTAGTTCGTGATTCTGTATTGAATTACTATGTGTACAAGTAAAAAATTGTTAATTTATAATTCTATATAGAATTATTACAAGATCAAGCAAAAAAATTGTCAATTTATAAATTCTACGTGGAATTTTTACATGACCAAGTAAAAAATCATTAATTTACAATTCATTGTAAAATTATTATGTGATCCGTTAAAAAATAATTTAATTTATAATTCTATGTAAAATTATTACGTGATCAAGTAAAAATCCTTAATTTATAATTCTATATAGAATTATTACATGATCAAGTAAAAAATTGTTAATTTATGTTAAATGTTGAATTATTCCACGATCAAGTAAAATAATATTCAAAAATTCTATGTAAAATTATTACGTGATCAAGTAAAAATCCTTAATTTATAATTCTATATAGAATTATTACATGATCAAGTAAAAAATTGTTAATTTATGTTAAATGTTGAATTATTCCACAATCAAGTAAAATAATTTTCAAAAATTCTATGTAGAATTATAACGTGATCAAGTAAAAAAGTAATTAATTTATAATTCTATATAGAATCATTATGTGATCCAGGAAAGAATAATTAATAATTCTATGTAAAATTATTACGTGATACGTGTACGTGTACGTAAAATGATTATGAAATGAAGTAAAAAATAAATAATTTATAATTCTGTGTAGAATTATTATGTGATTCAATAAAAAATCATCAATTTATAATTCTATGTAAAATTATTATGTGATGAAGTAAAAAATCAATAATTTATAATTCAGTGTAAAATTATTATGTTATCCAATAAAAAATCATTAATTTATAATTCTAATTAAAATTATCATATGATCCTTTAAAGACTTATTAGTTTGTAATTCTATGTTGAATTATTACGTGATCAAGTAAAAAATTATTAATTTATAATTATGTGAAGACCTATTATGTGATCAAGTAAGAAACCATTAATTTATAATTCTAATTAAAATGATCATATGATCCTTTAAAGATTTATCAGTTTGTAATTCTATGTTGAATTATTACGTGATCAAGTAAAAATTATTAATTTATAATTCTGTGAAGAACTATTATGTGATCAAGTAAAAAACCATTAATTTATAATTCTAATTAAAATGATCATATGATCCTTTAAAGACTTATTAGTTTGTAATTCTATGTAGAATTATTACGTGATCAAGTAAAAATTATTAATTTATAATTCTGTGAAGAACTATTATGTGATCAAGTAAAAAACCATTAATTTATAATTCTAATTAAAATTATCATATGATCCTTTAAAGACTTATTAGTTTGTAATTCTAAGTTGAATTATTACATGATCAAGTAAAAAATTATTAATTTATAATTTTGTGAAGAACTATCATGTGATCAATTAAAAAATCATTAATTTATAATTCTACGTAAAACGATTATGTGATCAGATAAAAATAGTTAATTCATAATTCTACGTAGAATTATTGTGATTTATTTTTGTAATTTTTAGTTTTATTTGTTTTTTTACTTATTTGTAAATTTCCCACTTACTAAACTTTAAGATAATATGATGTGAAGGTGCGGAACCCTCAGCACGCGAGTTCTACTCTACATTTGACCACTGTTTTTGTTTCAGTTCCACCGTATTAGGTATCAAACGAAATTTAAAAAGAAGTCAATTAAAATATAACATTCACATGCCACCGTTACAATTTGGTTTTATAAACAATTAATGGATTTATTGTCTAATGTTTTTCTATTCGAAAGGTATGAGGAGTTTTCTTTTCTTCGAAATTCAGATCTCTTTGGGACTTTGGATTCAAGATAATACAATACGAAATCAGACAAGTATTTTCCTGACACCATAGTTATTACTCGAGTAATAACTATTATGTCTGGAACGTAACTTCGATTGTACAATTTATGACATTTATTTTTTTGTAATCTAATCTTGTATCTAGATATATCCTAAGGGTGAAAATAAATAAAGTGTGCAGACTCTGTAGTGTGTTATTCTAATTTATTAAAGACTTTATATAATAAATCTTCACGTGCATATCTCTATTGTAAAATAATGAAAGAACAGCAGTTTTCTAAATGTGTTGCCGAAATTTTTTGTGACTAATATTATTTACTTGAAGATACCAAGTGGGATCTGCATGTAACATGTCACCAGGTATTTCAAAGTTGCTAACAAAACTTTAGTAAATTTGTAGTACTTATTTTCAGTAAAAAGTTTGAGGATGAAAATATATACAGTATGCAGACTCTGTAGTGTGTTGTTCTAATTATTAAAGACTTCATAGGATAAATCTATACATGCACATCTCTATCGTAAAATAATGAAAGAATAGCAAATTGCCAAATGTGCTGTCGAAATTTTTATGACTAATGTCAATTACTTAAAGATACCAAGTGGGATCAACATCTAATGTGTCACCAGGTATTTCAAAGTTGCTAACTAAAAGTCCAATAAATTTGTAGTGCTTATTTTCAGTAAAAAGTTTGAGGATGAAAATATACAAAGTATGCAGACTCTGTAGTGTGTTGTTCTAATTTATTAAAGACTTCATAGGATAAATCTATACCTGCTCATCTCTATCGTAAAATAATGAAAGAATAGCAATTTGCCAAATGTGTCACTGAAATATTTATGACTAATATTATTTACATAAAAATACCAAGTGGAATCAACATCTAAAATGTAACCAGGTGTTTCAAAGTTGCTAACAAAAACTCTAATAAATTTGTAGTGCTTGTTTTCAGTAAAAGGTTTGAGGATAAAAATAAATAAAGTATCCAATCTCGTAGTTTATTGTTTTAGTTTATTAAAGACTTTATAGGATAAATTTACACGTGCATATCTCTATCGTAAAATAGTGAAAGAACAGCAATTTGCCAAATGTGTCACTGAAATTTATATTATTTACTTAAAATACCAAGTGGGTTCAACATATAATGTGTCACCAAATATTTCAAGTTGCTAACTGAAACTCTAATAACTTTGTAGTGCTTATTTTTAATATAAAAGTTGACGTTGAAAATAAATAAAGTATACAATCTCTGTAGCGTGTTGTTTTAATTTATTAAACACTTTATATGATAAATCTATATGTGCTCATCTCTATTGTAAAATAATGAAACAACAACAATTTGCCAAATGTGTTGCCGAGGAGCACATCTCTATCGTAAAATAATGAAAGAATAGCAATTCGCCAAATGTGCTGTCGAAATTTTTATGACTAATTTCATTTACTTAAAGATACTAAATGGAATCATCATGTAATGTGTCACTAGGTATTTCAAAGTTGCTAATAAAATACTCCAATAAATTTGTAGTGCTTATTTTCAGTAAAATGTTTGAGGATGGAAATAAATAAAGTGTGCAGACTCTGCAGTGCGTTGCCCTAATTTATTAAAAAAATTATAAGATAAATCTACACATGCATATCTCTATCATAAAATAATGAAAGAACAGCAATTTGCCAAATGTGTCACTGAAATATTTATGACTAATATTATTTACATAAAGATACCAAGTGGAACCAACATCTAATGTTACTAACTTTTGAATACCAGGTATTTCAAAGTTGTTAACAAAAACTCAAATAAAATTGTAGTGCTTATTTTCAATAAATTTTGAGGTTGAAAATAAATAAAGTATACAGCCTCTGTAGTGTGTTATTCTAATTTACTAATGACTTTATAGGCTAAATCTACATGTGCTCATTTCTGTTACAAAATAATGAAAGAACAGCTATTTGCTAAATGCGTTGCTAAAATTTTTATGACTAACATTATTTACTTGTAGATACCAAGTCTGAAGTAAAAATGTACTTTGTATTCAGAATTTGTAGCTGTTAACTATAATGATGATAAAAATATTAAGCTCTAACGAAGGTGGATAATATAGCAATGGGAATAGCTCTAAAAGGTCTTAATATTTGTTGTCTTACATGTATACACATGCAACTTAAAAAATAAGAGAGATAGCCTAAACATGCTTGATTACAAAAATGGAATAGATAAAGGATAATTTCCCAAAATTATCCTTTATCTATTCCACTTTTGTAATCAAGCATGTTTAGGCTATTTTTCTTATTTTTTAAGTCGCACCCTCATTTGTTACACTACCATTTCCCAAATTTGTTTGGTTTTTAAAATCATACATCCATTTTTTCCCAAATATTCTTCAAAGGTCCCTATTGAATACACTTAGTTATTTACAAATTAATAAGAAATTTGTGATTTATCATTATAGATAATTGTCCGTATCAGCACCGCACCATATATTGCTAAAAGTGTTACATTTAAAATTACTATATTTTTCATCATTTTCCTCAATATACCTATCATTTCATTCCCTTAATTCTCTTTTTCGATAATCATAGATACTTTATGATATAGACTGCAAACATTTTTCATCAGATGCTTATAATTGCTTGCTTATAAATGTTATATCACTGGTTTTTTAAATTTCATATATATATATATAGATATATATATATATATATATATATATATATATACATATGTATATATATATATACATATATAATTAAAATTATTATAATGTCCTATTTTTAGTAACATACAATTTATTAGAAAATTATCTACGATTCAAACCTATATTTCCGTGATAACATTGTCATGTCTTATGACTGCTGAGACACATATTTGTTCATTTTAAAAATACTTATCACATTAGTCTATTGAAATGACAAATCTATAACCAAATTAAATTTTATATAAAATAAAAAGTTTTGATAACTATTTAAAAAATTAAAAAGAACTCACACTCGCAAAGCCCCACCACGCACCAAACACTAACACGAGGGCAGCTCTCATCTTCCGTAATCCAATTTAGCTCGGTAGTAAATCAAATGATGAGGACAATTAAAAATTTCAATTAAAATTTGCCACATAGATGATCGAACGAACGGTAACAGAGGCACAGACGAAACTTAACATGACAGCTGCGTACGCAAGTTCTGGCACAACTGCCGGGCCGAGCAGACAGGCAAACATTTGCACAGACGCCAATAGGGAGTTGACGGTGATCAAAATGTGATAGAGATAGCAGGAGAGCAGTTTGATTGATTCTGAATAGTCGTACTGGCGAGAAATCGATTTCATACAAATGGATTTATTGCCGCTCGGATGAAATCAAAAATTAATAATTAATTTCCTTAAGTAATCAATTACGGTATATTGGAGGTCCATTTACTTCTTTTAATTGACTAACAGCAATATAATGATTGCAAAATACTATTATACTGCAAAGCAAAGATATGCCTAATGAAACGAAGCAAAATAAAACAAATTATACGTAAGTCATGGGGCCGATTAAAGATTTGAAGAAATTTAATGTAGTGGTGGAGTATTTGGTTTATGTACCATCAGCAAGTGTTTCAGATATTAATTTTTGTACAAGATACATTTTTTTCTCATGAAATAGGCATTTACAGTCCTAAAAAAAAATGGGAAAACAGCCTTGTCGAAAAAACGAAATATACGTATTAGTTCTCAGAAATTTATTATAGAAATAAACATTCACCCAAATATCTTGATATTAGAACTTATAAGTTAGAAAAAGAACAAAGTTTTTCTCATTTTGGAGTTCTAGTCGACTCTAAGCTTCTTCATATTCAAACGGTTCTTTAAATCCCAATTAAATTATTGTAAATCCTTAATAGAATTATTTCAACCTAGGATTCTGAGAGCTTACAAAAAATTGTGAATAGCATATAAAAACAAATTTACATAATATTTTAGAAAGAAAGATTTCCAGGAGTATTATGGGTGGAATATTACTAAAATTAGGACCAGGAAAGAGATAGACCTGGGTTCTGCTATATTAATTCTGTCGAATCAGACTTCAACATCATTACGGAAAAGAATTAGAGGAAAAAGCAAAAAGTAGGCAATCTTGGAAAACGTTTCATAGAAAGGCTCTGGACTACCAAGGGTCAATATGATAATGATAGGGATGGAAGTAAATATTGGCTCCTATAATTTTTGTGTTCTTTTTCAAAATATCCGTTTTTTATCATGTATGATTTTTATGGTAGCCATGTTTAATTATATTTATTGAGTAATAAGATAGGTATGTAGGATTATTTAAAGTTCAATTAAAAATAAAAACATTTAATTTAAAAGAATCAACAATTAAATGAAACTATGTGATGTAGTATTATTTCTACTTTCTTTAAGTTCTTTACCATGACCTAGGTTTCATTGTATTACAACATCTTCAGGTGGGCTATTAGCAAAGATCTTTGTTAATTTTAAAGAAAGTAGAAATAATACTACAAAATTAACGCCAAATATATTCTATAAAAGAATCAAAATAAACTGAGTAAGGTTATTGAAATGATACCTTCAAAAACAGTAATTAATTACATTTTATCTCAAACTCTGATAACTTTAAAAGCATGAAAATATTTTCCGTAATTAAAATAAAAGAAATAATATGGAAATAAAAGGCTACATGCCTTTTATTTACAATAAAAGCTATAAAAGATAGATGGTAAGTAAATTTTCTAACCATAGAAAATTCTGTAAAGCATTTGGATTCGGTTCCAGAATAATCAATGTCATATATGAGAATTCAAAATTTCAGGTCATTTGAATGTTTTACAAATAATAAAGACAAAAAATTTACAATTTGCTCATATTATCAGTTTTATTTTATTCTAAAGTTAGGCATATTAAAAAAAGAAACATAGTTTTTCTGTAAACGAGAAAATTTTTTTTAAATCTGAAATATAAATATGGAAAATCAATTCATTTGTTCAACTAATACTTGACATTGCTTTCTTACAGTCCCTCCCAAATTTCTATCGTTATAGAAACATTCTGTATAAATGCACTATATAACTGAAATTATGAGTGCCAATAAACTTGCATTATTAGTGTGATAGAACACAGCACATATTTAACATAAGTTATAGTTATTTTAATGACATTCACAAGTTTCCAATTTAATCTCTGGTTAAGTGAGAAACTCGCGTCATAATGGAATTACCGTATGAGGAAATTTTTTAACTAAAAATGTAGTAATTCTTTCCATGATTGCTTCATTAGCCACACCACAGCTTTTTGCTAATTTGTTCAAAAAATTACAAAAATAGTTCTAAATGAAAAAAATCCTAACTGATGGAATATTCATGACCTCCGAACAAAACGGTAGCTCGTTTATTCAATTGTTCGCATAATAACTCGAATGTCAAGCAAATTATACATATTGTTTATAATACAACAATACGCCTATATTACTCACGTAGCCAACGAGTCGATCGTCCACAATACAAGCGCGTGTGTCATATCGAATTGATTACTGGTATCAAAATATTAGATTGGACGAGGCGTATATTAAATGAATAGGTCTTTATTAACGTTCAGTTGGTATTCTATAATGACGTGTCATTCGTTTATAAACAGGATATAGCGGAAACAATTTTTTGATTCAGCATAACGTTGGCATATAGAAAGTAGTTTACTAAAAGAGACAAAAAATTAAATTTCACCTAAGTATCTGTACCTGAATTCAGGTATACAATCAATACTATAAAATTATTTGTTTACAAATTTAATTTGTAAAAATAATATGTGATACAAGCCATAACGGTTACGTAACGTTGTGGTTAACTGTATTTGAAACATATGTATTTCCATTTACACACACATTCATGTATACAGACATAAAGACATAAACACATAAGACATAAACACAAACAGAATTTGGAAAATTTATATGAAAGTACGATAAACATTTTAGTAAAGGGTGTTTACAGGACACCACAAAAGGTTGTAGAAATAAATTTTTTTCCATATAATTACAGTAAGTACTTTTACGACCATGTATATAAAATTTTGCGTTGAAATTTGTAGAACTGAGATAGTTGTGGTATTGTAAATGTCTCAGGTAGAGTGACCGGGATAGGGACATGAGTGGAGTGTTCCAAGAAAGCGTTTATTGTATTCGGGTAATCTCTGACTCCATTCTTTTGTCAAGTTTGTCGTATTTTTAGCTGTAAAATATGTATTTGATTGATAGCAATAGCGCCTATCTATCAGTAAGAAAATGTTCGCACAGTACTTGTTTCTATTCTCCAAAAGTTATTATGATTATTTTCCTAAATATCCTCATGATATTGTCAACATGTACAATGATATTTAGGTAAAGTTGTATTATAAAATTCCTACACCAGGAAATCCACGGCAATATTTGTGCCCAGAAAGCTCTAGGTCCTGATGCAGATTTCAGCATGTTTCGATTATAAGCAACCTGGAACCATTTGTTCATAAACCACTATTAGCTCAATATATTGTAGAACCCATTATAGTCTATATATGAATATCTTTAAAAAATCCGAATAATTGGAGAAGTGTGAAGGCAACTTTACCCAAATTAGTAATGAATGCTTCGATTCTGTAGTATGTCAGTTAGCGCCTAAATCGACTTCCGGTGGTGCTATCATTAAAATTGCACTTTATTTATTGACAACTTTTAATGAAGGTATTTGTAGCCTCTTATAAGTATTAGGACAACTCCAAATCAAAATTAGTCCTCATGTACACTGATATTGATGGGCGCTTATGTCGTTCTGATTTTCATATTAGCAGTGTATAAAAATTAGTTCAAAACTGATACATAAAAATAATACGTCAAATCTACGATAACCTTCTATTTTATGTTATTAACCAAAGAAATTTTTAAGAAAAAGCAAAAATGTCTTATATTTTTGGTTCATGCAAAAAACAATATGGCCCTTTAAATGGTATTTTTTTTTTATATTTACCATAGTTTTACTCGCTGATCACCAAAACCTTTAGGGTATATCAGGTTGACATACAATCTTGAAAGTTGACATAATGAGTGGTCTTACATAGAAATAAAGCGAAATATCCAAAAATTAATGATTTTCAATTCTATGGGTATGTATATCTTTATTTATACCATAGTCGTACTCTTTGATCATCAAAATCTGTAGGATACTTCCAATCGACCTGTGATCAATTGAGAGAAAAATTCAAAAATCCTTGATTTCTACTTCTATATAGAATTAAACATTTTGTTGGAATATGTGGCAATGAAAGATATATTAGCCGATACATTTACGTTTCGGAAAAATTAGAATTTTGTGAATACTTTAATAAAAACACTACGTTCCTTAAATGTTAATAAAAGCCTAAATGGGTATGGAATCTTTCTAGTGCGAGTTCTACTCGTACTTGACAGGTTTCACTGCTGTCACTTAGTAGTGACAAGTCAATGTCAAAGTATATTAACCCCCTTAAATGGTGGAACATAGATTTGTAAAAAAATATAACGATAATGAAAGGGTTACACATTATAAGTCCATTTCAATTTGTCATTTTTCGTTTTCAAACCTCACACTTGCGAAATGTGAATATTCAAAATGATTTCCAATGTGAAAAATATGAAAAATTCTTGGTATTTTATTAGAATGTTACAGTTAATTTCCATCAATAATTTTAAGACATAAAGTACTTATATCAATAATTTTAAGACATAGAGTATTTATATCAATAATTTTAAGACATAGAGTATTTATATTAATAATTTTAAGACATAGAGTATTTATATCAATAATTTTAAGACATAAAGTATTTATATTAATAATTTTAAGACATAGAGTATTGATATCAATAATTTTAAGACATAGAGTATTTATATCAATAATTTTAAGACATAGAGTATTTATATCAATAATTTTAAGACATAGAGTATTTATATCAATAATTTTAAGACATAGAGTATTTATATCAATAATTTTAAGACATAGAGTATTTATATCAATAATTTTAAGACAGAGATAAGCCATATTTTTTTTAATTTTTCTTATAATTATTTAAAAAATATTTCTTCTCTGTGTGAAGATAAATGCTGTCGGAGCTTATTAGAAAGATAAATGTTTGAGATCTACCTCTGATTAGTAATAAACTGCTTTGATATTTTATTAAAATATCATTTAGAAATCAGTTGCAAAAATGTTGTTTCGTTAAAATTAAGAAATTTAAAATTTTCATATTACTTTCCGGAGGCAAACTTTTGATGCTTCCCTTCAGACACACATATACTTTATACAATAGGACTTCTTATCTTAATAATTTCATATTATGTATTTTTTCCTCTTCAAAAACTTCATTTCAGTCCTCAGAGTCTTATGCCTTCAAATGTCGGCATTTTAAATGATTTTTTAAAGGCGTATTGAAAGAATTAAACAAAAAATGTATGCCACTTTATTTATTAGACCTTTGGATAGAAGAAAAAATGTTTTCATATTACTAAATCAATGTTTTAGAGGGTATTCACAAAACCAGAAAGAAAAGTGCAGCCCTACTGGTTGGAGTATAACTTCTGTGAAGAAGTATAAATTTGAGAAATTCAGTTAGATTCTTATAATATAATATAATATAGTTACAATCTACAAAGCTTTTTTTAGGAAAATTTTGTTCTACGATTTTGTAAACAATTAAGAAGTAGTTACTATGTAAAAAAAATATAAGTTAAAATTAAGTATATATGTAAAAACATGTATACTTAATTTTAACACACTTCATATTGTCTAATTGATATTGAAGAAATGGTTTAACGGACTATATGCATACTCGTATATAATATTGCATCACAAGAACTTTCCTTTATATTTATTTAAGTAAAACGAAGTTATGATATAGACATTGAGACAGAATTTTTTGTCTGGCTTTGTCACTAACCTCTAATAAAATTGATTAACTAATTTGATAAAAAATGATATTTTTCATGTATCAAAAGAACTAATAAAAGATGTGTTATGTATACTTTGTTTTAATATTTTCAGTATTTGTATTAAAAAAATTATTTTATAAATATTCAAGTTTGATGGTGTTTACTATGTGACCCGAGGGCGGATTTAGGAGGGGTACAGGAGCCCCCCCGTCCGGAAGCCTCTGTTTTATTAATGATGAAAAGTGCGTTTGTGAAAGTAAAGAATAAATAATATTTGTACTGATATCCACTACTACAGTTTTCAGCATCACACGAGAGTACGAGCGAGAGATTGGAACGAGTTTTTCCCAGCCAATATACCACAATTGCTTATGATAGGGACGCGGGCTCTAATTTTTTGTCCCATCCTTATCGATGCAGAAAGATTTACATAAAGTCAAATTAAATTCTTAATTTAATTATTATAAAGCAGACTAGAAAAATTCTGATTATAAAAAATTCGTGCTGTCTGACAAAAATTGAAAGTTTAATAACATAATTTGATTAAATTTTAGAAAAACTGTGTAATTATAGAGCAAAAATATTTTAACATGGTAACACTATCATTTTTTTAAGCTAATGCTATAATTTTTATTCAGTTACTCGTTCGCACCCAGATTCCACGGTAATTTTTATTCAATGAAATTTATAGGTTCTTCTGTAAATTTTATTACAATTTTCTTTCCATATGATAAAAAGTTTATGATAACGTATTTGTGTTAATCGTAACTGATTTAGTTTCATTTTATATTTACAAGTAACAACCGATGAAGAAAAGTTACAGTGGTCGAAAAATATTTGATGGCAACAGACTTTAAGTTTCTATGGGTTCACTAAGGAAAAAAACAGGTATTTTCAAATTAAAGGTACATGAATGGTTAGCGCAAAGCAAAATTGCTGGTGGTGGATTGAGCAAGATGTGTGTTAATTCTGGATGACGTGAAGTGGGCAAGAACAATGTAAAGCTGGGCATGAGCGTCTTGCGTCCGAGCGTTTGCAAAAAATGACCGATAGAGAGGATAAACGTGCTACAAATGCAATTTTGCTGCTGCAAGCAATAATCTCGAGGGAATTTCTTGTAGGCTTGGTCATCCTCGCTGGATCACTCTTTCTTTATCTCAGTCATTACAAGCCATCGAAGTTGATATACTTTCGGCTATGAAGCTTGACAACATGACTACAGCCAGCATCCAAAAGCAACGTGATACTTACAAGGGTGGGTTTGAAAAGATTTTTGATAAAATTGAAAACATGGCAAGTGAAATTAGAACAGAAATCACAATCTGCAAATTTTCGCTTAATCAGATGTAATTTTTGCCTTAAGAATATGGATAAATAATAAAAGGGATATAATTTCTAATATGTCTTTATTTATGATTAATATCAAAGAACCTATGAGGTTGTGCCCCCCCAGAAAAAAATTCTGTATCCGCCCGTGATGTGACCCATTAACCAACTTCACTTAACGAAGAATATTTTTATTTTTATTGTTTTGTATCAATATTACAAAAAGCAACTAGACTGTTTGACATAATGACTTGACATTTAATACATTTACAGATAGCAATTGACCATAAACACAAGTAATGTACATTATTGTTATTTCTGAATTCTAGGAATCGTTTTGGAAGACTAAACGAGCTATTAAAAATGGTATTTATGGTTCCTTGCTTGCTGTCATTTCTTATATGTTCTAAACATTCTGTAGGGCATTAAATAAATGTTAACATAATTTTGTTTAATTTTTATGCCCTTATTTTTGTACTTTCATGGGGAAGCCAACTTCCTATATCCATTTATGAGGGTAGCCTTGAAAGTTGTTCGAACTGACCAGTTCTAATATTTTGTAACAATGGTGATAAAAAAAATTCAAATATCCAATCGATTGAGGTACTTTACTTGAATTTGTCATTTATTTTTACAAATTGGCTACAACTTGAAAATTGTGTGTCTCGTGTCAAGATGAAGATGATTTTTCTTGCGGTTTCAATCAACAATAAAATTACAATTGACTGCAATTGGCGTTTCATAACGATGCCCCATTCTATGCTACTTTTTAAAACTGGTTTAATGAGTTCAAGCTTGGTGGTACCAATTTCAATAATGATCTATCTCTGAGGGACGTCTCTCAATAGTGAAGATTGAATATAATATCAGTGGTCTACAACTCATGATCAAGACTAGCAAGAAAGTAACCTATCAGAAGATTTGGGCATGTTTTGGCATTAGTATCAGACAAGTACAGAAAATTTTACATGGACATTTAGGTATCAGGAATCTTCGTGCTACCCCGTGATTGACGGAAGACAAAACAAAAAGATTATTCAAATGCTATATTTGACATTGCTACAGACCAGGCATCATCATGCAATACGTTAGAAGAATTCGACAGATCAAATTCTATATTCATTGTAATGTCAAAAGCTGGATATACTGTTACAAATCCAAAATATTTTCATATGAAGATTTGCCTACATAAGTGTGGAAAGGACGAAGTGCTGGAAGAAACATTGTTGCTTTGTTCTTCGAATGGGTAGGTTATCATGCAACAATCGTTTTGGAAAATAAACGGTGTGTACACGGGTATGTCAGTCTTATTTAACCTGTTGTTTTGGAAAAAGTTTGAGAGCGACGCTCATGCAGTACACTAATGCTTCTTTAACCAGACGAAGTACTATATGTTTAACTATTTTGAGGGTAAAAATTATAGATCATTACCATAGAGTCCTGACCACGAAGTGATTTCTATTTATTTCCAAGAATAAAATATAAACTGTAAGGAATACAATTTCCGGCCACTAAAGAAGCAGTAATTGCCTTCGAAATAGTTGTAGAAGAGACATCCAAGGAAGAGTGAACTGACTGATTTTCTCAGTAATTCATAGAGTGCCACTATAACTATTTAGAAAACCATAAAATAAATTACAAATTTACAAGTTCCTTCCTTTTATGATATTGTGAAAACTTTCTGCGTTACCTAGCTTTTACGTTGACCTAACTTTTATGTTGTTTTACAAGACATTTTACATTGAAAAGTGACTTATAATTGTGTCCGACATCATCTTTCTTATTCCGCATTTGTCTTTAGTTCATTTATTAAAACAAACATCACAATATTTATTCAAAACGCATTCGGTTTAAAAACGGCAAATTTTAGGTACTTTACAAGTACTAATTGAATATAATTGAAATTGAAGTTATTAAATCTGTTACTAATCCGATCAAATGTGGTTTTCAATGGCTATAGCTCAATTTTAACTTTTCAATTTCAAATTACTCATGTTTAACACGTCTTTTGATGTTTAACGGGTCTTTCATATTTAACAGGTCTTTTGATATTTAAGAGGTCTTTTAAGTTCTACTCGTGTTTAATAGGTCTTTTGATTTTATGTAAAAAACTTTAATTATCAAATTGTAAGGCTTGTTATCAATTAACAGGACGGTGGTCTCTACCAAAGCAATTTTTTTATTGCATTCAAATTTTTATAGTCTAATAAGTTGTGGTATGTTTTAAATAATATAAAATTCCTTATTTTTATATATCACTAACATGTTATAACATACTTGGTAAACATATTGTGAAAATGTGTTTTATGAAGGGATTAGGGACATAATAAATAAAAGCTTTTAAATAGCATTCAGATTTATGTAATAACAACTTTAACCCGTGGCTTCACTTAAATGAAAAAGAGAAAAAAATGGTGAGGACATTAAAAAAAATGTTGGTGTGAATAAATTGAAAAATAGAGAAAAAACAAAAACAGTGTATTTACAGTAAAATGGCGAATTAACATTTTTGTACTTTATTGCTTGGATAATTATTAAATACAAGGTTTTGCCTGCAACTGTGCAACACTTAAAAGTTGGGATGTTTCATTTTAACCTCTCTCGTTATAATTACTTTCTTTCCTAGAACTACACCTACATAATAAAAGAATGACACAAAACCTTCTCGGATAAATACTCTATACTATGTTGCAAATTCTGTCAAAATCAATCCAGTAGAACTCAAGTTATAAGCAAAGAGGGCGAGAAGAACATATAGGATTTGGATTTTATATATATTTTCATATATGTATAAACATATGTACATGATAAAATGTCATTTAAATACGATATGAAACTATGACCTTTCAAATAATTAAAGAATGCAACCATGCATGCAACCTCGCAAGGATTTCAGAAGCCATGAGTCGCCCGTACGCACCTACGGGTAAACAGTACCACGACTATCTGCAAACTGAAGTACGCTAAGTAGTGTAGTGAGACGCTTTGACTTGGGTGCAAAAAACTGACAGTGAACGGAAGTCGCCCGAGTCGAGGCGAGATTGCACAAAGTGAATCGAAGTACCTCTCTACGCTATTCTCTTCGCTTAACTTCGATCAATTTCGCAAGTAGTGTAGTGCAGGTTTAAGATTATTTTTATCAAACACTATTAATTCTGTAAGAGCTTTGTTGAAGTGAAAACTTCTTTAGGTATACCATGCGCACTTTTCGGTGAAGTGAGCAAAACTGAGCCATCATGCTCAGATCCGTCATGCTGAATTGTGTAACTCAGCTCCCTTCAGGATCTTGCATTGTTTCTGAACTAATATCCATCATATAATATCAATGTTATTATTATTATATGAACATACATATTTTATAGAAGTTTTTACTTCTATCATATTATCAGAAGAACACACCAAAAATTATTTTATGATTTTGCCACCAATACTAAAAAGGAATGTCCAATGATAGCCAGATTTTGTTAGCTCTGAAAATTGGCACTTAGCAATTTGGGTGTTACAGTTTATTAGGTATGGTCCAGAAAGTATTTGCCACTAGTGTTAATTGAATGAAGGGCTAATACTATCTACTAATTAAAATATACTGTCCCACTGCTAATAAAAAATACTCATCTTCACAATTAAATGAAATTACGTGATGCAGTATTATTTCAACTTTATTGCCCACCTGAAGATATTGTAATACAATGAAGCCCAGGTCGTGGTAAAGAACTTAAAGAAAGTAGAAATAATACTACAACACATAGTTAGCAATAGCGCCAATATATTCAACTTATTAATGAAATAACTATTCCCTAACAAGCTAATTTAAATAGTATTTAGTTTACACTCATTCATCTCTTTCGGTACAGGTGATTCATTTACGTGTTACGAATGTGACACGAGATACGTTAAAAAATAAATTCATTAGCCGCAAATGATTTTTTCGTGGAAGCTTCTGAGTCATCAGCCACTTGGCTATTAATCACCTGATTAATATGAATATTGGGTTTGTTACGACATGCCAGCTTAAACGGTATATTGTCTTCAAAGTCATCGTGAAGCAAATATTTATTTAGGCTGTGACTAGATATGTTTGTCTCATTTGCGCAACGGACAGTAACTAAGTACTGCGAGATGTTTATATAGAGTGTTTTGAAACAATTATTTCATGATATTGTTAGTGTAATATTTCGAAGGGCATTATAAAGGCAATTTGTTAAGAATGAATACTGCTTCGTGAGATTATTTGTTGGCTACGTTATATTTTATAGAAAATCAGTATTGTGATTTTTGACATTGAATTACAAATATTTGTATCAGATTTCATTTTCATCAAATGTTGTTCTATAGCTATATTAACTAATTGACATATTTAACTCGTATTGAGAGCGTCTTTTTCGTGACGTCACATCAATATTACTTGATACCTTTTAGACAAATGCCAGTGTGATCAAACATTAAAATAACTTACCTTTTGCATTTGCAAACATTATCTTGTACTTACCCCAAAATTTTGAAAATGTATTAACGGCATCTATTGTATTAACATTTTAATTTTTTACTAAGTTGTTTTGATATTTTGAAAAATGCCAGTGACAAGTTTACACAATCTACACGAGTCCTATCAGCACCGGATGAAAAGATGTTGATCACAAATTCATACTTTAAAGTGTTGAGACTATTTGATTTTACTTTCTATATCGGAGAATAACTTAACATTCCATGTCGGAGAGGGCGTGTTGAGATTTCTCAAATTGAAATATATTTAGTATTATTTTGAGCAAGAATTACTTTGTGTGTAAATATACAAAATATGATATATGCTGTTTAACGGTTAAACAAAAAATCTTGAAAACAGAGTAATTGATTTGCCCTAGTAAATATTTACAAATTTCATTTTTCGATTATTTCAAATTTACTGCTTTTACCACCATTATAATCTGGTGGTTGTTTACCACCAGATTTTAATGGTTGCTTGGAGCTAGCTGACTATCAAATAGAGGGTAAGATGAAGAAAATGATCTGCTTATAATTATCCAATGGTTGTTGGATATCAAAATAACAATGTGTGTCAGTTAGGGCATAGAAAAGTCCAGAATAGATTGTCTACACGCGGCCAAAAATTTAATATGATCAGCTGACGCATCGGTGCAAAACTTGGTTTTTACCCACGATGGAAGGGAAGAGGTATATGCTTTTAGGGTGAGAGGTTGTTTGTGTATTTGTTTGTATGTGTGTGCGATCCAATGTTCCCATTTATCTCCAAAACGGTATGATTGATTTAGGTACGGTTTTCTGTAAAATATTTGTGATTTATTTGCAATGGTTTTTAGATAGGTGTTATGGTGATTACCCACCAGGCAGTGCCGCGATAAACATTTTGTTGCTAACAAATGTTCCCATTTCTCCCCTCAAAAGGTTTGACCGATTTAGATACAGTTTTCTGCAAAATATTTGGGACTAATTGGTGATGGTTCTTAGATAGGTGTTATGGTGTAAGCTTACCAGGGAGCACCGTAATAAAAATTTAGTTGCAAATGAATGTTCCAATTTATCTCGAAAACTGTTTGACCAATTAAGAGAGCGTTTCCTGCAAAATATTTGGGACTAATTGGCTATGTTCTTACACAGGTGTTATGGTGTTATCTCACCAGGGAGTGCTGTAACATTTTGTTGCAACAAATGTTGCCATTTATGTCCAAAAAGGTTTGACAAATTTAGACACGGTTTCTGCAAAATACTTGTGACTAGCCGGCGATGGTCTTTATTTTATTTTATTGTAATTAAAAAATGATTAAAATTTTTTTTTGAAGACCAAAAAAGTCGGGTACTAAAAGAAAGTAAGAACCTAATAATATAATAATAAAACCAAGGAAACCCGTCGGGGCTACCATGCCCTGCCTATGCTTAAAATTTAGCAGTTTTATCAGTAATTAATTGAAATTCACTTAGGTTTAGGCTTTTCTATGTTACTACTATATAATTGATATTAGGAACGGAAACGGCATTGGCCTCAGCACTAGTCCCAAAGAATTTTCTTGGGTTTGTAATTATATTAATAGGTTCTTATTTTCTTTAAGTCGGAGTAATCCGTTGAGTTGGTAATCGTTTTTCAATTACAACGACTACATCCGTTGTGGGTTTTGTTAAAATTTTGGTTTTTTAATATTCTAGACAATTTTGTGTTTTCTTTTTATTATATTTCCTCTGCCTTGTATTTTTCAATACAACTCTTTCGTAAATGTTTTGATGTGAGTTTAATTAAAAACTATATCATGATCTCGTATTTGCAGGTTTTTGAAAGTATCACTCAAAAAGACCAAGACCAAGACTCTTACTTTATGCGAGCTCAACCTCAAGAAAAAGTCCAAGACTCGCATTGTCTACATGTTATTATAAGAACGACTCGTTTGCTTTAAAATGTATTTATGCAATATTTTTATGAAAACTGGTGGGAACACTTCTAAGTAATGAAATAAATATATATTGTGATAATTATCAAAACAAAGTACACTAAAGAATATGTAATGACGTCCATATTTGTATTGAGTGCCTTTGCATATGTATTTTTTTATTTTCAGCCCTATGTGTCATAAATAAATCACACAGGACCCAGCGCTGCAAATTTCCAGATCATAATCTTTAATAGAGATTTGAAGTCTTGAGTCCACTTGTGAAGTCAGATATATTTTTAAAATGATTACATATGCGTAAAGTATAATTTTAAAATCTCAGAAGTATTTATGTGTTGTGAAATGTTAGTATTATTTAATAATTTTTGTAAGTGTTAATAATATATTTTTCTAGTTTTTTTATATGGGTTTTATAGAAGATGTGCAATCTATTTCGTACTTATTTATGGATTAGGGCTCATTCAATCTTGTAAAATAATTTTGTGAACACAAAGTTTCAAAAACTTCTTATTTAGTTATTTTTTCAGTTAAACTTTGCTTAACTTATAGCTTCACATGGTCACATTGAGTAAGTTAGTATAAGATAAGGAACCGTTTAAGAAAACAATGAAAAACAGTCAGTAAGCCAAAACAATGACTGAAACAAATCAAAAATGCAGATTACAGCTATGAGTTGCGAGCGAGCCGTTAATTACTCAAATACTTCATGACTTTAATTTTAGTCACAAATCTACGAATACAAAAATCAAAATAAAGCAGTCATAAAAATCAAATTAAGCCCAATACAGAACTAAGCAGTCAGCATAAGATTTACGGGGATTGAAAGTGGGTGTTGACATGTTGCATGTTGTATGTTTTATACAAAATAATATCTTCTCGCTCATACATAATATATGTAAATGCATGAAATAAAAACATTTACTTCAAAAGTAATGCACTAACAAAGTAATGTAATAAATTTAATGCTATTTTCAATCTTTATTTATTAACATTATATCATCTAATTGTGAGAACTAAATTTTATTAATATTTTCTTTTCTATTCTTGACTTAAACCTTCCTCGACTCCTTGAGATAAATTAGGCAGAATTTTAATTAACGCACATAATTGTGTTTTATCTATTTTTTAATATTTTCGTTTCTTTTTCTTATTAAATTTTCAAATATTTAATGTAATATACTTTTGATCTAGATTTTTAAAAAATGCCAAGGATGTATATTAAAGAAATGTGACATGTGTTCTGTGTGAAGAATGACTTACTGCATGTGGTGAAGAATATCGGGAATATCACTTTACTGTTAAAAAAATGGCTGTCTTGATTTGTGGAATACTTTCCAGCACCATAACTGATCATACAAAGGGAAGAAGGGGGCCGAAGAATTGTTCTCTTGGCAAGGGCACTGTTATTCCCATGGAGTTCACATCATATTTAGATTGTAATGGATCAAACAATGGACAAACGGAAATTGATTTTTTTACAGAAATGAAGCACTTGAGATAGTGTTAGAATATGAAAGATGTAATGAATTAAAAAATGCTTTAAATTGTAAAAATTATCCAGCAGAAAAAAGGTCAGAGCGTGGAATATAGGAGTAAAACTTGTAATCCTTTCATAGTAAATCCATTTTTTTCAAATGTTAGATAAGTTAACAGATAAATTTTTAAGAAATTAATATTTGCACACACTTTTTTCTCACTTAAATACAACTTATGACTAAACAAACATCGTGGGGCAAGAGTGTTATCTGTTTCTTACATTCTTTTTTTATCATTACATTTCTTGCAAAGCCGTTCAATCCCACTAAATGGATCATTTTGTGGTCAATAAAGACAACGTAGGGAAACAAATATTAGAGTGGGTGAAAATTTTATACTTTAATGAATTTTTAATACATTTCGTAGAATAATAAATAATAATATTTCAATACTAACAAGAATATATAAAGGGACATATATTATGGATGGAGAACATTTTACATGTAAGAATAGATTGGGATTGGTGATCTACATCAAAGGTATATTCATAAAAATCGGTTTTAAATCTAAATATAGAATATTTTCAGAACATAATCTGAAGTCTAAGACTGTATTTTTATTTAGGATAGAAAATAAAGTGTATATACCAGGCAAAGAATGTAGGAATGTTCACCCAGATGAGCTGTAGCCTGGAAAATGCCTAGCATAAATAGGGTCATACGTTTATAAGATCCCTTGTTAAAGTTAATATAGTTTTCAATCTTTATTGTATTAATTTTTTTTTTTGAGGATATAATAAATAGATAAATTTTGGAGACATTCTTAATTTTTAAATTATTATCATACACACAAGATCTATACATACAAGATATAGTGTTTGACTAAATTTCATTGTAAATTTGTTGAAGACTTTCTAAGGATTCTGTTCAGCTGAGAATTCTATGAATGAACTATTTTCTTAAAGCTGAAATAGGCCGGATTAAAATTTAAGGTTTAAAGGATTAAGGAATAAAATCTTACGATCCAGTGATTGCTGCTGCAAATCTTGTATGGCTACTTTTGAAAGAGTACAGTCTTCGCAATCTAGCTTATCCTTAATCTGGTGCATAAATTTATTTATTTATTTATGTACTTTAATGTATATAGTTGATAAACATGGCAGATTTATTGCTACGACAGCAATCTCTTACAGCCCTGCACAATGAGTGGCCGAGAATCAAAACCGAGGTCAATCATTACCTCATGATCAATCCAATACACCAAGGCGACTACGATTTAGGTTATTTTAAATAATTTTCTTTCCACATATGGCCAATTCATGGAATATGAACAAACAAACATAGAAGTGAAATGGGAAATACTGCTTTAAAAATACTGTATATTCTCTTATCCCATTTTTTTGTAGAAAATGATAAAACATTTCTATAAATTTTGACATGTCTTTATAGTTTTACAGCTCTCTATCGCAAGGTGGCAAAATTTAAAGCAAAAGTGCTGGCTTGGTTTGGCATTACTTATGTCTAAACTTAGGAAACAAGTCATCGGATAGGTTTTAATAAAATCATTGAAGACCAGGTTCAATCCTTAGTTTTTATTAATGGATATATGTTGAGTTGGATTACTTTTGACAAAATACAATACGAGATGACACATTTTTCATAACTTATTATTATTGAAAACTGGATTGGCAAGGATAAAATCATGTCATCGCTGTGGTGTGTTGGGTTGATCACAAGGCATATGGCCATTAATGATGCGGCGCACCGCGGGGACTCGGGTTCGATTCTCTGCCGTTTGTCGAGCGGGGCTGGATTGGTTATGGTTAGCTGTAAGAGATTGGTATCATAGCAATAAGTCTGCCATAGGTATCAATTAGATACATTAAAGTAGAGAAATAAAATAAAATAAATAATCGGAGTATCAGTCCAAAAATTATAACACAAAAAATAAAGACAAAAATGTAATTACCCGTAACCTTCAAACGTTTGTATCTATTCTTCGTGAATAGAAAAATGTAAGTTGACTAACACAGATATCATTAATTAAAGCAAATGATTGGACCAGAACATGTGGTTCTCTGTTGTTGATATCTATTATCAACAAAATCATGTAGAATATGTGGTCTGTCTGAGAAAAGTTTGACGGGTATATTTTCTTGACAATTTATTAAAAATACCAGACATGTGAATAATTAACAGTAACTACATTTTACAAATTTATTCATCTTTGGAATGTAATTTTGTGGCAATATTTACAACTAAATACTCGTATTTGTATATTAATTAAAAATTTCTTACAGTAACAATATTTTGCACAATTGTTCTATATTGGGAAACAATATTTTACTGCAAAAGTTCCAATTAATACTTGTATTTTTATTATTTCACACTTTTCAGTAAGTTCATTATTCGATTATTAATTGAAGTCGGTTTAATTTTTTTGTTAAAAAATTTAATTTTTGAATTTTTAGCGCCCGTGATATCTTATATTACTCAGAATGTCACGAAAAATTTAATAATACCTCATTTACCAAAAACTAAATAGGCATTTGCCGCATTTAATGAACATGACCACATCCATATATACCTACATACTTACAAGCATGCATACCTATATAAATATACATATACATATCAATACATTACCGTTTTTTGGCTTCACGAGGGCCGGTAAAGATATACTATTAATCATACTAGGTATATCTTTTCAGCAATAGATGTGGCCTATCATTTTCTGTATAACACTACGATTCCGTTTATTAGCTGCTATATAAGCAGCAGTCAAATGGAATTACTGCTAATTGAATTATAAGTGATGGTATTTTTGATTTTAATTTGATCTTTATTTAAAATGGTGTTCAATTCTCATTTTTTATCGATGTCTCTAGAACATACTTTCGACAATCTGGATGGCAAATTGGAAAGGTACTTCAGTGATTAACGCTGCAGGGTGTTTAATGGTTCAACAAACACAGAACTACAGCTGATGCGCCAATCAATAGAATATAGTCATAAGTCATTGGAAATCTCTTTTAATATATTACAATCATTCTTATACTGGCTCACCTCAAATCTCATGTGGGTAAAACGTATGGTGATGCAAAGGAACTGCAAATAAAAAACGGAACATTAGTGACATTACTGCAAAGAACATCGTAGTTCAATAAACAAGCTGATATCAAAGAATCAAACCTGATAACAGTTTACAAAGTCATTTGCACCAAATTTAAGAAGTCGCAGAAAGTAACGTAAGAATGGTGACACAAAGATTTTGTAAAATAAATCTAAACCAACAACAGCAGGATGAGAATGAGCAATAATGAGACTCTTACATAGCAATAACTTACAATTTCAATGTATTAAAAGAGCTTTCAAATGAACTACTCAGCCTTACTCATTTGAGAAGGAAGACCAAATACTCCATTTTATTTTGTTGTTATTTTTAACTCAAATTAATGCCTTGTCACTAAAAATAAAGTTGCCCCAATCATGGTTGACATTGTTTTCTGCCTAGCCTAAATGTTTTGCAATTTACATTTCCGGTATCCACATTCTGCAAATTCTATTTATAGTTAAGGTGTGCTTAAATAATTCCAAATTGGATAAAAATAGCCTCGCTACTTTTAATTCTTCCATCTTCTATTTTCTTCCTGTGTTTGACCAATTCAGACCAGTTGTCAACGAATTGGTTTCTTGATACCGTATTTGACAGCTGCTACATATGTATTTTGCACCAGCTGCACACTTATTCTAGAGCTGCCACATTCAGTTGAATACTCATCTATTAGCAATGCAAAACTTATTTTAAGATGAACTTCTCACACCACAACAAAATATATACTAGAATTTGTGTATCTAAAGCATGATGGCAGATGATGCAAGCTATCTGAGACACCTACTCTTTTAATTGCTTCATTTCTTTTTAGTCTAATTACAGCTGTCACTCTTATTTTTGATGGATTATATATAGATTCCTATTTACCACAATGTGGTCAGATAATTTCAAGCTATCCAAGTAATTTAAAGCTATCTGAAACTCCTACCCTTTTAAATACTCTTTTCATTTTCAGCCTAGTTACAACTGGCACCCGTCTTTTTGACAGACTATATATATATATATATATATATATATATATATATATATATATATACATATATATATATATATATACATATATATATATATATATATATATATACATTTATATATATACATATATATATATATATATATATATCCATTTTACCACGATGTGGTAATATAATTTCAAACTATCCAAGTAATTTAAAGCTATCTGAAACCCCTAACCTTTTAAATGCTCTCTTCATGTCACCCTTCTTTTTGACAGACCATATATATATATATAGATTTTTATACCACAATGTGGTCAGATAATTTCAAGTTATCTAAGTAATTTAAACATTTCTATAAATAACTGTGCAACAGACGTGGCCTAGATTGGTCTGAGTCATTAGCATATTTTGTTGTAAACAGGTGCCATTATGGACTTGAATAGCGATTGAGACATTCGTATGTACTACCATGTTGTGCGATATATACAGTGTGTTTTATTAGCATTTCACTTTGATTTAAGTTATACCAATGTAATAAAAATTTATTGGCAATTGGTAATTTCGATATTTATCACAATGGTATATGCAACTCCAAAATTACGTATATAATTTATGGAATTTTGTTCCGGATGTTTGGAATGAGTTAGTACAAAAACAGTATACCTAAATTAGATGCTTGTTAGCAGTCCTAGAAAGAAGTGCTAGAAAGCTAGCTAGCAGCTCAAGAACAATGTCCATTTCATTTCATCTCAAAAACCAAAGGCAGGACTGAGAATGGTCAAAATATAAGCATGCATTTTGAAGTTTACGGAATTGGTAATTAGGTCATTAGTGAGTACTTTAATGAGCCATAACAAGTTTAGTGACTCATTGTTCATCAGGCCATTAGTCTTTGAAATTTTGTCGACTAAGCAACTCAATCGAGAAGAAAGTGAGAAATACGGAGAAAACTGAGTACAACGCTGTTATAAAGTTCCTTACCAAGCAAGGAAAATTGTTTCATACCATACTGGCAGAGATGGTATCAGTTTACGGGGACCTTTGCCTGGACAAAACCATGATTTATAAGTAGCACAGTATCTTTAAACAAGGCAGGCACTCATTTGAAGATGACCCACGGCTTGGATGGCCAATCAAAGTGACTATTCTGGAAATCATTCAATATGTCGAAAAAATTGACATTGGAAGATGTTAGACTAAAGAAAGGATAGCTCACAGAAATGGTTGGAGTGTCAGATACAACAACAACAACATTTTTAAAGTTCTACATGATCATCTTGATGAGTAAGGTCAGTGCAAAGTGGGTGCCGAGAATGCTGACTCCATCTCAAAAACAACCCCCCGTGGAGTGTTCTCGTGCGTTTTTGGAACTCTGTAGTGATGGCAAAGAACTATTGAGTTAGATTATTACTGGGGATAAAAATTGAGTTCATGATTACGAATTTAAGTCCAAACAGGACTCTATGCAGTGGCACCAAAAAGGCACACCACCACCCAAGAAGTTTGAGGTGTCACAGTTGGCTGGCAAAATCATGGTAACAATGTTTTGAGATTAAGAAGGGATTTTTTTGATATATTATAAAGATAAAGGTGTCTCCGTAAATGAAGAATAAAAAATCCATCAAAGAAAAAAGAAGGAGAAAATTAACCAAATGTGTCTTCCGCACGACAATGCTGTCCACAAGTTCACAAGAGTCGTGTTACTTTGGCTGCTCTGCTTAAGGCAGGCTTTAATATCTTGGAACACCCACCCTTCGGTCCTGACCTGGCTCTCAGCAATTATTATTTATTCCCAAAGTTAAAAAAAGAACTTTGTGGGAAGAAATTTTCAAACAATGAAAAAGTGAAGGAGCTATTTTAGCTTACTTTTCGGATAAAGATAAAACATTTTTTTAGGAAGGTATACTTAAGCTAATTGAAAGGTTGGAAAAATATATTAGGGCATCAGGTGAATATATCGAAAAAGAAAAATTAATTTGTATTTTTATTCTCATTTCTTACTCCCCATTCTGCGAATTTAAAAATGCCCCCGCCCAGGGTAATAATTTTTAAAACTAATTTTTCCAATATATTACTCATTACAGCATATGGATTTCAATATGCAGAGTGTATCCTTATGACATGTTTTCAAAGGGTCAATTTCTGTACGTAAAATTTGTTTAATGATTATTAAAAAGTCAATCGTTTAACAAATTATTTATTGTTTTCAAATTTTTTTTTATATATTTGCTGCTCCCAGAAAAGCGAAAGTTTGAAAAAACCCTATCTACATATTGCTACTTAGTTCTATGGACAAATGCCTAAATTGATGTTATGTTGTTTTTCCATAATAAATTCTGAATGGAAAAAAGTGAAACAATTAACTTTTATAAAAACTTTTCTTTAGATATTTAATTTTATCTTTCTTTTCATTATTCAGAATAATAGATTGAGTCACTCCTATGAATCAGACTGTTATTATAGATAATAAAAAGTCAAAATTTAATAATAAAATGTCAGAAGGGTACAACAAACATATAAAGTGTTGTTATTTATAAACTATATTACATTATTTCCTTAAAGTCTTTCATTATTTCCTTAAAGTCTTTCATTATTTCCTTAAAGTCTTTCATCATTTCCTTAAAGTCTCATTATTTCCTTAAAGTCTTTCATTATTTCCTTAAAGTCTTTCATTATTTCCTTAAAGTCTTTCATTATTTCCTTAAAGTCTTTCATTATTTCCTTGAAGGAAATAATGCTTATTTTTATTAAGATATATATTTATATTAAGCTTCTGTAGCCAAATGGTGTAATTTTTATAATTTCTTCATGCCCATCTGTTTAACACTGATAGTGTTGAAATTTCACAGAAAAATGTGATCGAGTTACATAAGCACATAATAATAAAAAAACCTTTATTGATTTCTCGTCGAGTACTTCACCATACATTGGACTTGAGGATGAAAAAATCAGGATAAAGTTATTTAGTAAGTGAATGGCTCCATAATCCCATTTCTGAAGCGGTCAATGAAGTGGAAAAAAATACCTAGATTGGGTGCACCTCATAATATTGCGTTGAATAATGTGAATGCATGTAAGACAAGAGTATATTGTAAGATATTCCTGTGCGCTCTGGGCATGTGAAATAAACTAAAAAATTGTCCTAACATGTACTACATATAGCCAAGAATATAAAACACATCTAAACATAAAATTGAAGGTTTATCAATGTATTGTTCCAATAATTTTAAAAAATGGATGGTTAAAAGCGACTCCCATCAAAGTTAAAGGGAATTACATCTGTGCATGCCCTTTATAAATGCAAAGTTATTACAACCAAAATTTCGATTAATAAATGTGTGTCATCTGTCAATGAGTGCCATCTGGTGACAAGTTAGTACATTTTTTATTACTCTGCTGTCATTTATTACTAAACGAAAGAAAATTTTAAGTGTAAGTTTTCTTTTTCAATTGAATAAAGAAAACAGTTAATAATTCACTTCACTAACATGTTCCTTCTCTTCGTATGTCTATTTAATGGGTAATGATGTAATAATTACAGTTGACCATTACTTACCAACAAATTTACATTTTACTTAACGACAATTCTGATTCGTGTTACAGCTTGGCAAGTAATTTTAATCTCAGTTTGAGAATTAAAATAGACTGACATTGATACAAACACAACAAAAAGTTCTTGTGCCATGATACTGTTAAATTCTTTTTAGAAACATTTGTCTTTCTGTCATGTTCCCTGTAGGCAAGCAAGTGATTTTATTTATATGTAATGAACAGTAATACCAATGTTTATAAATAGTTTACTGGAAATATACACACATTAAAATTAAAATTTTAATATATATCTGTGTATATAAAGGACCCTTACAGTGAGTATTCTTTCCAGCAAAAGTTGAAAATTGTAAAACTGAAAGTTATTGCATAACTAATTTAAAAAAAGGATAACCTTTAGTTAAATTATTTGTAGTAACTAATAAAGTAACATAAGTGGTAAAGATGTAGGGGTACCTGAAAAATGCTAGATACATTTCATTACTATCATCCCTTATGTTTAATGAACTTAAAGAATTTTCTACCGAAAGGGTTGCAACCGTTTGGTAAAAACAGATGGAGTGTCAAGACATGTTTTCATGTTTGCCTTTGAACACACTTTTTAATGTACCAATAAATGGCATAGAACTACAAAATCTAGACATTTACAGCACTGATTACGTACAAGCAGACATTTTAGGTTGTGTAATATGTGGTCCAATTCATTCCTCTATAGTATAATACATATATTATTCCTATATCAAATCGGAAATATATTTGTCTGCCAATGGTATCTTCGTGTTGTGGGGATTAGAACCAATAGATTGAAAAAATATTAAGCAAAAACAGATTGGTTAATGGAACTTTTTGTACAAGTTTAAAGATTATTAAAAAAAAAATTGAGATCTGGACGTCTGCCTTTGATATTTACGTTAATTAGTAATTTCTGCCTTTAATATGAATGATAATTAAAGCCTATAATTAAACAAAAAAAAGCTTAGTGAAAAGCAGACTTGAAGATATAATTTAAGAGAGATTTTTTTGGAATTTTGAAATTAAAACTATTGGCTTTTTCTAGTTGCTTATACTTTGAGTTCATTTTTTGTCATTGTCAAGAATAAATAAGTCACATGGTTTATTTGTTCCCTAACTGCCTACATTTACTGAAAGGTCAATAGCATATACATATAATTCATTTTAATTATGATTTGGAATAGCATACACATATAATTCATTTTAATTATGACTCGGAATAGCATATATATATAATTCATTTTAATTATGACTCGGAATAGCATATATATATAATTCATTTTAATTATGACTCGGAATAGCATATATATATAATTCATTTTAATTATGACTCAGAACATTTATCGCGTGAATGCAAATGACATTTGACCATTGTTTTCATAGCATCCACCTGAACCTCACATGTGGTGCTATGTGAGATTCCTTTATATGTGAGGTGAGGTGGATACTATGTAAGATACAGGCAAGTTCACAATTAAATGAAACTATGTGATGTAGTATTATTTCTAGTATTGTTTCTTAAGTGCTTTACCACAACCTAGGTTTTGTTGTATTATAACATCTTCAGGTCGGCTATTAGCAAAGATTGGCTTCTTTCCTCTTTCTTTAATTTTATCTTAATTCTTGCTTCTTAATATTTGCTAATAGTCCACCTGAAGATGTAATATAATGAAACCTAGGTCATGGTAAAGAACTTAAAAAAAGTAGAAATAATACTACATCACATAGTTTTATTTAATTGTGAATAATGAATTTCTACAAAATTAACACCGAATATATTAAATACAGGCAAATATTGGTTGGCCCATATGTGATAGGATAATAATATGCAAATCTTCAAATTGATAATTGAAGTTGGATAGAATTGGATACACCATTTCATCGATCATGTCTCTCTTGTTATTAAAAAAAAGGGTGCGTGTACTTATGTACGCGCGTGAGAAATTATACTTCTTTGGCATCATTAAAAAATAGTTTTTAATTGTATGCAAATAATAAATCACAATAAAATAATAAAAGGACTGGAAAAGGATAGTCAACACAGTCAATAAAGTTCAGTTTAAATTTGAAAAATTAAATAAATAAATATTTATTTTCTTACATTAAGGGTAAAATAAATTCTCTTATTATCCGAATGTTATTTTTAAATTATGTCCACTGCCATAGCATCTTCCGGTAATGACAAATAATACATACGGATAGATAACCTCAATTATATTGGAGCACTTGAAAAAGTCTATAAACACAATTTTTTCACTAATATTTACGAATAGTAAATATATTAATCAAAATATTGAATTTAAATCACTACTGAATATAATTTATCAGCACAAACTAAAACACGTGTGTGGATGTAGTTTCGAGACTGTAACCGCTGCAACTTCATACTGTAACTTTTGTGTGACAAATCTTAAAATTGCACTCTCTTCATTTCTTCATAACGCGCCTAAAGAAGTGCGCGACTACAAAAATCCTGTATCTTTACATATAAAGCTTAATTTATGTACAAGTATATATTTCTTAAAGCCTCCAATAATTTTCAAGACTCTCTGTTCAAATTACTTATTACAATCCTAAACTGTTCCCAGTGCTAAGAACCCTTACTTTCAAAAGAAAATTGTTTTAAAAACACCATTCAATTTGTTACTGCAATTTCTTTCCAAAGTCAGGTTTAAAGTGATAAAGCTAGGTTTCATTCTCATTCACAATCCACTTCAATTTGTAATTGTAACTTCCTTTTAAACTTAAATTGAAAGTAATAAATCTAAGTGTCATTTCTGCTCACAATCAATTTCAATTTGTAATTGGTATTCCATTTTAAACTCAGGTTCAAAATGATAAATCTAAGTTTCACCCCCAATCACAACCTGCTTTAGTTTGTAAATGTAACTCTTTTTATGCTCAGTTTCAAAGTGATAATCTTAAGTTTCATCCCCCATCATAATCCATTTCAATGTTAAACTCTGGTTCGAAATGATAACTTAAATTTCATTTTCAATTACAATACGCTTCATTTCGTAATTGCAACTTCTTTTTAAACAAGTATTCAATGTGATAAACCTAAGTTTCATCCCAATCACAACCTGCTTCAGTTTGTATTTGCAACTCCTCATTTTGGTCCGTTTCAAAGTAACTATCCTTAGTTTCATCCCCAATCATAATCTGCTTCAATTTTAAACTCGGGTTCAATATGTTAAAGTTAAATTTCTTTCTCAACCAAAATCTGTTTACAACTTCTTTTTAAACTTGGTGTGATTTTATAATTACAAACCCTTCTAAACAGAATTAGATTATTTTTAAAATTATGTGAAATTTCTTTCCTCATATCTTAAAATCACTTTGCTCCTAGATAATCATATAGGATTTTCAATACTCTTACATGTTTCTAAGTGGTTTCTTCTTCAAAAAGATATCTTTCAATATTAGATCATTTTATTTTTTCAGCGATATTTGATGTGATTATCATGGGCTGTCCTAGGCGGTGGTTCTATTCAATTAATTCGATTTTGTATTTGAAAAGGCGAAGGTATTAGGTTCCACAGATAGCTGCAGTTAAGGAAACTACAGCTGGTAGATCCCACAAATGTGGACATAAAAGGTTTATATATTTTATTTATCTACTTTTTATGTATCTAATTGATACATATGGCAGACTTATTGCTATGAGAGCAGTCTCTTACAGCCAACCATAACACTCGTCCAGTCCCGCTTGACAAACGACTGGAAATCGAACCCGAGTCCCTGTGGTGTGCCGTGTCGTCACAGTTTTTGTAATTAACCCAACACACCATAGCGAGGTTTACACACCGAGATAAAATTATTTGTAAAACAAATCCTCAGAGCACATATCGTTTGTGTGCATGCTATTTAGTGGGCAAAAAAACTGGTTGATATCTAATTTTTCAATATGTTTTAAATACTTTTTTCTTCATAAACTAAAACTACAGTTAAGCGAATTCACAGTTTCCATATTTCGAACAATAGTCTTACCAGGGTATTGTTCTCCATGAGCAGTAACCATTTCACTAATTTTGGTTTAAGGAATTTTTCTTAGCTCGATTAGATTTGCTTCAAGGTCGCAATTATCTAAAAATTAATGGACCCTGCTTCAGGTTAATATTGTTTTCTTTTGTTATTTATTGCACTAATTTCAATTATTATCATTACGCTTCCAATCTATTAAAGACCCAAATCAACTATGTCATTTTAATTATCAAAAAGAATGTCTGGATCACACGGCTAAAATAAATTATTTATATGTGAGTGGATAGAGTTGCATGCATAAAGTAGCAAAAAATTAAAATTATCTGTATTCGCTGTATACGTTGTAACATACAGGTGTTAAAATATTCAACTTATGTGTCAATGGACTCTATCAGAAATGTCAAATGTTTTAAATATATTTTTATTCGTTCAAATAGCGTCTTAACATACTCATTAACATAAGGCATTTATATGTCTCAAACCTTAATTAATAATAAAAATGTGAAAGTATGATTGTTTGTCCTTCTTTCACACTGCAATATATTGATGTATTTCTTTGTACAGAGATAGGCTTGAGAAGTGACATGGCCATTTCTTTATCTCATTGTAATTAATGTATTAAACGCAATTGAATGATTGTTTGTTCCTCTTTCACTTCGCAATGTAATAATGGATTAACGTGATTTTTTGATGAAGATAGTTGGTAGGTCAGGAAGTGAGGTAGGTAACTTTTATTTGGGAAAATGTTCCTTTTTTGGGGAAATTCTTATTGAAAGTGAAAGTGTATACAAACGGTATAATGGAGAAATGTCGCCATGGAACTATGATCAATTTGATGTTTTTGAATTGCTAAATACACAGTATAAGAAGTAACAAAATCACTCTCTTTAATTCCTTAATGCGAGGAAAATGTTTTTTGTTTCCATTATCATTTTTGTATTATAAAGTCACAAAAATAAAGTCTTAGATGGATTATATTTCTTCCTATAAGTTTGTAACTATAACCAAGTGAGTGAAACCGCAGATACAAGCTATTACTATATAATAACGAATGGATATAAATTCCTATAGTCCAAACACTATTTTTACTAGTACTGTAATACACATTACCGAGAATGCCTTCAATACTTTGTCCACCTAATACATAAACATAACATTCACATGTGTAAACATTATGTTCTAGCTTTCATAAATAAAGAATAATGTGCTATTATTCTATGACAAGCAAAATCTATAACAGTGACATCACATTTTGATTTGGGGTTTTCTAACTGTTGAGATATATTCTATATAATTATACTTAGTTCTTTTTATAGGATGAACTTCTAAGAGCTAATAAATAATTATACATCATTTTCTGTCTGATTTGTGAAATTAGTGTTTTTTCATCAACGATTGAGTGAAAAAGTCTTAATCTTTAATTAAGCTTACTTATTCTCTTTCATCACTACCCCAAAAAGGTATTTTCAATCACTTTTGACATTATGCTCTCTTTATTGATCATCTGCACCATCGGAACTAATAGGATTGATTGTGTAAGCAGCATTTCACAAGTCATGTTTTTAAAGATGGAAAGGGTCCGAAAATACCTGTCACATCAACTCCATGACGTGCATTTCTTTCTATTAGGATGGAATTCAGGAGTAATGGTTATTTCTATCAAAAGTAACTACATGTATGGAAATATATTAGAAATTTCAACTGATATGTGCCAATGTATCTTTACTGAGCCTCGTAATCATGACATTAGAAAGGAGAGAATGAATTTTTTAATGTTAGTGAAAAATGTTAGTGGAAAACATTGGTAATACTGACTATGTGGTTAGGAAATCTTAATAACCTCGTTTAGAGTTCTGCATTGATAAAATATACATCAAATGGGAATAAACAAGAGTTTCATACTCAATTAAGCACTTATAAACATTTAATATATTCATTAAGCTATAGTATATTCATTAAGCTATTCACAAAACACAATTAAATGAAACTACGTGATGTAGTATTATTTCTACTTTCTTTCATTTCTTTACCACGTCCTAGGTTTCGTTGTATTACAACATCTTCAGGTGGGCTATTAGCAAAGATAAGGTAGAAAGTAGAAATAATATTACATCACGTAGTTTCAGTTAATTGTGAATAATGAATTTCTACAAAATTAACGCCAAATATATTCAATATTCATAAAAATTAATTTTTCACAACATATATATTGCCTACTATATATGTCACGGACATAAAAACTTGGTGTATATTTAAAAAAATAATAAGAACTTGGATAATTACTATAGTGTTCGTACAACATTTGTGTAGATTTTGTCGCCGTGGTGTGTTGGGTTAATCACAAGGGATACGGCCTTTAACGTTGCGGCACACCCCCGGTGTCCCACCAGGTGCATATTTCATTATTTTAGGTTCAGAAGTTTCAGAAATAAGGGGTAGTGACATATTTTTATATTATATTTTTCAGTATATTTCTATATAAATATATATAAACAATGATAAAAAATTTTGAACCCTTATAACTTAACCCTTAGCCCTTTAATATGATAACCCAAGCAATCTATGGAGTAAAGAAAAATTTTTTTGAATACTCAATTTGACCTTCTCAAAATTTCCATATTACTCTGATAAATTTCAATACCTTATTACACTGATAAATTTCAAGTGTCTACATCAAGTGGTTTTAGAGAAAAATGGCTGTGACAAACTGACAGGTACATGACCAGAAATGGAACCATAAAATTATTTGTATTGGGAAAAATTGGCTTTTGACTCTATTAGAATTTTAGAGCCGATCGGCTTTTCATATTATCTTTTTAATTTTCAACAGCATTGTATATAAGGAATCTTTTTATTCCAGGGGTTATTGAATGTGGGTAAAATTTGAAATCGTAACCTTCTACATAATACCTGAACTAACCTAACAATTTTTTTATATCTTCCCCCTTCTTTTTATCTAAAAAAAACGGAGGAAATATATTTAATAAAATTTATAATCAACCAGGAGAAAATTTAAGTGTTGTTTCTATGAATTATTTTCTTTTTTCCCAAATATTTTCATATTTTTATGTAAGTGAAAATAGCTATATTAATTAAACATCAACTCAACAGTGGTTTTCGGTTATAATGACGACTAAGGGCCTTTAAAATTACGAAGCTATGCTCCACATGTCGTAATATATGAATATAGGGATCTGTGATACAAAATAATTTGCAATTTACATACACAATGTATTTATTAAACAACGCTTAATTGTGATAAATGTGCAATATTAACTCCCTGCCCTAACTAACTTACCTACTAGTAATCAACAAAACAAAAGATAACAGCAGTCAACAAACAAAAACTCCATGCTAACACGTATTGACCACTTATGAATGTAAACAAACGATAACGTCCTGACCTTTTGTGTCGGTGTCAAAAGGTTGCTATACTACATACGTTTCTAGGAATTCATAACAAAAATCTTCTAAAAGCAGTATCTGTAATCAAAATTGGTATTATTAAAAAGTTACTATATCCTAGTGAATTTTCTTTAAAATTATATTCTAAATTCAAGGGATACTGGTGTTACGTTACTATTACCAGAAAGTCTTTATAACCAAAGGCATTATAAATAAAATCCACTGTATCTTATTATGGTATTTTGAGCAAAACATAAAAAAAATTTAAGGTACTAAGTGGTTTAAACTACCAAAAATTATTCTGAAATGTATTCACGTATATATATTTAGAAAATTATCCCTTTGTTTAATACTTCATCCAAATCAGTATTTACGGTTTATTGTTCCAAATAAGAAGATTTTATAACATAGTAGGTAACACATGCTAATTCTATGCTCTTATGTATATCACTTTCTATACCTTGACAATTACCGTTTCAGTTTCAGAGTTCCTCAATTATTCACAAGATGCTTATTATTATTTTTGTTAATTATCCATTAATATATTTAATTTTATTACGACAAAGATTTAAATGAAAAATTTTTGATATTATTTATACACTAATAAAAATATTTTTCTCTGTAATAAAATGATATAATGTTTAACCATTTGAGTGCCGACGAGCGCCATCGCACTCGTGCGTGTACTAACTAAATTTGCTATGAGCGCGATGGCGCTCGCGAAATCACTTACTGTTTAGCGCACGGTAGGGATAGTCGCTCGCATGCATCGCTAATTTCTTATCTTTCTACGTGTTATATAAAGTTCAAATTATAATATTATTACTAATTACAATATAAACAGGATCCAGGAAAAGAAAATGTTTAACCCATAATGTCGGAATACGAAAACGGTTAAGTTATGCTAGTGTTTTGGGGCGGATCTTGCTTCTTCTTTCATACAGTATTGTTTTGAGAATGTTTATGAGCAGATAAAGTATATAATAATAGTCTAAACGCAAGTCGAAGGAGTGGAGGGGACGCCAGAATGCTGTGAAGCATACACATATGCACGCACATCTGATCGTTTACATACCTGCCAGCCTTCTTTATTATTCCATAGTATAGGACATATTATTTAATAAAACATATAGCACTATTACAAATATTTCTTAAAAAAATTGTTAATTACTGACTTATTAACCGTACATTGTTAATAAAACTTTAATTTGAGAGTAATAAAGTACATAAATTGTTGTGTTTATCTGTTTCAACTAAACAGTGTTTGGTAAAACAGTCACATGTACTTTCTATAACTGCTATATCTATTCTACTTGCTTACAGACTGTGGTAAATTTTTAAATGCTCCGTTGTTTATTATATATATACATATGTATATGTGTATATATATATATATATATATATATATATACATATGTGTATGTATATATATATATATATATACATATATATATGTATATATATATATATATATATATATATATACATATATATATATATATATATATATATATATATATATATATATATATATATATATATATATACATATGTATATATATATAGGATATACATATCAAAAATGTAATAACTAATTAAATCTAATTCAAGTCTAATATTATTGTTTATATAATACACACACATAATACAATTATGTGTTAGCTATTCTCTGCTAGCTTGCCCTCGCGCTGCATATTAGCTACTTGAAATGACGTAATCAATTTTATTTACTTATTAAATACTTTGGCTTCATGACACACATGTAATTTCATACAAGTAAATCTTAATAAATTCAATAAATACAATGAAATTTTGTACATTTTATTTACAATTGTTCCGTTTTTGTGTGCAGGCTACAGGCCGTATATTAAATTGCAGACTTCAATTGAATGCCATAAATAAAGTTTTAATTAACAAGTATCAGATTTTGTTGGTAAAAGTATGGTATGTTACTATGACACAAAACTATCAAATACGAAAATACAAATTTTTTCGATCCTAATTTGCTCCAAGCACATTTTTAATTCCATCTAAGAAGTGACTGATTTGCTCAGGAGTTGAAGTTTTTTGTATGTTAATCCAAATAAAATGTAATCCATGTGTACATGGTTAAACAAGAAAACTATGGACGTAATTGGTAAAATAAGAATCAAAGCAAGATCGGAAAACGCTTAGTACTCCATTACACCAAGCACTACATATAGCCAGAATAGGAAATTAGGACAGAACATCATTAAATAAAAGATCTTTTCATAAAGGAGCTATAATCCTCAGTAGCAAGGTATCAGCTGAAGAAGATGATGCTTTAATATTATGAAGCAGAAAGGGCCACAGAAATTCGAATACAACATTGGGAACAATGTTATCGGAGGCGTTTTCAAAAAACATTCTACTTACAAAAAAAGTAATAAAATCAATACGAAGACAAGCAGGCATCTTTTGGTTTACATTGACTGTGTATTGAAAAGTATCCTGTATAATCCATTTTTGGAATGCAAATTATCTACAGATTTCTGTAGAGATATATATATTCAATTGACAGAAATGAAATATCAATTTTGGTTTAATGTTATATCTTTAGACAAATGAGGCTTTCAAGGAGATGTATGTAATCAGTATGCGAATATCACATGTACCAGTACACTGCAAAAGGATATTGCTTCTACATTCAAGATTTTAGCTAATTATTTAACTTCAATGCTGGTGTCGATATAAAAAAAGGGTGAAAATCTGCCGATAATTATTATTAAAGTCTACTCAAAAGTGAGTGGTAATGATCCTACATATATATAAATAATGATAAAATGTATTAGATATCATGATATAACATGTAAGATATGTATGTCATGATATAATGTATAAGATATATCATAAGATTAATGATTCTAAAATTTAACAGATGGCGTTATTCATTCTTATAACACACACGCGAATGCTGCATACGAAAAGTATTTAAAGCAATACAATTTTACTGCTTTCCTTATTCTTCTACTGAATGCATTTAAACACAATTGAAACAAATTAGCTACTTTAGTAATATTTGATACGAATTTTGTTTGAATAATTTTGTGATTTGTGTTTGAAAACAGAATTTTGTTTCAAGAATTTTTTTGTTCGAAGAAAGGAGAGATATGTATTTGGAAATAAATATCTGTATTAAGGCTTAATATTGCCTTCCAACAATATAAAGTCATAAGCATGTCTTAGGCGTAACTCACACATACGACTTTCTGCCTAAAAAACAGTCATCCTCTGCAAATTAATGTCAACGACAGTGTATCGCACGTATGTGCAAGAAACTATATTGGTTTCGACGGCAGGTTTCCATACTAATTTGCAGATGACGACATTTTTGTTGCCGGAAAGTCGTTAGAAAGTCGTACATGTGAGGTGGGCCTTATAGAAATTATCTAGAAGGCGATAGATGAATTCTTTGAAATGTATTCATAATACATTTCAAATGTATTCATTGGTATACAAAAATCTCGTAACTTTTATGTGATCAGGAAATTGTTTTAATATTTTATTTATTTTATAACATGCCTCAACTAACTTGTTACCAGGTTATAATCGATAATGATAGTAGCTGGATAATGCATTAGATAAAGCCATTCTAGTGCATTTAATGAACTTTAAATTTCTAAAGTTGATTTCTAAAACTATATTTATTTCTTAATATTCATGTTCTATAGGTTGAGTTCAGAATATAAGACTAAAAACATTTAATGTTCTGATTGCTATCTAACTCTTTGTCATATATAATTAAGCTACGGCAACTGCAAATCTGTAGACTTTAAAAATAGATTGCGAAACAAAACGTATAGTGGGATTATGTAAAATACGTTAAGATCTATTTAGACATTTTCGTTATTATTATAAATTGAACACCAATGAAAAAGTAATGATTAAAAAAATAGTGTATATGATATGAGAAGTGAATGAAAGCGTCAAAGGCAGACAGCTAATCATATTGGAATTGCCGATTAGAGGTATATACCAGAAAACACTGTAGGGGCAAAAAACCCATATATTTTTCCAGTATGGCAAGTTTAAAGCACAGCATTTTGCCAATAAATGTGACAAACAGTTAGATCAAAGTTTATATTTGTAGATATTTTTTTGGCTAAAATCACCATGTATTTTATTTGTATACTTTGCATTTACATTGTTTTTGCCTAAAAATCTTAAAAGCACTTTGCCAATAAATGTGATAAACTGTTAGTTAAAAATCCACTCTATCTAAGTTTATACTTGTAGATTTATTTTTGGCTAAAATCACCATATAATTTATTTGTATACTTTGCATTAACATTGTTTTTGCCTAAAACCAAAAAAGCATTTTGCCAACGAATATGACAGTTAGTTGAAAATCCACTCTATTGAAGTTTATACTTGTAGACTTATTTTTGGCTAAAATAACCATATAATTTAATTGTATACTTTGCATTTACATTGTTTTTGCCTAAAGCCAAAAAAAGCATTTTGCCAACTAATGTGACAAATGGTTAGTTAAAAACCCATTCAATCAAAATTTCCCTTAGATGTTGTTCTTCGGTTAAAATCATCTTGTAATTTACTCATACATTTCGTATTTATTATTTTTACAAAAAAAAACAACCTTAAAAGAGTGGCATGTTTAATTAAACAACAAATGAGGCTAGGTTTCTGCCTAAGTTGCGCACCTCATAGAACAGCACCCAGAACGCAGAATGTACTTGTTTGAAATAGGAGTAGGAAAAAATATGATGCATTAACTTGTTTATTATTATCGGCATGTCTGCACATTGAAAATCAATATAGTAATCAAGTTACACAAAGAGAAAATAAAAAAATAAAGTATAGAGAAACAGAAAAATATACCACTGAAGTAACCTACCGTATCATGTTAGTAGATGAGACATGACCACATTTTTAGGTTATTTTGAAACATTGATTTAGGGCAACATAATAAAAGTAATAGAAAACAAAAAAACATTTTTGGAATTTTTATCTGTTTGACTGTCTATTTGTTGACACATCATGCAACTGTAAAGGGATTTTGATGTGTTTTCACCCATGGAGACTTTGTTTAATCGCAATTGAACTACTATGATATACAAACGAGAGGGCTTTTTTATATTCGCGAGGGCTTTTTTATTATTAATTGAGGGGTAAGGAGTGACAATAAAAATACAAATTTATTTTTATTTTTTAATATATTTACCTGCTACCCGAATACATTTTTCCAATATTTCAGTTAGCTTATGTATATCATCATAAAAAATGGTTTATCTTTAATTCCAAAAAGTGAGCTGAAACTGTATCGTTCACTTCTTCATCTCTTGAAAATTTGTTCCCATGTAGTACTTTTTTTAACTTTGGGAACAGATAATAATTGCTGGGAGTCAGATCAGGACTATAGGGTGGGTGATCCAAAATATCGAAGCCCACCTTATGCCGGGCAGCCAATGCAACACATCTGTTGTGAACAGATGCGTTGTCGTGCAGAAAGATCTTTAGTTAATTTTCCCCTAGTTTATTCTTTGATCGATTCTTTCAACTACTACTCTAGGATTAAAACATAGTATTTTCCAGTTATGGAGATGCCTTTATTTTTATAATTTATCAACAAGATCCCTTCTAAGTCCAGAAAGACTATCACCATGATTTTTCCAGTCGACTGTGACACCTTAAACTTTTTGGGTGTTGGTGTACCTATTTTGTGCCACTGCAAAGAGTCCTGTCTGGACTCAGGTTCATGATGACAAACCCAAGTTTTATCCCCAGTAATTGCAATTGTAATACAATTGCACTCAATAGTTCATCCTTGTCTTCACTACAGAAGTCCAAAAATGTGTAAAAACACTCCATGCACTGTTGTTTTTGAGGCGAACTAAGCATTATCTGTATCCACCTTGCGCAGACTTTACTCATCCCAAGATGATTGTGAAGAATTTTAAAAATGGTTGTATCCGACACTCCAACCATTTCTGTAAGCTGTTTCTTATACAGTCTAGCATCTACCAATATTAATTTTTTGACTTGAATGATTTCCTGAGTAGTTACTTTGATTGGCCGTCCGGACTGTAGGTCATCTTCAAGTGAGTTTCTGCCTTGTTTAAAGATTATGGGCCACTTATAAATCATAGTTTTACATGGGTAAGAGTCCCTGTAAATGGATGCCGTCGCTTCCAGTATGATTTGAAGTGATTTTATTTCCTTGGTAAGAAACTTTATAAGAGTGTGTTACTCAATTTTCTTCATATTTATTACTTTCTTCTCAATTGAATTGCTTAGTCGACGACTAATGACCCGATTAAGATAAAACTTGCTATTTATACTAACAATGAGTCACAGAACTCATTATGGCTCATTAAAGTACCCTTCCCTAATGACCTAATTACCAATTCTGTGAACATGCACCTTTGTAGTAATATAAAATTTTCTACAAAATTCATTTGCTAGTAAAAAATGATTTCTTAATTATTATAGATGGTGCTGTGTATATTCTAAGAGTGTTTAACTACAGAAAATTGAAAAAGGAAGACTCCTAATGTCACATCAAAATATTAATGCTTGCTGATAATGAAACTGTTCAATTTTTAAATATTTTTGGATGCAATCTTAGTACACTGGCTTTCTTACTACGATACTCTGGGTTATTAAATATCATCTGCCAATATAATTAGTTGATTCTAAAATTTAACAGATGGCGTTATTCATCCTTAAAATACGCAGGCAAATGGTGCATACGAAAAGTATTTAAAGCAGCACAATTTTATTGCTTCCCCTATTCTATTATGCGCAATTCATTTATGAAACTCATTTGTTTATACTCGATACAAATTTTGTTTGAAGAATTTTGTGATTTATATTATATATTTTTTAGTTTGATATATATATTATATATTTATATTTTTTAGTTTAATAGATGCTATTTTTTTTAGGGTACTGTAAATTCATGGAATAATTTCATTCAGTCGCAAATTTAATGTTATGTTATTAAAATCATCTTAGATTTTTAGTAATAGCAGTTTATAGAATAGGGCAAAACGAAGTCTGTTTAACCCATAGACAGTCCAGGATAAAATTAAACAATAGACGCTCAAGGATTTCTTCCTGACGTTTTCTTGGTATGCACTTTGGGCCCAATATCGAGCCCTTGGATCATCTGTGTAAATTTATACTTAGGCCCGATATCAGGCCATGTGAATGTCTATAGGTTAAAACATGGTTACTCATTCAAAAAGTACATTGTTTCATGGCTTAGAAAAATTGTTTTTAGAATTCTAGACCTAAAAGGTAAAAAAGGAACCCGTGTTGGTTCCTTTTTACATCTGATTTTCTTATAAAACTGCACAAATCTCAACTTGAAATTTGACAAAGGTGCGGAAATTGCTTGCGCGTATCTATTACACGTATTGGAAAGTATATAAGAAATACTTAATAAAGTATTTTATTCAAAATGAGGACCGATTCGGAAGGTCAAAATTTAAAAGTGACCTAACAAGATCAAATGGAGTGTCATATGAAAGAGATTTTAATTGCAATAATTTTTTATTTATGACCAAAAATCTGCAAAAAGATACCATCGCCTTATCTTTGAAATTTGTAGGCTAAAAAATCTGAAATAATTCAGGTGGAATAATAGAAGGTCTTATTATATATATTAGAAGAAAAATATAACAAAGTTTCAGATATTTCTACTTTTATTATTTTTTTTAATTCCTTAATTTTTTTTCAAAATCGTGCAGAATTCTAGATGCACATATCCAGTTTGTGCTATTGATTGTGTCTTAAATGATGTCAAATAAAATTAGCATTTACTCTTTTTTAAATGAAGGATGAATCTGTGTCTCAATTGACCTGTAATTGAGTTTTGTAAACTGTCTATTTCTTTATTTTGTCAACATTTTATGTAATCAAATCAAATATTTTCTATATCATGTGATATTTTTGGTTTTAGCCTTTTTAAGGGAGATAATCTTTATCTTTATATTCTATTTTTATTATTTTATATTCCCTATTATTTAATATGAGAAAATAATTGTATATGAACATTTAAACTGTTGCCTACAAAATTACATAAAACCCCATAAATCCACTCTTACAGGAATGCTTAATATCTGTTTACTATAAAAATGAGCAAAAGTATGCCCAATTCTATTGAAAAACTTTCAGTTCACAGATGATGAAATTAACAAGCCGCTACTTAGCAATAGTGCTAGTTAAACTTTACTTGGCGAAAAAAATAGACATAATTTGGTACAATAAGGTGGCCAAGGTGCTTTGTATTTACACAATAAGTATTCTGTATCATAATTAAAATTGGTTGTTGATTTCATTTATTGCTAAGTAGTGGCTTAAATTTAATTATTCATATAATAATTAAATTTAAGCCACTACTTAGCAATAGTGCTAGTTAAACTTTATATGGGGAAAAAAATAGACTTACATAATTAGGTACAATAAGGTGGCCAAGGTGCTTTGTACTTACACAATAAGTATTCTGTATCATAATTAAAATTGGTTATTAATTTCACTTATTGCTAAGTAGTGACTTAAATTTAATTAGTTATGTCATAATTAAACTTAAGCCACTACTTAGCAATAGTGCTAGTTAAACTTTATATGGGGAAAAAAATAGACTTACATAATTAGGTACAATAAGGTGGCCAAGGTGCTTTGTACTTACACAATAAACATTCTGTATCATAATTAAAATTGGTTATGAATTTCACTTATTGCTAAGTAGTGACTTAAATTTAATTATTTATATCATAATTAAATTTAAGCCACTACTTAGCAATAGTGCTAGTTACACTTTACGTGGCGAAAAAAATAGACACATAATTTAGTACAATAAGGTGGCGAAGGTGCTTTGTACTTACGCAATAAGTATTCTGTATCATAATTAAAATAGGTTATTAATTTCACTTTTTTATTAATTTTCATTCAACTGAGATTTCACGACATATCTTGCCCAATTTACAATTGTTGCTAGCGCTTTAAAAGTTAGACGGATGAGACAATTTTTCAAAATAAAGTTCAAAACATTTTTGAAACAAAACAAATATTGCATTTTTCAATTTACCAATTTCCATCAATACATATTATGAAACCAAAAATAAAATCCGCCGCCATGTCCGTCTCTCTGTATGTGATTTGCATAGTAACTACTGAACGGATTTAATTCCAGTTTCCATTAAATAGTTGATTGATTCACGAGGAATGTATAATTTAGGAATATGTTATAAAAATTACCTGACATGTGATGATGAAACTGAAAAAAAGCATTTGTTGGGGATGTACCTTGGCATACACTGCTTAAATCGTTAGAAATGCATGAAAACAATATTCTTCTCAAAAACTACTACAAAGAAGTACACGACAGGATATGTGTGTATTATATAGTCATTGAAAAATAACGACAAGTGAATGGTTAAAGTAAATGCCCATATGCAGATAAATTTGACGCTTTTAAATTTGGCTTTTATTACATCTTCATACTTGTTTTTGGCAAACTCCAAGTGACAAATCAATATTATATATTATAATATCAATATATGTAATATAAAGACAGAATAACAGAATATTCAAAACTTCAGGTAAATGCCACAAAAATAACTTTATCATAATAAAAGTTAGAATTAAGTTAGGTCTAATTAACAATTAACATTATTACACAACAGGTCTTTCGATATAATGATTTTCAATAAATAATTAGACCTATATAATGCTATTCTAAAACTAATTAAAATTGTTTAAATAAACATTTTATAATAATAAAAGTTTTTAAGTATTTATTAATATTAAAATTATTAGATTATTAACCTTCTAAGCCACTTTTTCTTAATAGAATTGTGCGCAATTTCGAGAATTACACGAGTTTTTGATTTTTTTGTATTAAAGCAGGTATTATTTTGCACATTTCCCACCTTTTTTTCACAAATCTGTATCTCCGGAATGGTTCCCACACTGCAGCAGTAATTTTAGTAATTATATTTACCCATTTTGCTGTCGCCTGTATATGACATGAAAAGACCTGAATGTAAAAGTTACGTCTTATACGTCTTAGGCTTATACATCTTAGGTGTGCTTGATTTTCCCTGAACTGTGAAATGGTTTCTGTGTGTGAAAATGAAAATAAAATTAGTACAAAACCTCATGAAATAAAATTTTAAGTATCCAAATTTAGTAGACCATTTTAGTAGACCAAATTTCCCTTTTATGCCGTGGTTTTCTAATAAATAGTTTAAATATTTTAATAGTGTTTTTAAGTAAGCAAAATTATGTGTACAAAGTTTCAAGTGTGAATACGGCATGTATCAACATCTGAATTAGAAATGAGAAAAGACTGGTAACTCGGTCACCATAAAAAATAACCACAAAAACGGCGAATAAATATGTTTACTTCTTACATTTTTTTTTTATTTTACTAAGTTAAATTATGTCAAAATTTAACTATTTACATTGTGTAATCACCAATTTTTATTGCAGTGTGTTGCTAAGCTGTGACAAATAGGAGAACAGACAGACACACAGTGATGATTTCGTTAATTTTTGTTTTTATGTTTTGGTACAGAATGCTAAAAAAAATGCAAAAATTGGTGCTCTCTGGTGACTGCTTGCACAAACAGCTTCCTATAAATTTATAGATGGATGGAGGAAGTTTTACGTGAATGGTTCGAAACTTATGTTTACCGAAGAGTAAATTAAATGTATAATTAATAACTATTATTATTATATTAAAACTCCTGTGTAATACAATTTATCATCTACTTTTTTGATCTGAACATTTGGGAACCACTCTTTAGACAATTGATTCTTTCCTTCTTATATCATTCATACATAATACCACATAAGAAGATGGGGCATAAAAGATTTGGTGAGTATTTTATTATATTATTTCCCAAAGTAATCTCCTTCACTACTATCATTCTTACCATGAAAGTGCATTCTTTTCTCCAAGCTGCTAAAAATATGGTTTTAATGGAAAATTTGCTTCTTTGAATTAATTTTTTACACAATGAAGGAATGCAAAATGATAGGATGCTAAATGTAAAGTATGTAGAGGGCGATCTAATAGTCTGATGCTGGACAGCTTGAGGAAATCTATTGTATTCAGAACCCAATGGCTCGTTGTATTGTCAAGATTGAATAGCCAAGTGCGCATCTGATTCTTTGATCGTAACTCTTTTAGCATGTTCAAAACAGAGAAGAGGTAAGTCAATATACCAGTTTCCTGTCACATTGCATTACATATTCAAAAAGATGGCTCTCTGGCATGACATGATTGAAGAAATGAAATTTTCCTTAAGCAAATATGTTGGCTTTGGTATACTTGGATAATGCCTCCACATCGTAACAAGTTATATGACACACGTAACTTCTAATCCCCCACTTCGTAAAAAGTTATATAGCACAGTAAATTGAAATTTGCAAGGAAGATCAAGAGTCTCAAGAAAGAGCTCTTTGTGGTATAACTTTATATATGGATGTCTCAAGAATCAGCGGCCTCTGGTTTAAACTAAAGGAATTATTCATTTCCGTCTTCTGAAAATTGAGCACTGTTTCCCGAAAAAGAGATAGGGAGTCTGTCTCTATATGCAAATCTAATCCAATTTCAAATTACAAGTTGCCAACTAAAACCAATGTCGGCCATAATTACAACTAATGAAAGTGCAAGTGGATATTGCCAAGGGATCGGATGTTATCATATTCCGAGCAGCCCCGTTATTTTTAGCAATGTATTATTCGTTTTCAAACAATTCCATTTCCTAGTGAAAATATCATTTGATTTCACAATAAATAAATTCAAAGACAATATGATCGGAATCAATTTGAGGTTAGTGTACTTTTCTGATGCCCAGCTATATGCCAGGCTGTCCAGAGTGATAATTCCAGACAACCAGAATGTTTTACGCCCTTAAAATAATAAAACTATAAATATATATAGAAATTCTCATAAATTAAGTAAAAACTGGAATATTTTAAATACATCAAGAAATAAATAAGTGAATAAAAAAATATATGTAAAATGAAACCATAAATAAATTGAAAGAAAATAAAAAAAAAAGAAACGGATTCATTAGCCCATTTCCTTATTTAAGCAAAAATAATTGCAGACAAACACTGGTGATTAATAAACAGGTATAGCTAAAGAAAATAGTTAAAACATTAACACTTTAACAGCGAGTAACGCGCTGTACCGCTTTTTACAAAATGGTTTAACACGTGACATCTCTTAATAATGTTTATCGATAGGTTCTCTATATGATTCACGTATTAGGTCGTCTTCCTCAATCATCTCTCTCTCTTCTCAAATCATCTTTCTACTATTATTGTTCTACAGCAGAGATGTTTATTGCAGTGTGTTGCCTATTAAAAACGAAAAAACACCTTCCCAAGTATGTAATGTGATGCTGATCTAGCAAAAAGAAAAGACTGGGAAATGAGGGCTAAAAGAAATTATATTTTATTGCTACAGTACTAATTGGACTCTAACGTGCCACTACGTTGCATAACACGTCTTAAGAATACGCCATTCAAAAAGATTACACCTAATAAAAATAAAAAGCAATGTTTTATACATGGTATTTAATAATGTCACAATATCTTGTATTTTTATAAATAAAGGGTAAATTTGTTCTCTAAAACTTTGTCATGCAATTTTTTTTTGGTTTTTTGTTTTAAATTTATTCTAATAATGACTTTTTAAGACATACAGAAAGAAATTATATTCCTTTAAAAAGTCATAGAATATGTGAAAATTGGACTTCACCATTATAAACGTGCCCAAAAATGTATAATCGTGCACACCGATATTATCGTACACACCAGTATTATCGTGCTCACCTGCATAATTGAGTGCAATATCTATTACCGTGCGCACCAGTATAAACATGCTCACCAGTGTAACTATGCTCATCAGTATGTGCTTACCAGCATAATTGTGTGCAGCAGTATAATCATACGACCCAGTGTAATTGTGCATGCCAGCATAATCATATGCCGCATTAAAATGTTAACTTATAACCATGTGGACGCCTATGTATTTGAGTTTACACTTTATTTTTATTGAATTTATTATACCATATAAAAAGGAAGTAGATCAATATAATTCTACATAAAGGTATCATGATTCATTTGTAATAATTCATTTTGTATTTTGTACGTTTTTTCCCAGTAATTCCGCACAATCCAGGCGATTGTGATTTTAAATAGAGGAACAAAAAAGAGTGTCGTATCTGTGTTCTTATAACAGGACATTAATCAGAAGCATATTTTAGCTAGAACATATTTGAAAGGTACCTTTAATCTGAATTTAAAAAAAAATTATAACATAACTTCACACCAAATGTTACATTTACTGCCTGTACCCTTAATAATCCTGTGCCCTAAAAACAACTTCAGAATAAATATATATAGGGATGATATCCGTCTCACAAAATGAATGCAAAGAAATTAGATTAGGATATAAAATAAGATAGACTTTTATATAAAGGGAGGAAGATTAACTAAGGGAAGATTACTAAGAATACTGGGTAACCTTTCAATACTTTGCTTCATTAATATTATTTATTCGATAAACTGTAGATAACGATTGAGGTACGAATAGGCTTTGAATACTATTTCGTCCCATTGATAACTATAGTTTCAATAAGTATTTCTGTCGTGTACTTACTTCAATTATCGATTCGTGCATTTACTTCGATATATTGGACACTGTATGTAAATAAATATTGAATAGGTATTACAAACTATTCACTGTTAGCGGGCACGACGGTTTATAAACGAATACATTCATTGTACATTAGTATAACAGACGAATAATTAAACTAAAATATACTTAATTTTTATTGGGATAACTTATATACATATTCATTCTTCGTAACGTATGAGTACTGTACTGCAGACTATGTATATACATATTATAATGGTGTATCCGTCTGTATATAAAAACTGTTGTTCAATAAATAATTAGTTTACAGTAATTCATTTATTAGAATATTCGCATTCACTTAATTAATTTAACTTGTAATATTTTCCAATTACGTGAAGTGTTTAGTGTTATGTTTAATATAGTTTGGAAAGTTGATACTTGATTTTAATCTGTTTATGATTATCATATTCGTATTAATAAAATGGGTTGTTATCGCTATATTACATGGATTGTTAAACGACGTCCAACCATCTGTAGTTAAACAAATTGCTCCGGATTGTAACAACTTATTGTTTGGTTTTTCCTTGTTGCTAGAATACAGTTTTGGAATTAAAGAAGTCAAAAGCATTTTCCTGCCATATCATAATTGAAATTGAAATGTTTATACAGGGTGCTTCGTTTCTTCAGTAAATTCAATATTTTATAGCAGTAAACATAGATAAGCACTTTCTCTCTAATTATATATATGCACAATTCACATAGATGCATATGCTGTACAAGCTGATTAATCATAGAGAGACCAATACAAAAAATCATAAATGCGTTTATTTATATTTCAAATAGTAAAAATTGTTGACATATTTTAAACATTCCCTTTAAAAAGAAACCACACCATCAAATCATTCATCTCAATAACAATAAAAATTTATGGTGAAAAAAAACACACGATGGTCTGTAAAAAATAAACTTTCATAGAGTCATAAATGAATGGTGACTGGTGACCGATCGTTGCATGGCAATATGATCGACTCCCATAACACGAACTGTACAGTTCGTGGTCTATTCAATCAAATGAACAGGTCACGAGGATCCGATCACTTTCAATATCATTCACGGACTAATGCAATCATCACGGAATTCAATTTATTTACCGATGTCTATTTCTCTGAAATAAAGTTTTAAATCATATAAATTATATAATATTATACTAAGCATATAAATTTGACATACAGGTGGGTGACAGTGTTATGTATATATATATATATATATATATATATATATATATATATATATATGTATATATATATGTATATATATATATATATATACATATATATATATATATATATATATATATATATATGTATATATATAATTTGAATTTGTTATACAATATAAAAAGTAAGAAATAGATCAATGTAGTACTATATAAAGGTCCATATAAACGTGGCCAAATCAAAAGATTAATTTTGTATGTTTTTTCCCAGTAATTTCGCACACCCAGGGAAATGTAATTTTAAATAGACGAATAGAAAAGATTGTTAAATCTATGGTCTTATAACGACATTAATCAGAAGCAAATTCTAATTTAAACGTATGAACGATATGAAAGATTTCATAATTAAAAAAAAAATTTATAACATAATTTCGAACCAAATTTTACACCTGTCAGTTTTACGTTACGGGGACAATTTTACACTTGCTGCCTGTACCCTTAAAAATCCTATGTCCTTAATAAATAAAAACAACTTCAGAATAAATAAATATATGGATGACCTCTGTCTCACAAAATTAGTGGAGACCAATATAGATTAGGATATTAAATAACATGATGATTTCAAAGAACAAGACTTGCCTTCACCTCTCGGACAAAATAATTGTCCTGGGGTATAGAAATGACACACGAATTATTACTTGTTATGCAGAATTTCTTGCCAAAACACTGTCACCCATATATGTTTGAATGCCGTATTAACAATGCCTTTTGTTCATAAAAGTAATAAGATATTCAATGAAAAGAAAAAAAATTGGTTGTCTGTAAAGTCGGTTTACGGACGATAGTTTTACGTGATACGTCATAAAGAAATATTGATGAAAAATTGCATACTTTTATGAATTAAATTGAATTATTATCACTGAATTATTATTATTTTGTACCATACAAAGAAGGAGTTAATTGAAAATTACAATTTTTTCGATAAATTAACATTTATTTACACTCGTTAATTCAAATATTTTTTTACTTAAATTATACAGATTAATTCCAAGTAACAATGTGCTATTAACAATTTATTTACAACTTATATACATATGTTATATTTAAGATCTTCCAATCTGCTTTATTCTGTTAACAGACAACAGGACGATGATAGGAAAAGTACGAAATCAAGGGGAGTGTGTCAAGTGTAATGTGTCTTGAAATAAATTCTGGCGCTTGGGCCGATCATGCCTCTCTATCACTTGTTCCGGGCTCTCGCTTGCACGCTCAGGCTCAGGCGGAACGTGACACTTTTTCATGTGTGCAGCCGGTGTTAATCGATTTATAAGACGTTATCACGACAAAACTATAAATACTATTTTGTCTTCAATTTTATCATGATTGATTAAAAAAGAAGTAAAGCCAAAAAATTAGAATTATTAGACATACAAATTCAAGTAGAAAAAATACATTAAAAAAAATAAACAGGTTTTAAAGTTGAGCTTCGATTAAATTAATTATAAGTAAAGAATGCTAAAGCAGATTTAGAAATTGAAAAAAATTACTATGGAAAAGTACTATGAAAAATTTTGTGATTGTTTATTTGAATATATAAATTACATTTTTTTTTACTGACTTTCAAACGAGAGGAAGTTCCATGTTTGATGTGAATTCTTTTGGATGTGTGTACACCAATTTCTCTGAGATTTACAGGCCGATTTGCATGATTCTTTTTGGTTTGAAAGAGTATACCAGCGAGGTGGTCCCGTGTAAATATGAAGATGATCTGATAATTAGGTCGGGAAATGAACAATAGAACTCCTTAATGAATGATTATAAATCAACTGTGATTCAAGATATTTGCTACTGATAGACTGTAAAATAACTACATCATTCACCAGGTTACAGTTTGATGATGAGTTCTGGATATGAACAATGGAACTCTTTAATGGATGGTAGCAGGTCAACTCCAACTCAAGGTATATGCTACTGGTACTTGTTACATTGCATAATAACTGCACAGTCGACCAGGTCAAAGTCCTAGGATGAATTTTGGAGATGAACAATACAATTCCTTAACAAATGGAAATGAATCAACCGTGATTCAAAACATTTGCTACTGGTAGCGGTTGCTTTGCAAGATCTTTTGTTTGACTTCGGGCATAGTGAACTCCTCAACGGCTAACAGCTAACCATTCACATCTATTGCTATCACTTCACTTTCACGTGTTGTTAATAACCAACATTAGACAAAGAGGAAATTATCTATATACTGGCTTTTGCCTGCGACTTTTTTAATAAATATATAATATAAAATATTATAAAATAGAAAGAAAATAATTTAATGTTAGGCAAAGTGTGATGATTAATACTTATTAATCACTAAAAATTAAAAAATAAAACATTTTTTACAAAACCAACCTAAAAGAAAGTAGATGTTAAAAAGTATAATTTAATTAACTCAGAATAGGTACCTACTTATTCACAATAAATAACTTACTTATTTTTGAAGTCGGTGCTAGCACCGCCAATCAACTTAAATAAATGCAAAATTTTATATTATATATACCCCCTTAATAAAGATACATCAGAAGATAAGGTTTTAAATTTAAATTATAAATTTGTCTAAGTTGGTTGACAGTGCTGGCACCGACTTCCAAAATAAGTAACTTATTTACTTACTGTGATTAAGTGGGTATATATTTTGAGTTAATTATTTTCTACAATTTTAGTGCCAATTTTTTTGAAGTTGTTTTAGTGCCAATTTTTTGAATTTGTTTTTTGACGTGAATACGTCTTTAAATTTGCTACCATATGGGGGCAATCCAAAAAACCTAATGATAACAAAATCGGGGGATACAGTTTGGTGTTGCAATTTCGAATCTATCTTCTACATCAAAAATTAAATTATACCATTGGATAGCTAAAGGATCAAAGAATTCATTACGATAAGCGAGAACAGTGACGCATCACGCGCGGTGGAGGGAGAAGCGCCGCCATTTTGAGGTTATTTTGCTGCGTATAGAGATTTGCAATTAATATAACTTTTGATTCGCAAAAGTTACGATGTTCGTTTAAGTTTTAATCGTTAGCTGTCGTCAAAATCTATCGATTGTATGTAAAACATTAATTTAAAGTAGTGACAGTGAACATAATAAGGTGTTAGAATAAAAAAATATTATCGAAAATATATAATGTCGGCCTATACGCTATTGTAACACAATAATTATTTGTTTCCTTGCTTTTATCCTAAATACATAAATAAAAATATTTTATTTAAAAAATATATCCCGTTACATAGACACATACGGTCGACACACACGTACAACATACGGTTGTGTCCATGACACAACCACATCCAATTTTTTTTTTAAATGTTTTAATTTATTTACAAATTGGCCTTATATTTTTGTTCTAAATATATAAATTATTTTAATTGCCAGAGTTTAAATGCTTAAGGCTTTTCTGTTTTATTATAATTCAAGTAAATTCAAGCTTATAATACGGTCCAATAAATATTATAAACTTGAAGTCCACTATTGGCCTGCACGAACAATTGCCTTCAGAAGAAACAAGTGTTGATACTTCAAAGCCCTTTTGTAGGAAATTTTAATTTATGACTGTAATGTCGTTCCTCTGCAATGCCATATTGTATAAGACAGCTGTTGCTACAATAACAGTCAACACACGAACTAATATCAAACAAAGATTTTACGAACGACTTGGAAATATTTTCCGGACATCAAATATTCATTTTATTGCGTATGTGTTTTTGTAGGAGCATGATTATATTCTTGTTCAGAATGATTTGACAGGTCCAAAAAGGGCGTTTGTAAACTTATTTATTTATCACACACATCTATCAATACATTGCTGCTAACCTACTCTTAACAATAAAGAATCAATGGCTTAACAAAACGTAAATTTATAAATTAGATCTGAACACAAAATACATCAGAATCATAAAAAATTATGACAAAACACTTCTACGAATTTACTTTCATTCATAATATACATTATGATGCAATGATGGTCAGGTAATTGAACTGCAAAAAACTGGAGAGTTCTGGTATAATTCGGTCCTAGAGGTTGGTATAGCAAAAAGTGATGGTTGCTTCAGTGCATTATTGTTTACTCAATAATATGGGCCATAGGATTTTTCCCTTTAACAGACAGAATATAAATTTCATGAGCATAATATCTCTTCTGACATGCAAAGAATGGAAACCTAGAATACCCAGGAGGAAATTGATAGAAAATAGAAAAGGAAAGTAGCCAAACTGTTTCATATATAGATATCGTATGAACACCTTTTATACAAATTCGATCACCAAGCTATGTTAGCTTCTGGCAGGCTCCAAATGATGAAGCCAGATATTAATTGTGCACTAATGAAGTGTACAACAATTAAATTGGTGACACACACAAATCTTTTAAATTTATGCAAAATAAATCCAACTTAAATATTAGCCACAGACTATTTCCAAAAGCTATTCACTGAATTCATTGTTATATAAATAAGGTTGAAAACAAAGAAGTTTGATATTAAGCTACTGTAGGTTTAACCATGCTAATAAGCATCTAAATTATTGATATATAAATGGGAATCACAAACAACCTGTTTAGTGATAGAAAAGAATACTTTCCTGTTTCTGAAGAGTTCCGATTGATCTCCTCTGGTAGAGTGAACAGGAATATGGGATCTGTCAACACATCCAATGGTGTTCAGCAAATTAGTAATATTACAGAGAACCTTTACTTGCCTCATGTGTTCTTCATTTTTTGCCATAAATATATAATTTTATGCAAGCTTAGCTATTTCTTTGCGTACTTTAAATACAACTCTTGACACAGCTGTTTTTTGAGTATTAATGTCATCACCGATCATTAATTAAAATGTAATGGTTACATAAAAATGTGAAGTTATAAATACTTTTCCAAGATAGGTAATGTACATTTACAGCAAGTTAAGGAAAGTCAGATACTATTAATTTTTTTACAAAATTATCATCTATAAACTTACGATAGGATTTCTATGTTCTCTCAAATTTCCTCGAATTTAAGTATTATTTATAAAACCACTAATATCTTCTAAGTATAATATAACTAATATCTAATAAGGTTCTGATGTAGAAGTCAGATTGGTCATTACAAAATCCATATTTGATTTTAGGATACACAAAAAACTTATAAAAATCACAGACAGACATTAATAAGATTTCGTTGAGTTAACTTAACTAAAGTTTATTGAATAGATAACTTGCTTTCGGGCATTCAGAAACTATTTTTAATGAGTTATTGTTGCAATTGGAAAATCAAATCGAATCAAAGGTAAACCGCTTCAAATTTATTTCAGAAACTGCCTATCAATCAATTACTAGTATCTGTATTCAGATCAACTTGATATAAATAAAATTAGCACAAAGCAAGTTAGATGTTAGTCATTTGGACATTTAGGCTTTATAATGATCTCTGAAAACATCGGTTGCAGCTTTCATTATCATAGTGTAAGCTGGACTAGTTATAGCACTGCCCTTTAATCACATTTGCGAAGTGTGCCTATATATATTTATTTAGCACTTGGGGTCATATTATTACTGATAAAATAATAGGCAAGTGCGAGACTGATTGACACAAGCACTCTTCCAATCAGTCCATGTCATTTGATGATGACACCAATACATAAAGCTTATTTGGCTAGTAATACAAATACAATTTACAACAAAACATATTCCGTAAGTAACTCAGAGGTAAGCAAACCATCTGTCTTTACATTAGCTATTACGTGGAGAAAAACACAAATAAACCCTCTGTGATACATTCATAGGTGTTACATCTGTATGACTATTTATATTAAGTATTACCTGCACACTTCACTTTGTTTTTGACTGTACTTTCATATCTATCCATATGAGAGTGATATTTGAACACTCAAATGTTTTGAGAAAAAACTTTGACATTTTTAAACTTTAACATAAACAAGAATTGTTTTTGACCACTTCAAAGCTTCTATACTACAGCATGAAAAAATGTATAAAAGTAGACTGGCAAGAGCAACATACAGTCAGTGGTCGACATTTCGGTATATTTCGTAATTCAATTTCTTTATTTTCTTTTCTAACAATTTCTCATCTTGTGGTATACTTTTCAAAGTATATTTGTTTTGTATAACAAGCACAAAACTTAATAAGTTTAATTTCTGTCGTGCCTCGTCTAAACATACAATTTTTTTAGCGATCACATGAAGTTTCTGTATGCACACCGATGTGGACAGTGAAGTCGAAGATTACCGAGGCTGCAGAAATAGATATATTACTGTATTGTATATTATTGCATCTAGGGCACGGTTTTACTTTTTAGATTAACCCTTTAACGTAGATGACTTTATTATGTACATAGCTACAAAATGATGCGTGATGGCAACGTGTTTTTTCAATTGTTTAAACATCTTGATGATTCTCGATTGCTTACCTTTATTGTGAGTGATGGAAGAAGTTGCACCAAGACGCTTGTTGATGAGAGCCTAAAATTGGAAAACTTTTGTTTTACTTAGATAATCACATGTGGAGCCTTATCCACATAAAACAGATTGATAATATTGAATATATTTGTCGTTAATTTTGTAGAAATTCATTATTCCCAATTAAATGAAACTATATGATATAGTGTTATTTCTACTTTGGTTTCATTATATTACATCTTCAGGTGGGCAAAGAGTAAAGATTTTTATTCCTTCAGGTGGGCTATTAACAAAGATCGTTGCTAATAGCCCACCTGAAGATGTAATACAATGAAACCTAGGTAGTAATAGATTGATAAGTCAAGAATTTTTAATAAGAATAATAAATTAAATTTGATAAACAGCAAGCTGGCCATAAAGTGTTAATATTTACAATCAAATATCATCGAGCTGCAAACGTTTCCATTTCCTAACCAGTCACTCTGAGAGACACGTTTCAGACCAACTCGTTTCGGATACTTAATAATTATTTTAAAGGATTATATGACTTTCTGTAAGAATGTGTTACAAATGACGTCAAGATGAAAGTAGTGATATTATCTGCTGTATTCACGTCGCTTCTAGCGTTCAATGTAAGATCTTTGTATTCATTCTTAGCTTTAGTTGAAGTCGCAAACACAATAACTGTCTAATATGCTAAGTTGCACTTGAGAAATTTACTCAATTGTTTATGCTAAATATTAAATTGTTAATTGTTTGTTTTTCTATCAAGTTGCAGTTTATTTATATGTTAATTTTATATATTTATTGATTTTTGTGAAATTGTGCAATATTCTTAGTTCAGTTGTAAATATATTAGTTTTGTATAGTAAATACATTAGTTCTATATAGTGCATTAGTTCTATATATTTTTTCCAGGGAAGCCAGGCCGGGATGTAAAAAAAAACAATGCAGATTTTTTACAGTTTTTGATTAGATCATTGATTAAATTTTATTAGAGTATCATAAATTTTAAAAATTGTTTAAATATTACGTTCACAACTAATAAACCCGCCATCTCAATTCATCAGTGTTGGTATCCAAACGGAATATTTCTACTTCTTTTCCAAAGTACGAAGTTGTTTTTTATAAGACTAACTCTTCCAGATAACACAAACTTAACCTGAAATTTGTTTCATTAAAGCTGTATAATTTTTCTAGATCAAATATAGGAGATTGGTCTGGATGTGAATTATCGGACATACCACAATTTCCATTATTTGAAACTTTGGAATCAATGCTCAGCTATGTTTTAGGAGAATATACTTTCACCCGTCATTGTGCATATATTAATTTATTTATGCCAATTAATAAAAAGGCTATATACAACTGAAATTGACAATTAGTAATATTTGTGTTTGCAAATCGCATTATAAATGAAATACAATATATCAGCAAATTAGTATAGTATTTTTTTAACTTCGACAAAAAGTTGCTGAAAGACCTCCAAAAAAATTAATATCAAAAGAATATTCATTGACAGTTTTTCGGACTGTGGTACACATAGCTTTTCAAAGATTTCACTGTGTTTAACAACTTGCGAGATCTTAATTCCGGTTTAGAAGAGATAAGGCTGAATTTTTCAAATATCTGTAGAGAATATAATATTTTTTTCCATAAGCCCATTGATGGGTTTGTAGAAAAAAGTAAGATCTCCGACTTGTCTTCCATTTAAGAATCTATCAATCCGATATATTGATTATAAACTTCCTCAATATTTATATTTGATCCCCTAATGTTCATGGGATATATAATATATTACAATTTTTTCTGTATTCTTTCCACCCTACCGTTAAGAAGATTGGTATGAGGTGACCCGATGACCGAGCATTATTCAAGTATCGGGCAAATCAAAGCTGAGTAGAAACAAGTGAAGTGCTTTTCCCGATCCGAGTGTAAACCCATATATGCTTGTGACGTTATCTTGTCCACGTGGCCAGAGAAACTTAATTTATTGTTAATGATGGCACCCAAGTCTTTTACAGATGAATTCACAAAACAAGGCCACTTTTCTTTGTGAAATTTCTTTATTCTGTTTGCTCTTTACTTGCCAAAGCCTAGCTGCGGACTGAATAGAAGATCTAACGCTGTTCTCTTTATATACTCTGGTGGAAATATTCAAATAATTTCTATAATATTCCAGAACATATCATTCCATTTTAGCAGATTTATTAGTTGCTTACAAGATTTTAAACAGTATCTTAATTTTTTAATAACGGTAACAACAAATTGTAAATTATACTGAGCTCTTTATCCATCACATAAATATAGCTTTTGTTTCAAACAATAGGACGGAATTCTACTTGTATCTCTTTACAAAGACAATACCATTCTACCATAATTTTTGTAAAGAAATATATGAAAATGGCGAAGGTTTAAAAAGAGCTAGAAAAGAATTGTTCTTAATTAGTTACTATTTTTAGAAATTGAATGAATTAATCTAAACTATTAATAAAAATGTAGCAAAGTGAAGTCTCTACATTGAAAATATTTTTAAAAAATAATTGATTTCGAATATAAAATGATAAAAGAAGCGGGAAAAGCGTTTTTTTACAATTTTTGTTTATCTGTATGTTAATTTAAGCAGGTATCACACAAAATCTACTGGACAGATTTTGATGAATTTTGATGAAATACGAACGAAATTGTAGGCACATCTAGTATAAGATAAATTGAGATAGGATATGAAATAAATAAAAATAATTTTACAATATACTGTGGTTATTTTTAATAAGATTTCTATTCGCTACTTACATTTTTGAATAAAAAAAAATTTTCTATATTTAATTTCCTTTGTGTCACTGAAACACACAAATAAATGAAAAATATAGAAATACTTCAAGAAAATTTAAAAGTATGCTTGGGTATTGAAGGCGTTGAAAAACATATATGCGAAAGATTAACATATGTGCAATCATTTTAATGATATGATCAAACATACTAATTAGTTGGGTTATATAAGTTTTACTTATTAATCCACCGCCACAATTTATGAAAGATCTGGGTCTTGTCTATCTCTTTTCATCTTCAATCGTCTTTCGATTTTGAATATCCAAATTTAGTGGAACATCGTCGATTCTACATTGTTGAACCAACGCATACTTGGCCGTCCCACTGAGCAATTATCTTCTAGTTAGTGGTTGAATGCCTTCTAAGGTACTTATTGATCTTCCATTTGTTGAATATAGTTCAGCTATCTTAGCTTCTGGATTTTGATTTGCACCATTATTAAGGGATTATCGTAGAAGTTTTAACATTCTTTGCGACTTCTTAATCTTCATAATTCTTTTCAACAAGTTATAGCATATAAACATGGAGTAAATATTCATAAAAGTATAAACAATATTTAAAAATGAGGATGCTGAATAATGTATAGCTTTTCTGGACATAGACCCAAAATATGCATAGGTTGATCTATAATCTGGCACATAGACCCAATCTGTGTGTGGATTGATCCATAAACCAGGCACATAGATCTGCCATAAACCTGGCACATAGACCAAAACTGTGTGTGGATTGATCCATAAGCCAGGCACATATACCCGCCATAAACCTGGCACATAGATGCGTGAATTATTTAAAATATAACAAGATAGGGGAAGAATATTATAATTGTATCGTCACAAATCACCACCTATTTGAGCTGTGATTTAAACTCACAGTTATAGTTATATTTTTTGAAACAACATGAAGATAAACATTTTGCTTGTTTGTTTGTTATGGTTTGCCATAAAAACGGCTTATCCAATTGACATAAACCTTCACCATCATATAGTTTAATGATATATATAGCATATATATCTTTTTAGAATATGTAGTTAAAATGTGCTCCATTATTGATTTATATTTTAAGCTATTATTTAGTTAAAATGTAAGCTACGTAAGTATGTACACAACACTTACTTCATTGATAATCGTTCACAATTAAATGAAACCACGTGATGTAGTATTATTTCTACTTTCTTTAATTTCTTTACCATGACCTAGGTTTCGTTGTATTACAACATTGTATTCAGGTGGGCTATTAGCAAAGAAAGAAGAGAATCTTTGTTAATAGCCCACCTGAAGATGTTGTAATACAATGAAACCTAGGTCGTGGTAAAAAACTTAAAGATAGTAATAATACTACATCACGTAGTTTCATTTAATTGTGAAGAATAAATTTCTACAAAATTGACGCCAAATATATTAATAGTAAAAGATATACTGTTATCTTTGTTTCCCATTGTGAAAATGGACCAATGAAGTATATCTGACCAAACTATTCTAGCGACTCAAATAATATTTGAAAAAATTGAATATGACAATGAAATCTATAAAAAAAGTTCCAATATGCAAAGGGTTAATTATAGTAAATTGCTCATTATAAGATTCAGACCATACAGTTCTGTATTCGACTAGAAGAATAAATAATGATTTAACATTGCGAATAACGTTAATAAATGAAAAAGAATGTTTAAAACAAAATACAGTCAAAATCCCAAAATGAATAAACTTGGTCTCAAAATTTAAAAAATTAAAAATTTTATGAAATATTTTCAATATATCAAAAATATTATTGTGAAGTCATCTAGCGCTAAAGTGTTGTGTGATATGCAAAGCTGTTGATGGCTTTCGTTGATAAGTTTCGGACCAAAATCGTAATAGTTAGCAGTGGCTTAAAACCAGCGAGGCATGGTCATATAAGTTTGTCTCCGGGGTTAATGACGCGAGTATTGTAAAAATTAGTTCTTTAATTTTTAGTTTACTTCTTTTAATATCTCCCATATTTGCTTTCCACTTGTGTGGTGTGTGCATTTGTTTATATTTGTTGATTTGGTTTGTTAGCGCAAGGCCGAAACTTTGAACAAGTTCAGTGAAAATCCTACAAACAATGAATACATTGATTGTATTTTCATCTGAGCACTGCAGTAAGTGTCTAACATTTATTTACTTTAAATATTTGTGCATTCTTTCATCATCATCAGTAGCTCGGCAATCTTTGGTAGAACCTGGCCTTCAAAAGCAGATTGTTCCAAACCCTTCTTTTGGGCGCCAGAGTTTTCCAATTTGTTATGTTGAGAGCGTCAAAAACACTTTGCAGGCAATCCGCCGATATTAATTTGGGTCTTCCTCTTCCTCTTGAGTCAGCTGGTTTGGCCAGAAAAATTAGTTTTGTCGATTTATCTTCTTTCATTCTAATTACATGGCTGGCCCATTTCTTACATTGAATTTTTATAAATTTTATTATATCTGGTTCTTGAAATAAGTGATAAAGTTCGGCATTAGTTCTCCTTTACCAAAACCCATTGCCAAAGAACCCACCAAAGATGGATCTGAGGATTTTTCTCTGAGTAAATCATCGTGGAATTTCCTTTTCTTCCCCCTGTGTATTCTTTTTTCTTCCCCTGTGGCTGCTTTATAATCTTCTAGTGAATTTCTTGAGTGCTTTCTGCTATGCAACCTTCCTTTCTTGTCTTTTGACGCTGCCTACGATATTTTTCCTGTTTCAACAATGGCTTTCGAGAACACGCTCCACTTATCATTGATATCTTCAATCGTTTCAATTTTTTGATCTTTAATATATCTGATATATGTGTCTGAAATTTTCATTTAGTTGCTTCATTTTTAAAACTTTCACAGAACTTTTCAGAGCATTCTCCATCAAATTTACGTGCATTAGAGATCTAGCCCTTAGTTTAACTTTTACCAAATAGTGGTCTGAGTCAAAGCAGGCTCTTCGATGTGTTCGAACATATCTAGAATGTCTGATATGTGTCTTAAGTCGATCAGTAAGTTGTCGATTTGATTAAATATTTCTTCACCTGGCAACTTCCAAGTCATTTTGTAAATTTTTTGTGTGGAAATAATGAGCTAGATATCACCACATTGTGCTTTCTTTATAGCAGTTAATCTGTTTGTATGTTTATTTCTCAATAAACTTTTCCATAAATTATGATGCTAAATAATAATAATAAAATATAAAGTGTTAAAGCCATTAAGCGCAGTAGCATTTGATAATGTGAATGCACATTTTGAACCCTTTTATTTGGATGAAAAGTATATATTGCCTGCACGAACAAAAGAATTTTCTTCGTTACACTCGTTATATGTATCCGAACATAAACATGATTATTCACATGTGGTATGTTTGAATAAAAAAACTGTGTGTCTTTTCGATGACAGCAGCAAATAAGTTCAGTTATTGATGTTAAACAAACAAAGTACACCTAAAAAACTAAAACTAAATGAGCCCATAAAGCATTCGTTTAGTCTAAAAGAAAGTTTCAATCTAGAAATTAAAAAAAATCTCCTGAAAAGTTTGTATATTTTTAATTTTCAGATGAATATTTACAAAAAAGTCGGTTTATGGATGATAATTTTATGTGATAACGTCATAAAGAAACATTGATGAAAAATTGCATACTTTTATGAATTGAAACTGAATTATTATCACTGAATTATTATTATTTTGTATAATACAAAGAAGGAGTTAATTGAAAATTACAATTTTTTCGATAAATTAACATTTATTTACACTCGTTAATTCAAATATTTTTTTACTTAAATTATACAGATTAATTACAAGTAACAATGTGCTATTACCAATTTATTTACAACTTATATACATGTGTTATATTTAAGATTTGCGTTATTCTGTTAAGGATAGAACGATGATAGGAAAAGTACGAAATCAAGGGGAGTGTTTCAAGTGTAATGTGTCTTGAAAAAGTCAAATCGATAGTTGTCAAACTGTTAGCTCTGATGTCACGCGAGAAGAGTGATAAATTCCGACGCTTGGGCTGATCGTGCCTCTCTATCACGTGTTCCGCGCTCTCGTTTGCACGCTCAGGCTCAGGCGAAATGTGACACTTTTTTATGAGTGCAGCCGGTGTTAATCGATTTATAAGACGTGATCACATAAAAAATTAAAATATGATGTTTAAAAGATCAAAAAAATTGTGCCTGTACTTTGCATTAGAAATTATACTTCTTTGGCGTAATACAAGAATAACATTATTTAGCACACAAATAATTAATGGAAATAAAATACTAAAAGAAGTGGAGCGTGATTAGAAATACGGTTGGTAAAATCTAAATTCAATCAAATAATTAAATTTTGAAAATTATAGATATAATTTATTATTAGATATAATTTAGATTAGTATGAACATAAAATATGTGTTGTGTATTTACAAATACCTCAATGATTATCATAAATATAGTATCAGTCACTACACGCTACACATATGTTTAGTGAGTAACCTCATCCTGTCAATTTTTGTTGCATTGTGTGTGCGCGTCGTAAAATTTCACTCTCATTATTTTGTCATAACACACCTAAAGAGTATGATATCAAAAATTGCAATGATTTTCATAGAATTTATTTTGCCATATAGCTTCCAGATAGAAATATTATGTAATGCTTGCTTATTTGAATATTCTTTTTCGTCAGAAACATGTTAAAATTAGTGAAAACAATTTTTCAATCTTTGTCTCAAAATGCTGTGATTTCTCAATTTGTGTATCATAAATGTCTCAATCTATATGTTAGGTATATTAGATAAACACACCATTTTTTATCCAACAAATTCTGAACTGTTAAAGAAACTTCTCAAGCTTCTCTGGTATCGTATATAAAGGACATAGCGTTTGATCTTCCATTCAGTTAACGACTGAATTTTGTCGTGTTTGACATGAATAAAATATGGAAATTTTGCAGAGAGAACTTAGAGTGTTCTTGTTTCATAAATTCTGTTTATGGCATAAAGCGAGTGAAGTGACATGTATTATATGCATAGTGATGAGGGAATCTCCATGTGTCCTGTGCAACATCAAAACCAAAGATGTGAAGAAAGAAATATTGATTTTTCCAATAGTTCTCCTTCAGTTTATTGAATTTAGAAAAAGTAAAAGAATCTTTTCGAAATAGGTTCCAGGTTAACTTTCAGTTATCTGGCACAGCTGCTTTCATGCTCGCATACTGCAACAGAAAACAACTTCACTCTTTGAAAAAGGTGGAAATGCTAACACTGATGAACTGAGATAGAGGTTTTATTAGTAGCCAACCTTTAATAATTGTATGTACTTATGTATATATGTATATATATATATATATATGTATGTATATATATATATATATATATATATATCTATATACATATGTATATATATATATATATATATATATATATATATATATACATATATATATATACACACACACAAAAATGTACCTATGTATATTTAAATTGTGATATCATTTTACAACACACCTGACGCATATCTTTCAATAATACTGTTGAAGCACACGCTTTAATGTCATCAAGCGTAACCAATTAGACTTGAATAGCAGCCCGTTGCTAAATGAGCACTGCCCTCATTTCTGTGATAATTTATTCAATTTTTTTCTTAACGGCGTAGCAAGACAACAACAATCATAGGTGTCTTACTATGAAGTAGTAAGGTACATGCGACTGGTTTGAAAGGGGGAATGTGTTTGGATAAGAATACAAACGTAATACATCCTTATAGCTTATAAAATTAAACATTTGTCTGTCTGTTTATTTATAACTAGCATTCTACTTAATGGTTTTGTTGCAATTTTCATCACTGTAGAGGTTATTTGTAGTGAAAAGAATTTATAAATAAAATATTTCTGTAATGTTTCTGTTTTATACATTAAAATACTAGTTTAGTTTTAAATACATAGAACATGGTTATAGGTGTGTTTTTGAAATGCATCCTTGAACACAGGTAATGGGAAACGGCTATGGAGACTGCGGGTAACAGAAACTAGTCAACGACATAAATATTTAATCGATTGCATACAAGTTCTGTACGAAGACAACAATAGGCAACCTAATACGGCAATTTTTGAATAAAAATTTCCAACATGCTTATAAATATTTACCAGTATCATACTTAGAAGTCAAGCTAAAATGGCAAGTGGCAAGGCTATGACATGTATTCGAGTATTTTTTTGGATTTTCTATACTATAAACGAAGAGGCGTACAACCACAGAAGATAAAATAAATTGTGCTTAATGAGCAGCGAATACAGAGGCGCGAAAGGCACGTGCAAATTGTACATTAGCCCTAACACTTACGTACAATACTAAATTGCGGATTCTAAATAAAAGAAGAAAATAAATTTAAAAGAGTCGAGATAAGATTAGCGACAAGTATATGCAACAAGACAGTACAACGCAGATATTCTAAGAAATTTACATGTGACGAATTAAAGTATCCTGAGAAATAAAGAACCCTGTATACTAAACAAAGGAAGAGTAGTTCGAAAGAGTTTCAAAGAGGACATTGTGAAATGGATATACATAGACGTTAAAAGCCAAAGTGGAAAGAAAAAACCTAGCTGTTCTGTCATTTTTTGTTATAAAGGTTTTTGTTATAATTTGTACATAAATAATTTTTTTGTTATATGGAAGATGTTTAATTATATAAATCGTAATTTTGTCTTGAAAAAAATTCATAACTTTTTAATCAAAAATTGAAAATTTGTTGCAATCTATTTAACAAAGAAAAAACTGTACGCATGAAACTTGAATGCACACATGGAGAATGTTTGATAAATATAGTTACTACATCGTTAAAAGATTAGGAAACATAAGCTGATGGATGATTTTTGGAAAGAATGAGTGAAAAACTTAGTGTGATGTGAAGCTATGCATCTATTCGACATGCATTTGAAAATGAATCCGAATAACTGAAGAACTGGTTAACGAGGAATGGGAAAAAAAACGAACATATACGAAGGAGGATAATTGCTAGAGCAAAAAATTAATGAGAATTAAGGAATATAGTTAAGAATAAGCAGATTGCGAGAAATGTAGAATTTGGAGTTCATAATAGAATACTTGAAGTGATTGGAGATAAATTATGATACTTTTGTAAGAAATATGGAATACATGGTAATGTAGTCAATCTTTCTTAAGTATATTTATTTACTTTCAGTGCATTTATCAACACGCTACAGTTTCCCAAATATTAACAAAAAGACTTAGACAGATTCTCAGTCACTGTAAATATATCACATTCATATATGCTCATAAGAAAACGTTTTATGAGATCCATACCGTGATACAGTAGGGTCATGATATAAAATGGTTTAAGACGGAGGTACTGTAAACAATTTGTGCTCCCGAGTTCACATTTATTTATTTGATTCAAAAAAGAATATCTAATATGATGCATGCCACCACAATTTTTCCACCAACAGTTTGAAAATGAATATGGTTATGTGAAATACCTTATTACCAGACCAGAGCTCCCGAAAAATAAGAAGACCTAAACTTAAGTGGCTCGACTGCCTGGAAAAAGACTTTAAAATCCTAAGTGTAACTGGATTTCTCTAGCCAAGAACAGGAGAGCTTGGGAGTTGATTCTGCGGGAGGCAGGGGCCCAGCCTGGGCTGTCAAGCCATTGAAGAAGAAGAAGAAGAAATACCTTATAATGTGAGGGAATAGAAATTTATCGTACCAAGGATAAAACAAATAGGGAAGAGTAAAAGGAAGTAACTATATTGCTTCTGCATAAATTTTTTGAATTCTATCAAGCATGAGATTGAGGAATTACCTTTTCAAAGCTACCAACAACAGAACAACTTCGGTTACGAACACGACCATAACACGCCACTGAGCATTTATCAGAATTAATTTCTAGTCCACTTGCTTTACTACCTTCAACTAAAGTATTTATATCACGCTGTAGACTGCGACAGTTGACAAAACAAAACACTCCAGAGAGTTTACCAAGAGAGTAGTAGAAGCAGCCTGAGATTCAAGCCTGCCTTGCTCGCAGCTGTGTAAAATATAATTAATAGTTATTAAATATTACGTTTTGGCACCAATGGGTCAAGTTCGAAATATGAGTTAGATGCGTAGTTGTTAAAACTTACATATTGGTGTCTATCTTCTAAGTGTGAAGAGAAAAGGCTCAATATTACGTATTGGTACCAATGGGTCAAGTTCGAAATATGAGTTAGATGCGTAGTTGTTAAAACTTACATATTGCTGTCTATCTTCTAAGTGTGAAGAGAAAAGACACAATAATATTGGTGAGAATATATGCAAGACTCGCTTAAGTAAAGTACTTCTACATATATACATGTAGTAATATGAAAAGAAATGAAAACATAAGAAGGAAAATGTGGTTTTGGATCTTAAGAAATGTTTCAAAGAAAAATAACGACAGTTGCTTACAACAGAGGTGACCAGAAAGCTTGCTATATAACAGATGTGGGACAAAGGGAACACTTGAAATACACTGTATTTCAAGCATGGTTGAAATCGATTAATATTTAATTTAGGTCTTCTCTTTATTCTTCTGCTATTTTTTTATTATGAAATCTATTATCTCTTTGCTGCTTAACGTTCATGCTACCATTTCCCTGTTCTTTCTTCTTGCTACTTAGAGTGCGTTCCACTAGGCGATCACAACGCTCAAAACGCTTACTGCAACGTTCCACTTGGCGATCGCGGTCGTTGCGGTTGTGATCAAAATGTCATTGATGCCATCATTGTTCACGACCGCGACGACCCACGTATCGAGGTGAAGATCTTTAGTTGCTACTTTTGTTATCTCACAGAATGTGATCAAATTTCAGAATTCATACTGGGGCTCAACTTAATTAAAAAATTTACCGGGGCGTGCAATATATTTTCTGGATATTTCTTCCTTATTTCCTAGCTTTAGACTTTCTACTTTAGCAGTAATACTTCCCATATTGATGCGAAATATGTACAGTCCTATCTGCAAACCTTTCACCTCACGATTGTTTACATCAAGATGTCCGTGCTTGTGGTGCATATATAAGTGTATACACCACACTTACACGTGGCGACATGCATGATCAAGTTTATGGTTATCACTTTCGTGCAGTAAATATCATACAACTCCAGTCAGTCCGGTATTCATATACCATTTCTACTTTCCTCGCTGGAAATTATTTTATATAATTAAATATATATCAATACTTATGCATACATACATTAACACACACAAAAGCATATAGGCACATATATACACACACATATATATATATATATGTACACAAATACACACATATATATATATATATATATATATATATATATATATATATATATATATATATGTGTGTGGTGGTTTATTTGATTAAACTCTTCTTCAATTCTAGGTTATTCTTGTACTTGGATACCCGAGCAAGCCAGAACAACGGAAGAATGAACCCATAACAAATAGCACAGCGTTGCAAGATTCCAAAAATAACACTCTAGGTATAGAACTAAATGATTTATTAATATTTTAAAACAAATATATGTTAAATAACACGCTAATCTGTCTCTCATGGTATGGTTCTGATTTGTAGAAGATTTTATTATATTTTCCATATAAACAACTATCACGAAAAATAACTAAACTTATTCTAGAAAATTAATGCAAAAATAAAATAGAATTTATCTTACAAAATAAAAATAAAATTCAAAATACATCCAATTGAACTATTACGTGAATATAAATTTACCAAAACGTACGAATATAAATATCAAATATATAAAAAACAAAACAGAAAAGCAGAATACAAATTGAACTTACGAGACAAGTACCACAAGCTTACCATAAGCGGAACAAAATGAATATATATGCAATGTGGATACTATCACTTTTCTATTCTTAATAGATTTTCTTGCGAAACGCAATAAGGTTTAAAACGTTGAGAGATGGGACAACGGAGTTTTAACGCTTTTTTAAATATGTTATTCAAGAATGATTTTGTACATAGATGATTGCTATATTTTTATATCTCCCATCTTGTGACAATGGAATTGAAAACAAAAAAATTATGTCTGACCCTTGCAATATAATATAAGCCCTTAAGTTGTGAAGTAAGTTTTCATACTTTGTTTAAGTTTGGACCGATAGTAAATTAATTATGTAAAAATTTATCTCTATATTTCATGGTCTTCAAGAAAGCAGGCGCGACAGACGGAAAAGCATACTCTGAGTTAATTCCATATGTGTTTGTTTTTTCCAGTTTCAGTATAAAACACAAAAAAATCAATTGTAAATGCTAATGAGAACAGACTCTTATGTAACCTCTTACGCACGAGGCATTTGGAAGGATTTATATCTCTTTAATTATTCAATAATTCATCATTAGCTAGAAAACATCCATGGCTGAACACAGGTCCCTCCCATACATTTTAACAAAAATAGACCTTATGCTGCTGGTATGCAACAGCTTTCTGCGACTTCTAACAGGTCATCTAACCACTTAGCGAAGAACCTTCTCACTATGTGTCGTACGGTATATGGTCTCCATTCGAAAACCTTTCACCAGCAACTGTTGGTTCTGCACACTATGTGACCTGTCCATTGCTAGCTTACCAACCCTATGAGCTATGTTAATGATCTTAATTCTACAGATCTCCTCATTTTGAAACATATCTCATCTCGAAACCTTGATTATAGCCTTTTCCATGGCTCTTCGAGTGTCTTGAAGTCTTTTTACGAGAACAAGACCTTCACTACCATATATCATCAACACATGCAACCTGGATTGGTACAGCAGGAATATTAGATATGATATTCATCTTGTCCATATTCATTTTAAGGTCTATCTGTTGGGAAACTCTACTTGGGGCTCTAAACATTGTGCCAAGGTCGTCAAACGATTCTGCCATAACAACTGAATCATCGGCAAATTGAATATGAGTCATTTCAGATTTGTTTTATGAACAACAAGTGTACCACTACGACCAACCAAAATGTAATTATGGTAATATAGTTTTTTCCAAATTATGTTCAATACAATCATGATGTATGCTTGTTTCTCAGCTTTATATTTTATTATGAACAGCCCCTATATGCAGATTGTAATATTGTCTATTCCTTCATCAGTGATAGATACTGCCCAAGTACAAAATGATTTATGATTTTGTTGACTTGTAATTGTTTGGCTACAACCTAACTTAACATCCTTTCAATTTCAGAAGAGATAGCCAAGTAGCTATGGAGTTACCATTATACAAATGATTGGTTAAAGTATTTTATTACCCACCATACTCATCTCACCCCGATCCTTCAATTATTATCTGTTTTGCTCAATATTTACATCATAAAAGACTTCAGGAGGCAGACCGTCTTTAGGTGCGTTAAAGCACTCAAGGAAAAAAATTTCATCGCTGCCTACATGTTAACAACAAGTATTTCAAAAATTTTAACTTATAGACGTACGAGTCTCGTAGAAAAAAAATAGCTACATCCAGAAGTTAGATGTAAATACAGCAATATCCATAAAATAACCATTGTTTTTTGTTATACACAGAAAGAAAATATGATGGTATTATACATTTAACACATACAGTTCACAATGAATAATAATAAATATCAAAATAGACCTAAAAAACTTTTCCCTATTTTTGCCATACTTAGAACTTGTTGTTTTTGCTTCTATATGTCTTGCAAATTCATTTTAAACTAATATATCCTTAGTAAATAATTCTAAGTTATAGCAGAATAATATAATTTTAGCTCAAGATAATTCTGCATCTGGAGTTCCCCCAAAATCAACTACTGCAGCAAAAAATGCATCAAACAATGCTGACGATAACAAAGGTAATGTTATATAAGAATTATATAATGAAAATATTTTATATAGTTTATAATTTTTAATCATATTTCATAGGGCTAAATTTCACAGTATGTAATTAATTTAGTTTAATGTTATAGGAATTTGAACCCGGACTGGGTTCAAATTAGAAAAATAAATTGCAAGAGAATGAATCGGAAGAGAAATAAATTGCAAACAAACTTTTACGTGTCTCTATAATATAGTTTATGTCCACTATCATATTTTGAGTTCAATATTAACCCCAAGTGGGTCTATTGTCCCGTAATTAATTTAGTTTAATCTTATGAGAATTTGAACTCAAGTTCACAGAAAAATAAATTGCAAATAAACTTTTACCTCTTTCTATAACAAAGTTCAAGTCTAGGATCATATTTCAATTATTTTTTTCTATAATTAAATTATAACATTATTTAATAAGTTTAATATTAACCAACTTGCTTACTCGCTCCTAATCAAATTAGTTTAATGTTATATGAAATGGAACTTAAGTCCCTCAAAGTTTATTTGCAATTTATATTGCTGTCAGGTCCACAGCAAAATAAATTGCAAATAAACTTTACCTATTTCTATAATAGAAATTAGATCCTGTATCATATTTTGATTATACTTTTCCATCATTAAATCATAACATTATTTAATAAGTTTGATATTAACCGACTCGCCTATTTCCCCTAATTAATTTAGTTTAATGTTATAAGAATCTGAACCCAGGTCAATAGCAAAATAAATTGCAAATAAACTTTACCTGTTTCTATAACAGAGATCAGGTCGAGTATCATATTTTGATTATACTTTTCCATTATTAAATTAAAAGATTATTTAATAAGTTTGATATTAACGGACTTGCCTACTTACCCCTAATTAATTTAGTTTAATGTTATAAGAAACTGAACCCAGGTCAATAGCAAAATAAATTGCAAATAAACTTTATCTGTTTCTATAAGAGAGACCAGATCCAGTATTCTATTTCGATTATACTTTTCCATTATTAAATTAAAAGATTATTTAATAAGTTTGATATTAACGGACTTGCCTACTTACCCCTAATTAATTTAGTTTAATGTTATAAGAATCTGAACCCAGGTCAACAACAAAATAAATTGCAAATAAACTTTACCTATTTCTATAATAGAAATTAGATCCTGTATCATATTTTGATTATACTTTTCCATCATTAAATCATAACATTATTTAATAAGTTTGATATTAACCGACTTGCCTATTTCCCCTAATTAATTTAGTTTAATGTTATAAGAATCTGAACCAAGGTCTACAGCAAAATAAATTGCAAATAAACTTTACCTGTTTCTATAACAGAGATCAGGTCGAGTATCATATTTTGATTATACTTTTCCATTATTAAATTAAAAGATTATTTAATAAGTTTGATATTAACGGACTTGCCTACTTACCCCTAATTAATTTAGTTTAATGTTATAAGAATCTGAACCCAGGTCAATAGCAAAATAAATTGCAAATAAACTTTATCTGTTTCTATAAGAGAGACCAGATCCAGTATTCTATTTCGATTATACTTTTCCATTATTAAATTAAAAGATTATTTAATAAGTTTGATATTAACGGACTTGCCTACTTACCCCTAATTAATTTAGTTTAATGTTATAAGAATCTGAACCCAGGTCAACAACAAAATAAATTGCAAATAAACTTTACCTATTTCTATAATAGAAATTAGATCCTGTATCATATTTTGATTATACTTTTCCATCATTAAATCATAACATTATTTAATAAGTTTGATATTAACCGACTCGCCTATTTCCCCTAATTAATTTAGTTTAATGTTATAAGAATCTGAACCCAGGTCAATAGCAAAATAAATTGCAAATAAACTTTACCTGTTTCTATAACAGAGATCAGGTCGAGTATCATATTTTGATTATACTTTTCCATTATTAAATTAAAAGATTATTTAATAAGTTTGATATTAACGGACTTGCCTACTTACCCCTAATTAATTTAGTTTAATGTTATAAGAATCTGAACCCAGGTCAATAGCAAAATAAATTGCAAATAAACTTTATCTGTTTCTATAAGAGAGACCAGATCCAGTATTCTATTTCGATTATACTTTTCCATTATTAAATTAAAAGATTATTTAATAAGTTTGATATTAACGGACTTGCCTACTTACCCCTAATTAATTTAGTTTAATGTTATAAGAATCTGAACCCAGGTCAACAACAAAATAAATTGCAAATAAACTTTACCTATTTCTATAATAGAAATTAGATCCTGTATCATATTTTGATTATACTTTTCCATCATTAAATCATAACATTATTTAATAAGTTTGATATTAACCGACTCGCCTATTTCCCCTAATTAATTTAGTTTAATGTTATAAGAATCTGAACCCAGGTCAATAGCAAAATAAATTGCAAATAAACTTTACCTGTTTCTATAACAAAAATCAGGTCGAGTATCATATTTTGATTATACTTTTCCATTATTAAATTAAAAGATTATTTAATAAGTTTGATATTAACGGACTTGCCTACTTACCCCTAATTAATTTAGTTAAATGTTATAAGAATCTGAACCCAGGTCAATAGCAAAATAAATTGCAAATAAACTTTATCTGTTTCTATAAGAGAGACCAGATCCAGTATTCTATTTCGATTATACTTTTCCATTATTAAATTAAAAGATTATTTAATAAGTTTGATATTAACGGACTTGCCTACTTACCCCTAATTAATTTAGTTTAATGTTATAAGAATCTGAACCCAGGTCAACAACAAAATAAATTGCAAATAAACTTTACCTATTTCTATAATAGAAATTAGATCCTGTATCATATTTTGATTATACTTTTCCATCATTAAATCATAACATTATTTAATAAGTTTGATATTAACCGACTCGCCTATTTCCCCTAATTAATTTAGTTTAATGTTATAAGAATCTGAACCCAGGTCAATAGCAAAATAAATTGCAAATAAACTTTATCTGTTTCTATAAGAGAGACCAGATCCAGTATTCTATTTCGATTATACTTTTCCATTATTAAATTAAAAGATTATTTAATAAGTTTGATATTAACGGACTTGCCTACTTACCCCTAATTAATTTAGTTTAATGTTATAAGAATCTGAACCCAGGTCAACAACAAAATAAATTGCAAATAAACTTTACCTATTTCTATAATAGAAATTAGATCCTGTATCATATTTTGATTATACTTTTCCATCATTAAATCATAACATTATTTAATAAGTTTGATATTAACCGACTCGCCTATTTCCCCTAATTAATTTAGTTTAATGTTATAAGAATCTGAACCCAGGTCAATAGCAAAATAAATTGCAAATAAACTTTACCTGTTTCTATAACAGAGATCAGGTCGAGTATCATATTTTGATTATACTTTTCCATTATTAAATTAAAAGATTATTTAATAAGTTTGATATTAACGGACTTGCCTACTTACCCCTAATTAATTTAGTTTAATGTTATAAGAATCTGAACCCAGGTCAATAGCAAAATAAATTGCAAATAAACTTTATCTGTTTCTATAAGAGAGACCAGATCCAGTATTCTATTTCGATTATACTTTTCCATTATTAAATTAAAAGATTATTTAATAAGTTTGATATTAACGGACTTGCCTACTTACCCCTAATTAATTTAGTTTAATGTTATAAGAATCTGAACCCAGGTCAACAACAAAATAAATTGCAAATAAACTTTACCTATTTCTATAATAGAAATTAGATCCTGTATCATATTTTGATTATACTTTTCCATCATTAAATCATAACATTATTTAATAAGTTTGATATTAACCGACTCGCCTATTTCCCCTAATTAATTTAGTTTAATGTTATAAGAATCTGAACCCAGGTCAATAGCAAAATAAATTGCAAATAAACTTTACCTGTTTCTATAACAGAGATCAGGTCGAGTATCATATTTTGATTATACTTTTCCATTATTAAATTAAAAGATTATTTAATAAGTTTGATATTAACGGACTTGCCTACTTACCCCTAATTAATTTAGTTTAATGTTATAAGAATCTGAACCCAGGTCAATAGCAAAATAAATTGCAAATAAACTTTATCTGTTTCTATAAGAGAGACCAGATCCAGTATTCTATTTCGATTATACTTTTCCATTATTAAATTAAAAGATTATTTAATAAGTTTGATATTAACGGACTTGCCTACTTACCCCTAATTAATTTAGTTTAATGTTATAAGAATCTGAACCCAGGTCAACAACAAAATAAATTGCAAATAAACTTTACCTATTTCTATAATAGAAATTAGATCCTGTATCATATTTTGATTATACTTTTCCATCATTAAATCATAACATTATTTAATAAGTTTGATATTAACCGACTCGCCTATTTCCCCTAATTAATTTAGTTTAATGTTATAAGAATCTGAACCCAGGTCAATAGCAAAATAAATTGCAAATAAACTTTATCTGTTTCTATAAGAGAGACCAGATCCAGTATTCTATTTCGATTATACTTTTCCATTATTAAATTAAAAGATTATTTAATAAGTTTGATATTAACGGACTTGCCTACTTACCCCTAATTAATTTAGTTTAATGTTATAAGAATCTGAACCCAGGTCAACAACAAAATAAATTGCAAATAAACTTTACCTATTTCTATAATAGAAATTAGATCCTGTATCATATTTTGATTATACTTTTCCATCATTAAATCATAACATTATTTAATAAGTTTGATATTAACCGACTCGCCTATTTCCCCTAATTAATTTAGTTTAATGTTATAAGAATCTGAACCCAGGTCAATAGCAAAATAAATTGCAAATAAACTTTACCTGTTTCTATAACAGAGATCAGGTCGAGTATCATATTTTGATTATACTTTTCCATTATTAAATTAAAAGATTATTTAATAAGTTTGATATTAACGGACTTGCCTACTTACCCCTAATTAATTTAGTTTAATGTTATAAGAATCTGAACACAGGTCAATAGCAAAATAAATTGCAAATAAACTTTATCTGTTTCTATAAGAGAGACCAGATCCAGTATTCTATTTCGATTATACTTTTCCATTATTAAATTAAAAGATTATTTAATAAGTTTGATATTAACGGACTTGCCTACTTACCCCTAATTAATTTAGTTTAATGTTATAAGAATCTGAACCCAGGTCAACAACAAAATAAATTGCAAATAAACTTTACCTATTTCTATAATAGAAATTAGATCCTGTATCATATTTTGATTATACTTTTCCATCATTAAATCATAACATTATTTAATAAGTTTGATATTAACCGACTTGCCTATTTCCCCTAATTAATTTAGTTTAATGTTATAAGAATCTGAACCAAGGTCTACAGCAAAATAAATTGCAAATAAACTTTACCTGTTTCTATAACAGAGATCAGGTCGAGTATCATATTTTGATTATACTTTTCCATTATTAAATTAAAAGATTATTTAATAAGTTTGATATTAACGGACTTGCCTACTTACCCCTAATTAATTTAGTTTAATGTTATAAGAATCTGAACCCAGGTCAATAGCAAAATAAATTGCAAATAAACTTTTACCTCTTTCTATAAGAGAGACCAGATCCAGTATTCTATTTCGATTACGCTTTTACTATAATTAAATTAAAATATTATTTTATAAGTTTAATATTAACTGACATTTAATTTAAACTGGCATTCAAATTAACTGAGCTTAATATTAACTGACATTAATATTAACTGAGCTTAATTTAACTGATATTTAATTAAAATATTATATAAGTTTAATATTACTTGCCCATTAAGTTTCATGCTGATAAGAACAATTTACTCGTTGACTACTTTTTATCTCTAATTGTCAATTGGTTATGGACTATACTAAATATTGTATGTAAATTTTGTTACAAAAAACATACTTACACATTTAGTTTGCTTGCAGAGTAAACACCATTTGTTCTTGTTATTAAGAAACTAATAAATATAAGAAATATTTCTCTAAATTATCTTTAAGTTCCATTTTTTTCCCATCCAATAAACAAAAAGGATGTTTAGAAATTTTTTAATGGAAAAATCAATCCTTTATAACTATTTGATTTTCTAAAAGTACATATGTGTATATAGTAGTACATAAGTGTATATAACGGTAGTGTCTGTCCTAAAGTATTGGTATATGGCTAAACTTAATAAACAATATTTTTATCATAGCTCTACTTAATAAACAATATTTTTATCAGAGTTCTCTATTTTTTATAATGGTATCACAGAACTACGGCATTGTTCCCATCAGTTTTTCCAATTCTCTGGCAAACTTTGATTTTAGCTATTTTTTTGCTTTTCTTTTTATAATATTCTCAAAAATATTTTTGAAATTTAAAACAATTTTTTCATACTTCTGTCTAACTAATCCCAAAATAATTTAATTGGATTCAGAATGGATTATTGAATAGGCCAAAACATTAATTTCAATGTTTTTCTGTTCCATTTGTTTCAAAAATGTTAAACACCTTTTGTTAAACAAACACTTCAATATATATTTGAGATCATTATGGTGTGGGAACATAAAATTTTAACTTTTTTCATTTTGTTGAAGAATTCCTTGTATTCTCATCAAATCTCCTACTACAGATCCTTCAAATTACCCTCACGCCATAACTGAATCTCCACCCATGTTTGACAGAAGCAACAGTGTAAACTGCTCTCTCATTCGAATGTCTGCAAACCAACTTTCGAATAGAGACTTGTTGCTCGAGAGAACCTACTGACAACCTCAATAGTTGAATTCTTTTATCAATAGTAGTAATAAGAAGAGAATTAAGCAGTAATTAAGAAGAGGTTATCAAGTGTCTTCTTTTTTATTGCTGTTAAATATGATTTTGATGATGAAATGCATCCTTTGGAACCTGCGCCCAAATGTCTTCTTTTTGAAATAAGTATACTAACAAATTTATTGCGGGTCTCCATGAACTGTGCTATTACCTCCGAAGAAATGAGATATCTGTTACATTTGTTTTTTTAATACAATACTCAAGCCTTATCATTTTTGGTCTGCCTAATTCTAATCATATAGTCAACAATTTGATCAGATAATTATACCGATTATTTCTCCAGACATTTCTTTTTCATCCTTATTTCGTTTGAACCAAATAGTTTCAAATTCAAAAACTAGTTTTTAAAGAAGTAATTTAGTAGAATTAGTTTCGTAGTCAAATGACATCAAAAATTAGAAGCAAAACTTTGTTCGTATATAATATACACCATTCGTTGTGTGTAAATTAATTGTGTTTTCTTTCAAAAACACCCACAAAACAATAGTACACATTAAAAAAATTGGGGTGTGGCTGTGTCATGGACACAGCCATGTGTTGTATGTGAATACATCTATGTAACGGGTAATAGTTTTTAAATAAAATATTTTTGATAACATTTTTTTAGTCTAACACCTTATTATATTCACTATCACTACTTTAAACTAATGTTTTATATACAATCGATAGATTTTGATGACAGCTGACAATTAAAACTTAAACGAACATCGTAGCTTTTCCGAATCAAAAGTTATACTAATTGCAAATCTCGATATCTCGAATCTCGATAAAATAACCTCAAAATGGTGGCGCTTCCCCCTCCAACGAGCGTGATGCGTCACTGTTCTCCCTTATCGTAATGAATTCTTTGATCCTTTAGCTATCCAGTGGTATAATTTAATTTTTGATGTAGATGATAGATTCGAAACTGCAATGCCAAACTGTATCCCCCAATTTTGTTATCATTAGGTTTTTTGGATTGCCCCAGTATGGTAGCAAATTTAAAGACATGTTCACGTCAAAAATATAATATTTAAAAAGTTATCAATGAATCTATTTCTATTTTGGTAAACATCAAAATGTTGTTTATGATATTAAGAAAAGAAAAGATAATATGACAAAAATTAATACATTATTTTGAAATATGACCTAAAAGTCATGTTGGTGATCAAATAGATTTGAACAGTATTTTGTATAGCAGTTTGCAATCACATTCCCACAAATGCTATGAAACAATAAACAAGGACCATAGAGTTATATTATTAGTTCTAATCCTTGATAAAAAGAGACGTCACTACCTTATGCAGCTGCTAATTCTAATTAACATTACAAACGTGAAAATTTAGATTGCTGGAAGGGCGTGTGAATGGATGAATGTTTGTTGCTCTATAACTTATTAATTTCTGAAAGGACCTACTTGAGTTTTGGCATACAAATAGATTACAGCTATAGTGGATGAATATATAAGCTACTTTTTCCTGATGTCTGAAATATTTTCTGAAGGTTAACATCCTTCATTAATGATGTTCATTAGGTTCCTACTCCATTGTGTAGTACTGTTTGAAAGGAAAGTTCTTTAAGTTTGATTTTACTATTTACTATACTCACTACCTGTGTCGTGAATTCCCAAATCTGAACGTGGTTACCCTTTGAAAGCATAAAACTTTTGTCATTTTAAAAATTTGATTCCGAAGTTAATACTGAATGGAAACGGATTTTGAAAAAATTGGAATAAAGATGAATTATAGCTAGAATAAAGAAAAAGACTATATTATTGTAGCTCACACGTACAAGATACCAAGCAGAAACCATATAAAGTTATAAATTAGCAAATATTATTTGTAGCATATTCATTTTGTGGGTTTGATTTGTAAATACTTCCATTTCTTCTACCTATTTTTTTAATATTATTGACATTCTAAAACTACGGTTTGTTCAGCAAAACTCAAAAGCTATTTGAGATGACGCATTAAAAAAAAATATGTACATACTACATGATATAAACCATGACCGGTCATGAGTTATATCATGATATAAACCATGACCGGACATGATATAAACCATGACGGTATTACGAATAAGTTGTCCAGTCACCTCCAGTATTAATAATTACCTGGTATTCCCGAGGCAGACTTTCTACTAATTTTATAGAGTAATCTGGAGTAGAAACCCTTGTGTAATTGAAATCTGTTGAACTAAACGCTTAATACCACTTATACAATGCCACTACCACTTATATAATAGATCTTTTTTCCTTGTGGCTTGAACTTCATGAGTTACGCTCGTGTTTTTCCTAAAGAAAATAGAACAACAATTAATGCTTTCTATACAAAGCGTCATAGAGAAATGTTTCCTAAATGCTTGCATTTGAATACTAAGATTTTTAGACAAAAATTTTGCCATACAGGTTTTTTTTAATCAGATTGTTTTATTAAACAGGTTGTGTTAAAAACAAATCAAAAACAAAACGAATGGCTAAATATACATTAATATATGAGGGACCGTTAGATTGATTCTGCGACTAATGGGAAAATATTGATTATTTTACCTGACAGAACAAATTGTTTTTCTGTTTGTATATATATATATTTATAATACAAATGCCATATGTATATAAAAAACTATATGCAATAAATCGTTACATTAATAGATACACACAATCGGAGGTCACCAGATGTTTTTTCTCAGCCAGTTGTAAAGGCTTCTAAGTGTTTATAATCACAGTTGGTTATAATAGTCTAGAGAGGCAGTGAAATCTTACAACTGAGTCACTACGACTCAAGGTAATTTAGTTGATTTACGTTAACAATGTTGCTAAACATAAATATATGTGGTCTAGTACATTGTTGTGAGTTGCTCACACTTATATCCATAGGCAAACCTGTAGTCAGAACTCTCAATCTGACTGACCATTATTTATAAATATAATTCATATGTGTGACTGACAGTCGAGTCAGACCAACTATCGAATTTGATCTAATGTGCTCTTTGTACAGTTCACCACTTGTCCCTCGATTCTTACACAATACATCTCCATATTGTTAACATATCTGCCAAGTTTATTTGGCAGATTTGAGTGATCGCATTTCCTATATAGAGGATTAAATTTTGGTCAGTGACCAAATTTTAAAAAGCAATTAAGAATTGGCAACTAAATCATTAAAATGAAAAAAAAAACGTAAGTTGTCCATACAATCTTGCTTTAATAAAATGTCAGGTTGTATGGAAAACTTAAAAAAATTCCATATTTTTTCTTTTTTTTCATTTATAGGATTTTGTTGCCGATTCTCAATCACTCCTTAAAATTCGGTCACTGACGAAAATTCATTCCTGAATATTATTATCAATAATAATAACATTTACACATATTTTATTATTTTATTTTTATTAATATGTTTAATATGAAAGTAAAATAAATTATATATCTTAATTACTCTATATTATATATTTTATTTTATTTGAATGGAGTTTGTAATATTGTGTGGTCTCCACGTGGACTCCATGTTTACATAAAATAGCCTCACATATCGCTTACTCAATTGGTAGAAGTACAACCAGTCTGTGACCACGAGTTGTAATTTTAATGGGAATATGAAAATTGTCATTGCAGTCAGACTGCAGCCTGACTCCAACTCGTCGTCTTTTGATGCATACAAGTGCTAGTTTCATGAAATAATTGGGTCATTGCGTACAACCTTGTAATAAACATAATCTGGTTTATTATACTTTTTAGTCTATATCTGTTTTTTTAATTTGTTTTCTTCATAACCAAAATAGCTAAAAGTTTATTAAGACAACATTAAAATAAAGTGGGAGAAACCGTCTATTATTGTAGTAATTAATTTTTAATGCAACCTTTAATAAATTGGTATTAATATTTCATTTTTCTGTATTACAGAAGGTATCTTTATATTGACCATGAGCTTATGCTACATTATAAGGAAACTTCCATAAACTGTATGAATATTCTCATGTGGACAAAAATTAGATTAATTGATAATAATGTATACACGCACAAAACAAAAATTCTAATAACAGAAACCAATAGAATGTTTTCTGTCCACCACCGACATATTGATAACCTCACAAAAAACATTCAGCGTATCTATGAAGCCTCACTACGAATATATTACATTTGTAGATATCTGTATAATTCTGAAAGTAGCGTTACACTACTTTATTTTAATAATGTAATCGATTATTTACAGCTGCGGAGAAAATATTTGTTAAAAAATATTCTAATTAAAAAAAAAATGAAACTCCGGCAGATGAAAATGTTCTAGTTACTATTTAAAAGAGTGTACATGGCATTCTACCATTTTATTTTAATAAATTAATTTCTTACTTACAGTAGGAGAGGAGACGTCTGCTAAAAAAGATTCGGCTAATACTAAAAAGAAAGAAAATAAAACTTCCAAAGATAAAAAGGTTCCAGGTAATGTTTTAGTTTGTTTTATAACTGCTTAAAAGCTATAAGTGGCATTTCATCATTTCATTTTAATAAATAAATATATTATTTTCAGCTGTAGAGAAGACATCCACGGAAAAAGATTCAGCTAATACCAAAAAGAAAGAAAGTGAAACCTCCAAAGATGAAACAGTTCCAGGTAATATTTTAGCTTGTTTTATAACTGTTTAACGGCTTGTAACTAGCATTTAATCATTTATTTTAATAAATGATTATTGTTTACAGCTGCAGAGGAGACGCCTGCTAAAAAAGAATCAGCTAATACCAAAAATAAAGAAAGTAAAACCTCCAAAAGCAAAACGGATCCAGGTAATATTTCAGTTTATTTTGTAACTGTTTAAAAGCTTGTAAGTTGCATTTCCCTATTTTATTTTAATAAATTTAATTTATTACTTACAGCTGCGGAGGAGACGTCTGCTAAAAAAGAATCAGCTAATACCAAAAAGAAAAAAAGTAAAACCTCCAAAGGCAAAACGGATCCAGGTAATATTTTAAACCATTTCATAACTGTTTAAAAGCTTGTAAGTCAATTTATCTTAATAAATGAATTTATTACTCACAGCTGTAGAAAACACCTCTGCTAAAAAAGATTCAGCTAATACCACAAACGAAGAAAGTAAAGCCTCCAAAAACACAAAAGTTCCAGGTAATAATTTATTAATATAATGGTTTAAAATATCAAATCTAAATATCGATTCCATTGAAGTCTTTAAGAATAAACCTGTCAAGCACAAATAGAACTCGCATTACGAGGGTTCCGTACACATTTAGGTATATATAAACAATTAATGGTATATAATATTCCTATTAAACTATTTACAAAATTTTAATTTTTTAGAAAGTGAATATAACGTTCTAAAATATACTAATTTTGAAATATATAATTAACGCATATGAAAAATTTATTGCCTAATATATCATTCACAGGTATATATTTCACAAAATGTATAATTCCCCATAAAATTAGAAATAATGATTTTTGGATTTTTATCTTTGCTTGTGCTATAAGATTTCCCATTATATAATATATATTTTAATGACAGTATATATAACAAAAAAATATGCTTTCAAGGTCCATATCTTCTTGTTGGTTGACCCAAAAAACTTGACCTCTTTATAGCAATGTAAGGCCATATCTCCTACGACATTAATTTCAACTTGATGTTTCAAGCTATTTCTAACAAAAATGGCTTCAACAGACAGACAACACGTTCAGCAAATAGACGACAAAACGTTCAACAAAATGACCCTATAAGGCTTCCACTTTTTGATTGTGAGGAACGAAACCCTAAAACTGGGATATTTCGAAATAAACCAATAGAGATATTTATTTTGAAACAATTTAATTTAGAGACATCATTAACAACCATTTTTAAAAATACCACAATATTTCCAATTACCAAACACTTCCAATTGAACTGTTTCTTGAGAGCATTCTGTTATGAGTAAAAATTAAATGGGTCTACCATAGAGCTGAATATTAAATAAATATTGTTTTAAATAATTTTCCAACCCCAACTCCCCATGCCCCAATAGATAAAAAATCCTGAAAAAAAAGGACTCGCTCTATGTAAAACTAGATTCAATGATAATAATTACTGTTAAAACTAATAATTTTGGAAAAATATTGCGAATTCTCTTAATGATTATAGTTATATTTTTGTTCTCTTGCGTATTAGCAATACCCCTAGACAAACTGTTCAAATACACAAATGAAATAAAAAACAAACTTAAACTTCGTCTATTATCTTACACGTATATGATAGCAAATTGTGTAAATATGAATGAATACGCTTTCTTAAATTGTTATTTACGTCACATGTCTTATTAATTTAGTTACATTACGACACATTTTTTAATGATGTAATTTTTAAAATTGAATAAGAATGAATGAATCTTAGGTAAGATCGTATTCTTTAGATGAAATTCGTAAAAATTTTACGTTATGATAATTCGTATGTGTTTTGGCCGCTTGTTTGTTTGGTGGAAAATGGTTATTTTCTATCTCTTACTACTTCATTTACATACAGTACAAACTTATAACAACGTAATTACCAATAAAAATCATCATTAAACACTAACAATTTATGGGTTTCTTTAGTGAAGCTTACAAAGTGTTATATTTAATTTGATTATACGTAAAAGAATACCTAATGTCATAATGAATAGACATTTTATTATAAATAAATATATAAATAAATATAATGTAAAATAGAATAGAGATTTTATTAATAGTAATAGTAATTTATATTTCATCTATTAATAACATTACTTGTGTCTATTTGAAGAATTAGTTACAATTATAGCAAGTCGTAGAAGAAATTATAGCAAGATTCTATAGCATATTAATCTATATAAGATTTCAAGAGAAACATCCTTGTTTTTCACTTATCATTTAATACAAACATGAACAACAAAATATTTGCATAGTTTAGAAACATTAGATTTTTTAAGAGGTATAAATCTCGGATATACTTTAAAAAATTGATCACAAAACATTTATTTTAATATTAAATTAAGACAGCAGAATAAAAAAATGGTAATATAATTAGTTTTTTTGGTAATATAATATGGTAATATAGAATTGTTTTTTTGTCCAAGTTATACCACTTGACTAAAATTATTACACAAATTAAAGGCAATTTATATTAAGCCACAAAAATAAAAAAATATAGTGTACACTTTTTTTTAAGAATTATTTTCATAAGTCCATGAAGTCTAGTGTGTTATATTATTACTGGCAAATCAATATATTCTCAAATTTTTAAAAAGAATTTACAAAAATTAAACTCTCCAACTAAACAGATCACATCAAAATATTTGGTTACTGTAAAGAATCGACTTATCATTCAAGAAAACATGAAAACAGTAGAAGCATCATTTTTCATTCATAAGTTAGGAAAACTTATCACAACTTTTTCCAAAATAAAAATATTAGACGGATTGATTGTTATATCTCAAATGAAAAAATAGATGAATTGATATCTTAATGTTGTACTCATCAAAATCAGATTACCCGCCTTGAATTAATGTTCTGTATAAACTTACATTTACGCATTATATATACAGGTGCATTTTTCATCATGACTTATTTTTATAAGACTAATGGCTTCTCATTATACTGAACATAATATGTCTCAAACGAATACGGAAAAAACCCAACAATTTCCAAAATAAACGCCTTAAAAATTTATCATTTAAAAACAAAAATTCTAATTTTTAACATAAAATCCTTCCAACACTATTATATCAGATCTTGCTACTCCTAAGAAAATAATGTTTAACAATTATTATTTCGAAATTAAGTGTCACTAATTAAATCAATAAACAAGTTGGAAAGTGTTTGACATGACATTTTTCCATAATTATAATTATGAGCGAGTACGGAAAAGTCTTTAAAACCCCATATAACTCATTGCTGTCGGTTGAGATGTCACATCTACCTTGCTAAGTCATCTCTCAATCGGTGAAATATTTAAATTTGCTATCAAGTTAAAATATTTTTTAACTTGATAGCTAAATTATTTTTAATTTGCATTGCGTTCCGCTAGGCGATCGCAATGCTCAAAACGCTCATTGTATCGTTCCACTTGGTGATCACGGTCGTGATCAAAATGTCATTGATGTCGTCATTGTTCAAGACCGGGACGACCTACGTATCGAGGTGGGTCGTTGCGATTGTTTATTTGTCAAATTGACTTTGACACAATTTGAAATTTACGTAAATAAATTGACATAATCTTTGGAGATTAAACATAGTGATATAAACATAGTGATATACCCAATAGAAATAAAGGTTCACCAAAAGACGCAAGTTACAATCATCAAACTTAATTAATTTTAATTTTAATTAATTTTAACTTTTGCATTTACTGTACATCTAAATTATTGTTTAATTATTAATACATAGAAATAATTGCGTGGGCGCGAGCGTTGCGAGCGGCTAGCTGAAAAAAAACAATTCTGTCTATTAAATATATTTTATTCCCACTTTCTACTGTCTTAACTCAATATCGAACTATATGTTTTGTAATAAATTTTTCAAAGTATGTCTGATATTTATAGCTGTTAATGTTTCTAAAGTATGGCAACATTACATTGCTATTAATTTGTCCTTCTAATTTGGAAGTTGAATTATAATGGCTTTAAATTAAGTGAAATTCATGCGATAGGTTTGTTATAAAAGCATCAAGTATAACTATAGCTTAATAGCATAATTAAATAATACTTTTTCAAAATATTTGCAGCAGTCAAAAAGACAAAGGGAAACGTTTTTGCAAGAAAAATTACCGATGCCCCTAAAACAAATGCATCAGCAAGTGACGATAAAGGTAAATATGTCAGTCAACTTATTTGGCACTTATGTAAAATATAATGTATTGTAAATAGTTGCGGTCACAATGAGCGCTACATGCCCAGGTCGCTTTTCAGCACTTAGTTGGTTTATAAACAAAAGCAATAATATTATTTGTTATGTCAGATATCACCTTTTATTGAATTATTATTTTACTAAAATTAAATTAAAATTATATTTATGGTTATATAGCGAACACAAATGAGTTAAATATCAGTGTGTAGGTGTGTATGAACATTTTAGAAAAACATAAGCATTAATCATGCTCCACATTCTCAAAATCTTGAGTCCTGCCGAGACAGGACGGGACCCAAGAAGCGCACTCCACATATCGCTAGTGCAGTTGACCATTCCATACTCGTACAAGATGGACGTGGATGGTGTGTTAAAAACTTCTGATTGCATTAGCCTACTACAATTTTATGTTAATACAAGAAAAATGTTATTAAGAGACGAAGATGGTGGATGACATTAATGCATCGCAACAGAACAAGGTAAAATTGCATCGGCAGCGAAAATGTGGAGCGAATGTCTCGCGCAAACACAAAACTATATGAGAGCCCTTTGATTCAGGCATATTTACCGACAAGGGCCGAGACCGAGACGTACCGAATAGGGCCGATACGGTCTTGTATTTGGCTATTCTAATATAGTTTTGGCAGGAATGTAGAGATGGATACACCAAAAAATATAGTATGCTGAAATATTTGGGTCACATATTGGAAGATTCTTCATTAGAGCTGTCGAAAGTTATAAATATGTATCAGTTCATACTTTTAAAAATTGTCTCATGTTGTATTATATGTTTTAACCTGATGGTCAATGTCCCTTCCATATTATACTCGACTTATCATTCAAGAAACCACGCATGCAAACATTTTGTCTGATAATATATTTTCTAATCGTAACATGTCACATGTTTTGTTTGAATTAATGATTAATTAATTGGTTATAGCGAGAATTTTTTTACGAATTCCTTTTGAAAATATACAGAGAAAAATAATATATAATATTTCTTTATTTGGCTCTTTATCACAGAGAAATTGTTTATTTTTCATTAACAAATTATTTTTTATTTTCAGCATATTTTCAATCATAATTATGTTTAAACATTTTATTATGCTTTAAAAATGAATTCGGAAAAAATCTTCTGAAATTTAATTTGGATTCAACGGTACAATATTGCCAATGTAACCAAATTGGCTGTTCTCAAATATTGAATATATTTGGCTTTAATTTTGTAGAAATTCATCAGAGTAATTTTATAGAAATCTTTACAAATTGCCCACCTGAAGATCTTGTCACACAACGAAACCAAGCTCGTAGTTAAGAATTTAAATAAAGTAAAAATAATACTACATCACATAGTTTTATATAGTTGAGAAACATTTCATTATCATAAACGGAACCTTCACAAACAAAAAAATTAAGAGTAACACTGAATTACTAGATTAATAGATTTTTTTTCGGCAAAATAAACTCTCATTTTGCTCACTATTCAAGGTCGAATAAGGCGTTTAGATGCCACATCGTACATCATTTAGCTTATGATGCTCAGCACTCGGCGTACAAGCACTACAGAATGCTTAACTGTTGCAATAATATTAATATATTGCATCTCGAAAATGGCATGAGATACAAAAACTTTTTATAAGTTATAATCCTACTATTTCATACTTAGAAACCCCTAGAAACCAGATTGCTATAGAAATTTTACAACTTGAATACATATGTAGATTTTATTGATTTTGTTTTTATAAACTTTTTACATAATTTGTTTTGCAGTCGGCAACATTATAGATATACTATTATTATTATATGCTTGATTTTCCCGTAAAGTTCTTTTAAAGACAAATTAAAAAATTGGATTAATACTTTGTTTTTAAAACATTTCTTTAAAATTTTACAGTCAGCAATGGAACTCTGAATGATGATCAGAAAAAAGACTCCAATGTTGAAGGTAAGTTGATTCACTTTAATCAGAGATAAAAAAAAAAAAAATATATATATATATAAATATATATATGTATGTACATTTGCAGTTTTAAAATATTCAAAGTTTTCATATTAGCACAAAAAGAACCTATTATATTGGGCTTCGATCAATATAGATATTGATGTATTTGTTGGATAATTTTAGGATAATATTTTAAAATAAAATGTATAATAAGTTATTATTATAATATTATGACAAAGCTACATTTGCATGCTTAATATTTTTTGTAGAATGATTACCATTCCGCAACAGGTATCCATAGAGAAAACCTTTCATAGAGAAAAGAAGTATTTATAAAACATTTTTCAACTTTTCAATTACCCCTTTTTGTATATATCAATATATATATATATATATATATATATATATATATATATATATATATATATATATATATATACATGTAATTAACCGTTTTAGTGCCATGGGATTTTTACTCATATAAACTTAAAAATGCCAAAAAAATCTTTTATTTTTGATTACATTTACCTTCGTCTCGAAAAAAACTGTATCTTCCAAAAATTATCCAATTTTAATAATTGTTTCGGTGTTTTCTTAATAAAAACTTGTACAAGGATAACAAAATACAAAGAAAATTATGGAAATATATATTGTGAACAAAAACTGAAATCAAGATCACATCGTATTTTCGCAGTCCGGTGCATCCTCTGCATCAGCAAAATAATTGTTATAGTCACTATTATCACTATCATTCAAAATTTGCATTACGCCAAATTGTGAGCGCACCACAATGTCACTCCCACTATCACTTTCTTCACAACTTGAAAAACGATCATTTTCACTCAAATTATTTTCGTATTCCGACATTATGGGTTAAAAATTTTCTTTTCCTGGATCCTTTTTATATTGTAATTACTAATAATATTATAATTTGTACTTTATGTAACACGTAGAAAGATAAAAAATTGGCGATGCTTGCGAGCGACCACCCATATCGTGAGCTAAACAGTAACTGATTTCGCGAGCGCCATCACGCTCTTGGCAAATTTAGTTAGTACGCACACGAGCGCGATGGTGCTTATCGGCACTCAAACGGTTAAATAACTTTTATTCATCAGGCATCACTCCCATGATTATAATTACAAACTTAGGAAGAATTTAAAACATGCAGTACCATCTAGAATAATGAAGAGAGTTTAGGTACTAAGTCTTTCTTTTCATCACTTTGTAATACAAATCACATTCAAAAAATCACGTTGCTTTGTTGCAAAGTTATCTTCATTATTTTTGTTGTGTAATTTTTTCATTTTAAATAAGAATTTTCCCAAAGGAATGAAATTTCCCAATAAAAAAATAGACTATGTCATTTCTCGACCCACCAACTATTTCTGTGCGAAAACGACGTCAGCATTTCGATATATATACATACATACATATATACATATATACATAAATATATATATATATATATATATATATATATATATATAAATATATATATATATATATATATATATATATATATATATATATATATATATATATATATATATATATATATATATATATATATATATATATATATATATATATATATATATATATATATATATATATATATATATATATATATATATATATATATATATATATATATATATATATATATATATATATATATATATATATATATTAATATGTATTTATTACAATAAAACTTTCTAGGATAAAGGGAGCCTGTGTTATTTCCAAAACCACCATCCATCTTTATGCAAAAAATCATATCAATCTGTCACTTCATTATGTTGTAAAAGAAGGACAAACAAACACACTTGCATAATATTCCAGCCTATATTTTCCTACTTACTTGTACATATATAGGATTATAAAGATGGAAATTTATTTCCAATACTCAATCAAGGTATTACCTTGGTTGCAAGATATCTGTGGTATTCAGGAGTGATTATTTATTCTTTTACTAGATATTTTTAACATTACAAAACCGAAATGGAAGCAAGGGAAGTAGAACTCTTTTGCACATATTTTTGTAAATATTTTATCAAAAAAAGATCCTAAATATTTGGCAAAAAATAAAGGATATACACGGAGTTACCACAGTGATCGCAATCCCCAGACATTCCAGCCTTATGGTGTTCAATATTTATGACCTGACTTATCATAAATCAATTGACACTTCACTGCCCATTTACTATAACAGACATTTCTTCTAATCAAAATTCGATAAAGGCATATTCTCCAGACTACGAAGTGGTTTACGCTTCATTTTCATATAGTGTAGAGGATTATCTTATTTAAACGTTTGGAAAGCTTCAAATAATCTAGTTATCTTTGCTATTCATTCTAAATCACTTTTGTCTCATAAACTTATTCACATGATATTGGTATAGTATTCATTTTTAATGTATTTACAGACGTGAAGAAATCCACTAATGGAACTAACGATACAAAATCTAAGAACTCTGGAAAAAATGAAAATACCGACAAAAAAAAGGGTAAATATTATAATGTAAACTTCATTAAACTTTTGAGTCATAGATTTACTGAAATTAATTTTTCATGTGACCTGAAACTGTTGTGTGTGTGTGACCTGAAAGAAAATTGGGAAAAATGCAGAATCACTAAACCATTAATTATATGTCTATAAATTTTGTCACATGAAAATGCAAAATGTAGGTTTTAAATAATTAATGATACCATACGACAATAAGTAATGGCTCCCCAAATCGATGCTCGTAAACAGAAAAATGTTAAAACAATTGAAATAGACATTGTGGTTTGTTCAATTGATTTGTTTTTGCTTCTTGCTGTTTCATAAATGATTATGAACGTTTTAGTTTTCCAACAACCATGCAACGTCTAAGGCTATTTTTACTGAATTCTCTACACTGTATATTTTAGTCTTTGAATTATTTTTAAGCTCTAAAATTCCAATATAATAACATATTGAAATATCTGATTATAATAACACATTAAGAAATCCCTCTGATATGTAATATTAAGATATAATATTTAATCTAGTGAGTTAGGACTTGAACAACTGAATTTTAGACTGTTAAATTATTTATAAGCTCTAAAAGTCAGATATAACATAATATTACAAAATCTCTCTGGTATGTAGTATTGAGATGCAATATTTAACATAGAGAATTAGCAATTGAACAATCAAATTTTAGTCTTGTTAAATTATTTATAAGCTCTAAAAGTCAAATATATTAACATATTAAAAAATCTCTCTGGTACGTAGTATTAAGATGCAATATTTGACATAGTGAATTGGGACTTGGACAAGCAAATTTTAGTCTCTTAAATTATTTATAAGCTCTTATCTATCTATCTTGAGATATAATAACGTATTAAAATATCAGATTTGATAAAATGACGTAAAAATTGAATTTATAAAATTTAATATATCGCAGTCTAACATCAAAATGATCTGGTAAATAAAATTTAATATATTGTAATGTGATGGCTAGACAAAACTTTTGATGAGGGTATATAGTGCAAAAAATTAAGCATGGTAATTAATATAATTTTTTTAAGTCCTCTTACTTTAGCTGCAGTATGCCGGAAAATGCCACATCTCCCATCAATTAAACTGTCCTTTCAATTGTAAAAGGATTGATTGCCGCATATGTTGATAAAATGACGTTTTAAAGAATGTTGCTAGCTCTCATGCTATATGTGTATTTTGCAATATTTAATTTTCTAAAAAACTGGCTCGCGCGCGACTTACCTATGCATCACCATTTAAAAATGAACTCACAGTAACGCAGCACCGTGCGTTTATTTTAAAACAGTAGATCTTTCCAGATTATTTAAATTTTGCCTACGAAAGACACACATTTTTGGAACACCTCTTGTCGAAAGGTCTGCTTGTCGGATCCTCTTTCTTTTGTAACCAACCCATATTTTTTGAGTCTATTTTTCTTATTAACAGATAATTGTACACCTCGCTCAATGTTATTTCAGTTTTTTTCCTGTTTTTTATTGTAATGAGTCAGATTTATTTTATTTTTAATTGTTGAAAGCCTTGTCTTTTATTTTTATGGTATTCGAAAGGCTTTTCTCCATATTAAATTGAATTAACTATAATGCGTTTTTCTTATTTTTTCTGAGAAGTCATTGTTTGCTACATTATGTTAGACTCGGTGACACATATTTTTAAATCATTTCGTTCAAACATATCCACAATATTTTTTGTAATAGAGTAACAATTCCATTCAAATTGCTTTTTCTGAGACACGAATGTGATAGAAGGATATCTATAAAAAAACAGATGCTATCTAAAAGAGAATGACATATTGACCACCATCTCTTATTGAACTTTATAACCTAGTTTCTTCAGCTTTCTCGTATGTATACATGATGTGCGAGTATGTATAATTTATTGGTAATTTAATTAGCTGGTTAATTAGTGGGTTTCCCATTTTGGTTATATGCAGGCAGATATGCTATATAGAGACATAAAAATTACCTGCAATATTTCAGTTTATTATGTGTGAACTAAGAAATAAAATATTTCAGAAACAGTACTATTTCAGGTCGCTTGCCGGCAGAGGTACATTGGAGATTGAAGCCCATTACACAAATTTATTACAATTTTTGTACGATTTTGGTATTTAAATTTACGTTAAATATGTTTTAAAAATAATTAGTAATCAGAATATAACATAATCTACCATTCTTACAATCAATGTGTATATATACTATACAATTATTGATACGTGCAACTATTTACAACTAAATGTCCACACAGTTCTTTACAACCCACTATTATATCTATTTCAGAAAAAGATGCAGCCCAACATGGACATCACAAGCACCACAGACACCACCATCATAAGCATCACGGTATGTACGCACTTTTTGTACAACTATTTGAAGTCCACAATTCCCACATACATCATTTCAACATACTTACTTTAATAGTTATGCCTGGATAACTAGGTTTAAGAAAGCTCGTGGATTTCTATCTAATTGGCTCAATGTTATCACTTACTTTGAAGATCTAATTTCAGAAAATTGCATGTTAGGAATATATACCGCTGCGAGGGTTATCGTTAAGCAAAAGAGGGTAAAAGGTTCAATTTTATAAGCTGAGATTATCTTTATCGATCCACCCTTTTCCCCTTATGCATAGTTATGACCTGGAGAGAACTCCACTCGAAAGGGTGTCATCAGTGTGGGATCTCGGTGTAATTATGGATAAGCATCTCTCGTTTCACAGTCGCATCATCAAAAGCTGTCACAAAGCCTAGACAAGAGCACTCCCACGATTTCCGAAATATTACATGAATCGTTATTTCATCACATGTATAGTTACTTTATTCTTGAAACGAATACAGTTATCTGGTTTCCGTATAAAGCTACTTATATCCTCTTGTTGGAGAAAATATTTAAAAAAATCATCAGGTTTTTGTATAATAAAATGTACAAGTATTATCCTAACTTACTCCCTTCAGATTTTTTTTAATAATCATGATCGGATGTAATTTCCTCCAAATTTGACTGGAATTAATTTTGATAACCTCTTGATTGTGAGTTTAGTAGCGCTTTATGCTCCTGGTCATTACATGAGAGGACGATGTTGTAGTTCATTTTACCTACCTAGAGCACACACAAATATTCTACAGGTTTCGCCTGTCTTTCATGCACTCACATTGTTTAACACAGTTTTGTGAGATGCACCCAGTCTAAATTTGTTTTTGGTTTCAATGACCGTTTCCGAAATGGGGTTATGGAGTTGCATGATAGTTCACTACAGATCACTAGATAATATTTATCCGAATTGCTGTGTATATCCGTCTTTTTGGTTTTTGTATTATAACCAGTTGCTCTATATTCTTCCACATGCCCAGCACTTTGGGTAAATCTGTAAGATGAATATAGGATGTTCAAGAAATAAATAAATAAAGAAATAAAAGTAAATTTCAGGTCATCATGAACATCATCACAGTAAGTAAAATATATTTTGATAGTCATTCTCATAGTAATTTCCTAAATTTTTAAGCTCCCTTAGGTGTTCAGGGCCCTATTGAGAGTTATATATCCGGTTTCAAGATCAACAGTTTTAAGACGAATGTGAAGAATGGTAGAAAATAAATCTATATAATCAAATTGTTTAATATAAGAGTGATATTTTGCATGCCAGTTTTTTTGTTAGCATGTTTGAGTGAGTATGAGTTAAGGTAAAACATTGTGGAGTAGCACCCCTCAGACACCAGACTCGATTATAGTAACCGGTCATGGTTTAAATGATGATTGAAGAACATTGGAAGAATCAGACTGGGGGAAATGTTATGAGATAATCTCCAAAATCTTCAACACTACTTGTGCAATCAGTTTGGGGATAACCATGATCACTGTATTTGGTCATGGTTATTGTAATTGGGGCATTCGATACTGTTTTTTTTTTACAAGAAATAATGTCTATTTAAAAATATTGCTCCATCAAGATATTTGAAAGTTATTTTGAAAAGGCACTTTTTTGATAACTATTTATGGTTATATCTTCTAAATGAATTACATACTAGTTTAAACAATAACAAATAAACTAAATTCACAGTTATTGACAGTGTCAGACTGGCCATTCAATGCGGTTTTTTTGTACTAGAAATAAAATGTCAGGTTGAAACAAACCCTGAGCCCTCAAAAATGGAAAATTAAAATTTATTAATCATTCAAAACAAAATCCCGATGTTAATAAAAAAAATTTTTTAAATTTTGTTTTCTTCCTTGTTGTATGTACTCAACGCACTCATAAGTCTAATCATAAGTACGAGTGTATTGAATACATACAATGATCCCCATAACAAAGAAACACCCTTTAAGAGACTTCACTTTAAAAGTTAACTAATTAAAATAATAAAACAAAGTATTTTTTATTTTTTTAAAAAGCGATGACAAACATTAAAACAAATTTTTAAAAGGTTGTTTTACAGATTTATCATTTATGTATTGTAATGTAATGAATGATGTATAATGATGTGCACATCAGACTTTTGTGTAAACAGTTAATTTCAGTAAATAAACACTCACAAATTTTATCTTTCAAATTCTGCTTGGTTCTATTGCCTTAAAAATTGAACCAAGACTAGCCTTAAACCATAATCAATAAATAGCCCCTATTTATCAAGCATAAGTACTCACCAAAGTTTTTTGTATTTCAGGTCATCATCAGCACCATCACCATCATCATAATTCAAGTAATTATTATATTATTTATTTGTCTTTAATCTTAATCACTGCTTTAACAAAAATAATTTTTCCATAGTTTGTTTACCTCAAAGCGCTAGAACGCAAATGGTATTTTAGAAAATTTTCTTTTAAAAACTAACCAATGAATCATGCTAAAAATTTTAAAATTTTTAATACTTAATCCAAAACTTACAATTAAAAAAAAATTATGTGTTTACATCATTTATTTTAAATATTGAATATATTTGGCGTTAATTTTGTAGAAATTCATTATTCACAATTAAATGAAACTACGTGATATAGTATTATTTCTACTTTCTCTAAGTTTTTTACCACAACCTAGATTTCGTTGTATTACATCTTCAGGTGGGGTGTTAGCAAATAGCTTTCTAATAGCCCACCTGAAGATGTTGTAATACAACGAAACCTAGGTCGTGGTAAAAAACTTAAAGAAAGTAGAAATAATACTACATCATGTAGTTTCATTTCATTGTGGATTTATTTTAAACTTTAAATATAAATGTTTACAATGTTTTTTGGTAAAAAAAAACATTTAGAAATATTACCAATTACAGAAATTAAAATAAGATATATTTTTATTTTTGTATAATAATCAAGTAATGATTTAACACGAAGTACAAACGGATTTCCCACAATAAACAATCTATATTTAAAGTATAATATATCAATTTTTTTATGACAGTATTTTATTGCCTATTCAATGTAAATGAAATTTCATAGTCTGTACAAGCAATGTAATGTTTCTAACGTAGAGCATATAATTATTTTTTGTTCTGTGGTTTCTAATCAATATATTAATATGTGAAGATAGGAGTGTGAAATTTAGCAAAGTTAAAGATTATATGGAGAAAGAGTGCAAAAAACTAAAATTTATATTAAAATATGTGTTTACAAATCTATATATTAATACGTGAAGATAAACTCCGTACCCCTTTTTAACCATATTGCGTGCACGGAGGATTGTGAAATTTGGCAAAGTTAAAGTTTATATAGAGAAGGAGTGCAGAAAGCTAAAATTTATATTATAATACATGTTACAAATACATTAAATTATATATTACAAAGACATTAAAAGATTCATTGTTTTAGATTTCCTTCTATCTTTTATGCTCAGTAGGTATAAAAGAAACAACCACTTAGCACAATGCGCTTACGTGTAGTTTTATTAGACTATAACACTTTATCTCTTTCAACTTTTTATTTCTTTCTAATATATTAGACTTTGTGTACAGGAGTACATGAGCCACGCCCTGTATTGTGTCCATTACTCATTTCGTGATATATTTTTCATGATAAATCTTGAAATGTCAACGCCACTAAAAATTTCTATGACTTTAGTTTCGTGGACATTAAATATTATAATGATTAATTAATCATAATTCTTATAGCTAGTAAGCATGCTCTTTTTATAATAAATATTATAAAAATGTTTAATGTCCCTTGAGCGAGAGAATTTGATTTAAACCAAGCGACAGGAAAAACGCATGCTCCTTTACATTTGGAGTCGACACGCCATCACATCCTCGCATTTGTTTCATTACGCATTAGCTTCAAATGAGCGTCTATAAGCACTAATTTATTTCCTTTGCTCATTTCATGAATTTGCATTTATCGTGTCGTTTTTGAAAGTTTATTCTTTACAAGTTTCATTTCAAAAAATGATATGGCTGCCATTTGGTAAAGAAATGAAAGTCATCCTTTACATAAATTTGTTACTGATGAAATTGTGTCTGATTTAAATCATTTACATTATTGATAAAGGCTAAAAAATTAAGTGATGATGAAAGATTAAATTATCAATTTAGTACCCTATCATTTTAGCACCTCATATTTTATTACAATAACCTTAAACTCAGTTTAATCTAGTTAATTTCTACATTTTAGCTTCAAACCACACACACCATCATCACCATCACCGAGGACATCATCATCACCGTGGACATCATCATCACCACAAACATCATCATCATCACGGGCATCACCATCGGCACAGGCACGACCATCACGGCGATTCTAAACAGAAACAAGGTGAGGATAAATGTTCAGCAGATTTGTGTATACAATTTTTATAAAAAATATACATTAAAAAAAATTTTATTTTATATTCAAATTTTTTTTTTTCGTGTTATGAAAAGTAATAAAAAAGATATTTGTCCATAGTATGTTTTCAGTAAATTGGGGTTTAACGTGGTGACTGCTACTGTAGCTCGTGCACTCGTTTGAAGTAAAAAAAATTAGTAAATTAACATTTAACAAATTAACATTTATATAACAAATTAATATTAATATAACAAATTAACATTTATATAACAAATTAAGAATTTAAACATGAGAGATCTAATGTATAAATTCTCTTAAATATCATTATATCATTGACAGATCATTTTTCCAAAAATTTTAAAATTGCCTAATATGGGGATCGTTTAAAGTCAACACATTTAAATTACATTTGAAAAAATAACTTGTTTTTTGTTAATAAAAAAAGTATAAGACAAAAGAGCAAATCCTAAATCAACAACAACGTTTATGCATTTTGAAAAAGGTTACAAATTAAAAAAATCTTTCATGTTGTTTGAGAAATCACGTTTTAATAAAAACACAATCGAAATGTCAAAATGAGGTTTTACTGAAATAAAATATTTCTTTTTACTAAATTTTTCCCGTTAAGGCTTCTTAAAAAATAGACAAAATATAAAGTTATGGTCCATGTGAAATATAATAATGAAATTGAATTGTCAAACAATAATTCAAAAAATTCAAAACGATTGAGTTGCACGAATACCATATATTGTGCTTAGCTTTAAAAATGATCGATTGTTATAGATAAACAAAAAGAAACGTAATAACCCCATTATTAATAATCCCATTATTTGGCCGTATCGTTCTTGTCAATAACTTCACATATATTTATTTACTTTAAGGCACAGTTTATTTTAAAGATATTTTACTTCAAAAAAGTTTATTATTATTGTGTGTAAAACTACTGCTTGATTGAGTCTTTTTGCTTAGAAAAGTTGCATTCAAACGGTGTGTAGTTTTTTGTAATCATATTCTTTCCCAACACATAGTAACTATGAAATTTTGAAAACAAAAACAACCATTACGAAAATGTTTATTTATTATTCTCAGCTCCGACCCCTGCTATACCAAAAGTGTCTGAAGAGGAAGTACAAGTCGTGGTGACTCCCAAAGTGACCGAGGATATTCATATTGAGACCATAAACAAGGGGAACGAAACTGAAATACTGCTTACGGTGACCAACATTATCAAAGAAACGACAGCCAACGGCACGGGAAATCCTAACCAAAATGGCACCAACAAAGTTGAAACTGTAGTGCTGAAGACGGAAGAACACAAAACAGTGATACCCAATCCGGTGCAAGGCAGTATAAATGGTAATGAAACAGAAATTAAGTCAGAAAATATAATTAATAACCAAAATAATACAAAAATATCAAAGTTGTGAAAATTAATAATGCTAACAATTACTATAAAAAAAACTAAATTATAATGCTAACAATTACAAGAAAATTAATAATGCTAACAATTACTATAAATGGCAAAATTATCAGAAAAAACAAGTAATAACTTACAGGAGTGCATATATAAAGCGGAATTAAAAAAAAATATTTTGGTTTTTTCTTTCAGAATACCAACTCGATAAACTAAATGTACAAACTCTAGATCCTTAAACATGATAATTTTTTCAAAAGATTTTCAAGTCAGGTTAATGAACATAAAAAATTTAGAAAAATTAAAGTAAAAATTCTTGATTTCATGTTTTTTGAGTATTTTTTCATTTGGAAATTTTCAATTTTCCATAAGGAATTTTCATAAAACCGAAGTGGGTCATAATGATATAGATATTTAAATATTAATAAAATTGTTATTTGCCAATAAATCAAAAAAATTATATAGAGGCTTTCAACATTGGAACTTTACAATTAAAAAACATTGTAAATCATTAAATTGTTTCAAAAGACATTTGACATAACTAATGCTTCATATTAAACGCTCATTTCGTTCATTAAATCTTTATTATTTTTTTTTAATAACAACTCTATAATATTTTAAAAATATTCTACTAACTAAAAAGTTAGTCATCACTATGGGAAAAAAATATTTTTCCAGTTCTTATATGTATTACCATAACTTGAGATAGATTGAGGTAAATTAAATAACAATCTTTTCAAGTTTGATTAAAAAAAGAAAAAAATTTCAAAGTCTGCAAATATTAATGCAGTACTATTAAATTAGATGAGAACTAGAACATAAGTAAAACAAGGCACTGAAAAATCGCCATAATTATTATTTTTTGTGTTATAACTTGTTTCCAAATAAAAAAAAAACAGAATTGCTCTTTTCGAAGTTGCGTCAGAAATAATTAACTTAATTGAAACTTTAAAATGTTATGCTTACACAAACAAGGAAATTATTTTTGAAAACAAATGTTTCCTTTTAATATTTTTTTTATCTATATAAATAAATGTGACAAAAACATTAGCACTGATACATATTTTATAAAGATATATGCAATTTTGTATATTTTTATTACATTCGTTCGTAGTTCACTTGGTATATGCATATAAAAGTTATTCTGTGAATTAGATTAGATATTGCACAACATTTTGAACCATTTAACAAGTTTACACCTTAACATTTGACTGTAGAGTAGCGATCAATCCCAATTCTTCTTGTATTTATTTAGTTACACTTTCACTACACTGTCTAAAGTTGTTTATGCTTTATACTGTTATACAATATACAAAGTTAATAAACAAATACAAACCATACAAAAAAGTGAAAAGTCCATCACCAAACTACTAACTTCTGTAATATTTTTCTCTTTTTCCTAATGAAGAAAGGTGGAAACTATTGTAACATTCTTCTATTGTAACATTTTTCTGAAAACAATTCAGAAATATTTATTCAATCGTTGCAGGCAATATATATATGTATATAATACACAAGAATGAAACACACATATTTCTAAAATTTATTTATAAACGGATTAAACCTCGTAGCAAAAATCCAGGGACAGAAATCCAGACTACAGAAATTTTTTCATATCAGTCAATAATTTGAATTATCATTTTCCTCATAGGGAGTTTAATAATTTTTTAACAATTTTTAAAATATCTAATAGCGCAAACACTATGAGAGTTAAAATATTTTGGTGGTTAAAATATCTTGCCAGTCAGTCAGCTCCATCTATTGTCGGCTCATTCCGAATTAATTTGCCGTTCTATCAGCTTCATGTATTATTGGCTCTTTGTGACTTAGTTCGGCAAGCTTCGCGTCATGTCTACCTTATGGCCAGCTTTATATCTTGTCACCTCTTTCCGACTTGATTCAGATCAGCATTGTTTCTTATTTACTAACATTTACAAGTTTACTAGTTTATATTGGAGCATTAAATTGTCTTAAAATTTTAAAAGCGTCACATAGTTTGAAATAATATTATACATGTATATGTATATATATAAAATTATACGTATGTGTATATATATATATATATATATATATATATATATATATATATATATATATATATATATATATAAATAATATACTATATTTAAAATAATAATGCTATTAATAATTAAACTTATGTCTACATATATACTTTAACAATTATTATTATTTACTTAGTAGTTGTTTACTTTTGCAGAGTTTAATCTGATTATTTCATTTTCACTTCGTTCAAATAAAAATATTTCAAAATAGAAATATAAAAACGTTTCCATCAAAAATTTAAATGCCACACGTCGTAACAGATAATTTTTTTTTCTGCAATGTTTCCAGAACTGATTAACTATCATCCTGTTTTAGATTTTAATTATAAAAAATCAAGATAAAAAAATGGTGTTGCATTCATGGAGATGATACTACGACTTCTTTTTTCTGTTTATAATTAATCAAGTTATATTTTTATTTCTTAGATTAAAAATTATTGTGCTTCCCCCATTTTATTTATTAAATTACGAAATCATCATTTTTAAATCAAAACTGTAACAAACAACAATTGTTTTGTTAGTTGCGTAAAAAAATCATCAAAAAGTTTAAATTTGTGTCTGCCCATTATAATAATTAGGTTATTTGGAAGATCTTGCAGAGAATTGTCAAACTGTTCAGTATAAATCCAAATTTTTTACTAATAATTAGTTATATTTGAAGCTATTATGATTTAGTAGAAAAAACAATTCTCCTTTCACTCCGCTTACAATTTTCTCCAAAATCATTCTCAAACAATACCAACAATATTATTTCTGATGACAAACAATGACATTCCTACAAATAAATGCTACAAAAGCGCATATTTGTATATCACAGAATTGTAAATTAAAATTTCATCAGTTACAGTATTGAATTTTATACATAACGTCGGCCTAAAATGTTAACCTGCTAAGTCCATTTTTGGTCAAAAATTACTTTTTTGTGCTATTCGTAAATTCATACAATTTTACACCTTATAGTTAAGACGTAAAGAACGATAATCATTTTTAAGGTGCTAAAAATGAAGTCACGTAAACCTGCTTAATACCAACTGTCAAATTTCTAAGGATAATTCCTTCCAAGTCCCCATTCAGCGGCCATTTTGTTTGGAGAACGGCATTAGATTAACGTGTTACAATTTCGCGCTAGTTTATTTTAATTTTACGGTGAGAATTCGTAAAGTTTTGTGGTGTCATAGCATTATTCATGAAAGGTAAGTTTTATTTTACTGCTAGAGTAAGTATTTAATAATGCATTCATGTTTTAATACGTAATTTGATCCCTAACCTATAATGTATGGACTTGACAGGTTTACGTATTAAAAGATTTTTGCTTGTTAAGGAGTTAGCTAATTATCAGTTGTCATTTCTAGAATATAATTAACAACAAATTTATCCGACTGCTTAATTAATAAATTAACTAATTAATAAAATTTAATTTTTTAAGGCCTTTTTTTATTTGTTGGGTACTTAGGCTTAATGCAACGCCGTTAAACATTATGGTTTATTTATTAATATTTTTATTACAGAATGTATCGGGGTAAGAAATTGGTTGGTCTTGTTACCGACTTACAAAAAATACAAGAAGACGAGCCGAAAATAAGTAAATCCTTTGAATGATCAGTTTGAATTTATTCATGAATTAAATAATTCTGGAGTCGAAAACTTAAACAATGAAAACTATGAAACAGATTGCAATTTTACTTTACAGACAAGTGATACAACTGGTTTGATTTTAGAAAATACTGTGAGTTCAGATTACCTCGACAGTCTCAACGTTTTTCCTAGTAAAATTTCGGAAGATGTTTTTAGTACAGAAAATAGATCGACACAGAAACTCGAGATTGATGGTACCGATATTCTCCACAGCCAAGTTTCTGTTAACGAGTCTAGTGCTGCAGCAAGTATATCTTAATTGGAAAGCCATTTTGATAGCAGTATTCTTCCTGTCGAAGTTTCAGCCGATGAACCTTGTCTAAAGAACAGGTCAGATATGGCAACCCATTCTGATGTAACCGAAATTCTCCCTAGCCAAGTGCCTACAGAGAGTATAATGATAAACAATTCTACCGATGAAACTTGCGCGATAACCAGATCAATATTGGCAATCAATCCTGATCCTCATACCTCAGATGAAAGTGATATTGGCATAAATTTGGTAGATTATTCTGATACTGATTCAGCATCTAGTGTTCAAATAACAAAATCGAAAAAGCGTAAGAAGCGATTCCAAGTAGATAAGACTGAATGGTTTGCTGAGCAAAATAGAAAAAGAAGAGAGAGAGGTGAAAAATACTTAGGTCGGGAGAAAAAAGATGGTTCTTGGAATTATACGAAGCCAAAAGAAGAACGAGCAATGAAATCAAGGTGTTCCTGCAAGATATCAAAATATAGTACATTGAAATGTGAAACTATTGATGAAAGTACCAGAAAGCAACTTTTCGCTAGATTTTGGAATCTTACTTAGGGGAAGAAAAGAAAACGCTAGTCAATGATTGGATAACTACAAAGCTAGCAGCGAGACCTCGTAATCGGAAAAATACTGACTCGACAAAAAGAGCAAATTCGTTTGTGTATCACCTCAAATTAAATGAAGAAAGTGTAAAAGTATGCCATAAAATGTTTTTAAATACTTTGGGGATAGGGAGATGGACAATACTTCATTGGAAAACTTTAGCAAATAATCCTTCTAGAACTCCCAATACTTACAGAGACAAGACAAAGCAGAAACCGAACACCGAAGAAAAGAAAGCATTGTTGGAATTTTTGGAGTCCCTCCCTGTAATGGAATCCCATTATTGTAGGTCGAAATCTCAAAAATTGTATCTCTTACCAGAATGGAAATCTAAAGAAGCTATTTACAATTTTTATGTTAATGATTGGTGCAAACAGCGAAATTCGAAGTCTTTATCAATTTGCACATTTTCAAACTTGTTTGAAGAAAAGAGATACGCATTGTTTAGGCCCAAGAAAGATGAGTGCGAAAAATGTGCTTGCCATAAAGTAGGAACAGTTTCAGACGCAGAACATCGGCAACATATAGAAAGAAAAGAACACGCTAGAGAAGAAAAAGAACGGGACAAAAATAGTAAAAAATATATATTTACAGTGGATTTACAGGCAGTGCTTATGGCACCAAAATCAAACGTGAGCACTTTATACTATAAGACGAAACTTCAAGTTCACAACCTGTGTTTCTTGAATATTAAAAATAAGGACGGATTCTGCTTCATATGGAATGAGGCAGAAGGTGGTTTGAATGCTGAGGAATTTGCTTCCATTTGGGTAGATTTTTTGGAAAATACAGTAATACCAGTGATTAATACCGACGAAAACAATGACAGTAAAACTATAATTATATACAGTGATGGTTGTACGTATCAAAATAGAAATTGTGTACTATCCAATGCATTGTTAAATGTTGTTTTGAGGCATAAAGATATTACTATAGAACAAAAATTTTTGGAGGTTGGGCATACTCAAATGGAAGCAGACTCCATGCATTCCACAATAGAGCGTTATGTAAAAGATAGGGTAGTGAATGTACCTGCCGAATACATATCCATCGCAAGACATGCGCGCAGATGTCCGGCGCCATACGAAGTAAAGTATCTAAATCATTGCTACTTTAAAAAATTTGATAAGGTTCAGTTCTATAAGAGCATTCGTCCCGGAAGATCTAAAGAGGATCCTAAGGTTACAGATATTAGGGCATTACGCTATGAACCAAGTGGACAAGTATCATATAAAATTTCCTTTAAGGACGAATGGACCTCTTTACCTCAAAGAAAATCTTCACAGGTTAAATCTTGTACAACTGATGAGTTAACTCAACTGCATGAAACAAGGCGAAAAATAACTGCACGCAAATATGAGGACTTGCAACAGATTAAAAGGACATTACCTTCAGACTACCACAAATTTTTTGATGATTTACCTCGCGAGTAGCGTCATCTTAAATGATTTTAAGCAAATGGCTTAAAATCATTTAAGATACAAGATGTTAAAATTACTTTCAATTACCTATTTTATGTTCTTGTTGATTATTCTGTTTTCTAAAGCTAACGTAAGAATGCAATTGTGCAGTTAGGTATCCATAATTTTATAGAATTTATCTAGTGCCTTTGTCATTTTGTGATAAATAGATAATAAAAGATCTCTTATCATTGTGATAACTTGATTGATTTTGTTCAGTTTATTATTTTAGGGAATGGTAAATTAAAAAATTAAAAAAAAAAGAAATAAAGTGTCTCGGTTGATTGTATGTTAATTCATAGTACAATAATACTATGATTTTATATTTTTGTCTGATGAATACCTACTAGAAATGTTAAAGTAAGAAATTATAATTTAGAATACGTAAAATAAAAAGAGTTATAAGCACTTTCTACTTTGTTTTATTTAAACTAAACTAATTTAAAACATTGAAAGTGGCAAATACCTAAACTGCTTAGTCCTAAACTCATACTGAGCTATAAAAAGAAAAACAGACAAATCCATGAAAGTACATATTACTCTAAAACTAAAGCATATTTTTCACTTTGTATACATTCAAAAAATCAAATAAATTTATTTTCATCTACCTTATAAAAAAAAACAAACAAAAATGATAATTTCTCAAAATGATTAAGTTTTTTTATCGTCCTGTAAAGTTTGATAAAATGGACTTAGCAGGTTAACATTTTAGGCCGACGATAATATCTTTTGAAGTTTTATAGTCACATGTCAAAATATCCTTTAAAATGTCAAAGCCAAAAATACAATTTCATTAATAAGCTTAAAGGCAATAAAAGCTTGAAATGTGCTAATTGACTTTACCGATTGAGAATACGTGCCTTTTGTTAAATAATAAGAATTGACATAACTAAAGAACTTCAATAATATTCAGGTATTTCTCATATAAAAAAGAGTAAAAAATTATATGCTGTGTTTCATAAAAAGTCTTAGGTGTTCCAGCAATTCTTTTCTTTTTAATAGATTTATTTTATATGTCATTTTCCATCAAACTTGATAATTTAAGTCCAACCTGCATTTCCCAACATTTTTTCTTATCCATTATATAGTGTCTTTTGCAACTTTGGAACAATTTACTTTAAGTAAAATTAATAAAATCGCATTTTTAACTATTTCAATAAATTTTTTGAAACAGTACATAAATCCGTATTTCTTCTTTTTTGTTCATACTAATGTGTGAGTTAGTGATATCGTAACGCTTATGTCTTAATGATATTCTTAAGCTATTGACATCATAACTAACAAAAATTAACAAAGTTTGGAAACTCTAATTCTTTCATAATAATGGAAGTGTGGTTCATAGTTTTCCAAGTTGCGCTATTGACCTTCAAGCAATTGTGCAGTGATTTATAACATCAGCGGTCGCACATACTCATTTTGACCTTTTTATTTTTAGGTAGTATAAAATACAAACGAACAAAATAATCATTTATTATTTATAATTTGGCACATTATCTTTGAATTTAGTGATATTTAGTTAATATAAACCTTATATGAACATAATATAAAAATGTTACCTCTGAATTTGTATGTGACATTCGCACAGTTTTAGCAATGTAGACTAATCCTAACAAAGCTTGGATGTAGATAGTATCAATTATTCTACAGTCATGAGCTCTACCCTATGAGGCACCTTTGTTTTGTGAATTCCTTAAAATGTTTGACTACGTCTTTAATAGTTTCGGTACTTTGGACTAAATTCCAGGCTTGTACAAAAATAGTTGCCACTACACCGTTTCTACCAATGCCAGACTCTACTGTAAGAATGTTTTGTGATTGATTTCTCAATCTGTCGTAATTAGATTTTTGCCACTTTAGTTCGACATATCCCAAATAAAAAATCAACTCTTTCAAATAGAGGTACAAATTCTTCGTTCGAACTACTTGCCTCATCTACACATTGAATTCTTTCAATGAATTCTACATCTGATAACTGATCTGAAGCATCTGAAACTGGGCCTCTGAACATCTATTCACTCTCTCGATCTTCTTCAAGAAGTATTTATGCTATGCCATTGTCACGTTTACGTGCCATTGTTTGTAAGAAAAGTGCACACAATAATATGAACTTTGTTATATGAAACAATAAAAAACTTAGAAGAAGAGAGTTGTGTGTCATCTTGTCGAAGGAGCATATGACCAATTCGACATCTAAGTCTGTGCACCACAGAATGTACAAGGAAGGGGTGGTAATAGTTAATTATGTGCATAAGAAACCTATTACAGGATACTAGAAATGAGGAATGCGGAAATATGGTTTTATGATGAAATGTTTACCAAAGGTCAATTTGACACCACATAACAGCTTAAAACTTTTGACCGAAGCTTTTCTTGTGAATACAGCTTTCTCAAAAATGATTTTCTTATTTGTGTAAAAAATTAACACTATAACAGTTTCTTATTTTTTATACATGGAAAAAAACACACACAAACTGTGGTATAATAACAATATATAAGTAACAATAAATAATATAATTAATAAAATAATATAATTAACACCCAAATAATATAATTAACACCCAAATAATGTAATTAACACCCAAATAATATAATTCACACCCAAATAATATAATTTACACCCAAATAATATAATTAACACCCAAATCTTAAGCTTTAAACAAGTGAGAAAGGTCACTTGTTCAAAGCTTAAGATTATCAAACTTTAAACAATTAATAACTTCGATGGAGTAGAAGTTATCATCTGCTGTTTTGATTCTGAATTCTTCTCAAATTCTTATTACTATGCAACTGTACTCATATAGCATCGTCTAATTTATCATTATGAGACAAACATTTATCCTCCGACAGATCCGAAAGTTCTTTCAGTTCAGTTATCACTTGTAGACGATATCTCAGATCATAGCACCAAGTTCCTATCTGGCTCCATGCGAGACATAACACTTTCTTCTATTTCTGAGTTATTCTCAATCTCTAAATGATATTCTTACGAATCATGTGTTTTTGGAAGACGTAGTATTATAAACATGTTAGACATTTGAAACAGGCATAGTCCAAGACTGTTTTAACTGTTTTTTTTTGTTTAATATTTGATTTATAGTTTGTAATTTCTGTACATTGCGATAGTTGTGTACCATTTTTAAATTACTGTTACACAAATGTTTTCTATTTCTTCTCTAAACTCTACGGCATTTTGTTTAACCTAGATTTAACCTTACGCAGTTTTGTAATATCTCTTTAATTATGCCTGGGTCCCAGCTATTATAGGTTTTCATAAACATGACACAATTATCCTTATTTAAGGGAAAAAGATCTTTGACGTACTTCTTGTGCTATTTCTTGTAATTATTTTGATGTTTTTCAAACTTTTTTATTGGACTTAAAATTGTACAACCCTAGGTTAAACTAGATCTTTGAAATTGGCACATTTTGTCTTAAATTTCTCTGTATTAGCAATTCAGGTGGTGTTTTCATGTAGCCTTATTTATTGGCATGATAATGTAATAGGTCTAAAACTCAGATTGCTGGTCTTAAAATCTTACAACTACAGGTTAAACTAGTTTGAATATCTTTTCTATAATTCAAAGATGGTCTGTATAATATATCTCTTTTTTTTCATTTGATCAACCCTCATGTTTATACTTTTTTAATATCTTTAAGCTCCATTATTAGGAGTTTCCTATTGAATTAACTCTAGTTTGAATTAAGAACAGAAAGAGATGTCAAAAAAAATTCACACTTGTAATTTTGATATTAATATGAACAAAATCTTTGAAAAGGAAACAATGTTTTGGTCAGACATAAATAAAGATATAGAACAGATGGAAGATGACGGAGTATTATTTCAAAGCGCTTGTTATGAGGAACACAAATAATTTTTCAGAATTGTAAACTAAACATTTAAAAAGGTATTCTAAAAAATATGCAAAATTAGGGCCTTTTACCTTCCCCTGAATTTTCCCCTGATTACTGAAACCACTGCACCAATAATCATACAAAAACAGGACTGGTAAATTGGAATACTATAGAGATATCCCAGATCTTGTAATTCTTGAAACAGATAATTAAATCTTATAATTTTTCGTACTATATTTTTACATCTGTGAAAAATATAGCAGACGTTATATTTACTTTGGAAAAAATTAATGTTTGTAAATAGTTTAATATAAATATTATATGCCTTTAAATATTTATAAGTACTTAAAGGTATACCGAAAACTCGTAGTGTGAGTTCTGCTCATGTTTGATAGATTTATGTTAATAAACCAGTAACAGTGATATAATTGCACATTCTATCGTACTTTTTTATCTGAATACTTTGGATTCCGTTTTTTTACTGTAGTTTTTTTAGGATACTGAATGTGTCTATTTTTTTCCCAAATATTTCATTAAGCTTTTTGACTTTTCATTTACTCCAAGCTAGCAATTAGGAACTTCGTAAACAGTCACAGTAATTTGAACATATTCTCCGTTAATTTAGATTTATCCTTATTTTAGAGACAAACAAATTAGGATTGAATTTCAAACATATCAAAATGAGATAATAATTATTTAAATGTATTGTTTAATAAAATTTCATTTTAAAAATATGCTCTAAGAGTTTTCAAATGATTTTCTTATGTTTTCAAGTAATTTTCTTTTAATATGTGGTTCAGCGAAAAATCTGTAGTCTTCGATTAATGATAATTTAAATAGGCTGTTTTCTGTCGCAGTACCTACTAATATTAAAAGAATGAAAATTTGCAATTTAATAAAATAACTTTTTTTTGCAATTTAATAAAGTTTACTGCTACATACTATGATATTTAAGACTTTTCAGTATTTATGTAAATATATCCTAGACCAGGAATTCCCAAACTACTTTGTGTTGAGCCTTATTGGATTATAAAAAATATATTTATATAAAAAACAAATAATTTTCAAGACATTTATTTCTCAATTGCAAGAAGAATCAAATACATTAAAACTTTGCCATTCACTCTTAAAAATAGTTAAATATAATTAAATTATAAAATTGTATTAATGTGACGTTTGAGTCTGCATGCGACCGAAAGAATTATTGAGTTGATTTAAGACTTCAAATGGATTTTTCTTTGAAATGTCAAAACACATTGGGCTCGCCTTTCTTTACATCCCTTAGGGAGGCACGCCCCACTAGTTGGGTAGTCCTGTCTTAGACATTTCTGCACGTAAGCTTGTCGGCACTTCATTTTAAATATAAATTTGTTTTTTATTAGTAATAAGACTAGATTATTATAGTACCATTATTACCAAGTTATTTTGAAGATATTTTTAACGCTTCTAATACTTATATAAATCATGTCAATATTTCTTTACTCTTCAGATGCCTTGGTCAATAATAAACATCCAGACGTTTTTCTTCGACTTCATCATCTCCCTATTAACTTGTAACTCATATTACTCAAAAAATGTATATAATACAGGCCAATAACAGGTGTTTTTTTACAGGTATACAAATTTAAAATGAAAAAAAACAGGTAAAATCATAATAATGGCCATGGTATTGGCTTTATTAAAAAGGTAATTTTACGCCATTAGTGTTTAAATACACTTTCAGACATATGGACACTGTCACTGGCTTGAATGAAGCACAATCTGCAAGTCCAATTCTCAACCACATTTTCGAGCAGTCAGTGTCATATATGGGTTTTCATATATGGGGCAAATGTTGTCTCCTAACTGGTCTAACGTCTGTGGTTTAACGGCATAGACTAGTGACTTCACATATCTCCACAGAAAATAAACCACAGGTGTGTATCACGTGATTGTGGGGCTAATTTACAAGGGCATTACACAAAATTATACGCTCATCGAACATTTCCTGCAATAAATTGATTATGTCGCGTGCTGTAAGGCATATTGCACCCTCTTGTTGAAACCAAAGCTCTTAAATATTAATGTCATTCAATTGGGGAACGAAAAGTCTGTAATGATGGATCTAAAGCTTTCTCCATTGACTAACATTCTCATGGGTATCGTCTTTGAAAAATATGGATTAATGATTCCGTCAATCCATATAGCACACCAAACAGTGACTCGGTTATAACAGAGTCTCAATAATGGCACATGGATTTTCTTCACTCCAAATTTGGCAATTTTATTTATTGACCTAGCCATTTAACCAAAATTGAGCCTCATCGTTGAACAAATTATTGGTGAAAAAAATTGTTGAAAATTGAACTTCCAGACTGCGCCTCATTCGAGCCAGCTGTAACGCCCATATCCCTAAAATCATATTTAATCACAAATAGCATTTCAATAAAGCCTTTTTTTTTCATTTTAAAGTTATATACCTCTAAAAAAATACTCGTTACATCTGAATTCATCCTCTATGCTAAAGAATAGTTTGTAGAAAGGGATCATAATAATGTAAATAGTGTTGGGCATAAGTTCGCCTTAAATTGGTTTAAATGTTTAACATTTTGTTTCTTTAAAAAAATTTGCATTACCGTATTAATAACTGATTAATATCACAACAGCTCACAACTTTACTTGTATAGTCTACACGGCTCTAGATTAGATTCTTTTAGTGGAATAAATCTGCATCAGGTATCCACCCCAACCTCACACTGCCTTTATTTGCAGTAAATTTTTTTAATAATGACAACATTCACATAATTGACATTTACTTTCATATTATTTAAAATGAATTGATGCAATATAGTCCCTCAAATTTTTTAAAAGCATTTCATACACATTTCATTACATTTGATAAGAGCTTTCAAACAAAATTATTTCAACTAACTTTTATCAACCATTTCTAAAAACAAAAACAACTATGAAACTACTATATGTCTTTTCTGACACACACTCAGAACTTTTTTCGGTTCATATCGCTTTCTTAGAGCATGGTACGCTGGGGGCATGGTATCACTCTGTTAATTTATTTTCCCCATTTTTTAAAATAATCAAAGAAGAGAACCAAAATTTCATCTGCCATAGTGGTGGAGTCATTAACTTCTTTCTGAGGGTCTTCATTAACGTACAGAAGCTCAGCACAACTTTTCACACATTTCTCTTTCTAAACAGCTAAAAGATGTTTTTGGAACCGACTTTGCTACTTACCAGATCAGACTGAGAAGACCACTATTTGAGTGATCGTCTTTCTATACTTCTTTTTTTACTAATTTGTTATTTTCCACAGCTATAACCTATGACGGCCATCCCAGTTAGAATTTATCTTTAATCGTGTCTTTGCTAAAACAAAATGTGTAACTTATCTTTTGCGGCGGATAAGGAAGGTGAAAAATCCTCATAAATAAAGTGTAGATTTTGATTTTTTTTGATATATTTTCTTTATTGGCATTTTCTCCTTTCTAATCAAGAATTTAATTACAATAATTCTCTCAAATAGAATAAGACAACTTCAAAAAAATATACCAGATATGCCCCGTCATTTCATCCGTGCATAATTTATCTAACTATGCAACTCTCTCCCCGTGATCACTGAAAGCCTCTCCTCCATTCACCAAACAACATTATCGTCAAGGTCGGTAGTATATTGGTGAAAATACTAAGATTATCAGTAAATAAATAAGCTGATCACTCTTTTTCAAATCGTTATATTAGCATGATATAAATACTGTTCTTGAGTAAAGAATTAAGAGTGATTTACAGCTCAATTCAATCAAATGCTCTGTAATAAGCTACGGTTGAGTGTGCATTCCTCCGAAGTGTGAATACACCATTGGCGGGACGCTCTTATTCCAAGATATGGAAGTAATTGATACAGAAGTTCAATTTTATTCACGCCTGACTTTTCATGGCCATATGGCAGATGTAGTGAAAAAGTCATTCAGAAGGCTTATATTTATGTTATGCTCAAATAATCTTTTCAACCTTAGTACGAAGCAAGTTAGAAACCAGCTCTTTTATTAGAGCCTAGATGACAATGATTATTGAACACGATGTACACAATCTAATGTGGTCTCTTCCCTTCTGTATTTCCTACCAATTTTCTCTTGGGTATGCTGATTTACCATACATTACAGAAGAGAACAATTTATAAAAAAGTTCTCGCTCTTCATATCGTATAAATACCTATGTTTGTGTTGTTATCATCTATTTGTTATACTAGTATCCAGAACTGAGTTATATTAAAACGAGTTACATCTCCAGTTTCCAACGCTGAACAATTGCTTAACTGCCTGATTGCAGTTACAACGATATATAATGTATTTGTAATGAGTGAGTGTAAACTTCTTACAGTGACACGCTATTATGTGTGTGACACATTATTATGTATGACATACGTTATGTGTCGTAATGTTACTTAATTTTATTAATTGACTGTCCAGTTATCGTTATTGAAACGCAAAGGTGTAGAAACAATAATGTTTCTCTAACTGTACGTAAATAGATAAATAAGTATATTAGCAAAGATATGAGAAATTAATGAACAGTGTTTTATAATGAAATGAAAGAAATATAAATATTGCCTAACATAAAGATGGCAGAAAACTATTGTGTTTTATATAAACATTTATACAATTTATCATTTGGATCGTTTCGAGGAAATTATTAGATCTAATTTCTCTAAGTGAAATCATCATTAATTATATAAAAATTAGATTTATTATTCAAATAGCACGAGGTAAACTAAAACTGGCTGACACGAAAATATCGTCCAATATAAATTAATCAACTATGCAATAATTATAACGCATAAATTCTGCAGAGCCATACTTTGCAATTTACTAAGTGAATTTATTCTGTAACTTGAGCAAACGGCATTTTCTTTGCAATCTCCAGCAGATTTCCTTCTTATTTCTTTTGCTTCTTTGTTATTGTCTTTCCAGATAAGAATATCTTGTTTCACTGCTACTAATCGTTCTTTCTTTGTCAGATAAATATTGTATAGAGAATATTAAAAAATTTCACTAATTTCCGCTTTGCTTTAACCCTTAATTTTTTACATAATCACCTATTGTTTTTGAGAAATGAAGAATTAGCCATAGTTCTGCAACAAACATCTTAAAATTTATTATAAATTGTGGAGTCGCAAAATTTATTTCGACATTTCTTTTGTTAATATTTCTTTGACTTTTAAGATTATTTTCACCCATACTGATGATGTTTGATGAAACAAAGCAGTGAACATACTTTTTCAGTTTTTATGGTGATTATAACATCATTTACTATATTTATACGTTCATTCTTTGTTTATTATTTTTCGGTAGCTTTACCTATATCATTAAAATCTAAAGTGTTTCCCTTACCCCTACAAACAAAATTAATGACTTCAGAACATCTTTGACTTTAGAACATTTTCAACTTTAGAACATCTTTGACTTTAGAACATCTTTAACTTTAGAACATCTTTAACTTTAGAACATCTTTAACTTTAGAACATCTTTAACTTTAGAACAACTTTAACTTTGAACATCCAAGCCCATTATTGTCTGTTTAATGATTACTGGTCATAGCTATATATTTAATCTAGCTTCTTCCCATTACTTTGTTTGCATGGACAAAAATTCTATAGCCTATATGTCAATTCAAGATACAAGCTATTTGTTTAACAAACTTTGTGTATATTTATTTATGAATAACAGAGTTATAGAGTAACGAACATACATCCAACGATTAATTGAAATTTTCGCATTTATATTAATAGTTGGGATTTGGAATACTCTCGTGCCAATATTAATTGTCTCATAGTATTTATTTAAACTCCTGAAAATTATATGTGTATCATATAACAAATTCCAACTTTGCTTCAAAAACTTATCCCGTGTAACACAAGTCTTCGATCTAAACAAAGACACGCAGTAACAGATAGACTTCAATAAAACCATTATTCTGTCTGTCAGAAATTTGCAGCAATCACTAGATGATAGTTCTTGCCGCCGGCTGTTGTGAAACTTTCACTGAGGCAGAAAAATACTGTAATATTGTAATACTGTAATATGCATATAAATCGATTAGTATCAAGATCAAATATTATGTTCATAAACACTCATCCTTACGATCCATAGATAGATGTCTGAATTTTTTATAATGTCTTTAATATGCGAGTATTTCTAAAAATTTGTTGACAAAACTTCCATAAATCTTGTAGCAGCACTTTTGTGGTATTATTTTCTGGCATCCTTCATCAACACTTCATTTTTTAATATTGTACATAAAATTTGCCAATATGATTACAGGGGACAGATGAGTGAATGAGTCAAAAGAATTGATAAAGTGATTCACTGATTCACTAAGCTAAATGACTCTTGAAATTTTATCGATTCATTTGACTCTGATTGGGAACATTTCATAGCAATAATTAAAGGATGAATGGCTTGCGAATCATGCATTGACACAATGATACATTGAGTCACTCGATGTTCACATTAGTGAAATGACTCTTTACTCTTTGGCACATTCATTTTTTGTATTAGCTGCATGCCTTTATTATTCGTAAAGAATTATTCGTGAGTGAGTGAGTGATATATATCATATTCGTAAACTTATTTGAATCTTGCATTATTAGGAAGTTGCATTAAAAATAAATTAATATAAACATTTGAGAAATATCGTGTAAATATCGTGTATCGTGTTGTAGTGTTTGTATATTGATATCATTATATCAGTATGATTTTGTAAGTATTGAAGTGAATTTTTCAATTGATTATTGTAATTTTTCAATTGATTTGTCGTTTACAAAAAAAATCCAGTGTCAAAATTTATGGATTCATATAAACTAATTGCCCATATCTTTTGTTATTAATTAATTGCAAGTGTTCATCTCATACATTTGAATTCTATTTATTTAAATTTTTTCAATTCGTACCTTTGTATTTTATATTTTCTTTACGTTATCATTATATATTGAATTAAATCTATTTGACATTCAGTTTGTAAAAAGTCTTTTTAAACCTTTTTTTTTAAATGATATTACGTGATGTAGCATTATTTCTACTTTATTATGAATTATTCGGACTATCTAAGTTTTTTCGTGTGACTGTATATGTAGTTATTGTGTTTCCCACTTGACATGGATAACAAGATTACCCATGAGTATTTGGTTAAAACTCTGCACATACTTCTTTTTTATTAATAACTCACTTATGAAAACAGTATATGTATATATAAAAAAGTAGGTTTTTATAATGAATAAAACAACAGAGAGTGAAATAAAGCTTTAATAAAAAAAAACTTTTATCACTCACATTTATTTCTAGAAACAATATCAAATATTAAAACACAACTGTTGCAACTGATTAAAATAAAATATATCAATATTATAAACATTATATTTTTATTTTAAAACTTTATATTTATATAAATAATAAAAAAATAATATTTTTAAAAAATATTAAAAAAACACTACCTGAAAAATTGATCATATAAAAATAATTATTACTGAAACAGAAAACATAGCTTGAAAGCAATAAAAAGTTTAAGAGACATCTCTTTTTAATAAAACTAATAGACCCATAATTTAAACAAATGTTACGACAAGTCATTGAAAGTTGTCTAATAAAAAATATTTTCTTTTCTTTATAATTCAATAAAATATTGCTCTTTACAAAACTGTATACAATCATCAAACATACGCAATAAATAATATTTTTATTACCGTACTTTACCTTGATCAAAGAAGTATTGTATTTAAACCGTCGGGACAACACAGTAAAGACATAACGACTCATTCACATACAATTTACTAAAAAGAAACAACGTTTTAACTCATTATTATACAATTTAAACATTCACTCAAGCAATAAGGAAGACTACACCTCACAATACATATGTGTGCCTTTTGTCCATCAGTTCCGAGTACACCTCTTTAGCTATTGTTCTTAAACATTTATTCTGTAAATTCACGAATTGTTGCATCAATGTCAAAATGTATAACAGGTATATTAAAAAAATAATTTACATATATTTTAAAACATCTGCAGTGTCAAATTTGCATATAAATACTTCGATTACATCTAAACAAATATCGATAATTTCAAGTCTTCCCCTGTAACGTTCAGTTTTCGACACACTTGCGAAGTTTAGTAGAGTCACTTCGTTGCTTGCGTATTTAAAAATGTGGATTAATAAACGGCTATAATTTTTGTACGTAAAATTGTATTGGATTTATTTGCTATGATATATTGTGTAATAAAATGTGTTTATGATATTGTACTGAATGTAGGATGTGACGATTGTTAAAATATGTGTCCTCAGTTACTCGGTTAATAAAATATAAGAGAGAGGAAAAGGATGAAAGAAAGCATAAGAAAAAGAGAAATAATTTTCCTGCTTTTTGAATATTGTTTTAATAATCATATTTTGTCCAATATTAATTTTATTATATAATGTCTAATTATATCAGATAATATATAATCTAAAAATCCTTTCACGCGTATGGATTCTTATAATGTTCTACCTCTTAGAGAAAGGTGATATAAACCAAAAACATAATAAAATGATACGAGAAACAAAAACTTAACAAGTATCTTTTTCCTTTTCAGGTACCAAAGGGTCTATCCCAAAAATAACCGAAGAAGTAGTGAATGTGGTTGTTTCACCAAACATAACGGAAAATATTCACATTGAAACAATAAGTAATGGGACTGATACAGAAGTTTTATTCACAGTAACCAATATTGTCAAACAAGATAACGAACAGACAGATGCTCAGAAGAAAAGAGATTCAAATAAAAAGAGTAAAAACAAACAAACTAGTGAAGCAGAAGGTCAAGCTGAAACAATAGTTCTTAAAACCGAAGAAGTTGAAACAGTCATAACAAGGGAATCAAATGAAAAAGATGGAAAGATCAAAGGAAATGGGACAAATGGCGCTAACAACGAACTTGATAATTCGTCAAATCAAAATGATTTAATTCAGAAAAAAAGACATATACATGAAACAATTATGACAATTAATTCAAGAAATAACACAGACTCTTCTAAAGACAACAATAACAAACATGATAAAAATAAAGTAAAAGAGAATACCAAAAACATCAAAGCATTGAATCTTATTCAGAAGAAGAAAGATAAAAAGCATAACACAGGTTATAAAGGCAAAACAGAAAGAGGAAAAACAAAAAGAGAATTCCAAAACAAGAAAAAGCCTGCAACTAATTTCAATTCTAAAAAAGGTGCCAAAAAATACAAATCTAAATCTAAAATAAATAAAACCTCAAAGCCTTCAAGAAAAAAATACAGAAACACTTTCTTAAAAATCGACCACAACACAAACAAAAATTCAGAAAGTAAACCCAAAATAGTTAATAAGAAAGAATTTCCCAAAACAAACGAGACAGGTCTCAATGCAACAACACAAAATTTTACAGATAATGAGGAAAGTTCAAACAAATTGGAAAATAAAAATTCAAACAAAGATAATGATTCAGAAAAGGAAAAAAATATTGCTTTAAATGAATATGATTTAACTGAAAGAGCTGAATCAAATTCGAAACCAAAAATTAACAAAGAAGACAATGAAGAGAACCCTCAAATTGAGTCATTGTCATTAACTCCTAAGTTGAATGTAGAATATGAATCTGAAAAGAATGTTCCGTCTGAACCTGAAAACATTTCAGAAATAGAGAAGGAAAAACTGTCAAAGAAACCAAAAAGAAGTATTCCTGAAGAAGTGCAAACAAATTCAAAAGATGTGGTAGATGAAACAATCTCTGAACAAATTTCCAATAAACAAGATGAAACACCAACTTTTGAAAACGATGCTGAAAAATATTCTACGAAAGAAACTAATTCAGAAAAAGCACAGGAAAAGGAGCGCACAGAAAAAAATGAATTCAATACCAAAGATCTGAAAGACGATCAAGCCAAACCTGAAGACAAAAATGTATACAATAAAAACTATGCTAATTTTCTAGTGAAACCAAATACACAAACAGATTCAAAAATTGAAAATTATCAGCCAAATTCTGAAAAAGTACAGAAGGAGCACATAGGAAAAGAAGTTCAGACAAATTCGGAAGACACAGAAGACAAAACAACACAAGAAGAGGAGGACACCGAAAAAGATGAACTCTATACCAAATATCCGGAAGATGATCAAGCAGATTTTGAAGACAAAGATGTATACAAGGAAAATTATGCTAATTTTGCAGTAAAACCAAGTATACAAACAGATTCAGAAATTGAAAATTATAAGCCAGTAGAAAAAAAAATTCTTGAACCGCTCCAAAACTTAGAAACAAATTCTGTTGACAATGACAACACAAATTCTGATCTCAAAACAAATAATGATAACTTCACTGAGAACAAACAAGACACTGACATTTTGGAGAACAATAATTACACCGAAGAGGATGACAAAATAACGAAAAATCCAGCTGAAACTTCCCATGAAACTGAAAATAAATATTCAGTAAATGATAAAATCGAGAACTCTGTTGATAATACACAAAAATTAGTTGACGAAGACAATAATGAAACCCCAAGCAATGAAGAATCTAGCGAAGATAATGAACAACAAGCCAAGAATTCAGAATATGAAAATACAGAAAAGCTAAAAAAATACAATACAAACATTGATGACAAATCAAACTTAGAAACGGATGCAGAAGATGTTGATATTAAAAAAAGACATCATAATCTGTTTATTAGAAAACCAGAAATTTCTGAACAAAGTCTAAAAAGTTCTGATCAAGCTTTTGAAACTGAAGAGCAAAAAGAAGAAAATATTGAATCTTCTATAAAATCAGAACCGAATGATGAAAGTGTTGATAACTCAGAGAATCTAGAAACATCTGATAAATTGGATTCCGATTCTACAGTACCAAGTGTAGAAAACGCAGAAAATAATTTGGTAAATGAGGGAGAAAACAATTCTGATCAAGAACAAGAAGAGAATGTTCTTGAAACAACAAATGATAGTGAAACAACAAAAGAAAGTGAGCTATCAGATCATAAAGAACGAAGTACAGATGATACTCTAGATGAGTTCAATAATGAAAATAGTGAAACAAAATCTGATAATACTGATCAAGAGTTTAACGAAGTAAAAAAGACTGCTAATGAACAAGAACCGAACACAGAAGATGCGGTAGAAACAACACAAGACATTCCGGAAAAGCTATCCGAAACCACTCGTGATTCAAAAAATATTAATAATGCTGAAAAAATAGATGAATCAGAAAATATTGATAATGAATCTGAAATAAATAAAAAAGAACCAGTAGATAATTTTGAAAGACAACTTAAAGGAGAACTTCCTAATCCGGAAAAACATGAAAATACACCTATAACTAAAAAATCAAATTCACAAGATGCATCAGAAACTAACACCGACATTAAAGAAACTCCTGTTCAGTCAATTAAGAATGATTCACCAGAGAAAGATGATAAACCAAATCTTAACAAAATTAAATTACCTACATACAATGCACCTGAAAAATCAGAATCAATCACGAATAAGAGTTTTCTAGAAACGGAAATTTCCAATTATCAACCCATAGAAACTGGAACGATAACTGTCGAAGCTGTCCCAGTTGACGAGCCATCAAACTATGGAAAAGTTATTAATGCAAACAGTGATGGAAAACAAATTAAAGAAGATGAAAATATCCAAACGTTAAGCTACAATGAGAATGCAGAGAATACTGAAAAGTATTCAGACTATGTTGATTGAAATGGTAAACCATGACTTTAATTTTTCATACTATATTTAATTGCTTTTTTCTTCTGTGAATTAATGAAGTCATTTACCCACTTCTGTACTTTATATGTATATATATATATATATATATATATATATATATATATATATATATATATATATATGTGTGTGTATATATATATATATATGTATATAACCTCAAAATGATCAACACAGTTGAGGTGCCATTCTTTATACATCTGTAAAATTTGCTTTGTAAAAAAGTTAAACTTTTATATAAAATTTTGAAGTACTAAACAAATTTTTTTATGTTTATTTAATCTAATACAACTTATGGTGCTTAGCTCAAAATCATATATAATATTATGCAAGAAAACATCACTTAAAAATAATTACAAACTGAATTAAATCATTTAAACAATCTTAATTATATTTTCTGAATTAGATGAAACATATATATTTATGTCAGGCTTTCAAACTCGACTTGTTCTGGGGAGGATAGCTAAGTACCATATTTTAGAGTTACTCCTAGTTTATTCAAAAATGGCTCTATTCTGCCGTGACTGGTATTAAGCTTCACAGCCACTAGATGAGCAGTCAGTTGAGGATCTTTTTCAATTAGAGGTCTTAGTCATTGTACATGTAATACAGAAATGTATGTGGAATGAGGTTCATCTTCAACTTTTGGAATAAAATTTATACAGTCGTATAGTACATATAATGTTGACTCGCCTATGACATAGTGTAAATTATTTACAATACGTCATGATACAGAGGCGCAAAATACGGAGCACTTGGTGTAAGTATAAATCTGATTTTTGATGTAAAGCACTTCAAGGCTTGTTGCTGTCATTAACCAAATGCACTTCAGCTCATTTTTACTTTATAATAAAATTTTCTTGAATTATCTATAATATTTATAAAAAAAACTCAAGCTAAAACTTGTTAGCCGACCCAATATATTTATATTATTCATAAGTTTTTTCATCTATTCACATAAGTCATATATTTTTTTTATTTTGAAAATACTAAAAATGGCTCTTAAAAAAATAGTTCTTATTATCACCTTGAACGCGCACATTGCTTAGAAGAATCGTTTGCCCTCATGTCGTTCAAACATACATATTTCGGTTAGAAATATTAATTTTATTGCGGGGAAATTATTTATTTTACAGTAACATAATATTTTTTATTTTCAACATTTTTCGACTTACAATTAAATCGGGAACAAAACATCCGTGACAAAAATTTAAGGAAAGCACTGAATTACCTGTATAACTAATTTTCCATTCTGTTAAATAATACTCGTATTCACAATTGAACAAGGTGATCACCGTATCGTTATGATGACACTGCATGATGCGACTGCACAGCTGTTATGTGCACTCCATGACTTTTATCATGGCATTAATGTCGAAGTAGTATGTCTCGAAAATTGGACAATGAATGAAAAGATTTCATTTACAGTAATCTACTTATTTTCAACTCAGAAACCCATAGAAACTGGCTTGCTACCCTAATCTACCTAAGATTTGGAATCCCCAAACTATAAATCAAGTTCACCATAAATTTAATGTAAGGGGAACATGGTCGGTTATGGTATGGTAAAATAATTCCAATTTCGAGTCAAGATCCTTGGAATATGTGTGATTCAACAAAATTTACCTAAAAATGGTTATATTCAAACATTTTGTGTCAGGGGATTCCTTGATTTCTAAATGAAAAATATTAAATTGTTGAGAATTGTTTTGTTTATTTTTCCAGCGTCGAGTATATGACTGGAACTACATTATGAGCCGGACCAGTTTTCCAATGAGGACTTTTTATAGCTTAAGATGAAAATGTACAAAATAAATGTTTTGATTTTAATAAATATTGGTTTTATTGTTTGTCATGCAAAGTACACGGAAAATATTCTAGTAAAAATTTAAAGGTTTTGCGAAAAATTAATTGTAATATAAAAAGTACATAAGGCTATTTATTTAAAAGGAAATCATTTTTTGTTTAATTATTTTATTAAATGTATTTTAGCTTCTTAGACCTCACTGCCTTAATATCTATACCATTTCACCATGTAAAACTAACAAAAATGGGGTATTAAAAAAAAATACAGCAGGTTCAAACTAAGTTAAAAAATGTTTAAAACTTGAAGTGAGATGAATTTTTAATCCTTTACATTATAATCCTTTACGTAAGCAAAATTTTCATCAAATAATATAAAGCAAAGTATTCAAAACAAATATAAAATATATTTAAAGTTATTAATGTATTAAACGCATAATTGTTCAATCAACTTAATCGTTTGAGTACCGACGAGTGCCATCACGCTCATGCGCGTACTAACTAAATTTGCCACGAACGCGATGGCGCTCGCAAAATCAGTTGCTGTTTAACGTGCGGTTGCTTGCACGATTTTTTATCTTTTTACCTGTTACGTAAAGTTCAAATTATAATATTATTAGTAATTACAATATAAAAAGGGTTCAAGAAAAGAAAATTTTTAGCCCATAATGTCGGAATATGAAAATAATTCGAGTGAAAATTATCGTTTTTCAAGTTGCGAAGAAAGCGATAGCGGGAGTGACATTGTGGTGCGCTCACAATTTGGCGTAATGCAAATTTTGAGTGATAATGATAATGGTGACAATAACAATTATTTTGCTGATACGGAGGATGTACCGAACTGTGAAAATACGATGTGACCTTGATTTCAGTTTTGTTATAATTTTTGTTCACAATATATATTTCCATAATTTTCTTTGTATTTTGTTATCCTTGTACAAGTGTTTATTAACAAAATACCGAAAAAATTATTAAAATTGGATAATTTTTGGAAGAGCTACAGTTTTTTTCGAGACAAGGGCCATCAAAAACAAAAGATTTTTTAAAAATTGAGTATAAAACCATGGCACTAAAACAATTAAATCAGTTTTAATATTTCAGCATTTTTGTACATAGACTATAGAAAATTGTACATAGACCATGGACTATTAAAACGTATCTAAAACACACTATTAACAACATATTGTAAACATTCTCATTGACTAATTTTTTATTTCTAATCTTTTAAATTGTTCTATTCGTTATTTCTGCTATGAATGCATTCCAGTCGTTTTTCATGGAACATTATGTAGGTTATTATGTCTTCATAACTTTGGTTCTTTTTTATTTTACGAAAATCTGTAACAACTTGTTGAACTTAATGGAGTACTGATGTATGTATAATTACACATAAAGATTTCAATCGTTTTTAAATAAAGATTTCACTAACTTTTCATTACTCTCAAGTTGGGAAAACTTATATTTAATAATAAAACACAAGTTTATAAGTCCAAAATGATAAAAATGAACATCACTTTCTTATTCATGAAAAAGCAAATGAATAATACTGGCCTTTCCATGACCATTCCAAAATGGCATAATGGTAACTAACAAATTCCAAATTTCACATTTCCAATACAAACATTTTAATTGGATATTACTTATTTTGTTTTTAATAGCTAATATACAAAGTTTTCCAATAGGTTTGCCAAGGTGGTATATATGATTAACAATACGAAAGAATTCACAGCTTACAAGTTTCATTACCGAGAAACCTGTTTTTAAAAAATCTTTGCTATAATAATATTTATTTGAACTCAGTATGAAATACTGCTTAATTTAAGCAGTGATCACCAATCAATATCAGCAGTAACTTATAAACAACTTTGCTTACGTACATTACCAGACAATGACTTCAGTAAACAATTAATACATCTATGATATGGCTATCTTATAGAAAGAAAAACAAATATTTTATTTGTAAATAGTTTATTATGTGTACATTTATTGAATGTAAGTTGTATAATAAACCTAATAATTTTGTGTATTTAAAACATAAAACCAATTTAACAACTTCAGAACTGCTTAGTAATTCTTAGTAATTCCTTTTATTTTTATTTTTTAAACGAAATGAGAAAATTTTAATATCCCTTATTCAAAGTAACCAGAAGTTAAGATTTTTCTTGAATGTTAAAAATTGTCAGAAATAAAAATTAACAAATAGTAAAATTTTCAGACGAAAATATTTATATAAGGTGATTTCATATAATTCCATTCTTGTCTAATAAATGGTGTTAGTCACGCTATTGATTCTGGCAACACAGATTAAGCTGGCAATCTAGGTTGTTGAAAGTACTATACATAACCTTTAAAACTTAATTTATAACATCTGCTTGAACTGTAAACAAGATGTTCCTTTTTTGTACACAATATATCAAATTTAATTCGTAAAATAAACAATAATTGTAGGAAGGTTTGATGAAGGGAACGTTTGATGATTCCGTCCTTGTCTAATAGATGGTGTTAGTCACCCTATTTATTCTGGCAACACAGGTTAAGCTAGCAATCTAGTTTGTTGAAAGTACTATACATAACCTTTAAAACTTAATTTATAACATCTGCTTGAACTGTAAACAACATGTTTCTTTTTTATTATACACAATTTATCAAATTTACTTTGTAAAATAAACAATATTTGTGGGAAGGTTTCGTTTATTATTTGATTGCAAAGAAATTTGCTGCAAAAGGTTGTATTTGCTTGTATATGTTTTCAACATATGATAAAACATTTGCTTGTGAAAACGCTTCACAGAACATAACTTGCAGAGTGATTTGATGATTAAAAAACAAAGATTTCAATATAAGACAAAAAATAAAAAAGACCACCAAAAAAAATTGTTAAATGTTTCATTGGAGATATTATTAAAAGTGTTAATAAGTCAATTGTTTTTACATTTCTAAGCTCAATGGGGTTGATTCAAAACCAAAAAATTATGTTAAAATGTACATCAATTGAAAAGAAAAGACATTTAACATTGGAAAACTCTTTATGAGATGCTGCTTTAAAGAAAAAAAGGCCATAAATTTTATATGGAATAGTGAGTGCAGAAGCAAAATTAATCTATTTTAAAATTTCGAAAAGAAAAACAGCATGTTTATTTAAAAATTAACCATGCTGATGGACAACAAAATATTAAAGTTATGCTGTATATCTTGGGTTGGACAGGTTCGAAAGTTTATGGACCTGTATAATTAAACTATTACTAGTAAGCATTATAGACTTCAATCAAAACATTTAAAGCACGCTCTGATTGAAAAAAAATAAGAATGGGAGAATAGACGTAATAGACTTAATTTTCATTATGAGAACACACAATTACACGTCATCGAACTGATTAAAAAATACTTGGAAAGGATGTAGTGTGAAATTCTACTCCAACTACCATGTTCACCAGATATTGCTCCTTCAGAAGTTTATTTGTTCCAAGCTGTACCGCTCGCTCTTTCTGAACAGCATTTCGTTAGATTGATTGTTTCGAAGGACTTCTTCTTTTGTGGAATAAATTGTTGATTTAATGAAGGCGAAGATTGCAGCTTTGAAAAGAAAATATTTTGAACAAATTCTTATTACATTCTTAGGACTCCGTACCTTAAATGAGAAAATGGAACCCTTGCAAGACCACCGACATGTTTGCTGATCCGTGTGTCAAATCCATTTTTTTTCAGAAACCATTTGACGTAGTACCTATCTCAAAATAAGGCATAATAATTAACTTGTAAATATCTCAGTAGCTACCAATCAAAAATGTTTATTAGAACGTTTTAGGTGGGGAGTTGTTTCCCAAACTGAAATTATGAAAAAAGCAATCTAAGAAAAGGTTATACGAAAACGATAGCGATTATTCTAGATTTCTCCACTTTTGGAATATGCACTATGTTTTTGTGCTTACGATAAATTTAGTAGGCCGTATATATACGTTGTGAAGAATTAATATATTTAAATAGTTTAGTAAAAATACTACGTGACCTTAAATAATTATAAGGGCCTAAGTGTGTACTCGTGGGTGACAGATTTTTTTGTGATGATTTGTTCTTGGTCTTTATTATTTTTTTCTTACTTTACTATTTATATAATACTTGTATGCATTCTTTAATCGTTGTAGTCAAGGCAGTAGCTACAGGGAATAATTAATGTCCGGTAACACTAGCGAACATTTTTTCAGTATTGGATTGTGGCAAATTAATATGTTGTAAGCACCTTCGGTTATATGCTATTATTAATAAAAACTTGTTAACTATGAGTATAACTGACATAACGAAGGTTTCCAGCACAATGTGATGCATATAAACATTTAAACATACATAGTATTTCTGTAAAAATATTTACAAATGTTAATATTATTTCTCATCATATAAATATACAAATATATCGCCTACTATATCTTTGGCAAACATAATAAATATATAGTTGAAAATACAAAGCTATTTATACAATTTATTTAAATACTTTCTATGGAGTTGCTATAAAGTTTAAAAAAATTTAACCTCCTAATTTACACGCAGGAGTAGTGCTCTAAAATTGTTTTTAAAATGTTTTATTTCATAACTTTGTAGGCGTTATAAAGATGTATAACCGTTACAAATTTAGCTTTATAGCACTAATAATCTGCGAGTGAAATAGCTTTGACATACAGATGGACAAACAGATAGATGTTGCGACACTTCTTCTTTATTTAGCTAGATAAACCTAAAACTGGACTGAGATTCAGTTTTTCAATCTTTTACTTATTAAAGGCATAATCAAATATAACCATATTAATTATAAATTCTCTCTAAATTTTTTCTATCTCTTTAATTGTAGCAGAGACTTGTGCAGAATGGTCCTATGATTTGTTGCATAACATTTTATTTTTGGTTATGTTATATTATAAGATTTGGCAGAATCTCCGTATTGCACAATTTAAATAAGGCAGTACTAGAGGTTTCGAAGCAATTCTGCTAATTAGATTGTAACGTAAAATCTACTGCGAGAACCTACATTGAAATACAAAATGAATTTCTTTGACATTTGTCAAAAAACCGTTAGTGATCGGAATGCTTGCTTTGAATATGATGAAAATTTTTGTGTGCCCTAACATTTCCGAAAATTTCTTCATCTGCACAAAAATATTCGCCAAATAAGACACATAATGCAAACTGTTGCTCATGTACACTTAGTTTAATATTATTAAATCTTTGGCAGCATAATTGTTTTAATTTGAAAGCTATTGTCTTTATTTCATCATAAGCTGTTACAAAGTGATATAAATTTGACGTTTGTCAAAATATGCAATTTATATTATTTTTCTATATTTACAATGCGCAATTGGCTTGTCTAATGTTGTAGTTTGTATGGTAATTTGGGAAAACTTGAACAACTTATATTATTTAAGTTTTCTACAAAATTTAGTAACACCATATAACATTCTTGTAGTATGAGATCTGGCTTATGTCAAAATACCATGACATTTAAAGGTGTTAAAATAATAAATCTTAAAGAAATTTTCAAATCACTTTAAATATGTTTCAAAATGTCTATTCATTTAGGTTTTCTACAAAATTTAGTAACACGATACAACATTTCTGAAGTATAAGATCTGGCTTATGTCAAAATACCATGACATTTAATGGTGTCAAAATAATGAATCTTAAAGAAATTTTCAAATCACTTTAAATATGTTTCAAAATGTATATTCATTTAGGTTTTCTACAAAATTTAGTAACACGATACAACATTTTTGAAGTATAAGATCTGGCTTATATCAAAATACCATGACATTTAATGGTGTCAAAATAATGAATCTGAAAGAAATTTTCAAATCACTTTAAATATGTTTCAAAATGTCTATTCATTTAGGTTTTCTACAAAATTTAGTAACACGATACAACATTTCTGAAGTATAAGATCTGGCTTATGTCAAAATACCACGATATTTAATGGTGTTAAAATAATGAATCTTAAAGAAATTTTCAAATCACTTTAAATATGTTTCAAAATGTCTATTCATTTAGGTTTTCTACAAAATTTAATAAGACCATACAACATTCCTGAAGTATGAGATCTGGCTTATGTCAAAGTACCATGATGTTTAATGGTGTTAAAATTAATTTTGGTAAAACATTTTTGCCATGGTTCACCTGAAATGGTGTAATTGAGCCACATTTCCAAAAGACATTTGGATCCATATTATATTTTTGGACCCTATTAGGTACTTTACAAGTAGCAAGTTTTAATCATATAGATATTATAAATAAAATTGTTCCGCTATTGGTTATAGAAGTAGAAATGAGTTGTGGATGGTGGTAATGAATAACCAAGGCTCAAACAACAAAGGAACGAAACTTGCACGAAAGAAACAAAACACCATATAAAGTAACCTTTTATATGGTGTTTTGTTAATATAGAAATAATGAATTTAAAACAAAGTCATGGATAATAAGATCATCCTATGGGAACAAAATGGTATTACGTACTATAACTTAATGGCTCGAAACCTTATATAATGTATAAATCGAAAACCAATAAACTTTTAATTTGATATTTTCATCGTGCAGCACTAACCATGTTATAAAATGAATTGTTCAGCCATTAGGGAAATTCGAGTAAAATAAGATAAGTTGTAGATGGCGTTAAAGAATTAACAAGGCTGAAAGAATAAAGGAGCTAAACATGCACGAAATAAACTTATTAAAAAGTAAAAATAACCGTTTATATGGCGTTTTTATTATAGAAATAATGATTTTAAAATAATGTCATGGACAGTAAGATAATCCTGCGGAAACCAAATGGTATTACCCAATGGCTCGAAATCTTATATAATGGTATGAATTGAAAAACTGTGAAATTTAAATTTGATATTTTCATTGTGCAGCTCTATTAACAATAAAACTAAAAATAATCAGGTATTAATACAAATAAATAATGGTTATTTATAGACCTTAAATGACAGCCATTGACAAGACCTCACGTCACAGTGCTGCCACCAAAATGGAAGACTTCTGTCAAACTGTTTAGAATTTATTACATTTTTAAAAATGGGAGTTCCATAATTTTATTTAATATATGACATGTATTTACTTTTGTGCACATTGACAGTTCTTTTTTTCGATTTAATACAACTCTCAACCTTTCTGGGATACAGCACACATTTTTATGCCCTGTCTTTCCCAAAAAAAAAGTTAGTGAATGATGAAATACACATCAAAATGCTTCTGTATTTCTAAAAATTCAGCTCATCCATATGCAAAAGAAGATATATTAGCAATTAAAAATTATAAAACCATTTGTTCTACAAAAGTAAATAAAAATTTACTGAGGAAAATTAAGACATAACCTATAAGCTAAGGTACTCATTAAGAATCTCTATTGTTCTTCGTCTTCTTCATCATCAAAGTCTTCATCATCTGGATCATCGTAACCACCTGCATCTTGTGGCAGCACTTCAGGTTTCTGCTCAACTGGTTGAGGAGGAATTCGCTTTATTACGATGTTCCTACGAGGAGGTATAGCTTTGCTATTCTCTGCTACTCTTCCTTCTTCAACATTTTTACCAGCCTCTCCATTTTCAGATCCAGATTTTTTATTTTCTCCATTGACTGGACTCTTATTTTCGGTTTCTGCTTTGTCTGACTTATCTGGTTGAGTTTTGTCATCCTTCACTGCTTCTTCTTTCGGCTTTTCGACAGTTGGTGCTTTTTTCTTTTTTTCTTCTACTTTATTTTCACTGTTCGGCTTCTCGTTAGTTTTAGCTTTTTCCTCATTATTCTGAATAGTTGCTTTCTTTTTGTCTGCTTTATCTACTACTGCTAGTACTGTTGACTTTGGCTTCTCTTCATTTTTGTTTTCAATTTTTGCTTCTGGCTTCACGTCCTTGCTCTTGTTTTGAACTTCAGGTTTTCCCGTATCATTATTTTTGCCTTCTTCTTTCTTTACTATATCTGTAATTGTTATAGCCGCCACTTTCGCTTCAATTTCCTTCTTTTTTGATGCAACTTGGTGTTTTTTTAGTATTTGCATGGCCTTTTGGATGATCTCTTTTTCTTTCTCAGAAACGCTTAATTTCTTTGCGCCTGGTTCCTCGGCAACCTTCTTTTCTGCTTCGACGAGCGCTTTAGATATATCTGATTTTTCTCCTGTCTTAACCTCTTTCTCAGGTTTATTTACGTTTGTCTTTGAAACAGTTTCAGGTGGTGGGTGTACTGATTGACTGGAGGCAGCTTGTTTTGGCTTTTTCTTCTTAACTTCGGCTGCCTTTTTCGCATCTTGGCCTGGATTAACAGCCTCTTTCTTATCAGCTTCAGCGTTTTTAGCTACTTCTGGGGGTGTTGCTGGCTTTGCCGCTTTCTTCTCTGCGGCTGGGCCCGGTGCAGCTGATACCTGTAAAAGTGAAATTTGCTCTTTTATTTCTAAAATCAACTGTTAACTTATGAAATAAATTCGTATTGGAGACATTTTACTTCCAATCAATCATGATTTAAAATATTTATAATATCCGCGGTATCATATCAAATATTTAAAATCTTATCAGAGATATCATATATATTTTAAACCATCATTGATGAAAATATCTTTGAAAGGAATGCATTTCTGCCCCATGGTTTTCATTTTCATTTTGCTACTTAATCTAAATTTTTTTTCTTTCATCCGCTTGGTTTGTTTTTTGTGAACGATTTACGATAAAAATTACTATCACACGTGGATCGATAGGATCTTAATTGTTTATACTAAATGTCCCATTTTTCTAATTTTAGCAAGGGTAACTGAAAATAGAAGGAAAAAATACTTTTAAATATGCAAATCGGTTTCAGTTTGTAATCAAATGTTTTTATTCCAAATTAGATTTTCTAGCGACGTATAGTGGAACTAACTTAAGACAGATAAGTGAATGTTTATAACACTATAGTTTTGTATAGCTTTTTTCTATGATTTAATTAAATTTGTCTAAAGTTTTTAATTACGTTAAGTGTTAATTCTGTTTCTAAGAACACAAACAGAATTGAAGAGAGGGAACACCTAATGCTCTACCTATTTTGCCGTGCATATATCACCTTCCGACAACAGACTTAAGGAACTATTCTTAAATTGAGAAAATACATTTTATGCATGTGTACTCACAGCATTTTATTGTATCAGATTATATGTCAGATATTATTGCATTATTCATTGATGTTCATGTTATTAATGAGCTATTTAACAATAATTACTAACTGTATAATTTTGACATAATTGGACGATGGCTCAAAGTATGTTGTTCTACGCAAGAAGCTTCTCATTTAGAAGCATGACAAAATGCCAATTGTTGAATAGCAATCAGATATAGATGAAGGTTTTAAGCTTGCACAAGACAAAAGTGCTTTTCAATTCCTGTAAGATTAGCTGCTTTGCTTATCTTCTTCACGCACTTGAAATATTGTTCACGAAGAAGTTTATCAGTATTTTTACTTTTTTGTAGATGTCTAATAGAGAAAATACGACGTAATTTCTTCAAAATATTGAAAATTGTAGTATAACGTTTGACACTAGAATTAGTCGATTAAAAGTATCTATCATATGTTAGTTCCCCAATTGGCCACTAGAGAAATCTATTTGTTTCCAATGGAAACAGTAAGTGCAATCATATTAAATAATTTTTTTCCTCATATTTTTGTAAAAGCAATTATATTAAACGTGTCAATTTTTTTCTTTACTTTTCTATTAAGAATATAAATAATATTGAGTAAATATTTAATGAAAATGATTATTTAATATTTTTTTATCTCCCTAAAATATCAACTTCATCCTATATTTTAATGATACTATAATAGAATTGTCATATGAATGTTTTCCACGTAAAATAAACAGTTATTTTTAAATCAGCGTATCCATTTAAAAACTACATGTTAACATGAAACGAAGTTATATAAGGTGAGTTGAATACATCTACCTCATTTGAAACCATTCATTAACCCGGCGTCATTATTATAAAAAATTTTTAGACATAAATTGCAGCGAGCATTCAATATTTTTAATATTTTTTCAAATACCATTGATAGGATTTAAAATAAATGAATATGTTTACTTTAAAAATAAAATTATAGAAAATGTAAGCAGGATTCTTTCACGCTATAATATCAATGTAATTTATAGACTAAAATTATGCAAGGAAATCAAACTCACTTGTCCGCAATGTGAACAATGTACTTGTTAAATAAAATTATATGTTCTTATCTATTAAATTTTAAAATCTGTTACTATGCATATAATAAAACTATAGAATTAGTATTTATGTGCATTGAACATAATAAGGAAAAAAAATTATTTGCAGACAAAATGAAATTACTTAGGAATTTTTGTCTGTGGGTCTATTTTTTTGCACATCAAACAATTTTTTTTTTGCACATCAAACATAACTATATTTTTTTCTAGCAAGAAATATATTTTTTTCAAACAAGGACTATATTTTTGTCTATAGGAACTATAGGAAGGGTCTTCAAGGAGTTTTAACTGGTGGATTCTTTAGTACATGAAGTAACATGTAGACTGTTTTATTGCAATCAACGCACTAGAAAAAAACCTACGGTAATTTAAAATTTCAATGCTTGAAAAACAATTTATTTTACAATTATTTGATAAATGGAGTTACGTGTTTTTAACCTTCAATCTTCCGGTTAACTCGTAACAGTTTTCAAAGGTCCATGTGACTGAAGTCGCAGGCGCAGCTAGTTGTGAATAGAAAAATCTCTCTTATATTATTTCACGTAATATATACACGATTACCGCGAAAAATAATTATTTTTCTGTCAAATATGTTTCGCACACATTTAACATACGTGCATCATTTGGCAATCTAGAACGGAGTGGCTAAAACTCCAGCTACTGAGCATTCCTACGAAATTATAATAACTTTTTCACGATAATAATCGAAATTCCAAATGCCCTGGGCCATTACACCCCAACCTTAATGACGACAGATTACATACAACGAGTTAGCTTTATTTTTATACATTTGAATCACCACATTAATGCCAACTTTGAACAATTGAATATGATCCGCGTAGATACGTAAATCTTTAATTATATTCATTGTTAAAACTATTATACAATAAACATAATCAAAACGAATAAAATAAGACCGCAATCAAGTTTGCGGAACGATATTGATTGCGCATTTGTTCGTTCTCTGTTTTTTGTTCATTAATGTCTGACTGTTAAAGTGTTCAACTGTACAAATAATTGATCTTTGTTTTGAATAGTTTCAAAATTTGTACGAACAAACCTTAGATTGTTATAAATAATGAAACAAAAAATTTATCAATTGCTTTCGGAATTCATTGAGGTTAATAAAGTGTGTTGGCTGAAAAACTATTACACTAATGATGCTTACAGCTAAGTCACACATGCTTTGTTAAACATCTTTTTGGAGATTGTTACTTGAATTTTGTTTCTTTTTCACATAAAAAGCAAACTGCCTTGTCCATTTTAATAACTGTCATGGGTACATGGCTTCCCAAACATTGTTTGATAAGTTTTACATTAGCTGTAAATGTTTTAGGATAAAATGCAATGAGAATTTTTTTTTTCGAAATGAAAATTGAGAAACAGTTATTTAAAATTTTTTTTTTGGAAAGAAAATTGAGTACAGTTAGCCTGTTTGTTTTCAAAAAAATTTTTTCACAATATTCAAGAATATTCTGCAATATACAACAGTTATGAGGAAAGTATGAGCTATACTTTTCTTTAACTGTTTAGTTTCTATACAACATTAATGAGGAACATATATTATTCTGATATTTCGTTTTGTTAAAATAATTTTTTTGGTTTTAGACTAAATATTTTATAAAAGTGCACATCCAACTTATAATTTATTGTTTTGACCTATTTGAATAATTTGAACATTCAATACTTGAAAACAAGAAAAGGGCATGCGGTAATTAATTTCAACACTTGAAAAATAAATTTGATTTCCAGTATTGATGTTTCAAATTAGTATTTTTTCTTTACTAGTGGATTGATTGCAATAAAACAGCCTACATCTTACCTCATGATAAAAATCAAATTGATCTAACATTTGAGCCGTTATTAGCTAATCTCTCCGACGAAAACGCCTCGAAGTGATTTTTCATAAATATGGTTGACTCGTTAAATAGAGTGAATTATTTTGTTAGTTTTTTTTATTAATATTTTCTTGTAAGTTGTCATTATTTTTTCTGACAAGAATAACTTAAAGATTTATTATAAATTTATTGCGGTCCCATATCTCAAAAGGAAAAATGGAAGACTTATAAAATCTCTCACGCGGCCGTTTTTCTCAAAAACCGCCTTACGCAAAAACTTGAAATTTAACACAATAATAAAGCATATTAACCCGCACATATTTCAATAGCTACCACTCAAAAATATTCTTATGGAAACTTTAAGGGTGTAAAAAAATGTACTCAGAAAACAATTTTAAAATTCCCTATATAGTGCGTGGTATTATTTGAAAAGTTTAGTTTTAAAAGATTCAAGAATGCTTTTATTAATTTTAAGTAGTATCTTTAGAGGCATCCTGAAAAATATGCTAAATATACATCCAGCCCCTATTACCTAGACTACCGAACCTAAAATCATGAAAAAATCAAAGTTTTTAGAACAAAGGTTGTAAAAAAACTGTAACGGTATTCCTGGATGTCACAGATTTTTAAATATCCTGCATATTTATGCCCTGTGAAAGATATAGTAAGCAATATATTTAAGTTGTGAAAAGTTTATATTTATAAATAGTTTATAATGATATAAATAGTATAATAGAAAAACTATGTACCCTTAAATATTCACAAGTGCCTAAACATGTACGGAACCTTTGTAGTTGTACACGTTCTGGACACATTTTTTGTATGTACTAGTAGCCAGCTATAGTTAATCTATTAATGACGTATTACTTACGTTACAGACAGGTTAATTTTGTTAAAGTTAGCAAATTGATCTGTAATGCAAAAAAATAGCATGTCGCTGTTTATTATTCTGAAATCCCCTAAAACAAAGAGTTAGGAATCAATCAAAGATGAAGTGGACCCACTCCATGTGCGTTAACATTTTTCTCATTTTTGCTGGTGATTATGAAAAATAATTAAAATTTTTGCTAAAAAAATTAATTCAAAATAATAATCACATATTTTAAGTCAATTATTCTTTCGAAATAGTAAAATATTGAAGCTAGAAGGCTAAATAAGGTGAAACAGGCTCAAACTGGCCCTCTCATGTCCAGCCAACTTTTGTATATGATATTAAAACTTGGTTACCAAATTTGTCATCTAAAGGCGAATGATTCATAAGTGTTTAAAATTAGTAATAGGTGGTGCAACTGATGCCGTTAAAATTGTTTACTTTATTTTGATTTCCAATAAACATTTCAAAAAGCTTCTTACATCTTAACCTTTGTAGTTGAGGCATATAGCAAAAAACTGTGCTAACACAGCAACTACATAACTTCTCAAGAACATAATAAAATACCAAATTTTCACACAAAAAGCAGCGATTCTGCCCCTATAACATTGCTGATCTTGAGGTTATTTCACAATGAACCTAATATTATTTTTATTTTTTCAATATTATATATAAAATAACAAATATTAGCACCTCAAAATCAGATTTATTCACAAAAAAATTTCATAATATTAAAATGCTTGCCAATAAATATTTATCCAAATAATAAAAAAATTTAAACGTACTGTCTTAAATAATTTTTTGACTAAAAAGAAACCTTAGGCATGAAAATTGGTTATGATTTAAAGCGGAAAAATCTTTGCCACCTGGAAGACTGTTTTATTGCTAAATTATAGGAAGCTAGCCGTTTCACCCGATCATGAAGGTATAAGGAAACTAGACAGCAAGCATTTATTCAAATAACTATTTCTCTTCAATTGTCGCACTTCACTACCCTCTTAAGAACACCAGATGGAAAAAAATGATTCCAATTTAAGTGTGACAAATGAAACCATGAAACGTTAGTCGGGTATCAAATTTAATAACATAGGTAAGCTAATTATTTAATATTCGAACAATTTCCTGAACAAATTCTGAAATATACGCGTCTGTTCAACTTAAAGTCTAAATAGGAAATATTGTTTAATAAATAGAATAAATTGACAAGCATGAATTAAAAATTAAAATAAAAAAGCCTCATTGTCTATGGTACATATTGGTATACTCGAGATACTGAGTATACACGCATATATAGTATATCTACATGCATATGTTTATAGGTTATATTTTTCGTTTTGGAATATTTTCACTGTACTGATTCCTCTCATCATTATGAATGTAAAATTTTAACAAAATATTTAAAAAATTTCAATATTTGTCATAAAACCGCTTTAAAAAACATATTTATTACCCCAAAACTACTTTCAGGAAAATAAAACTTTGAAAATTGTGAGAAAATCGTTTCTAAAAATGATGGATAAAATATTTTTTTTATTTTTTATAGCCACTTATATACTTAGTTTTCAATTACTGGGAAACAAAATAAATACTTGACCATGTACGTGTGATTACATAAGTAAGAGATGGCAAACATATGACTCATGTGCTTGCCCTCTCTTTCTTACCTTATCTAATGAAGGTCTAATTTTTTAGTTAGTACTAATAGGAAACCGTATTATTTCAAACTTTTTAAACTTATTTTGTATGTGCCGAGTTTGATAATTTCTAAATAAAAACAATTATAAACTCTACAAATGTATTTGATTTTAGATTTCATAAATACAAAAATTTGTAATCACTAACTAAACGTCAGTTATAATTACGTATATTAGTTTTAATTTTTAATCATCAAACTAAATTGTTTCCAATACTCTACGGTCCTATATGTAAAACGAGACCAAAATGTTTATATCGCATTGTAAATAGTTAAATCTCTTGATCAATTGCAATGATGCTTTTAGAAAAATGTAGGATCAATTTGAAGTAACATTTGGTTTTAACTTCACCGCAATCAGTACACGTAATAAAAACATATGCTAATTAAATGTTTCCAAATCGATTTACTTTGTATTAGCACAACACCGACAAAGTAGAGCCTAAGTACTCAACATGTATTTATAAAAATGTATAGTATACCTATGTCAAACACTAAATGGTAATATATCATTTTATATCACGCAACGAAATTTTCCCCAGGCGAAACGGGTATAGCTAAACACGAAATACAATGTAAGTCATAGACTTATAAAAAATAACATTGATAAGTTTTCTAGTTGAGTAGTCTGTGCATACAAAGTCATAGGCCCAGTCAGTGGTATAAAATCATGATCCCCATACCCGTTTAATCTTTAAAATGATTAAAAAAAATCTAAAAGAATATTGAAATTAGTACTTAGTGAGCATGTCCGTATTTTCTTAGCATTTCCACAAAGTGTATGTAAGCCATAGCTTTATAAAAACAACTTTCTACTTGAGTAGTCCGTGCGTACGAAGTCACGGGCCCAGCCAGTGGTATATAATCATGATCCCCTTACCCCTTTAATTTTTGAAATGATTAACAAAAATCTGAAAGAATATTGAAATTAGTATTCAGTGAGCGTGTCTCATTTTTTTAACATTTCCACAAAGTGTATGTAAGCCATAGATTTATAAAAACTTTCTACTTGAGTGGTCTGTGCGTACGAAGTCATAGGTACAGCCCATAAGATGAAAATATGATCCCCATACACCTTTATTTGTAAACCACTTTAAAAAAAAAATTTTAAATAACCTTGAGATTAGCACTTAGTGAGCATAGCTAATTTATTTAAATACTTCATATAAGTCACATTCATAACTTTGTCTTGTGGAACAACTACGAAACAATTGCTTTCGTATAATCCGTCATGCATTTTACTAATTTCTATAATTATTAAACATTTTTACAAAACATATTTATCTCCGTTACGTCGAAAATATTTATCTTGTCAGTCTGGAACTTGAACTCTACGGCGGTTACTTATTTCAAATAAGCATTTTCATGGATTTTAAGCTGTCAATTGTTTTAGCTTCTTGACGTTATGTTTATACAACAACATAGACAGTAAACATTGTTCATAATTTTTGCCTTTAATAGGACTCATTCAGAGTTCTTTCCAAGTTTTGTTATTATTAATTACATTTATTAAAATCAATTTATTCTATTCCCGACAATAATAAGAATACTAAATCTATGTATGTAAGAAAACTGTAACGATGAGATTACTAAAATAACTATTAAATTATTGTTTGCTTATGCGTTTCATTGCCTGTTATCACGTAACGTGAAAATTCAGTAAAGTGACCACTGAAATTTACACAAATTAGAATTCCATAGTTGAGGAATTGTCTATACAATTGACGAGAATAATTTAGTTTAAATATTCTAATTAACCATTAGTGTCTAGATTTTTATAACTGTTTCAAAGCCATATCAAAAAATAACAAGAGAATATACTGTATATCGTTTTGAAGATTAATATTTTGCACACAATATTAAAAAATTTAAAACAGTAAATGAAACCTTAAAACATCTGTCCAATAATACCCTATTCGATGAATGTTGATATAAATTGATGAAACAATTTTTTGAATACTTCGTTAATAGTTTAGATGTCCATGCGTAGCATCTTCCTTTAAAATAAAGATCGAAGAGTACCCATTTTCAGGCCCTTTAATTAAGGAGGAAATGATATGCGAAGTGGCTAGTTATGAAGAGATGTTAATCGGAGAAAAAATTTACATTCAGCGTATTATTAGTATCAGAAATATAGAAGATTAAATTAACTGTCTTTGATTGAACAAATATGGCATTATTTGACTTTTTTTTTATACAAGACCATTAGGTTTTTAGTGTCCATTCCAAACCCTTTCGAAGTTGACGCTGTTTTAATCTAAATATTGTATACTAGCTGTGGCAAAGCAACTTCGTTCACATGGAATTTGATATAAAAAAAATTATTAGGAATTATATCGTGTTTTTTTTAAATGTGTTCCCTCAGAACTCAATGAGCATAAAGTTTACTAAAAGCTCTAATAGATGGCATTAGCAGTACAATATCGTAATACATCTATGAGCATAGAGTTTATTAAAAATGCTAATAGATGGTTTTGGCGGTACCAATATCATAATATTCACCATGTGGGATAATAGCAAAGATATTTGCTTATATCCCACCTGAAGATGTTGTAATACAACGAAACCTAGGTTGTGGTCAAGAAGTTAAATAAAGTAGGAATAATACTACATCACGTAGTTTCATTTAATTGTGAAAACAGATAAGTATTTTAAAAATAGTTTTTTGGCTTCTACTATCATTCTATACGCCAAATCAAACACTTAAAATATTTTGTACAGAATTCAGTCTGTTACAATTTCATTATATGTAGGTATATTTATATGTATATTTATAATGAGTATATATGTATATACGCATTTTAAATATACATATAATAAATATATATATTATCTAAATATGATAATCATAAATGTGTAAATAAATGCGTATATCACACGTTTACGTAAACAACATATGTTCCTATTCTTTTGTTTGAAATACTCATAAAGGTACAACTATCAACCATCTCGAACAAGACGGACATACGCTATAAATAGTCAGTAGGTTCACCTCAATAATACAGTATATTATTTGATTTAAGTTATCGTATTATGTATTGTTCGAAAATAAAATTAGTATATACGAATGTAAAAATAGTAGTCAGTATATTTAAAGGAAATCCATAGATAAGAAATCTGACAAAAACGGATTTTTAAAAATTTTAGTCGACCATTCTGAATTTTTAGAATTTAACGATAAATTCATAATAAGCGAACCAAGCGTGTAAATACAATCGGAGATAGTTGCTTAACTATCTCCGATTGTGGTAAAATTCTGGTCAAATTTAAATAAAGTGAAATCACTCAGGCCCAATATATTTCCAACAAATAGTACACTCAAAGGAAAATTTTTCTCGAATTTGAGGGTTTGAAAAGTGCAAAAAATAAGGCAATTTCTTTCGTGCCTATAAAGAAGTTTAGAAATTGTGATTGGTAAATGGACAGACATGAGTTATTGTGCAACATTCAACTTCATGCTATTTGTGATGGATATTTTCCTTTTCCAGATTCAAGTCACAGTCAAGGATAAAAGTATAATAACCTTTTTGGGTCTAAATTATTTTGACCACACTCATTTTGTAAAGTTTGGGTAAAATAGAATATAAAAAACAGATATTTAATTTTTCTATGACGTCTACTCACATAATAAACAAAATACAACCAAACATGGCCCAAACAAATTAGTTCAACACTTGAATTTGAAATGGTGGGAAAATATTAAAGTGTGTTTGAAGGTTTTATTTTTAACAATTTTAAAATAAATTAGTAAAATTATTGTTTACTTATACAAGACCATTTAGTTTTTAGTGTTCATTCGAAACCCTTTCGAAGTTGATACTAATGTGAATCCAAAATTAATGAATTACCACTATCGTTGCTGGAACTAATGCTTTTAACTTTTCTTTTTGAATCCAATTAAAATATACAATTATAATTTATCTATTTATCTTTAAAATAGTATGATAATATACTGTAGAAAATATTTTTTAAGAGCTAAAAAAAACTGTCAAATATGTGTAGAACTCATCAGTTCTGTATACACACATTTAGGCATATATAAACATTTAAGGGTACCTAGTATTTATATTAAACTATGTTTATAATAAGATTGTGAAAAAAAATGTTTATAATAAACATTAATTTTTCACAATGTAAATATATTTATAAGTTCTAGGATAATATTGTTATAGTTTTGTTATAATTTTTAATCAGATTTTTCTTTCTCTATTTTGTCATTGTTTTTAATTTAATAGTTTCAGTAATAAGGGGAGGAGAATGCATCATTTTTGCTTATTTTTTGGAATATCTTTCTCAATAAGCAATTTGAAATTATGAAAAATTGTTTGTATTCCTCACAACAAGCCCTTTCAAATGATAACCCACATTATAAATCAAGTATTTCATTTACTCCTCATTCATTCTTATAAGAATATTTCAAAAGTTATTGGAAAAAATGTGGATTAATAAAATAAATTTTTATGCCAAATTTCAAGTTTCTATTTTTGTGAGTGATGTCATAAAGATTCCGGTTTTCTTTTTGAGATACGGAACCATAAAAATCATTAAAATCGGCTGTGAATTTCAAGTTTCTAATTCGAACTATTTCTGTGTAAATCAACTGTGACAGATGGACAGACAGAAACATGAGTGATGTCATAAGGGTTCCGGTTTTCTTTTTAAGTTATGGAACCATAAAAATCATAAAAATCGGCTATGATATTTCTGAAATAATTTGATACAAACACGGATCAGGAATCAGGAACGTATGTGAATATATAACGATAAAAAAATACATAATATTATTAGAAAAGTTCTATAATATATACTCTATCAATTAACCTAATCTTTATGTAAATTTTTGATATATATAAAATTAAAATAAACAAACAAAATTTTATGTAAATAAGTAACATACAAACAAAAATTACTCTATAGTTAATATTGTAACATTGTTGTAACACCTGATATATTTTGAAAATATTCGACTCAAAAACATGAAATATTGAATTATATATCTAATTCCAATGACTAATGAATGAAATAAGTTTTATTCAAAGAAGTTTGAGCAACATTTTGTGATCCAATATTTGACAACATCGCTAATAAAAATATCAACAAAAAAATACTCACAGCGGCAGCCAAGAACAAAATGGCGAGGAAGCACAATGAAATGTTGAATCTGGCCATACTTGTGCGCTTTCAGATCAGACTCTTTGTCGGTTGTGAAGTGATCTGAGTGGTGGCGGCGCGGGCTTACGTTTTATATGCGGCGGCAGGTGGTCCTGATAGCCACTGTGCGGGTCTTGCGTCGACTACGCCATTCGATTGAAATATGCTGTGTGGTGGGGCGACTCGGGTCGGTCTTCAAATGGTCACAATGTCTTCAGAAGCTTGTTGATCCTCTGAAAAGTTATCCTCTCCAACTCGACTTCCTCGTAGTGAAGGTTCATCGAACATACTTTAGCCAGGAGATTAAACTTCATAACGGCTAAAGTCCCCACTAAATGTGTTAAGTTATTTACATACGTACTTAAGCCAAACAAAATGTCTCAGAATACAGAGTATTTTTGGCATCTGTTCACTATGGATGGTGTATAACAGTCACTTTTTATAGAAAATATCCTTGTATCGTATTGTGATGGTTCATCGAATATACTTTAGCCAGGACACTAAACTTCATAACAGCTAAAATCCCATCTAAATGCGTTAAGTTATTTACATACGAACTTAACCCAAACAGAATAATGATTCAGAATACAGAGTATTTTCGGCATCTGTTCACTATGGATGGTGTATAGCAGTCACTTTTTATAGAAAATGTATGCTCTCCAACTCGATTTCCTAGTATGGTATTGTGATGGTTCATCGCACAAACTTTAACCAGGACACTAAACTTCATAACAGCTAAAGTTCAATCTAAATCCGATAAGTTATTCCAATACGACCTTAACCGAAACAAAATAGTGTTTCAGAGTACAAAGTATTTTTGGCATCTGTTCACTATGGATGGTGTACAACAGTCACTTTTTATAGAAAATGTATGCTCTCCAACTCGCCTTCCTAGTATCGTATTGTGATGGTTCATCGAATATACTTTAACCAGGACACTAAACTCCATAATAGCTAAAGTCCCATCTAAATCCGTTAAGTTATTTACATACGAACTTACCCAAACAAAATGTCTCAGAATACAGAGTATTTTTTAGTATCTATTCACTATGGATGGTGTAAAACAATCACGTTTAATAAAAAAACCTGTCAAGTACGAATAGAACTCGCGGATTCCGTACACATTTATAAACATGTTATAAACAGTAAAGATCCATAGTATTTTTTATTAAAATGTTTACGAATATTAATTTTTTATAACGTGAATATATTTCCTACTATAAATTTTATTTGCGTAAAAACATAGTGTATATTTTTTTAATATATTTGACGTTAATTTTGTAGAAATGCATTATGCACAATTAAATGAAACTACGTGATGTAGTATTATTACTACTTTCTTTAATTTCTTTACCACGACCTAGGTTTCGTTGTATTGCAACATCTTCAGGTGGGCTATTAAAGATTTTTGCTAACAGCCCACCTGAAGATGTTGTAATACAACGAAACCTAGGTCGTGGTGAAGAACTTAAAGGTTCTTCAAAGATCTTTGCTGATATCCCACCTGAAGATGTTGTAATACAACGAACGAAACCTAGGTTGTGGTGAAGAACATAAGAAAGTAGAAATAATACTACATCACGTAGTTTCATTTGTCAATTTAAAAAATATATAAGTTCTAGGGCAATCGACATAATCTTGTTGCAAATTGTATGTAGGCTTCAAAAAACTTTGTTTTTTTCATAATTTTGGGTTCACAAGTCTCGAAATAAAGTGAGGGGCATATTTTTTGTATATAATTCAGTATATCTCTGAAGATATTATATATAAAATAATGAAAAAAATATTTGAAAAAAAAATTAGACTTTTCCCCAAAATTAGACTTTTTAAACGATATTCCACACTATGTATATATTTTTTGTTTTTTTTTTAAATATATGTGTGCATTAGTGTGCTTTTATTATTTCTTCAAATTTCAAGTTTCCACGTAAAGTGGTTTCTGAGGAAAATGGCTGTGTTAAATCGATACACAGGCAAGTAAGTTATCTTATATGGGTTTCGTTTCTCCTTTAGAAGTATAGAACACCACAAATGTCGGTCAAGGGCGAGTAGGACTCGCGCCCTGAAGACTCCGTACCGTCTTTTCACATTATCGTAAAGCTTACTAAATAAATGCTTTAAAATGTAAATAAAAGAAACCCAACAAATTTAGTTAATCGTACATAAAATTTTAAATTAATGATTTTCACATTTTTTTTCTTTGACTTGTGCTTGAGAGCTTCATTCGTGCTACTGTATAAAGATCATGATACTGTATCAACGGAAAGTATCCTGCAGGTTTCGCTGAACGAGCCAGTGAGTCATTTTCTGAATAGATGATATTTAAAAGGTCGTATAGTTTTATTAAATTAAGTAAGAATATTGAGTTTATTGCAGGACTATGGAGTCATCAACTTGATACATCTATTCGTTTATCATTCAGATAGATCATCTTTAGTTTTTAAGTGATGATTTTTTTAGCTTTTTTTACAGTGGTCTGCTTTATCTTTTTTGCAATGATCAACTTTAGCTTTTTTGTGTTGATCTACTTTAGCATTTTTTACAATGGTCTGCTTTACCTTTTTTACAATAATCAACTTTAGCTTTTTGTGTTGATCTACTTTAGTATTTTTACGGGTATCTACTTTAGCTTTTTTGCCCTACTTCACCGTTTTTTTGCGATTATATAATTTAACTTTTTTGCAATTATCTATTCGGTGTGCACATTAGTTAATGACTGTGAAGTCTCTATTTATTTTTAATCCTCAACATAAAAGTACATTTGACGAACTTATTGCGGCATGAGTAATCACTTCCAATCAACCAAAAACACCAGAGGTGGAGATCTTAATGTTGTCAAAAACTGCCATAGGTCGTTAGTAAGATATTATAAAATGAATTATCTATTTCAATATAACACTTAAAAGAATTATGTAATAAAAATTAACGTAAAATTAACTAAATTTGACAAAAAATTAGATATCACCATGGATAGGGAAAAAGGGTAAGATAGGAGAAGAAGGAATGGAGCAATGATAAGAAAAGAAGTTCGAAAGATTTTTTTCAGGCGACTTATATCGACGTTGGGTTTTGAAAGTTGGGGTCAAGTTTATTCCAGAGTCTGGCAGAAAGTACGGTGAAGGTAACTCGTAGTCGTCGTCGAAGGTAACGTCATGTTTAGAAAATGAGGTGGGATTTAGATCTAACCCAAGGCCATAAGGCCCTAGTGCTTTGAATTTGGGAATATGACAGGACGGGCAACAAGGACTCTCCAGTATATTGTAGAGAAGATACAAAATATGTCAGTTACACCGATTACGAATTTCTGTCCAGTTAAGATGTGACCTAAACTCGGAAATATGGTTACATTTTCAGACTAAATATACAGCAAATATATAAATTTTCAAGATGATCCAGTTAATTTAAACTGTTAGGTTAGTTTAGCACACATCTACATAATCTAATTAGTGCGGTGAAAGCGTTTGACAATGGTGGATTTTAGTTTTTATTGGAATAAATTGTTGAAGACGCTTTAGCGTTTGCTGTTTACTAAAAACTTTATGACTGACAATATTTACTTGACGCTGTCAGCACAAATTTTTATACATAATTAGATCTAGCTCTTTGACAGCTAACAACAAATCAATCACGGTACCATTTAATACTAGCTGTCCCGAGTATGATAGGCAATTTTGGAAAGAATTAGTCTTCCAATTCCAAAATTCTTGGATTTAGTTATGTTAGACCTATTTTTGAGTCTTCTATTTATTAAGACGAAGGCCCGCATCAATATTAGATACGGCGGTTGAAATAATAAAAGTATGTAGAAATATCTATGGCGGTTGGTTATATCTAATATTAATGCAGATCTTAATAATAAAGGTATATAGAAATATCGGTTGAAATAATAAAAGTATATAGAAATATCTATGGCGGTTGGTCATATCTAATATTAATGCAGATCTTAATAATAAAGGTATATAGAAATATCGGTTGAAATAATAAAAGTATATAGAAATATCTATGGCGGTTGGTCATATCTAATATTAATGCAGATCTTAATAATAAAGGTACATAGAAATAACGGTTGAAATAATAAAGGTATATAGAAATATCGATTGAAACAATAAAGGTATGTAGAAATATCTATGGCGGTTTGCTATATCTAATATTAATGCAGACTTTAATAATAAAGGTATATAGAAATATCGGTTGAAACAATAAAGATATATAGAAACATCGGTTGAAATAATAAAGGTGTATAGAAATATCGGTTGAAACAATAAAGGTATATGGAAACATCGGTTGAAATAATAAAGGTATACAGAAATATCGGTTGAAATAATAAAGGTATATAGAAATATCGGTTGAAACAATAAAGGTATTTAGAAACATCGGTTGAAATAATAAAGGCATATAGAAACATCGATTGAAATAATAAAGGTATATAGAAATATCGGTTGAAACAATAAAGGTATATAGAAACATCGGTTGAAATAATAAAGGTATATAGAAATATCGGTTGAAATAATAAAGGTATATAGACATATCGGTTGAAACAATAAAGGTATATAGAAACATGGGTTTAAATGATAAAGGTATATAGAAATATCGGTTGAAATTATAAAGGTATATAGAAATATCCGTTGAAATAATAAAGATATATAGAAACATCGGTTGAAATAATAAAGGTGTATAGAAATATCGGTTGAAACAATAAAGGTATATAGAAACATCGGTTGAAATAATAAAGGTATATAGAAATATCGGTTGAAACAAAAAAGGTATTTAGAAACATCGGTTGAAATAATAAAGGCATATAGAAACATCGGTTGAAATAATAAAGGTATATAGAAATATCGGTTGAAACAATAAAGGTATATAGAAACATCGGTTGAAATAATAAAGGTATACAGAAATATCGGTTGAAATAATAAAGGTATATAGAAATATCGGTTGAAACAATAAAGGTATTTAGAAACATCGGTTGAAATAATAAAGGCATATAGAAACATCGGTTAAAATAATAAAGGTATATAGAAATATCGGTTGAAACAATAAAGGTATGCAGAAATATCTATGGCGGTTGGCTATATCTAATATTAATGCAGACGTTAATAATAAAGGTATATAGAAATATCGGTTGAAACAATAAAGATATATAGAAACATCGGTTGAAATAATAAAGGTGTATCGAAATATCGGTTGAAATAATAAAGGCATATAGAAACATCGGTTGAAATAATAAAGGTATATAGAAATATCGGTTGAAACAATAAAGGTATATAGAAACATCGGTTGAAATAATAAAGGTATATAGAAATATCGGTTGAAATAATAAAGGTATATAGACATATCGGTTAAAACAATAAAGGTATATAGAAACATGGGTTTAAATGATAAAGGTATATAGAAATATCGGTTGAAATTATAAAGGTATATAGAAATATCCGTTGAAATAATAAAGATATATAGAAATATCGTTTGAAATAATAAAGGTAATAACGGTATTTTCTTCACAACTACATGAGAAGAGAGGCGAATTAAACGTTTTTCTCTTTTGTTTAAATAATTGTGCTGAAATACAACAGATTTAATAGTTCTGTTCGCGTGTTTATATAATGCCTTTTTTATTTTAATTTAGACATTTTGTTGTTTAAAATAATTTCCTTTATATAGGTTATGATCATGGAACTCGTGCTTTCATAGAGCCGCATAAGTAAACTGAAAACAAAACATATTACAAACAGCTAGTGAGCTCAGAAAGCACACGTTGTACCTCCCCCGCTGATTTGATATTATAGACGTAAAGCAGCAACCAACACCGACAAAATTGGTTCCACAATAATCAGTGAAAATAGAACAAATGATATTTTAATATTTTAATGCACGCAGTCTGCAAAAATTAGCGTTACAAAAAAATCAAAGCGACTCTCACCGACCTTCACAGATTCAAAAGTTACGAGTGAAAAAGTGCTAACGGAAAAAAAGATAGAGCATACGACTGAACACGCGCTAACGGAGACGGCAGATATTTAGTCGGCAGCGCGCGCTTCTTGATGTTTGCAGTAAGCCGGTGGAAATTCGGACACCGAACTTATTCCACAAAGGTCTCCAGATGTCAGCCACGGGCTCACCATCTACAATGATGATTCGTATACGCTGCGCCTTAATCTCGCTTCTACTAAAATGAAATTACGTGCATTTTTACGGTAATGGTTCACATTTCAGTAATTAAGTAAAACTGTAACAAATGTAAATACGAATTTACTATATACTTTTGGTTGTATGATACTTATTTTTGTATTCATCTGTGATAATTTTTATCTGGCAATACTTAAGTTTTTTTTTTCAAAAAACTCATGTCAATCACCTAGTAACTTTTAATGAACCACAACATCTCCACTGGACCTATTCAAATTATAACAAAAATTTTCTAACTGTTTCCAGTCATTAATTTTTTCTTTTTCAATAATTTCACAATGTGGAAAGAGTGGCAACTACCGGAATTAGACAAGCGTTAGTAGCGGAATTAGATTAACGTTAGGAGATGTTAGAGAAAAAGAGTCTACTTGAATGAGGCAACTGGAATATCTCTCGAGAGTCTTAACAGTGAAACTAAACCAAAGATGAATGCACCATACAAGAAAAGGTCTGGAATACGTTCAGACAGTTACTTCTGAGGAGAACCTTCGTATATAACTAGAAACAGAGCGGAAATGTTTTAGAACTGGGTAATATATTTTTGTGTGTCAGTCCACCAATGTCATAAAACATTTAAATTAATTTTTATATCAGTGTCAGAAAGCAATTAAATTAACCGCAAAGATTTATTAAAAAAAAGCAAACGACAAAAAGGTGGTATTTTTAAAATCTTCTATTGTAATCAATAATATATTTTATAAATCTCCTTGTTTGACCTATGTGCATAAAATCATAATATTTCCCCAAAATCTATTAACTAAAACCAAGTGCAATCCAATTTGTTTGTGTTTTCTTTTTTAAAGTATATTTAATTTTTCTACAGATGCTACAAATATTATAAACAATAAAGTCAATACCAGGTTAAAACAAGTAATTTATATAATTTTATTAATTATAATTAATATTCAATAATACCATGAAATTAAATGGTCAGCATTAGGCAACTATATATTACTACTTAAATACATCATACATTTTTGAAATCGTCTTTTACAATGTTATAACTTGATACTAATTAGGAAAAATTTAAAAATAATTACGTACTTAACAACGTGGCGTCTCATAGTCGACCATTAATTTTTTTCAAGTATCCTCTAACCGATTATGTTTATTTAGACATATTCACAAGCTCCTCATCTCTTCATAAATTTAAGAGATGAGAAGAACACACGCATCGCATATTCCGACAAATCAAACCAGTCCATAATCAATAGGTTTATTTCTTACCATTGAGAAGTTTTTATAATTTTGTATAACCTACATGATCAGATCCTCCTGATTAAAATAAATAATCAAAGGACCCATTAAGGAAATCAAACGTGCCCAAACTGGACGAGTTCATTGAGAATAACCCTCACTTGTTAATAAATTTACAGATTAAAAAAAAAACTAGGAAACACGCCTTGCATATTGCGATAAACCGAACCAGTCCATAATCAATAAGTTTATTTCTTACCATTGAGAAGTTTTTATAACCTTCTATGACCTACATCATCAGACCTTCCTGATTACAATATATAATCAAAGGACCCATTAAGGAAACTAAATGAGCCCAAATTCGATGAGTTCACTGATAATGATTGAGAAGTTACTGTGACTATCTTTTTCCTCAATCATCACATCAGCTTGATGGTAACATATTATTGTCATCAGAATTACATGAATTTACAAAGTTCCAAATCGATACTACAATTACATGTACACAATTGTATAATATAACAAAAGCATATTGATTACGGTCAAGCAGTTTATCTGCTACGAGGGGACGAACATACAAACAAACACACAGACTGCTAAAATAATAACCCTTCATTTTTGGCTTCTGCCTAGCCAGGTAAAAAGAAAAAAAAACGAGGTCTCATCGAGGATACCATACCATGTGGTGGTAAGAAAGGTCACGAACAACTTCAAGCAGTGACCCTCATCTTTGGACATCAAGAAATGGATGTAAAAAAAAAAAAAAAGCCTCCTAGTTATTTTCTATCTTTTTATATTTCAATAAGTCTCAAGGTACAAGCTGCTAAAGTATAAAAACATGTTTTATAAATCTTAAAAGTCGGTCGAGTTATAAAAGTTCAAACTTGACATTTAGGCAAAGACACCAATACTGAATTGTGACGTCATTTTTTAGTAATTCTTATTGTATTATACAAGATCGAACGAAACAATGAGAGACCTCACTCCATCCTATCATTAAATTTACGAACTCATGACTCGCTTATCTTTTGACACGACTTATATAATTTTTTTGCTACCGGTTTTTTTTTTCTTCTTGAGTTGGTCACTCAATTCTGTCGATCATTGCTCCTACTTGGTAACACATTTTCTTTAATGATATTCCTCCATAGGTTCTTATTCTCGGCACTTTATGGAGCAGCAAGTAATGGAGGGCCAAGCATTCCACCAATATGGTCTGTCCAGAGTCGAAGCCAGCCTCCCCATGATTTTCGGCCATCAACCATGCTAGTAACAATAAGCTTATCAGTACTATCGGCAGGTTTCCGCGCAACGTGTCCGAAGTATTCGGAAACTCTTCGAGCCCGACTTGTGGGTAACCTTGTTGTGGTTCCAAGCTGTTTATGAATCGAGACCTTGGTTTAGTATTCGATCCATGAGATATTAAGCATAACTCTCTAGCAAGACGTTAATTATTCTATCAGCCGTTTTCAGCGTCCATGATTCAGCGTCATACGAAAATATACATCAGAGTTCTTATTAAATAAAACTTGGTAAGTCAGGACATGTCAATGTCCCATCATTGTGCTTTCCACCATTCGTATTCGGCGACGTATAGCATATATTTTGATGACACTTTTATCAAAATGCTTTGATTATATATGGTATTTACGGTAGTCTAAACAAGAAGAATATGTAATATGAAAAAAAAAATAAAAATATGATTTATTTCTTGGAAAACTATATATTTTTAAAAACAATTAACATGTTATTTCCAATTAATAAAATTATTTTTAACATTTATGCTATAGTTTATGTAGCTGTAATTAAATAATTATTTCAAATTTGAGAATATTTATATTTAAAATATTTATTTATTAAGTACTATATGTGCTCTCTGTATAAAAAGTAATAAATAAAACTTATTTCAAACAAAATAGTGTTAAATTAAATTAATTTGAAATTCGTATACAATACTCATTAAATGACGTAGACAGTGACATCAGCACACTTCGAAAATGGAGTTGAACTGGTCCTGTGATTGATGGTTGACGAAACAAGAAAATGATGGAGTCGAGACTGTGAACTGAAAGCAGCAACGTCTCTGACTTTGAAAACTTCGCCTGAAGTAGCACGACCGAATACCGAACATAGAAGTTCTACGGCACATCAAGAAAATCTATGCCAGCTTAGATGGTGTGGTCATCTTATACGTATCAGCGACTCTATGTTACCTAATTTTTTGTTTTATTTACAGCTGAAGGAGACAGTTTCTGGGCTACAGGGATATACTCGAGGGCCATGGTATCGCTGGTGACATTCAATCATATAGATGAGCAGAGCTTACCGCAAAAGCGAGGCAGTAACTCAATACTGTTAACAAAGCCGTCATAAATATAAAAAAACGTCTTCTAAAAAATAACCACCCGAAACTTTTCTACAACTATATTTACAACTCGCTAGGTCAGTTGCATTGAGAACCATGCAACAGGATGTTAAGAATAAACATTTTAATTTGCTAGTTATATTCGCTTCCATTTCCGGAGCTAACAAAATGTACTGTTGACGGATATGTCAAGGAGGCCATCACTTGAACACCTACCTTATATTTTATAGCTGGCCTACCATGATCGATGTTAACAAAACTGCTTTCCAATAATGACAACACTTAACATGGTTGTCAAGATCTATTATTTACAAAATCGCTTACTGATAATTAACAAAAGTTTCTTCATATTAATGACCCGAAGTGGTATATTTATTTAATTTTGTTTAGCGATATTTATCTCCATTTTCAAGTAAAGAAACATCTCCAAAGGAACATAATTAAGATGAAAGCGAGATGACGGCTGACGTTGAATCTTTAGAGAAAGTTTTCTTTTAAAAAGTACCTGAGACTAAGAAAAAATATGGACAAAACGTATGGATTAATCAGGAGATGATGTGGAAGAATAAGTTAAGTTTTTAATCCTATGCATATTGGTTTACTTAGTCATTGTCGTTATTTTTGTATAACTCCTCACAAGACTAGACGAAAAAAATGTTGGTGATTAATTTTTGCTGGTGTCGTGCATAATACTGTTTTATTTGTTGTGCTCCGGGAATTTTTTACGTTTTCTTGAACGGTCTGAGGTAAATTCCGTCGTTTTGTCAAAGATTGACTGCAACTCTTCATTTTTGATTGATTGACTCCAACTTTCATTGTTTACCATAATTGGCAAGCAAAAGATGAGTTTTTTTAATTTACCTCCAGAAATACTTTTCCGATTGTAACTAAAAGCAATAAGTGCGATGTATGGGTCTATGGGAACAGATTGCAATTTAGACTTGAGAAGTTAGTCGCGGATGAAATCCGTTCTACAAAAAATTTGACAGTGTGCATATTTTCCAACGATTCGATGTCAAAACATTTCTAGCAAACTTCATGTCAGATCTGAAAATTGAGACTTGAGAAAGTATTTATAGACGAAGTTCATACAACGCAACATTGTTCAATATGACAAACTTCTCAAGGGGTAATGTGAAACGATTCCAACGATTCGATGTGAAAACATTTCTAGCAAACTTCATGTCAGACCTGAAAATTGAGACTTGAGAAATTAGTTATGGATGAAGTTCGTTTAAGGCAACATTGGTCAGTATGGAGAATTCGTCAAGGCGTTATATGAAACAATTTGTAGCAAACTGTATATCAGATCCGAAAATTTAGAGTTGAGAAGTTAGCAATGGATAATGTTTGTTCAATATAAATTTGTCAGTGTGTAGACGTTTTCAAGGAGCTGTGTAAAATTAATTTGTAAGAAACATCATGATTCTTTCATTGAATTCGGAAATATATTGAAATAATAGTAATACTGAAATAATAGAGACGTAAATATGCATAGAGGTAAATAAATTAGTTCCTTTTATATAATTTTACGTCTTTCTATGTTTTTTTTGTATTTTTTTAGATTTGTTATTTAGAATTTTGTTTAATAACATTAAATAAAAACATTATAGAACAACCTCTGTCGTGTGGTCCATTGTACATATACAATTGTTGTAGTTTCATCAAAATGATCAAAGTACTGTCGTCCGGGTAAATACAGTGTGCATATTTTCCAACGATTCGATGTCAAAACATTTCTAGCAAACTTCATGGCAGACCTGAAAATAGTTATGGACTAAGTCCATTCAACGTAGTTTCTTTAGAGTTTTTAAGAAATAGGTTTAGAACCTACGATGGCATAATTCAGAACTTACCGTTGTGTTCTTGCCGTTAAACACTATCAAATAAACAAGACATGAGATATCGGGAGACACCCGACAGAAGCGAAACTTCTTGCGCATCGCATATAAAGTTAAATTTGTAATGATTAATCAATATAATATAATATCGATACAGTAATAAATAATAGACATTTTTACAAATAATTATCGATCGCACAAAAAAACACTTATAAAAGAACAAAAATACATGAACAAGTTAAGTATACCAAATAACTGTTCACGTGAGAGAATGATTTCTTTCTCCTACTACATGCGCATGCGTGTAGTACCGAGCAAATGTATTCTCTTTTTGGAACAATTGTACACACACACACACATTACTCCATCTCGCTCTCTCATATGGATAAAAATACACGCTGCCCAGCCAATGAGGAACGTTTCATTGCCGCGTTCGTGACGTTTCACTTTTTCTCAGTTAGCCCCAATCACAAACGTCCGATGAAATGATTTACTTCAAAGATGTCCCTTCAGATATAAGCGGCAGATTGTATAAGTATATATATATATATATATATATATATATATATATATATATATATATATATATATGTATATATATATATATATATGTGTGTGTGTGTGTGTGTGTGTGTGTGTATGTGTGTGTGTATGCACACTCGTACGTATTTACCTGCATGCATATAATTTACCGTGTGATTCGTGCTAACCCACTGACATTTCCTTTAAAATACCTTTCTTCCTTTACTTCCATTAACCCTCTCCTGGACCCCGGACGACAGCACTTTCATCATTTTGATGAAACTACAACAATTGTATATGTACAATGGACCACACGACAAAAGTTGATCTATAACATTTTTATTTAATTTTATTAAACATAATTGTAAATAACAAATCTAAAAAAATACAAAAAAAACATAGAAAGACGTAAAATTATATAAAAGGAACTAATTTATTTATCTCTATGCATATTTACGTCTCTATTATTTCAGTATTACTATTATTTCAATATATTTCCGAATTCAATGAAAGAAACATGATGTTTGCTATTAATAATTTCACACAGCGCTTTGAGAATTTCTGCAAACTGTCAAACTTATATTGAACAAACATTACCATTGCTAACTTCTCAAGTCTAAATTTTCAGATCTGATATACAGTTTGCTACAAATTGTTTCACATAACGCCTTGAGAAATTCCTCATATTGAGCAATGTTGTGTTGAATGAACTTCATCTACAACTAATTTCTCAAGTCTCAATTTTCAGGTCTGACATGAAGTTTGCTACAAATGTTTTGACATCGAATCTTTGGAATCGTTTCACATTACGCCTTGAGAAATTCCTCATATTGAGCAATGTTGCATTGAATGAACTTCGTCCATAACTAATTTCTCAAGTCTCAATTTTTAGATCTGACATGAAGTTTGCTAGAAATGTTTTGACATCGAATCGTTGGAATCGTTTTATATTACGCCTTGAGGAATTCCTAATATTGAGCAATGCTGCATTGAATGAAATTCGTCCATAACTAATTTCTCAAGTCTCAATTTTCAGGTCTGTCATGAAGTTTGCTAGAAATGTTTTGACATCGAATCGTTGGAATCATTTCACATTACGCCTTGAGGAATTCCTCATATTGAGCAATGTTGCCTTAAACAAACTTCATCCATAACTAATTTCTCAAGTCTCAATTTTCAGGTCTGACATGAAGTTTGCTAAAAATGTTTTCACATCGAATCGTTGGAAACGTTTCACATTACCCCTTGAGAAGTTTGTCATATTGAACAATGTTGCCTTGAATTAACTTCGTCCATAACTAATTTCTCAAGTCTCAATTTTCAGGTCTGACATGAAGTTTACTAGAAATGTTTTGACATCGAATCATTGCAAAATATGCACACTGTGAAATGTTTTTTCTAACGATTCGATGTCAAAACATTTCTAAAGTTACTTCTGTAACTATTCAAAATTAAAATTAATACTCTTAAAAATAAAAAGGTCCTAAACTGAAACAAACAGCATAATTATTACCGAATTAAAACCATGCTGATCGCACCCAATCCAAAGGTATGAGACAATCTTTTCCTAATATGTACATAAAAAACATAGTCCAAATAAAACGTCGCAACAGCCATATATTAAAAAATGTGTTCTATTGTCCTTACGGCACAAGTTGTGTGTCTATTGTACTTATGGCGCTTTAAACACACAATCATATTTCTTTGTATCCCAATACGTAGTAGGACAATACAAACAAGACCGCATTAGCTCCTCGATACACGATTTGCGTATTTTTTGACACCGGTTTGTTTGTATATAAGCACATTACGTAGGTAGACATAGATTATACCAAATACCCATGAATGAAAAATATTTTCGGTTTACCTACATACGCTGAACAAAATGGAATAAGGCGTAATAAGGTGGCTCGCAAGAATAAACAGAAATGTTTAATGGTGTTCACAAAGTTGATGATTTACGAACGATACACAAAATCGATTGCAGTTTTGTTGATCGCAACGAACTGTGTAATGATCGCTTATAGGTTTTATGAATGAAGAAATTGATTACAACACACGTATTTACCCGACGTAGTGGTTTGTTATTAAATGTTTCACAACAATAAACAGAGGTGATCATTTGTGATGATTAGATTGTGAACTTTCATTTTGATTTTGCCATTTGTCGTTAAGTCTCACAATTTCACCAAAATTGAAATGATTGAATATTTACAAAATTAATGACTTAATGAATGTCCATTATAACAATGTGTTGTGGTCATGTGATTCATCGTCCACGCGTCTCTTGGTCGTTAATTTTCTGAATTTCACCAAAGTTGAAATTATTGAATATTCACACAATTGATGATTTAGTGAATGTTCATTATCATAGTATGTTGTGATCATCAAATTCGTTATTGAAACGTCTTTCAGTCGTAAACAACTGAAAAACGTTTTGGTAATTTCACGAATATTTAAATGATTGAATGAAATAAAGTTGATGTGGATGTTCATTATCATAGTATGTTGTGGTTATTAGATACGTTATGAACGCTCCCTCGGTTGCTAACTTTTGCAATTTTCCCAACATTTAAAAGATTGAATATTCGAATACTTGACGTCAGAATGAATGTACAATACCATAGAAAAAATATAGTCACACTAATTTCACAATTTCCAAATATATACCAATTTCCAAAACATGCTAACATTAACATTATTCAATGTTCACAAATTTGATAACTCAGCAAGGGTTGAAAATAAACTTGCAACATTTTAACCACAAACATTAGAATATCATAGAATATATTCCCAAAAAGATGATCACAAACAGAAAAAACAAAACGCGATTTGAGAGCACCGTTGAAGATGAAATAAGTATTCAGAATATTAATTTAAAAAATATTTTCAAAATAACCGTCGACTTGATTACCATTTTAGGAATTTCATGAATTTCTTTGGTTACAGGTAATAAATACGACCTTTGCCATTATAAAATTCTTAAATTCGTCAAAACATTATTTGCCAATAGAAAACTAAATATTTATAATAATTAATTACCAATAATAAACACAATTAAATGAAACTACGTGATGTAGTATTATTTCTACTTTGTTTAAGTTCTTTACCACGACCTAGGTTTCCTTGTATTCCAACATATTCAGGTGGGCTATTAGCAAAGATGTTGTAATACAACAAAACCTGAAGATGTTGTAATACAACGAAACCTAGGTCGTGGTAAAGAACTTAAATAAAGTAGAAATAATACTACATCACGTAGTTTCATTTAATTGTGAATAATGCATTTCTACAAAATTAACGATAAATATATTCAATACCAATAATGGAACTAATATTCATAAGAGGTTACGTCTAATTAACAAAATTTTCTTAATATTATTGACTAAAAATCACATGAATATTGAAAAAATTAAGAAAATTATAAGCTTACTAAATTGAAAATTCCAATTCTGTTTCCTTCACTGAAATTTCAATTTTCATAAGCGTAAACATGTAAAGTTGAACATGCTTTATTTCCTTAGAATTTAGTCACAATGGAGTCAGTTTTTTTCCATGTTATTCCGTATGATTAATTCGTCGTTTTTGCCAGAATTATTTATTCTGGCAAAAAAAACGTCTGGCTTTTTATCGCTTTGTATAATATAATTAGCTAATAACAATTCTGTTGAAATTCTGTTCAAACAATGATGATTGCTGAATAACGCCACTTGGTGTAGCTGTTTTGCGCCGAAGAAACAAAGATCAAATAGTGACGTAGTTTCATTCAACCGTGAGATTTAAAAGGTTAATTTACGTTATCTACACGAAAATATTGAAGACGTGAATCTGAAACAAATAAATGACGTAGGCAATATTAGGTTAGTAACCCAATGAAAATATAAACGCATGTAATGACGTAGGCAATCTTAGGTAAGCAGACCTATTTCTGTTCACAAAGTTATTTTATATTTCAAGTGTACTTTATAAAATCATTTTGAAATGATATAAACACCAATGATATCTGTTGCATGTCACCAGCGTGTATGCTGGGAATAAAATTCTTGTATAAATCTTTAGATTTTAATTGAAAATTTGGATAAGTTCAATCTTAAAGTGGTCTTCGACTTTAAATGTTTACCTAGTTAGGCAACAATGAAGCAAATGATAGTCTGAGGATGAGAGGTTCAGGAATTAAGGTGAAAAAGGAAGCACAGCTTATCCAAACGAATTTTTTCGTTTTTTTGTTTACGGATTTTTTTACGTATTTTTCTTGTTTTTTTTGCTATACAATATCGAGTATACCTATGTAAAAACATTACAAACGAGGATAACTTTAATGTAGGCCTGTCACCTTATATCAGAATTACTTAAGATATCAAAGTGACTCCTGGAATCATTGGGAACAATGCTTAGCTATATAATAGATGTGCGTTATATTGTCCACAATGAATACTGGCGGTGATTGTACTATGTTAGTCATAAAAAGTTCCTGGTAAATAATTTCATATATACCCCGTCATACGATTTATGAAACCTTTTGTTTCTTTTCCAGCGCGTAGATACTGGACAAAAATCAACATAAGTCATCCACTTTCATCTCCTGTAACAAGTTACTTTAGATAAATTATCAGTACGATAAGTACTCAGTAGCTCCATGCACACATCGGCCCTTTCTGAAGTTGAAGGGGCCTTAGCTTATGTGGACCAATAAAAAGTATTTTCAATTCTTCTCCAAAGTATAAAGTTGCTTTTCTACTGCAATATGTATGACGGCAGCTCTGGCAGATAATATCAACTTAACCTGGAATCTGTTTAAATGAGGTTAAATTTAATATAGGATGTCACTTTATATAAGGATTACTTAAGAGATCAGAAGTGACTTCTGGAATCTTTGGGAACAATGTCTAGCTATATTACAGATGTGCGTTATATGTCACCTTCGTTTCGCCTTTAGCGGAATCCATGAAGCAATCGTGCTCTAAAGTCTCTTCATAAAACTTCCATATTTTGTTTATTCTTTACTTGGCGAAACTCAGTTGTCGACTGAACAAAAGATCGGACACCGTTTTTTTTATATACCCTACCAGAGATGCTGGTGAAATTTCTTTAACTTTCCAGAGATCACTGCAATCGAGTGATGGGTTTACCACTTGCTAAGCTAAAATTGCTTTCAAGATAAAGAAGTTTCACGTCACTTGATCATTCGAATACACTATTTTATTGGCTGTTTACAAAAAGAATATTAAATAACATTTTTACTGGAAGTCATCAAAATGCAATGAAATACTTTCTAGGGAAATGGGGTTAAGTTGGGATATTTGCATGTTCACATGCAGATCCACGAAATACTAGTTTTTTGTGAAAATTTGAGACGAAATATATTTTGATGTAAATATGGCTTCAAATCCGGTGCTAAATAAATAGCATACTCAAACTTTTTAGCGTTACGAAATCGGTAGTAATTTGTTTAGAAGAAATTTGCATGAGGTTATAGTTCAATTCGCATTGTTTTGGTATGGTTAGATAGAGTGATGATGAAAGTTTGTTATGAGTATTACAACTCTCCCCACCACGCCATCCCAACTCCCCCTCAGTGCGTGAATAATTATATATTGAAATCTGGTTGATAATTCAAATTCAGCAGTCATGGCGTAAGAATGTGTGATCCGATCGTGTCAATGTTTATAATAATCGGCGCGAAATTTTTACAATATCATGTACTAATGGATAATATAAAATAACTTTCATTGTTTTGTAATTTTTACACATAAGATTAATGTTATTCGCAGAAAATATACAATGAAAACTAGGGAAAACTTATACAATCTGATAATTCAAACAATGACGAATCCGATATAATACCACTTACGTCAACTGAAAGGTTTTTAGGTCTTTTAGAGAAATGAGAAAGACAGGTTGTCTCAACCGGCCAAGTATATACAAATAAAGCGCCCTTTACGCAAGATTCGAACGACGACTTGAAACTTACCATTATTATATATATTCAAATACATACACACACACAAACACACATATCTATCTATCTATGTGTATATATATATATATATATATATATATATATATACATTTATTTTTTTTAATATGGCAATACATTGCCTAGTACATATTTCACAGGGGTTAGAGTAATATTGTTATTGCGTTTTAATGTCTCTTTAATTTATTGATAAAATTTGTTTCAAAACAATTTTCCATTGATGTGTTTATCAAATGCCTCTGTGGTTTTTCAAATTTCTCACAGGCCATAATTAAAATGTTAGAAGCGATGGGAAACTATTTGACCCTTTGGACCACTCTGACTTATCGTAAACAGTGAATGCCAGTTATAATTAAATTAATTATTATTTTTTTTATTATATCAATTAGTAAAAAAAATTATATAATTAAAAAAATAAAGTATAATAAAGAAATCCAATATTTTTAAACGCTTAAAAAATTAAATTTCTACCTCAAGAGGTTTCTGAGACTATGTGCGACTATAACAGATAGACCTTTTGAGGTTCCTTAAAGAAACCTAAAATTTCGTTTTCCGCATATTTTGCAATATAAATTTACGATAAAAAATATTTTTTCTGAAATAATATAAAAGCATTTTGAAGGGAATCTGATTCTAAGACGAGAATAGATTTTTGATTTCTAACGGTACCTTGCCGAAAATTATTCAATCATTGTTTCAAAATATATAAGATTACAAAATCGAAATATTTAACCGAAAAGCGACAAAAATTTTCTAATTTTCATATGTATGGAAATGCTTATAAGCAGAATCAAGGGGTAGAAAAAGAAAGAAGAAGGGCTAAGGAAGAGGGAAATGAAAGGAAATGGAACGCGGAAAATAAAGTTAGGAGATATATAATTCTTTTTCCGACGACTTATGAATTTTTAAACGAACGGTGAAAATTTGATGTTTTACGTCAAGTTTTGGGTCAAGTTTACTTCACAACTTGAAGCATGAACAGTGAACGAATACGACTGACTACACTTACGGAGTATATGTTATGTATATATCAGTGAACAACGAACATTCTGTTAGTGCGATATAACACTCGTAACTAGATAGGAGTAGGGGACATGCCCCACCTCCCCCTCCAAGCAGAAGACTCACTAGCCAATCCAGGAAATAAAATCCAATTTTACTTTTCGACTGACGAGTTTATATTCGCTATAGTAGATAGCTCCAAATATAATAATAAACCATAATTCCGTCAAAAGGATATGCCGACAATTAGAATATATATGATTTGATACATGGATATAATTTTTTTTTTCATAAGGTGTATTCTGGTAACAGGTTTGGCTAATAAAATGAGACAAACAGATTGTGTAGTAAATGAGACATATTGGTGAGTGAAATAGTACTTAGGTAACCTGTTATGTAGGTTTTATTAAATGACGACGTAAAATTGCCAATTGATATCTCCTGAAATATAATCTTCTGTAAGATTACTCAGGAAAGGATATTACTCAAGAAGATCTTAGTTGGTAGATTCTTTATCTCAATTTTTAATAGAATTCCGTCATAAAAAGGAACCTTTATAATTTTCTCATCTCCGTCATAGCTGTGTCATAGCTATTTTAGTAATAGGATCACCATAAGTAAAATCACTTTTTCCGGGACTTTTCTACTACAGTGTGCAAACGTGGAATTTGAGGCAAAGTTAAAAATAAAACATAATTCAAGTAACATTACCTATTTATTTTTGTTACCATCATACTATAATTACTAGTGGTTTAAGAAAAAAAAATTAAAAGAAAAACCTATCAAGTAAATTTTCTAAAAATTAACAATAATTTAACACAAAAACAGTACATAACGACTGTGTTAATGATGTTTATCTAATTACTAATGAATACTAACATTTGGGAAACGAAATTTGTAAATATTTACTTCTCTTACAATAATTAATATTAACCCTTTTAATTTGAAAATGACAATCATATTTAGTTTATTATATTCATGTTTCGTATTAATTATTATAATCAATTTATTGCCATCGGATTCATTTAATAGCGACAGTTAAATGCTGGAGCAAAACTCTTCACAATATATTCGAATTTGAAATTACGCCTTGTTTTTCCATTGAGCAAACTAGTAAAACTGGAACGCGACCATGGCATATAAATATTCACAAAAAAAGAGGCAATTTTTAAGAATTTCCGCAATTTTTCACATTTCCAGAACAAATTTATTACATTCCTGGACACTGGATAACGTCAGAAATTCTGGGATAATCCCTGAAATCCCGACCACATAGCAACCCTATTTAATAATAAAATTTTGCAAAGATGTTGTAATACAACGAAACCTGAAGATGTTGTAACATCAAAAATTCTGATGTTAACATAATGTTGTAAGATCAGAAATTCTGGGGTAATCCCTGAAATTCCGAACCCTCGGCAACCCTATTTAATAAAAAAATTTTGCAAGTGTATACTTAATACGTGGGTCTCAATTATTACGTAGCAAAATATTTAAAAATTTAAAGTTCTGTAAAACGGTGGCGAATTTTGGTTTGTGTCCTTTTCGGTGACATATTACAGGAAAGATCTTTTAAAATGAAAATGAGATTTCATCCACAATTTTTAATTTTTAAGTTCTCTTTATTAAATGTTAGGCTTCTATGTAATTCATAATTAAATGAAACTACGTGATGTAGTATTATTTCTACTTTCTTTAAGTTCTTTACCACGACCTAGTTTTCGGTGTATTACAACGTCTTCAGAAAGCTATTAGCAAATATGTAATACAACAAAACCTGATGATGTTGTAATACAATGAAACCTAGGTCGTGGTAAAGAACTTAAAGAAAGTAGAAATAATACTACATCGCGTAGTTTCATTTAATTGTGAATAATGAATTTTTACAAAATTAACGCCAAATATATTCAATATTCTATGTGATTTATGTTATGTTCTAATTTCTATACCCTGTCTCTACTTTTTTAACAATGGGTCTTAAAAATGTGAAAAAAGTCCTGAAAACTAGTGTTTAGTCAGAATTACCAAATAAGATTTTCAGTTAACTTGCATCGACAATCTCAGGAAATATAAACTGTCGTACTATGGAAACCTGTTTTCTGTATACTTCAACATTCACTTGGCCAGTTTATAGTATTTAAAATAATAAAGGCTGTTTCACTGGTAACCCTAACAATAAAAAAAATCAAATGAAATTTATGGGAATTTCACTGTTGGGACACAAGGAAATTCTGAGGCATACGAAGCTCAATCATCTCCAACAAGTAAACAGACGCAAATTTTAGAAGTGAAAAATGTAAAGTTGCTAACCTCGTTCCACAAACTTCCACTTCTTTCACCAGGACAATTTTGAAATGAGGATCTCTCCAAGGTGATCCAACAGGATCGCCGATATATTTACACGCTGCTTTACACAGTATCACCGTCTCTTCTTCACAGTAAACAAGTGAAGAAAATCTGAGGAAATTCCAAGCTGGTCCATCTAGACCATAACAAAATTTTCCCAAAAAAGTTTTATAAGAGAAATTGGAGCTTTCCTTCTAAGTATTGTGATGTTCTCTCCTGCATTGATTACAGTATTGTTTTAAATGTCGATTTTTTTGCAAAAACAAATCATGTTACCAGAACGAGAACTTCGCTACAAGTGGTTTTTGATAAGTGAGAAAAAGCTACGGGAGGTCTTACGAAAACATTAGCAACCATCGTTGAGCATACAATCCACTGAAATTACTTATAAACTAAGTCTTAAGTGAGCAAGGGTACACGAAAAACTTGTAAAATAACATACAGAGAAAACTATTCGGAACAAAGATATTTTATGAAACTCATAGAAATGATATTGTGTTTGGTTTGTCAAGCATCAGAGTTATGAGTACATCCTGATAATACTTCTACAAATAAAACGAAAAAATTTGGAGAAAACTATTTATTAAATATAATAATAATTCCATAAAAACATTTTGAAAAACATACGAGTTATTATAGTCCCAAATTCCAAAACGTAATTTTCCTAATTCCAGCACAAATTATCGTGCAAAAAATAGTTAGAGAGGTCAAAAAATGTGGTTCCTTTCCTTTCGTGATCTTAAAAACAAGAAGAGCTGAGAACATCATGGTGTTCAGGGGGAAATTAAAGAAAATCGTCCGGGAGCTATATACATACTCTATTTAGCACACAAGTACATATATTCCAGTACGTCCAGTAATATATGCTACAAATTTTCTTTTTGCACACGTATCATTAGTTTATTTTTCAAACTCAATTTACTAATCAACGATTCGCGCACAATTGTCTCCTCAGCAACTTCATTTTTCAACACTATCTAATTTCTCCGTATGTATTTCGCACCACGTCTGACCATCAGGCTTATCCCCAAAAAACTAAGGAGTCTCTTGGGATTAAATACATATTGAAATTAGAAACCTCAGCATTGCATTGCACTATAAAGCAAGTTCTGCTAATTATGCACCCATTAAGAGTGCTTTAGAGGAGGAAATGAACCTAGGTCTAAAAGTGAATTTAGTCAAAGCACTTGGCTTGCTAAGCTGCATTTCAGAAACAACCTTTGTTATATGTCTGCCGATTCTTAAATCATTATTATCGGTTTCAAACATGTTAACTAAATATTTTCATACGAAATAAGTTACATTAATCCAAGCCATAGACCAAATATAGGTGTAATTACGTGGTTTGAAGAAATCAGAAACAGTTTTAGAAGTAATTGGGAGGAAATAATTAGTATTATTAAAACATGGTATCATCACATCACTTCACAAAAGGAAACGACAGCCAGAACCAAAATGAGCTGATCGAGTCCACAACTGAGGCACCTTGGTAAAAGACACGCTGTGGATTTGCCTTTTTTGAAAGTTAATATTCATTTTCAAATTATGGAAAATTTCCTGACAAATCTAAGAAAATAATTTTGCAATTTGCCATCAATTCAATCCATAGAACCCCTTTGCAAACTGGGTGTTAAAAAATTGGGTGTGTCCGTGTCATGGACACGGCCGTGTGTTGTAGGTGAATACGTCTATATAACGGGTTACATTTTTTAAATAAAATAGTTTTATTTATGTATTTAGGATAAAAGCAAGAAAACAAATAATTATTGGGTTCCAATAGCGTATAGGCCGACATTATGTATTTTTGATAATATTTTTTTATTCTAACACCTAATTATATTCACTGTCACTACTTTAAACTAATGTTTTATATACAATCGATAGATTTTGACGACAGCTGACGATTAAAACTTAAACGAACATCGTAGCTTTTCTGAATCAAAAGTTATACTAATTGCAAATTTCGATACGCAGCAAAATAACCTCAAAATGGCGGCGCTTCCCCCACCACCGCGCGCGATGCCTCACTGTTCTCGCTTATCGTAATGAATTCTTTGATCCTTTAGCTATCCAGTGGTATAATTTAATTTTTGATGTAGAGGATAGATTCGAAACTGTAACGCCAAACTGTATCCCCCGATTTTGTTATCATTAGGTTTTTTTGGATTGCCCCCGTGTGGTAGCAAATTTAAAGACGTATTCACGTCAAAATTATGAACATTTTATAAATACTTAGAAGGGTATATAATACAAATTGATACTGATTTATTATAGATCGAAGCATCAGCTATCAGATATGTATTAAAAAAACAAAAGCAAAGAAACTAATATATAAAATGTAAACAAAGAAATCAAAAAGAATTTTACCCTATTTTGCTTACTACAAAATTCTCCATACGGCTCCACAATTTTGGAAACATTAGGAAGCAAATAGTTATTTTTGCCAAAAACATGAAATATCACTTGAACCACGGCGTATTAAAAAAACGACACCCAGAATCAAATTGGCTGGACGATTTCAAAACTGAATCGATCTTTGGTAAAAGACGCGTGGTCACAATGCATTGGAATATTGGAAAATGAATATTTATTTCAAAGATATGAATAATATTCTTAAAAATTTAAGAAAAAGACTTTCTAATTTACCATTAACCCAATCCATAGAATCCTTCTGCAAACTGAACTTAAAAAATGCCGAAAATTTTGTAAATACTTGGAAAGACATAACACATATTTGATATTGATTTATTATAAATAGAAATATTGGTTATCACAAATTTAAAAAACAAACGTTAAAAAGTTAATATGAACAATTCATAAGAAAAAATTGACAATTATTTTCGCCCTAATTATTACAAAATACTCCAGGTGGCTCTAGCAATACTTATCAGCTTAATTGATTTTGAACGCAGTTTCTCAGTGGGAAAATACATTTCTATTTATATGCGTCGCGTTCAAGTTTTTAACGTATCTACTGATAATTCGCTTGTCAAAACACACGTTCAGCACAAAGCGTTGTAAATGAGTTTTAGTGACCAAGATACAAAAATAAAACTTGTTTGAGAATACTATAAACGAACCCATAGGTGCTTTCATGTTTAATGTAAAAAGTCCTGCCCGTGGCTTAAAGTCCTTCTTAATAATAAATAGCTTCTGTTGTCTTATCGATCTTATTAGTCTTTGACTCTGCTTAGTCCGTATGACAGATGGAATGGGAGATATATGCGACATGTACTCCCACTTTACCGCTAGAAGACAGATCAAAAATAAAAACAACCTAGACAAAATCAATTAAGAAAAAACGTAGCGTAATAAAGCATACAGTAGATTTCAAATCTAGTTTTAAACTTTTGAATTTAAAGGTATTTGTTAACAATTTTAAAGGTATTTGTTTTAGTGACGGAAGTCCCCATATACCTTCTATAAAAACAATGGATTTCAATTATTTATTTTAACAATATCTTCAATATACTCGTACAGATACATTTCTATTAATGATTACAATAAAGATGTGACGGGGAGAAAGGATCAACATCCCTTCCCCCCTTCCTCCCTATCCACCTAACATCCTAGTTACCCCGTTGGACATAATTTACTCAATACTAACGTTAACTTGTTTTCGAAAACATTTATGAATGTGCCTTCTATTTAGATCATACTTTTAAGTTAGTAGTACCAGGTTTATACAATAACGACCACCTTTTTGAAGTGAAACTTCTTCGGGCGCAATGAATGTAAAATTTTCAAGGTCGCAACGTTTTTCATGCAACATTTTTGGGACGTCAGAATGTAACGAATCTATCGCAAGAAGATATATGATAAGTGAATACGACAGAGTAAGACAAGAAGTGTGCGCATGCGCGAAAACGAACAAAAATTGCGCTCACTACTGCTGTCAGTTTTTTGTACTTTATGTCTACCAAAAGTAAACTGTCAAAATTTTGTCAAGTATACGTATGTACGAAAACAAACGAAAATGGCGCTCAATTTGCTCTCAGCTTATCTAAACGTCACGTAGTAACTGTGGGTCAAAAGTGAACCGTCAAAATTTTGCCGACTTATTTGTCTATTTATAACTAATATATTATTAATTTTGGGTATACTTCATCCATTTTAAGACTAATAACATATGTGCTTAATTTATTTAGATATAAATCTGCTTATATAGTTGTTTTAAATATAATTTACAACAGGAGCTACCTTACAACAGGACTTCCTTCAGCCGCATTTAGCCGTATCACGGCTATTTTTTTATCCAGATCTATATTTTTTCATAAAGTAAATACTTGTTAAAATGAATGGCATTAAAGATATGATGCCAGTGACAGCTTGAGCTTGAACAGATTATAGTTAACTTTAAGACTTGCAATTCGCACAATACTTAACATATCAAAAGAGTCTTTGTGCCATACCAAATATTAGAAATGTATTTTTGGTTGATATAAACACCAAATTATAAATATTGTTCATGGAGCTCCGTTTAATCCAAACACCAAAGCGACTTTCACGGCGGGCAGCAAAGTGATAATTTATCACTTCTCTATAGGGAATACAAATAATTCGAAATTCAAATAATTCTCATGTCAGCTTGTCTCATATTGACGCATATACAAATACCATGACAAAGAGCGAAACAGACAATTAACTTTTCCGCTCCCCGCTACCTTCTCCTTCATCCGAGCTGCCGTCATGATAACCATATAAATTATTATCAACGACGTCTCCAATAAGTCCGGTGGGCGCCGGTGCGACCGACATATCTATACGGCTTTGTATATTTATATGAAGATTTTATTAGATGTTTACGTCGATTTCCAATGACATTTTATTAATTTTTCTAAATGTGTAGTATTAAAATATTTTTATACACTTCAATTACAGTCCATGGATTTATACTTAGGATATTCTCTCTCTCTCTCTCTCTTTCTCTCTCTCTCCTTCTTTCTTTCTGCCATTTTACCCCTTACTATATACTTCCAAATTTAAATTTGGATCACCAAAGAAGTTTTACTTCTGTCACGTGGGCTGAGTTGCACGCATTTTTTTTACAATGATATTGAAAACAATTTATTGAATCAAAATAAAACACAAAACAACTACAAAAACAAAAGGATCTGTCAAAACATATATGTTCATGATGTTACAGCCATCTCGTACCGGGCTACGCCTTACCGAGCGTCTTTACTTAATAATTTGACGTCTTATTTCCCATTATTAAATTTACCCACAGAGTGTAATCTTCATATTGTGTGGTAAGTTGACGTTTATTAGAAGAAGATATAAGCTCTAAATAACCAATAATAACTTCTAAGGAAAGTAACTTCAAGATCATTCAATGTAATGGCGATGGTCACGCAAACATATTGTAGATGGCGCCTGAAGCGACATGGCCGCTGTCAGTTAGAATTTTGTCAATCCTTGTTACGTTTTCATCTTTTTTATTTTTTGGAAATAAGCGATAAAATATATTTTTCAAAAATATGCTCGACTTGGAACAGACATAACATAATATTTTAATGGAATCTTACAAAAGCTACACAATGTACGAAACAGGCTAAACTTTATATAGTGACGTTGGACAATAGTCGTTCCATACATAATGACCGTGTCGATGACGCGTCACCTGGTGGGAAAAGTAAGCGGTGACCGCCGCCATTGTCACAAAAAGGAATTTTCAAAAACAGGAAATTGCACAGAATACTTTTTTTATTATGCAAAGATGTTTTTATAACATAATTTGAAGTAAATTATTATAATTAAAAAGATTATTTTTGAGATTTATTTAATGAATATAAAATTTAGATATAACCACTGGTGGACATTTTTCTTCAAACGTAGCTGACGCCACGTACAATGCATGTCTGTCTCTTTTGCCGCTGCTTAGACAGCTTCCGTGAGAAATGGCGCCTGATTTTAGATGAACGTAACCATCGGTCGAACAAAGAACGCCGCCTCATCTCCGAACGATCTGTGACGACCTCTTTTAATAGACGTTAAGTGTTTGTGGAATTGTTTTGTCGAACGGGTCGCTCGTGGCGAATTGCAATATCGCGTTTAACAATGAACAAAATTATTGAACATAGGCGCTCGTACGGTCATCTTACGTGCGCGATTATGCACGCCACTGTTTCAGCTAAGGCTCGATGTATTGAAAGATTTCTTCAACTTTTAAAACAACTAATTCAGTCCTGTCCTATATACATCATGTTACTTTATGAATAACGTAAATGTTACGGAGTTTTTAGCCTTTAAGCAGACGTCCGCATGCTGTATCATTGTGAAACATTTAGGTTGACAACTTTTTCTTCTTTATCAGTATTACAGCCTGGTGCAGGTCAAGGATTTCCCCATCTGTTCTCTCCAGGCAGCACTACTTGATGCAAAAGTTCTCCACCTGTTGACTCCCAAAATTTATAAGTCCTTCTCTAGACTGTCTAACCAACTTATAGGTGGTCTCCCTCTTCTCCTTGTACCTTCAATATTCGCGAACGTCTGTTTTTTAACTGGGTAATCAGATCTGCCCGCCGGACAACGTGTCCCAACCATCTGATTCTGTGGGACTTGATTACTCTCAAAATGTTTGCTTGCTCATATTGAGTATACATTTCATTGTTATATAAGCTTCTCCATATATTATTTTGTTTGACCGCTTCTAAAATTTATCGAAGGATCTTTCTTTCAAAGATGAGTAGCCTATTCTTTCCTGCTTTATTGATTGAAAATTCGTCTAATACGGATTAAATAATACTTTCGTAAAATATTTTCAACTATCTAAAGAAATAACAAAATTTGTAATTGGCAATTCGAGAACAATATTGAGAGTGACACGACGAATAAACATTACTACGTGCGCAGCAAAACAAAATAACCTATAAAAATACATCTCCTGTCACCCACAGACAAAGTACAGAACTGTCATCTCGACAAAATTGCTCCGTCCTTTTCTTTCTGCTCATATAGTTATTTGACGCTATTATTTTCTCTCAAACTAACAAAAAATGCATTACTTTAACGATGAATAAAGGTTAAGGTAAAATCAGTGCGTAATAGCATGCCGATTTTTAAAGCGGACGTTAAGACAACAGTTATTGTGCGCTGCCTAAATAAATTGAGTGATACAGTATAGACCTCATTATTTCAGGACAGGAAAACTAGCTCCGTTTCATGCAACTCTCTCAAGTTGTTTGTATCGGCATTCAAAATCACATGTTTAGATCTTTGCTTAAGTCTTACAAAATAATTAAGTTTGAGAAAAACGTATGCCATGAGATTTCCACATATAAACACTTAGGAGTACGTAATATTGCTATTAAACTTTATATAAATATTAGTATTGTTTTTCACCGCGTAATTAAGTTGCCTATTATATCTTTAACAGCCATAAAATATTGTAAATTTTTTAAAAACTTTAAGATCAACTTTAATTAAAATTATGGTAACGCTATTTTTTAATTTTTTTAGGAAAACGGTTTTGGAAGAGCTTGCGTTTTTAATTTATTTATGAAATTAAAAAGTCGATTTTTTTCATTTGCTCTTTCTAAAATTTCTATATAAATAGATTGGAGTGAAAAAGTAGAAAAATATGTGTAGATCAATATACCATACAACATTTAAAGTGTCTACATCAAACGGTTTCTGCAAAACACTGGATGAATGTTTTTGACAATTTTCTGAAACTATTGTGTATCAAAATCTTAAAAAAAAAATTTTTGGAATTCTTTTGCACTTTCAATTGAGGTCCTACATTGCAAAAAAAGTTTGAAAAAAATTATTATTTTATTATCCCATATAATTTCTACAGGAATTGAAATATATGAAAATTAACATGTTTTATCACTAATCAAAATTTTAAGTCTGCTCTCGAACGATTCTTAGAAAAATGGGTATTTCAGATGGACAGACGATTGAACACGTAAGTGGTCTTAAAAAAAGAATTTTTCGTTTTTGTCCTATTGAGGTGTGAAACCCTAAAAAATCAATTGTTTCTGGAATATTTACAGCCTATGCTTGGTAAATGAGACAAACAAAAATGGACCTGGGTCACAGAAATATAACGTAACTTAAAAAAAGCCAATTTTTTAGAATATAAAAATATACCAGTGGAGCGATTAACAATCAGGAAAAAATCAAAAATATAATACAATTTACAATCATAATACAGGAAAAAGAAACTATGTTCATAAATGTGAAAATATTATAATTTTATTATGTCATAAATTGTCAATAATAAAAAAATTTAATGAAGTACATAATAACTTTTCAGAAAATTAAAAAAGAACTGTTCGCTTTTTTAATGTGTAGTCATTGCCTCAATTCATTAAAAATAAACTGTTAACTGACATTGGCATCCTTTCTGTGTTGACAAAGAAATGTCTTTTTCTTTCTTTAGGATAGCTTTTTTCGACAATCTTGTCAATCCTGCAAGTGTTATGGATTTGTTCATTACATCTGCGGACAAAGGACACAACGAGACACAACTGCACTTTGTTTCATCTTTAATAATTTACGAGATCTGCATTTCGATTCATCTTTAATCGTTTATAAATTATTCTGAAAAATAACCTCACCATGGGAAGAGAAACGACCACAATGACGTTGAAGAGAAACGACCACAAGACCACAGATACGTTGGTATGACGACATCAATGAATGATCTGAAGTGTAGTGGGTGGAAACTACTCAAGACCGAGACAGATGGAATAAACTGAAGGAGGCCTAGACGTTAGCAGTTAAAAATGGACAAAGAAGAAGAATACAAAAAAGTTGAAACTAAAATCGTAAATTCATACATGTGACATGTCTTTTTTATTGAAAATGGTTGAGAAAGTGTAGATGAAAGAAAGAGGCGGAAAAAACCAAAGACCCACGGAGACACCCGACCTTCAGTATATCGGAACATTCAACCGTATCGCTCTTTTCAGTTTACTCTCGTACATTTTTCATTCTGAGGCGCGCCCGGGAAAACTTTCACTTCGAAAGTAATGTTTACAGTTTTTAATTTATAGTATTTAAAGTTAATATATAATATTTTTTATTTTTTTTCATGACCAATGTACCAAACTCTGTCGCTTGTTAATTACTGATAATTTGGAGCTACTGAAATCGGGCTCCGTAATATGATCCGGCAACGATTGCAAAGATTACGATTAGAGGAGATTTAGTAAAATGAATTTTCGCTGATGATTAAATTATTGATAAATATTTACAAAATTAAAAAAATTAAAAAACGAGTATGCTTTAGACCACACGACTGAAGTAAAACTTCAAATTCACAAAATATGAACTTTAAAATGAATTTACAATTTTATTCACTTTAAACGTAGAATATTTAATGTATTGAATAAAATAATAATATGTAAAATTGTTCAAGAACGAAATGAAATTACAAAATAATAAAAAAATCACCTGTCGCGTAACGCTGGCAAACTCGCATATATATATATATATATATATATATATATATATATATATATATATATATATATACATTTCACGCACTGGCTATGAGAGGAAGAGAGAAAGAAAATGTGTGCTCGCACCTCTCTCTCTTGTCCCTACAGTAATATACGAAACGTAACTCTCTCTCTCTCTTTCTGTCTTCACTAACTTATATCTCCCTCTCAACTTCCGTTCGTCTCGCCCGACCACACTTTTCGTAACGCTCTCGTCACGCATTTACCAGCTTACTCCCCAAGTCAAGCGTGTGTAAAGAAGTTTTACTTCAAATATATCTAATTCCATTCTAATATTTTCATATCAACATTTTTGCAAGGGTTAACTACTGAGATATGCTTTATACGAGTTACATTTTTCTGTTTGATGTACAGTACCCCAAAAACAGAATAAATCATTTCTACAACACCCCCACCCCTTGCGCTCTCTCCCCTTCCATTTCTTCAGCAGTAGTAAGTAAATTCTATGAATATCTAGCGAGTCACGTTATAGGATCTAAATTTATCCAAAATTATAAGCAGCATACACATCCAATTATGGTACGGAACTATGGTATGGTATCCTTTTATGGTACGGAATAATTTCGCGTTTAAGTACGACTAGTTCTTCACTGCTTTTCTTATATTTATAACGTTGACGAGTTAACGTGATAACAGCGTGTGGTTAAAGCCTTATTTGAATATACGATAACGTTCGTGGTCATTTGACCTTTGATGAACCTATCTTTGTTATTATTGATAATTTCTAAAAGTACAAATTCGGTCCTACAGTGATCAATATATAATTATTGAAACACACAACCAGCTGATTAAACTCATAAAAAAAGCCTTTGAAATATACAAATGTATACACACATATATGTATGTATATATATATATATATATATATATATATATATATATATAAATAAGTGCAACAAAAACATGTTAATTATTCACTTAGGAGGTTATGAGCATAAAGAAGAGTGAATTTGAAGCATTTTTCTTTAAAAAAAAAGGAATTTACTTTTTCATCGGAAAAGTAACTTTGACAGCGATAGTTTAACATTTTAATTTCCCACTTAGGAGGTCATATGCGTAAAGCTGAGAGAATTTGAAACATTTTTCTTAAAAAAAATGTAATTTTCTTTTTCGGCGGAATAGCAACTTTGACAGCAATAGGTTTAGAAGCAGTTAAGAATTTTTATATAGTTTCCGATTATTTTTACTCAACTGAGTAGCAGTTTGATGTACAGAATTATCTATATGAATGACAGACACGTTCCTAGCTACAACTGTATATCACATAATATAAATGTAAAGTGTAAAATTAAACACTAGCAGCATTTTCTTAAGTATTAGAGTATATAACAAAAAACAAGTTTACAGTTATTTAGCTGAGCCCTCCTTGTCAATTATTAATTATTAACAAAAAACTGCATAACTGCATTTGTCAACCATTTTTTCTCGCTCAACATGGCCTGAACGAGCTAAAAAAGTCTCTAACTTAAATATGTTTAGTTGAAAATATAAGAAAGATTATAGTATTAATTAAATAAGTAAAGAAGGAAGCGTTGTTACGATTGTTGAAGGAAGCGTTGTTACGATTGTTGAAGGAAGCGTTGTTACGATTGTTGAAGGAAGCGTTGTTACGAAAGATTAAGTTTAATTATTAGTATTAATTAAATAAGTAAAGAAGGAAGCGTTGTTACGACTATTAAATATATCGACATCGTTAACGAACTCTACTGGCGCACAAACAACTATATGCAGCAGGTAATCGAATGCATCATCGGGAGGAGAAGTTGAACTCACATTCAATCTCCCAAAGCCAATAAAACCTGTCAAATATGAGTGTGACTCGCACTACGAGTGTTCCGTACATTTATGCATTTATAAACATTTAATGCGACATAATATTCCTATTAAACTATTTACATAATTTTAATTTTTAGAACGAAAATATATTGCCTATTATGTAATTCATAGGTGCATATTTGAAAATTATATTTTTGATATATATAACTTCATCAACAATTTTCGAATTTCTTCCCTCACTTGTGCTGTGAGTCATTGCTTCATCAAAATTTCAGGATTCTAGGTCAACGGAAAGTACCCTCAAAATATACGGCATAAATGGCCGTATTTTTAGGGTTCTTTTTGAATGCGTTATCTTAGAAGCTTGATTTTTTTATGGCTCCAAGGGACCGTAGGCATAAGTATTTGATATTAATTTAAACTTGGTACCTTCACGCGTTCCTGAGAAATAGGATCCTGACCGACCGACAGACGGGCAACGAAGTAATTCTATAAGAGTTCTTTTTTCTTTTTAAGATATGGAACCCTAAAAATGAGCGTGAACACCAGACAACAGGAGAAGATGCCGTTGGAATTCACAAACATTGAAGATGTAGAGCACTTCGTTTATCTGGTGGAAGACGGCAGGACGGAGCAGTATGTTGCTCCAGGAAATATCGAGAGGTGTGAAAGCGAAGATCTTCCCAAGCAACACGCTGATAAATGCCATTGAGATGAGAACTCAAAAAAACGGGCCATCCAGAAACTGCAGACCTTCGTCAACCATAGCATCCGAAGGACATATTTCATCAGACAACAAGACGTGGTCTCCAATAAACAGCTGTGGAACATGTGTGGATAGAGGACCGTTGCAAGTATCCTGAGAGTATGATGATGGAAGTAAATAGAGCACACTTTCCGGAGGAAGAAGAAAAAATATACCAGAAAAACCCTAGGATGGAACTGCCAATGACACGAACGAAACGGCAAGTAAGGGTAATGACTTACCGCTGGCTTCCATTATCCACCTTAGCCCTCCCAGAATTAAACGCAATCTTTATAAACTATAAAAAGATTGCTGTGATTTAACTTACGTTTTATAACACAAAAAAATTAGAAAAAAAAACATTATATTTTCTTTTTGTCGCATATTAAATTAAGTAATCCTGCATATTTATTTTGGTTTTTTCCCATGTGTCCCTCGGAGAAGAAAAAAAATCTGACAACTCTGCCGCCCATAGATGTTATCACAAAAAGCACTTGAGAACGTGTAGATAATGCAGCCACAATTTTTTTTATAAGTCATAATTTTAAGGTATAAATAAGCTGAGAAAAAACAAGAAAAAGTTCCACAAATCTTAAAAAAATATAAATTTACAAATATTTAACTTGACTCTAACGTTTAGATAAGAATGACAATACTAAATTGTGACGTCATACACAGTAATTATCGTTACATATCGTAGGAGTGAATGAGCTCATACCTCATTTTTAAATTAATTTTTATAATGTTACACTACTGGTTTCTGACTGAGCTTTATTTTCATGATATTTTATTTCAGCAAATTCAGGGGTAGTCAGCTAGTTAATTGTTTGTAATACAAAAAAATATCAATAAAGGCTCTTTTACCTTCATCGTATATCGATTTTCACCAAAATTGGAAACGAAACATAGCACGTGTATATATTACTTCTCCCAGACATTATTTTAAAACTTTTTGACAGGAACAATGTTGCCATGCTGCGCAGACCAAGATATTTCCCCGAAGAATGTTTTTTTCTAAATTCATTAGTATTCGTCGGAAAAAGTGCATTATTCATTAATATATAGGTGGCCTCTGTCTCAAATATTGTAAAATATTTGAAATTGTTCTAATACCTAAAATTTCACTCAAATGTTTCAAGGATATTATTTTAATTTCCACAGATTTATTTTGATGATACATTTAAGATAAATATACATTTCCCAATTCTCTATGAAGCCACAGTCATAAATGTACACTCTCTCTCTCTCTCTCTGTCTCTCTCTGTCTCTCTCTCTCTCTAGGAATTTTTGAGCTAAATATATTAGATTGGCTAAAAAGTAATGAGCATTTTTTTTTAAATATGGGAACGTTCTAGAAGCTTCCATAATCGAAGATATATAAAGGGCGCGGCACGCTCTCACTGATTCAGTAATAACTAAGACGCTGCACTGTTAACACGTATAAAATATGGATGACATTAAGATGCATGTGAGACACTGTCTTCTCTACGAGTACCAATCTAGTCACTCTGCTGCCAAAGTTATGCGATCACAGGAACAGGCCGACCAACGACGCAGATAAAGAAGAGTTCAAGTCTGGGATCACCTTGATAACGACACCACGCATCAGAACTACATGAGATAATTTAGGATATAAGAACAAATATAAAAGGCCTGCAAACCCACACATATTATTCAGTCTGAAATGGCGAGAGCTTCCGTGTATACAATGCAACAGGAAAATTTTAATAAGCTTACAAAAGCATGGTTGGCCTTGTGCTGTTATACGACTTTAGATACTGGTCTCCGAAAAAGTTACATACCACAAAAATTCCGACCACCCAGACGAAAATACTGTGATGGGGAAAAGGTATCCCAATCCTTAACAATATAAGGATCAATTACATATTTATCAGATTTATGAACCGCCCAAAGTCAAACTCTCAGAAACACGTCTGAAGTTATATGGTCTCATTATTATTTATTTCTTCAAAAACCCCACGCCCAACTTACAATATTACCCAAATCGCTGAGCATGTTGAACAATATACAGCAAAACGTTATAAAACAATGACAAATAGGACAATACACTCACCGAGCAATTCCATACAATCGAAAATCGACAAATACACACTAATTTGGATAAATATCATATAGCAATCAGTTATGAACTACTAAACAACTCTATGACCCCATTTTGAAAACGGTCAATTGAGCAGAAAAAATATCTAGACTGGGTGCAGATCTGGATATGGGTCTAGATCTCGCAACACTGCGTTGAGCAATGCGAGTGCACGAAAGACGGGCGAACACTATAGAATACGAGCTCTAGGGAGGTAAAATAAACAATAACATCATCCCCTCATGTAGCAACCAGGAGCATAAAGAGCCACTAAAGTCAGGATCGGGGGATTATCAACATAATGATTTAATAATTTAAAAAATGCATGTCCCTACCCTCAAAAAAGCAATTTCCTTCGAATTACATCCAACCAGGCCCATTATGAAATCTGAAGGAAATGAATAAAGATAATAAACATGCATTTTATAATACAAAAACCTATTAAACTTTTTTAATCCATATTTCTCCAGCATAAGGATATAAGTACCTTCATACGGAGACCAGATGACTGCATTCGTTTCAAGTATACTAAGGACTAAATAGTCAAATAGTGTAATTATACATTCGGTATCTTGAAAATTGAGAATTCCGTATGACAAATCCTAGTACCTTATGGACACTCTGACAGATTTCCACGATATGACTTTGAAATGTAAGACGATTATCCATAATTACCCCCAAGATCCCACAGTTGAAACCCTCCTGAGTGTAGCCCCGCCCAGTTCATAACGCACAAGTGGGATACGTAAGCGGAAGTATGTCATCATAGCACATTTGCTTACATTGAAATGTAGCTTGTTACTCAGACTCATTTGGAATACTGAGTCGATATCATGTTGGAACAGATCACTGTCGAATTGACTATTAACATCTAAGAAGAGTTTAAAATCATCGGCAAAGAGAAGGCAACGAGCAGTTTTGACAACTGTAGGCATGATTTGCCTATCTGTTCTGACAACTGTAGCATGACTTATTATAATCAGAAATAGAAGTGAACCTGAATTACCTTGACTGGCTTCAGATTGAGAAGTGTAAGGCCGAGATTCGAAATTTCCAAGTAGGACGTATTGTTTACGAGCCAGAAAGTAATTTGCGAAAAATTATATTAGAGCAGACATACCTGCTTCCAATAATTTCAATATCATTGTCGACCCAGTCAAATGCCTTTTTGAAATCAATATAAGCTACACCAACTTGACGACCTTGATCTAATTCTCCAGTCACATAATCCACAAAATGATTTAAATTGGTGACGGAGGAACGCTTTGGAGAGAAACTGTGCTGGCAATCCGTTAACTGGGATTGGATATGCATAGAAATACGGCGATGCAGTTTCAAATACTTCGGCGAATGAAGATAAGACAGCTATATTCCGATAATTTTTACATCAGACCTAGGACTAGATTTAAAAACCGGTGTTACATGGGAAGTTTTCGAAACAGATGAATAAATTTCAGAACAAAATAAATTTTTTTTTATAAATGTAAGACGAGGCCAGAAGATCAAATGATCCAAACATTTCTTAACATAAACACCGATACGATGAACTGAGGAAGAACACCCGTCACTTGGAAGTCCATTATCAATAACGACCTGAAAAAATTCAAAGAGGTGACTCGATGACTCAGAACTAACGAATCTGGCGAATGATGACGAGGAGAGCCAAACCAAAAAAAATGAAAAAAAGGAAAACTATATTTTATTCTAATTTGAGATGGCTTAATTTCAAATTACAATCGTTTTACTACACATTTTTACGCAATACTTGGCATGAAATTCCAATCCTCTCTGGAACATTTTTGTTTTTTAAAACTTGAATAGATTTAATTAGCGCTAACAAAAAATTTCGACTTACATCCGTTCCGCGCTTTATTTTATATCCATCTCTTAACTTACATCCTTTTGTATGTAAAACACATAATGAACTACGCACGTCGATGCCAATTTCCTACTACAAACAATGGCGCTTACGCTACATATGTTAAACACAATCAGCTCGTCAATATTTTGACAAAACACCTCTCATAACAAATTATTTGCTCGACCCAGAGGCGGCGTTTGTTGCGCAAACATCAATCAAGAACTATTCACAGTCTTATTTGAGCAACTGTCGAACTACGTTTGAGGGTTCGCTAATGTGTGAATGAGAATTTTAATATGAACGGAAATTGAACCGTGACGCAGAAATGCCAGCTCCTATTTTATTTCATTTTAACGCCACGTTTTGCGTCAGTGTCGACCAAAAGGAAGAAAAAAAAAAAGATAAAAGTTAATCGTTTGACATTTCGTGCCATGACGTCATCTGACAGTTTCCGGCCGTAGTCTAAAAATGATCGACGTAGCTCCGTTGAATGTAGAACAATATAATTATCTATGGAAACATAAGTTTTGAAATACATTTTAAGCATATATCGCTTTGAATTACGAAAAAGATATTTTAGACTATGCTCCATTATATTCCAAAAATAATGTTTGTAAACAAATCAAGTTGACACTTCAAGTATGATTGGCGTAAATATATATTCAATTGGTCGACGTCTGTTCGCAAAACTCATTGCATTTCATTCATAATAAAGTACCGATGCTTAACAAGACAGCTTCTAAGAAGGTTCACATTAAAAACTCTGACGTGCCGTTCTCTAAATAAATTTAAATTTGCTCGCACATGTGATTATATTAATAAACAAAAGTGCACACTCACTCCCACTTCAGTGCGCATTTTGGCATTAATCGTCTAGTGACAGAACAATCCAATATTTCATTTATAATTCTGTAAAAATAGTGAAAGTTCTTAAGTTTTTGGAGTTTACTAATTAAGAAACGATTTTCATGTATAGCGCTATAATATGAAGTTTTATGAGGAGTAAAATCAGAAGTTCAGAGCATACGCATTCAAAAAGTGTAACCGTTAGGTTCTGATCGTACGAAGTTCAGAGCGTTAAAAAAATGTAACAAAAGTTCTCCGCAGTCTGCGCAACATTAGAGTGAGGTATCAATATGTTTATTTGGCATTTTCTTATGGTGTAATCGCAATGACGGAGTATTACACATATAGTTTACTATCGTGCGCTTATATCAAAATGTAATCATTAAATGTCTTCTATCCTACAAAATTATGAAGTCTTAATTTTAACTTCTTAGTATCACGTGAGTTACGTCATACTAAGAAGTTAAAATGTTTTTAATTTGATCCTGTTCCTTGTGTTTTACCTGAAAATAATTATATAAACATCATTTTTATTAAAAAAGTTTCCATCTATATTTAATGATATTGATATTCATATTTATATATAGTGTTACCTATTTTATATATTCCAAGACCATCGTAATTAAGAACTAAACTAAAGTCGCGCGTCGTAGCTGACACGCACAAATTTTAACGTGAATACGTCTTTAAATTTGCTACCATACGGGGGCAATCCAAAAAACCTAATGATAACAAAATCGGGGGATAAAGTTTGGCGTTGCAGTTTCGAATCTATCCTCTACATCAAAAATTATACCACTGAATAGCTAAAGGAACAAAGAATTCATTACGATAAGCGAGAATAGTGACGCATCGCGCGCGGTGGAGGGGGAAGCGCCGCCATTTTGAGGTTATTTTGCTGCATATCGAGATTTGCAATTAGTATAACTTTTGATTCGGAAAAGCTACGATGTTCGTTTAAGTTTTAAACATCAGCTATCGTCAAAATATATCATTTTGAGGTTATTTTGCTGCGTATCGAGATTTGCAATTAGTATGACTTTTGATTCAGGAAAGCTACGATGTTCGTTTAAGTTTTAATCGTCAGTAGTCGTCGAAATCTATCGATTGTAAATAAAACATTAATTTAAAGTAGTGACAGTGAATATAATAAGGCGTTAGAATAAAAAAATATTATCAAAAATAAATAATGTCGGCCTATACGCATCGAAAAGCCAAAACCAAATACAGAGATCGTAAACGGCTGGAAAGGGCTTCTCAAGAACAATGGAATGGTAATAATAAAACACCATATGACCGAGTCAAGCAGCGCCGGGAACGTAAAAGAATGAATGCGGCCGAGCGGATCAACGACGGTGCCAGTACATCTGCAGCTGGGGCGGTTGAAATTATGCGTTACATAGACGTATTCACGTACAACACACGGCCGTGTCCATGACACAGCCACACCCCATTTTTTTACTATTAGTTCATTTTATTTAAACTTTAAAACATTGAGTTCCAGGTAAGTTTCATTGTTTTATCTATATATCTAGTTAAATCCAACAAAAAATTCGAACAACGTAATCTTTGGTATTACAGAAATGATCGATTTTTTTCTCAAATTACTTCTGGATTTCTAGAAAAGAAAGATATTTAACAATTTATATGTTTGTTTAATATTGAATATATTTGGCGTTAATTTTGTACAAATTAATTATTCACAATTAAATGAAACTACGTGATGTAGCATTATTTCTACTTTCTTTAAGTTCTTTACCACGACCTAGGTTTCGTCGAATTACAACATCTTCAGGTGGGCTATTAGCAAAGATTGGTAATAGAATATTTGCTAATAGCCCACCTGAAGATGTTGTAATACAACGAAACCTAGGTGGTGAAGAATTTCAAGAAAGTAGAAATAATACTACATCATGTAGTTTCATTTAATTGTGGATATTTCTTTAATTTTAACATATAGTTTCTTTTTGTCTTAGTTTATGTTTCCCGTTTATTTTTATCACGTATTGGGGATAACCGTTTCCTATTTTTATTTCTCAGTATATTTTATAAAAAATGAAACCACCAAAGACAAGATGAACGGACAGAAGAAAACTGAAGGTTGCTCTCGAGACAATAAAGATTAGCATCAGCTACATACAAAATATCAGGGCATACTTTGAGAAACCATTTAGTATCTGGATATACGAATAATTGATTGGAAAATCCCCTACTTCCAGTATATCGCAAAAGAAAACTAACAGTAAAAAAAGCGATAATTGGACTTGCTCAAGTAGGAGAGCTATTAATAGCTAAGCTTGTTCGACAACAAGCTCATATTTTTTGTAAGACTGATGGTATATCAACTCATTTTAGTGATCGTAAAACACCATGAGATGGCCACCCAGAGATTTCTATTTATACCGCACAGTTCTTGAATCCCGCAAGGACATGAAAGACGAACAAATCCACAGTGCAAAGCCATTTCTAAATAGACACAAAAATAAACGATGTTAGCTGAATATTACCCATCATCCACAGCGTCTGTACAACATTGACGAAAAAGGGTGTAAAAACTTCACCGGCAACAACGAATTTTCACAACAAGAGAGGTCAGAAAGGTTTATTTCACAGCTCAAGAAGATGAGGAAACATTACAATCGCAATGCATGTTAATACAATTCTGTGCTCTCGATGATAAGTTTCAAAGAAAAACAATTAAGATCTGAATTCAGCGACAATTTGCTAACGAGAAACTTTTGGTTGAAATGGTCCCCAATATATGGTTATACTCCATGACCATTGAGCTGTTTATTGCCTTCATTAATCACTTGACGCAGTAAAAATCTCCAAGCAAATGTTTCTTAATTTTTGTAGAAGCTTCTTCCCATTGTTGATGCAACAGAAGAACACGACATCATTTTGTATTGTTTGCCATCGAACACAACCCACAAACTACAGCTGCTTGATTAGAACTTTGAGTACCATTGGGATGAAAAAGTATTATTATATGTATATAAATATCCAAATAGGCAACTCACGAAGGCATGCTTTAACGAAATCTTAACAAATATACGGTCTAAGTTCAGGGCAATACAACCAATGGATTTAGAGCAACTGGCTTGTGTCCATATGATCCCAGAACTATTCCAGAAAAAGCATATGCTCCATCAGTACTTACACAATTACCTTATCCACGGCACCAAAATATTGCCAATGTACATGATACAAGCTGTGGTTCGATAACGAAAAAAGTTCATACCGACAAGAGCTTCAGAGGTTTACGTGAGCCAATAATTTGCCCAGATGATAAAAATTGTTTAGACACAGACGTTACCTTCTCTGAACAAAATATGAGAAATCAATTGACATCCCTACTTCTCCAAACTATAGTTCCTTTTTCAGTAAGTATTCTTGAAAATATTCTTGAATATGTATCTCATGTCAATAAATAATGAGTCGACTGCAGTTCTTCATCCGAATCTTCAATTGAAATAATCCAGCACAGCAAAAAGACAATCTCATTCACCGGTTCCTACCAATAGAAATTCTCCATTTTATCCTCCGATTCCTACCACTTTCAAGCTACACATCCCACATCGACATCTCATTATTTCGTATTCATCAGATGTTTCCGAATGCATGTACTCCCTGAAATCAATATCGATATTGCGTCAGAGTTATATACCTCCAATTCAGAAGCCAGAAAACTTAGCAAATTTAGATCTTTGTTCCAGAGGAGAAGGTATATCACCGCCTAAGGACATATTCTGAAGATAAACTTCCTCTATCAAAATTAAAAGAAAATTCTAAAACATTGACCTTAAAAATACAATTTAATTAATTATTTCCGGCAACAAATTAAGCAACCGTTAAGTTTAAATCAAGACGCAAAACTTTAAATTACATTGGACAAAGGATTGCCATAGATTTGTTTGATAACTTTAAAAATAAGAACTAGATTAACTAGATTCAAGAACACCAAAAAACAGGAAGATAAAAAAATTGGTAGTAATACCAAAAAGAATGAAAGCCAAATTAAAAAAATGGAACAAAATCAAAGGAAGACAAAAAAGAAATCATAATAAATCCAAGAAGACAACCAGCAAGGGTATTAGTAAGAACAGCCAGCCATGAATAATGTGTAGGTTTAACGAAAGAAGATGAAAAAGAGTTCGGTCTTTTGGTCTCTCACCGTGACCCTACCAGTTTCCTTTCCATTGCTCTCTGAGTCACTCAGAACTTGGTGATGACTTCTTTTGTAAACACACAGATTTCAGCTCCATATGGTTATGTATGCGAACTTTCTGTTCAGCTGTAATTTTCATATTGAAGGTGAATTCAATTTTGATGTAGACTACCCACGCTAGTCTTAGGGGCTGGACTATTTTGTTTATTTGATTTTCTTTTCCATAATAACCTGTTTACCAAGATATATATATTTCTGTACTGTTTCTTTAAGGGCTTGGTTTACAATACTATTTGAACCGTTAATCACAAACTCGGTTTTGCCCAAGTTTATTTTTAGACCTTTTTTGGTAAATATTAATATTGCAAGTGTGCTAAGATAATGCACGAAATCCTACTTTATGATTTTCCCGATATACTCTCGGCTGGTTTTTCCGCAATTCATAAGAAAATATCTCTTTTAAGTTCTCTCACTGTCTGTCTATCCTGTGACATCCGTTTTTCTAAAAAAAAGAAACGCTTGACATGGGAACTCGAAATTTGGTAAAGTAATATAATATATTGACCGGCATGTATCTGAACGGCTGACACTCAAAAGTATTTATATGGAAATTTTAAAGAAAATTTTCGAAATTATTTTTTAATTCCGTATATAGTTTGAAAGGGGGTAATTACAAATGTCTCAAAAATATTATTTTATAATCTTTAGTAGTATCGTCAGATAAATGCAGAAACATATTTCCATAAATATACACGGTGTCCGGAAATAAGCGTCGAATAAAGAAAGACGCAATTCGTCGGCTATAAAGGAATAAATTGTTATTTAAATAAAACGTAAAATAAGCCCTTTTTCTAATTGAGTACAAAAATATTACACATAACTCTTTTTAACACACCCAATACTTGCCTGAAGGTCGGTGCTTACCCGGGCAGCTAGATATCTTCGCAGCTGTTGACGGGTTATTCCACTGAGCGGTGCAGAATAACTTACGCAAGTATCGTGTGTACGAAAAAGGTAACAAATAATTATGAATATTATTTGAATATTTTCTGAAAAAATTGTCATGTTTTAAATTTCATTTTAACGATAATCAACTATTTTTCAGTCAGCGAATAACGTCTTTCTTTGTCCGACACTTATTGCCGGACACCGTGTATAGCCCTTCTTATTTTGGGAACTACCGAACCTAAAATTATGAAAAGCAGGGTTTTACAAACTTACGCAAAAATTTTAGGAAAACTGTAACGATGATTTTAGATATCCCAGTTTTTGAGATATTCACTATCATATGTATAACTCCCCACCCCCCTCCCTCCTATTTATAACAGGTATTATTAAATAAGTGTTGCGTTAGGAAGTCCATATTACTAAGGACTACCATAAATAACTTCACTTCAAACGAGGTATGGAATTCTCAGGCTCTCACTTAGCCAGTTAATTGTATTAATACCTGTATAAAATATATTTTAAAAAACAGACTTCAAAAAAGTAGGTACTAAAAAGCAAAAAATAATTAACTCACAATAGATACCTTATTATTCGCAATAAACAACTAAGTTACTTAATTTTGGAGTCGGTGCCAGTCAACTAACTTAAACAAATTTATAACTTAATTTAATTTATAATGTAAATTTAAAAGCTTAACTTCTAATGTACCCACAATAGGAAATAGATTCTTAAATGGAGTATTTATAATATAAAATTTTACATTTGTTTAAGTACTGCACCGACTTGAAAATTAAGTAACTTAGTTATTTATTGTGAATAAGTAAGTATAAATTTGAGATAATTATTTTGTAATCTTTTGAAGTCGGTTTTTTAACAGATATTTTATTTTTAAATTTTTAACGATTAATAATATTAATCATCACACACTGAAACGAGACAAAAGTAGCCGCCAGTGGTTAGCTGTTAGCCGTAGCGGAGTTCTCCATATTCGAAATCTAATATTAGACTTCACAAAGTAATAAATAATGTGACAACTAACCAGCAACATATATATATTGAATCACGTTTGATTTACTACCATCCGTTAAGGAGTTGCATTATTAATCTTCAGAAATCATCATCAGATCTTAAACTGGTCGATGGTGTAGTTATTTTGCAAATAGTCCAAACTACTAGTAATAAATGTCTTGAATTACGATTGATTCACTACCATCCGATAAAGAGTTTCCAAAACGCATCATTAGATTCTAACATGGTCGATGGTGTAGTTATTTTGCAAACAGTCCAAACTACTAGTAATAAATGTCTTGAATTACGATTGATTCACTACCATCCGATAAGGAGTTTCCAAAACGCATCATTAGATTCTAACATGGTCGATGGTGTAGTTATTTTGCAAACAGTCCAAACTACTAATAATAAATGTCTTGAATTACGATTGATTCACTACCATCCGATAAGGAGTTTCCAAAACGCATCATTACATTCTAACATGGTCGATGGTGTAGTTATTTTGCAGTGTCAAAGCTACTAGTAATAAATGTCTTGAACTACGATTAATTTACTACCATCCGATAAGTAGTAACCAAAATGCTTCATTCGATTCTAAGATGGTCGATAGTGTAGTTATTTTGCAAACAGTCCAAACTACTAGTAATAAATGTCTTGAATTACGATTAATTTATTACCATCCGATAAGTAGTTTCCAAAATGCTTCATTCGATTCTAAGATGGTCGATAGTGTAGTTATTTTGCAAACAGTCCAAACTACTAGTAATAAATGTCTTGAATTACGATTAATTTATTACCAACCGATAAGTAGTTTCCAAAATGCGTCATTCGATTCTAAGATGGTCGATGATGCGGTTATTTTGCAAACAGTCAAAACTACTAGTAATAAATGTCTTGAATTACGATTAATTTATTACCATCCGATAAGTAGTTTCCAAAATGCTTCATTCGATTCTAAGATGGTCGATAGTGTAGTTATTTTGCAAACAGTCCAAACTACTAGTAATAAATGTCTTGAATTACGATTAATTTATTACCAACCGATAAGTAGTTTCCAAAATGCTTCATTCGATTCTAAGATGGTCGATGATGCGGTTATTTTGCAAACAGTCAAAACTACTAGTAATAAATGTCTTGAATTACGATTGATTCACTACCATCCGATAAGGAGTTTCCAAAACGCATCATTAGATTCTAACATGGTCGATGGTGTAGTTATTTTGCAAACAGTCAAAACTACTAGTAATAAATGACTTGAATTACGATTGATTCACTACCATCCGATAAGGAGTTTCCAAAACGCATCATTAGATTCTAACATGGTCGATGGTGTAGTTATTTTGCAAACAGTCAAAACTACTAGTAATAAATGTCTTGAATTACGATTGATTTACTACCATCCGATAAAGAGTTTCCAAAATGCTTCATTCGATTCTAAGATGGTCGATGATGCGGTTATTTTGCAGAGTCAAAACTACTAGTAATAAATGTCTTGAATTACGATTGATTTACTACCATCCGATAAAGAGTTTCCAAAACGCATCATTAGATTCTAACATGGTCGATGGTGTAGTTATTTTGCAAACAGTCCAAACGACTAGTAATAAATGTCTTGAATTACGATTAATTTATTACCATCCGATAAGTAGTTTCCAAAATGCTTCATTCGATTCTAAGATGGTCGATGATGCGGTTATTTTGCAAACAGTCAAAACTACTAGTAATAAATGTCTTGAATTACGATTAATTTATTACCATCCGATAAGTAGTTTCTCAAATGCTTCATTCGATTCTAAGATGGTCGATAGTTAGTTATTTTGCAAACAGTCCAAACTACTAGTAATAAATGTCTTGAATTACGATTAATTTATTACCAACCGATAAATAGTTTCCAAAATGCTTCATTCGATTCTAAGATGGTCGATGATGCGGTTATTTTGCAAACAGTCAAAACTACTAGTCATAAATGTCTTGAATTACGATTGATTCACTACCATCCGATGAGGAGTTTCCAAAACGCATCATTAGATTCTAACATGGTCGATGGTGTAGTTATTTTGCAAACAGTCAAAACTACTAATAATAAATGTCTTGAATTACGATTGATTCACTACCATCCGATAAGGAGTTTCCAAAACGCATCATTAGTTTCTAACATGGTCGATGGTGTAGTTATTTTGCAAACAGTCAAAACTACTAGTAATAAATGTTTTGAATTACGATTGATTTACTACCATCCGATAAAGAGTTTCCAAAATGCTTCATTCGATTCTAAGATGGTCGATGATGCGGTTATTTTGCAGAGTCAAAACTACTAGTAATAAATGTCTTGAATTACGATTGATTTACTACCGTCCGATAAAGAGTTTCCAAAACGCATCATTAGATTCTAACATGGTCGATGGTGTAGTTATTTTGCAAACAGTCAAAACTACTAGTAATAAATGTCTTGAATTACGATTAATTTATTACCATCCGATAAGTAGTTTCCGATTGATTTACTACCATCCGATAAGGAGTTTCCAAAATGCATCATTAGATTCTAACATGGTCGATGGTGTAGTTGTTTTGCAAACAGTCCAAACTACTAGTAATAAATGTTTTGAATTGCGATTGATTTACTATCATCCGATAAGGAGTTTCCAAAACGCATCATTAGATTCTAACATGGTCGATGGTGTAGTTATTTTGCAGAGTCCAAACTACTAGTAATAAATGTCTTGAATTACGATTAATTTATTACCATCCGATAAGTAGTTTCCAAAATGCTTCATTCGATTCTAAGATGGTCGATAGTGTAGTTATTTTGCAAACAGTCCAAACTACTAGTAATAAATATCTTGAATTACGATTGATTTACTACCATCGGATAAAGAGTTTCCAAAACGCATCATTAGATTCTAACATGGTCGATGGTCTAGTTATTTTGCAAACAGTCAAAACTACTAGTAATAAATGTCTTGAATTACGATTGATTTACTACCATCCGATAAGGAGTTTCCAAAACGCATCATTAGATTCTAACATGGTCGATGGTGTAGTTATTTTGCAAACAGTCCAAACTACTAGTAATAAATGTCTTGAATTACGATTGATTTACTACCATCCGATAAGGAGTTTCCAAAACGCATCATTAGATTCTAACATGGTCGATGGTGTAGTTATTTTGCAAAGAAACAACTATCAGTAGCAAATGTCTTGAATCACCAGAACACATCATCAGACCCTGGCCTGGTTGACGAAGTACTTATTTTGCAAAATAACAACTACTTTAAAAACCGTTGATTTACTAACTTCCGTTAAGGAGTTCCATTACTCATCATCAGAATCTGATCTGGTAAGTGATGTAGTTATTTTGCAAAGTAAGAACTACATGTAGCAAATATCTTGAATCATAATTGATTTACTGCCATTCGCCAATGATTTCCATCGTTCATTTCTGGACCTCATCATCAGATCACCTACAAATTTATATGGGACCACCCCTAAAGTATCTTCTTTCAAATAAAAAAAGAATCATTCAAAATGGATCCATTCGATAAAAAATTGTCGCCGAACATGCATAAAAAAAGATTCTAGCGAATTGAGAACCTCTTCTTTCTTTGAAGTCGGTTAATAACAAATAAGTATATCTTAATATCAAAGAAGCTAAGTATGGCTTTTTGCTTGAGAGAGTTCAACAAATTTTGGCTTAAATTTTACACAATAAACTATGGCCACTTCGCTTCTATCCCATCTCTTGTTATGAAGGATTTAACATTACGCATTTTGATGTTCAAACAGTTGGGTGTGAAATTTTAATTTCCATTCTATTATGTGACAGAGCTTCTTCATCTCAGTTAAAGCATCTTTCATGCAGAGAGCTAGCGAATATAAACTGTTCATCGTACCTTAGTTCCAAACTAGTCTGATATCGAGAAACCCCACTGTTCCTTGGTAAAAATATAGGAAACTGTCTCCTCGTGAGCCTATCGGCGTGCAACATTACGTTTGCATTTGATAAATTCGCTAAGTCAATTCAACAGTGCTAGCGAATGCGGCAATCAGACAAAATATTCGCACTTCTTATCCAGAGCATGAGATTGTTTTTCTATTGCAATATGAGAACACAAGAATGACTTTGCCAGACAATGCAAACTTAACCTGGAATCTGCTCCAGAAAAGCTTTTTAATTTTTTTTATCTAGGAAATTGTTCTTGATAAAGATTATCGAAGGAATCAAAATTGCCTTCTGTAATTTTTTGAAATCAAGGTTTGACTGTGTTCTTCACGCATCGTCATGTATGTAATGCACGTTGCTTTGCTCACTTTGCTCCCTAAACCTAATTCTTTTTGAAGTAAAACTTCTTTACCCACGCTTGACTTGGGGAGTAAGCTGGTGAATGCGTGACGAGAGCGTTACGAAAAGTGTGATCGGGCGAGACGAACGGAAGTTGAGAGGGAGATATAAGTTAGTGAAGATAGAAAGAGAGAGAGTTACGTTTCGTATATTACTGTAGGGACAAGAGAGAGAGGTGCGAGCACACATTTTCTTTCTCTCTTTCTCTCATAGCCAGTTATGTTTCGTATATCTAAGACTCAGTGCAAACCTATTATCTGTATCACACTGTAGGCACAAGAGAGAGCAGTGCTCGCGCACATTTTCTTCGACAACAATCGATGCAGTTTTCTCTAGATATCTTTCTGATTTTCATTCGAAAACATACGTATCTTGTTTCATGCCATAAGAATATTGTCTCGGTCTTACAATTAACCACAGTAATTACTGATGTATCCGATAATGAAATAAAATATTAATTTATCGATGAAAACCGATAATAAATTTAAATATTTGTAGAAAATTAAAAAATTAAATATGTATATGTATATATTATACATATATAAACATATATATATATATATATATATATATATATATATATATATATATATATATACATACATATATATATATATATATATATACATACATATAGATGGAGCTAAAGAAGTTTTACTTCAGTCGTATGGTCTAAAGCACACTCGTTTTTTTTTTATTTCAATTTAATTTAATCTTTAATCGCGAAAACTCAGTTGCTGACTGAACAGAAGATCGAGCGTTGTACTCTTTATATACTCTATCAGATTCATTCATTCCAGATAGGGTCACGAAAAAAGTATCTATAAATCTCAGTACTGAATACATTTTGGTCGAAACCAATAGTTTTCCCACCTTACCTCTTATCTGATAATTTTATTAACATGAGTAGGTTGCAGCCGTTATAGTATCAAATCTTTTTCAAAAGTCTATTCTTGACACAACTGGAATGCAATGCACTGTCATACTAAAGTATTGTCATATTTGCAAACCTTCATATGATTGCCTAGAATCTGGCTTACTCAAAAGTAGAACAGTGAGGTAGAGATCAAAACTCGCATCGAAATTGCCGATCGACCACGGACTTAAAATTCCACTACGAACTTATCTTCTCCAGTACTGCATCTGGCCAATACTTTTATATGGATGCGAGGCCTGCATAATTGAGGAAGATCTCGGGAAACGTGTGGAAACGGTTGAAATATGGGCCTGCAGACACTTGATGTCTGTGTACATCTTGGACTTCACTAATGAGGACATTCTACGACGAGTTGGCTAGAAACGCAAAGTTTTGCACTTGATCAAACAACGTAAATGATGTATGGGGCATCTACTCAGACGTGATGGATGCGAACTCTTTCAATAATGATGGAAAAAGTTGAGGTGAGAAGGAGCGCTGGTTTTAAAAGAAAGTCATGGTTGTGCAATATCCGAGAATGAACAAGAATTACGAGTGCCGTCGAATTCTTTCGTCACCACCTTCACTAATTGAAGTTATATCTTATTCTTAGGGTGCCTATACTTAGAAGAAGATATATTTGTAATATGACAAAAGGAATTGTTCGTTTGTTTAGTTTCAAGCAAGGCTATAAACTTAAAATTAAAATATAATATTTAACGGCACAGAAGAATAGAAACGAAGGTAACACATTATGCTGTTTCGTTTTGTGTTTTCGTCTTCCTACATCGGTTTTTACCTCGATTTACATAAAAACATTGATTAATTAAAACTTTTTCGTTTTATTATTTTGCAGCGAAAATCTTTTATACGTTTTGCATTAAATTTCTTGTTTACACGAGCATAATTTGTATTGTGCTTGTTAATGTTTTGATGAATTTAAATTAATACAACATATTGAAAGCAGTAACAGATATATATATATAAATATATATATATATATATATATATATATATATATATATATATATATATATATATTTCAAATGTTGGGTGAAACTTATAGAAACTATGCATGATACAACATTCGAGAAATGTATCGATATAGTGAAGTATCAATACTTTTCTATCGATACTTTTATTGTTTTATCTTGTCGAACAAATCTTTCTGCATGTGGCCCGTTTACAACGGTCCAAAAATGTTTCTTTTAAATGGGGAACTTCGTGACGTCACATATGAAAATGGAGTTAATCCGAGTTATTAAGGCTTTTTTAAAAGTGTTTCTTTTCACTTAGTTTTTCTAAAAATGCGTTTATGACAGAAATTTCAGAATTTGTATTTAGCGACTTAGTACATCTGATATTAATTTCTGAATATGTAAGGTAGTTTTTAAAATCATAAGCAAATCTCTAGTAGTATAGATTTTATGATAGTGATTTCTTTTTTAAATGTTTTTTTTTTCGAGAATACAAAAAAACAAAGATTCAAAGAATAGCAATAAACAAAAAAATTTCTCATTAAATGCTTTCTACGTGATTTCTCTAAATCCGTACCAAATGTTATGTAATTGAGTAGAACAATTTTCGGACAAAAGTGATTTGAATGACTGGAGTAAAAATTTTTCAAAAAAGTACAAAGAAAATCATAACTGGTTTTCACGAACAAACTTTTTTTTTAAATGACTTGTCACGATATTCTCCATAAAAAAAAATTGGACCACTGTAAACGCGCCGCCCTGTATATTTGGTCGTAAGTTCTGATTTTCACCTGTGAGCTTTGGATTCGATCTTCGGATCTTTGATCTTTTAAAGAGTGTGTCTATTTTCTACAATTTTTGTATTATAGAATATTTCTTATTTAATCATGTCAATAATTTGATTTTAATATATCTATAGATAGAAAATTAACTACCAAAATATTTTTAATTCGATATATGATTGACTCCCCCGAAATATTCAGGTACTGGTAATAAGTGTACATTACCAGCACTTCGAGTGCTTTACTTTAGCAGACTTAATCACACATCGAATTGAAAATATTTTAATAGTGAATTTTCTTTTCTACTTTTTGGTCGCCTTCTTCATTTCTAAAGCTTGTGTTCTTGAAAGGCATTGCTGGCTTTATTTACAAGCTTCCCCCGCTTCGTCCGATTAAGGCGTTTATTACAAAAATGTGATAGCGGTTTCTTGGTCTCACAACAGACTATTCGGTCATGGAGTCTCTTTTCTTCCACCTTCTCCATGACAACCAACTTTCGAGGTTATCTGGTTACTAGCGGGCAGTGTGACCAAACGTGCTAAGAGTATTTTGGTAGCAGAACATCGAAAATTCAAATTTGAAGTTTATCTGCTCGAGGATGGACTTGTTCATTTTTTGCAGTCCATGATATACGAAGCTTCCTTCCTATAAAAATATGGAGATAACCAGAGAAGAAAATATGGAGATAACCGGACTTTTCTTCCATGCTAACTCATATCAATATTTGTGTTCGAATTTCATGTCTTTTTTAATTGCCCTGTCATTATGTTACATTAACATTTGAACTGAAAATGTATTAAAACCTGTTGTCATGATTGACGTGAAGTGATATCTGTACTAGGGAAAATTAGCACCACATGGAATGTATATTGAAGTAGTCATGTAAACTATTAATAACATATTTAATCAAACTTTTTGGAAGCATTCACTTTGTCTATATTATCATCCTACATCATTCTGATTACCATTCCAATTATTATTGTTAAAGAGGAGCGCAAAAAGACTAGTATTTAAAAGACGTAGGACTTTTCCACTAGTTCCAAAGTTTTGCTCCAAGGACAATTAAAGATTTTTCAGACGAGATAGAATTTTGTTTGGGAATAAGTAGAATGAGTAATCCTTCAGCGCGTAACACAAGGCGGTAAGCAAGCAATTAGATATCTAAAACTATCAATGAGTTAATTTGGACTATAAAGATTGTTTCTATTAAAAAGAAGTGTAAGTGGTATATTAAAGTTTTAATATATTAAAGAGAAGTGTAAGTAGTATATTAAAGTTTTAATATATTAAAGAGAAGTGTAAGTAGTATATTAAAGTTTTAATATATTAAAGACAAGTGTAGGTGGTACATTAAAGTTTTAATATATTAAAGAGAAGTGTAAGTAGTATATTAAAGTTTTAATATATTAAAGAGAAGTGTAAGTAGTATATTAAAGTTTTAATATATTAAAGAGAAGTGTAAGTAGTATATTAAAGTTTTAATATATTAAAGATAACTGTAGGTGGTACATTAAAGTTTTAATATATTAAAGAGAAGTGTAAGTAGTATATTAAAGTTTTAATATATTAAAGAGAAGTGTAAGTAGTATATTAAAGTTTTAATATATTAAAGAGAAGCGTAAGTAGTATATTAAAGTTTTAATATATTAAAGAGAAGTGTAAGTAGTATATTTAAGTTTTAATATATGAAAGATAAGTGTAGGTGGTACATTAAAGTTTTAATATATTAAAGAGAAGTGTAAGTAGTATATTAAAGTTTTAATATATTAAAGAGAAGTGTAAGTAGTATATTAAAGTTTTAATATATTAAAGATAACTGTAGGTGGTACATTAAAGTTTTAATATATTAAAGAGAAGTGTAAGTAGTATATTAAAGTTTTAATATATTAAAGAGAAGTGTAAGTAGTATATTAAAGTTTTAATATATTAAAGAGAAGTGTAAGTAGTATATTAAAATTTTAATATATTAAAGAGAAGTGTAAGTAGTATATTAAAGTTTTAATATATTAAAGAGAAGTGTAAGTAGTATATTAAAGTTTTAATATATTAAAGATAACTGTAGGTGGTACATTAAAGTTTTAATATATTAAAGAGAAGTGTAAGTAGTATATTAAAGTTTTAATATATTAAAGAGAAGTGTAAGTAGTATATTAAAGTTTTAATATATTAAAGAGAAGCGTAAGTAGTATATTAAAGTTTTAATATATTAAAGAGAAGTGTAAGTAGTATATTTAAGTTTTAATATATTAAAGATAAGTGTAGGTGGTACATTAAAGTTTTAATATATTAAAGAGAAGTGTAAGTAGTATATTAAAGTTTTAATATATTAAAGAGAAGTGTAAGTAGTATATTAAAGTTTTAATATATTAAAGACAAGTGTAGGTGGTACATTAAAGTTTTAATATATTAAAGAGAAGTATAAGTAGTATATTAAAGTTTTAATATATTAAAGAGAAGTGTAAGTAGTATATTAAAGTTTTAATATATTAAAGATAAGTGTAGGTGGTACATTAAAGTTTTAATATATTAAAGAGAAGTGTAAGTAGTATATTAAAGTTTTAATATATTAAAGAGAAGTGTAAGTAGTATATTAAAGTTTTAATATATTAAAGATAATTGTAGGTGGTACATTAAAGTTTTAATATATTAAAGAGAAGTGTAAGTAGTATATTAAAGTTTTAATATATTAAAGAGAAGTGTAAGTAGTATATTAAAGTTTTAATATATTAAAGAGAAGCGTAAGTAGTATATTAAAGTTTTAATATATTAAAGAGAAGTGTAAGTAGTATATTTAAGTTTTAATATATTAAAGATAAGTGTAGGTGGTACATTAAAGTTTTAATATATTAAAGAGAAGTGTAAGTAGTATATTAAAGTTTTAATATATTAAAGAGAAGTGTAAGTAGTATATTAAAGTTTTAATATATTAAAGATAACTGTAGGTGGTACATTAAAGTTTTAATATATTAAAGAGAAGTGTAAGTAGTATATTAAAGTTTTAATATATTAAAGAGAAGTGTAAGTAGTATATTAAAGTTTTAATATATTAAAGAGAAGTGTAAGTAGTATATTAAAATTTTAATATATTAAAGAGAAGTGTAAGTAGTATATTAAAGTTTTAATATATTAAAGAGAAGTGTAAGTAGTATATTAAAGTTTTAATATATTAAAGATAACTGTAGGTGGTACATTAAAGTTTTAATATATTAAAGAGAAGTGTAAGTAGTATATTAAAGTTTTAATATATTAAAGAGAAGTGTAAGTAGTATATTAAAGTTTTAATATATTAAAGAGAAGCGTAAGTAGTATATTAAAGTTTTAATATATTAAAGAGAAGTGTAAGTAGTATATTTAAGTTTTAATATATTAAAGATAAGTGTAGGTGGTACATTAAAGTTTTAATATATTAAAGAGAAGTGTAAGTAGTATATTAAAGTTTTAATATATTAAAGAGAAGTGTAAGTAGTATAATAAAGTTTTAATATATTAAAGATAACTGTAGGTGGTACATTAAAGTTTTAATATATTAAAGAGAAGTGTAAGTAGTATATTAAAGTTTTAATATATTAAAGAGAAGTATAAGTAGTATATTAAAGTTTTAATATATTAAAGAGAAGTGTAAGTAGTATATTAAAGTTTTAATATATTAAAGAGAAGTGTAAGTAGTATATTAAAGTTTTAATATATTAAAGAGAAGTTTAAGTGGTATATTAAAGTTTTAGTATATTAAAGAGAAGTGTAAGTAATATATTAAAGTGTTAATATATTAAAGAGAAGTGTAAGTAGTATATTAAAGTTTTAATATATTAAAGAGAAGTGTAAGTAGTATATTAAAGTTGTAATATATTAAAGACAAGTTTAAGTGGTATCTTCAAGTTTTAATACATTAAAGAGAAGTTTAAGTGGTATATTAAAGTTTTAATATATTAATGAGAAGTGTAAAAATTCTTCGTTAAAATCACATAGCGTATATCTCCATAATCAATTATTGGTAACTAAATACTTACGTAACATAACAATTATATAACACAATACTTTAGATTAAATAAACTAAACGGCTATAGCAACATCAAAATAACGTATGAAATAAACACGATAGTGGATTCTACAAGAGTTCCCGCCAGAGGAGGTTACAACATGCCTGAAAGAACATTGCCCAATGAAAAACAATGAATTGTAGCGCCATCTAGTTGGATCTAAGGTTCTATGTCATTTTATCTAAATATAGACAAAGTGAAAGCTTTAAAAAAGTAAAAAGCAACAATATTATATACTAGCTGCTATTTGCTAGCAAAAAGCAGTTAGTATGATATTTTATACTGGCTGTCCGTTAGGGCTTTTCTTGGGCAAAGACAGACCATAAATGAATATTGTTTTAATAACTTTTTACATAACAATTATTTACAGTTAATTTATATAAATGTATATATATATATATATATATATATATATATATATATATATATATAGCTAGTTATTATATGTTATTTGTTTAAGCATTTTTATGTTACTAGATTGTACTGTAAAATTCTATACTCTGCTAAAGTGCAAAATAAGTGGCTGAATCGTCGGGAATACTGTTAATAAATTAATTTTAAATAATTGTTATGCAAAAAGTATTTAAAAATATTCATGCATGGTCTCTCTTTGCCCGAGAAAAGCCCTAAAGGACAGCTAGTATATTTTAAAAGCGTTTAATAAGTTAACAAATGAAATACAATTACATTAACAAAGATTTTCATCAACTTTCTTAAGAGCATATCATCAACACAGCGTTTCTCAAACAATTGTTTCTTGCCACCAGCGTTGCATTCACATTTATGTATCGGTTACTTTTAGCACAGCAATTTATTTAAATAGCAAAAAAACAAATACTAGCTACTAGGAGTATCATTTAAACTTTAAATTACACTCAAACTTCTGTTCGGATATTTCCAACAAGAATAAAAACCGATTAATATGTTTTAAAAGTATGCATGGCGTCAACTAAATCTGAGAATGCAATTCATAACTAATTAATTATAGTATTTAAGGTGGCAGAATAAAATATAATTGACTAAAAATATGATAACTGGAAAATAAAAAAATTAACAGCCAATCGACAATTCTGTCTATTCATTTGCCCGCCTTGCACGCATTACACGAAGTCTGATCTTCGCGTTTGAACTGAATATGCCAACTTGCAAGAAACACGAGAAATATCATCTCTTCTTTATAAAGGAAACGCATCCACTGGAGCGGCGCAATACCGGCATTTGTTCGCGTTACATTTTTATGGAATAGGAAACCATTACGAGTTGTAAATTTAGGTGTACGAATTTCTAACTGACTCGATGAAAATGAACTTTCATAGTTACCTTGGCAAGTAAAGATGAACTATCGTAATGTAACCACTGCCATGATAACCTCGGCAATTTTTCACAGATGTTTCTTTATGATAACTGGCTGTACCGGCATTTGTTCGCGCATCATTTTTATAGACGTGAACAAATGCCAGTTCTTTTTTAAGAACCATTGTTGATTGGAGTTGTAAATTTAGGTGTACGAATTTCTATCCGACTCGATGAAAATGATCTTTCATAGTTACCTTGGCAAGTAAAGATGAACTATCGTAATATAACCACTGCCATGATAACCTCGGCAATTTTTCACAGATGTTTCTTTATGATAACTGGCTGTACCGGCATTTGTTCGCGCATCATTTTTATAGACGTGAACAAATGCCAGTTCTTTTTTAGGAACTATTGTTGATTGGAATTGTAAATTTAGGTGTACGAATTTCTATCCGACTCGATGAAAATGATCTTTCATAGTTACCTTGGTAAGTAAAGATGAACTATCGTAATGTAACCACTGCCATGTTAACCTCGACAGCTTGTCACTTCTGGATAATCCGGTTGTATCGGCATTTGTTCACGCATCATGATTATGGAATAACGAACCATTATGATTTGTAAGTTATGTGTGCGAATTTTTGTCCAACTCGGTAAAAATATACTATCGTATGTACCTTTGCAAGTAAAGATAAACTATCGTATATGACTTCGCAAGCAAAGATCGGCAGCTCTTCACTGCTGGATAATCGGTTGTATCGGCATTTGTTCTTGCGTCATGATTGTGGAACAAAAAACCATTATGATTTGTAAGTTAAGTACGCCCAATTTTTGTCCGACTGTGTAAAAATAGAAAATCGTATATACCTTGGCAAGTAAAGATGAACTATCGTAATATAACCACTGCCATGAAACCTTGGCAGTTTTTCACTGGTGTGTCTTTATAACAACTGCCGGATAATATGGCTGACCGGCATTTGTTCGCACATCCTAATTATGGAATAAGAAACCATTATGAGTTATAAGTTTAAGTGTGTGAATTCTGCTCAATTCGATAAAAATGGACTAAGGTTTAAATTACCTTAGAAAGTAAAGATGAACTATGGTAATATAACCACTGCCATGATAACCTCAATAGTTTTTCACTGATGCATCTTTATGATAACCGGCTGTACTGGCTGTACCGGCATTTGTTCCCGCATCATAATAATGGAATAAAAAACCATTACGAATTGTGAGTTTAGATGTTCATGTTTTACTATAATAAAAATGGATTATCATAGTTCCTTTTGGAAGGAAAAATGAATGATCATAATATAGCAACTGCTGGGAGATAACCTTGCAATTTTTCACTAGCGTTTCTTTGTGACAACTGCCGGGTAATCCGGCTGTATCGGCATTTGTTCGCGCTTCATAATTATGCTATAAGGTAATATTACTAATTACTGCTACATAAAAATGGACTACAGTAATTACCTTGGCAAATAAAAATGAACTATCGTAATGTAACAATTGCCCTGATAACCTTTGTTACCATGTTCCTTTACGACAACTGTCGAGTAACGTGGCTGCGGTGGCATTTGTTCGCGCTTCATGAATACGGAATAATGAACAATTACGAGTTCTAAGTTTAAGTGTGCAAATTTTCATCCGACTCTGTAAAAATGGACTATCGTAGTAACCTTGGCAAGTAAAGATGAGCTATCGTAATGTAACAATTGCCATGATAACCTTTGTAACCATTTTTATTTACGACAACTGTCGAGTAACGCGGCTGTAGTAGCATTTATTCGCGCGTCATAAATATGGTATAATGAATAATTATGGATTCTAAGTTTAAGTGTGCAAATTTTTATCCGACTCGGTAAAAATGGACTATCGTAATAACCTTAGCAAATAAAAACTATCGTAATAACCTTAGCAAATAAAAACTATCGTAATAACCTTAGCAAAAAAAATGTTGTATTGTAACAACTGTCAAGATAATCCTGGAAGTTTTTCACTGACTTTTCTTTATAACAACTACCGGGTAATCCGGCTGTACCGGTATTTATTAGCGCGTCATTATTATGGCATGAGATACTATTACGAATTGTAAGTTTAAATGTGCAAATTTTCGTTCCACTCTGTAAAAATGGACTAGCGGAATTACCTTGGCAAATAAATATGAACTATCGTAATGTAACAATTGTCAGGATAACCCAGACAGTTTTTCACTGGCCTTTCTTTATAACAACTACCGGGTAACCCTGATCGTTGTTATAAAAAACGGTTAACTCTAACAGATATTTCTTATGAGCATGAGCATAGGTAATAACTGTTAAGAATTAACCGTGTCACAATTCCGTTTATTGTCAAGGTACTCTCAGATAGTACCAATCTTACGTGCCGTATTATCAATGTAAAGTGTACGTAGTACTAATGTAAGCTCTTATTTAAAATATATGGACACGAAACTATAAATCATGTCAAAATATGTAAGGACAGCAACTGTGTTACGTTAGTAACGACACAGTCGTAATCAAATCATAGAAGTATCAGCTGATAAAACATTACAATCAGGATTTATATTGAAAAACGTAGACAAGTTCTGTTTAATAGTCAAAGTGATTACGTAAATTTAAACAGTAAGTTTGAAAACATTAATCACAGCAAGTTTTTGTCTTGTGTTTACCATATCTAAATGTGGAAACTGAATCTGTGGATTGAAAAGTAATTTATAATTTGCGATTTTTAAAATGAAACTGCGTTTGAGCAAGATTTTAAATTAATTTATCATTTTAAAGTAATCTTTAAATTAATTAAAATATCCAAAGGTATACATTAGTTCTGCTAAACTACTTAAAAATATTGGTATTCATTTTTAACATGTGAATATATTGCCTAATTTATTTTTCACAGGCGTAAATGTAGTACGAATATAGAAAAAACTATGAGATATAGAATAATTACTATAGTTTAGAATAACATTTAATTAAACTTAAGAAAACTGTAGTATTTTATAATTTAGGTTACATACTTTTTTTTTAATTTTGAGGAGGGCATTTTCGTATAACACAAATAAACAAAAAAATCTAGTTTTTCATTTCAAATTTTCCATCTGAATATTTTTGAGTGTGAACTATTGATACATATGCGAGTTAATACGCTTCATGGCTACGCCAAAGTTTCTTCATGGAACCCTTTATGAAAAAACGATTGAAGCAGAGAGGGAAACTGACACCTGAGCGATCTTGTACGAATTGTTTTTTTTTTCTTCCGGGGAATAATAAAACCAAAAATATTCCTCACATTTTTAATTTTTTTTTAATTAGTGAAAATATTTCAGTTGTAATAAAGTTGTAACTCCAATCTTCTTCAATTGAACGAAAATATCTGACCAAAACTTGCTAGAACGATACCAGGAAGTTCCCATTGAGGGTTGATAACCCCAAGAGAACTAGATCGCCCATCCTCGGGAAGGAACCCGAAGATATCCTCAAAAAGTATAGATTGGAATCCTAAAGGAAAGAGCTTGAATGCCAGGTCCTTGGATGTCCCGAATGCCATTTTATTCCTTCTTTATAGCGTCATATATTATGCGAACGAACTATCTGCTATCTTTTCTATGCTGCTATCTTATGTAGAACGAACGTGAGATTGATTAGTTTGTATTTATTGTGAACTGATGTGTTATCTGAGTGGGGTCGTTACTTTTATAGTCCCATAACCAAACTAGTAACTCTTATATTTTGGCCATGTCCGTCTGTATGTCACAAAGGGTGATTTAATTGTAGACTTTTAATATTTCGAAGCTGAAATACTATTCCTTATCTACTTCTGGCGTCTGAATACACCGGTATACTTTGTCAAACGCTCTTCATCTAACCTTATTGAGTGACCATGTCACCATCTGAATATACCAAACGCGATCCCTTCTTCTACTTCATTTACATAGCTGTCGATTAATATGCTGAGTAGGAATAAAAACAAACAAACCTTTGTTCAACTGATTAGTTTTTTTTTGTAATCAGAAACAATTTCATTATCAGCATCTGTGATTCATATTGGTTATAGCTGCTAGAATCTAATAGACAAGAAAATTTTCTGTGGTATCTCCATTCAATCAATACATTTTCCTTTCCACTTTTTCTTCTTTGCTATTTTCACCACTTTGTTTCTTTTTTTTCTTGCTCGTTTGATACGTATTAAGCTTCAGAACTATAAAGGTGCTTCATTCTTTAATTTATCAATCGCTTTGTGTTATCGAAAGCTGTTTACGAAATCTTTTAAGATTGCCGTGTTAACTTTTTCGTTGTGAAAGTAACTAGAAATAAATATACTGAAGAATTGACTCTTACACAATCTTACCAATTTTAATACATGTCACACAATCTTACCAATTGTATAATGAATAAGGAGAAACGTCTAAAACGGACAAACTAAAGTCACATACTTAGATCCAAATAAAAGATGGTATTTTTATAGTAATATCAATTAGAAAAAAAACAATGAATCCACGATATGTTTGTATACTTCGCATTTATTATAATGTATCATTAATATAAATTGGAGACATTCTAAGAAGTTACTAATTTTCGTACTGGCCATCTACAATATTTAATACAAAAAAATACCACCAACACACCACAAAATAAAATCAAAATAAAACCACGGGGTATTATGTGTTTAAAATATTTATTTCTGGCAATTACTTTCTCCGAAACTAATCCCGTGGACGTATTAACCTTAAGTCCGATTACTATAATTAAGAAAAATTTAAAAACCAGATCCGACTTAAATTAGATCCATCTTGAATTGTTTATATTGAAACCACCTCAAAAATTCTCAGTTATAGTCAATATCAAAACAAAATCAAAAGATGTGTTATATTATCATTAGCGTCAAAGCAACATCAAAACATGTTGGAACATGTTATTATTAATATCAAAACAAAATTTAAAAAATATGTCAAACTATTATCAATATCAAACGAAAATCCGAAGCTGTGACCCAAATTAAGGTCAATATCAAAACAACATTAAAAGATTTTAGTCAAAATATTATGAATGTCAAAACAACATCAAAACATTTGAGCTAAAATATCGTCAATATCAAAACAACATTTAAAAAAGGAGTCAAACTATTATCAATATCAATCAAAAGCCGAAGCTGTGACCCAAATGTTCATCAATATCAAAACAACATTAAAAGATTTGAGTCAAAACATTATGAATGTCAAAACAACATCAAAACATTTGAGTTAAAATATTGTCAATATTAAAACAAAATTAAAACATTTTAGATCAAATTATCATCAATATCAAAACAACATTAAAAGATTTGAGTGAAAATATTATCAATATCAAGACAACATCAAAACATTTGAGTTAAAATATCGTCAATATTAAAACAAAATTAAAACATTTTAGATCAAATTATCATCAATATTAAAACAACATTAAAAGATTTGAGTCAAAATATTATCAATATCAAAACAACATCAAAATATTTGAGTTAAAATATCGTCAATATCAAAACAAAATTAAAACATTTTAGATCAAATTATCATCAATATCAAAACAACATTAAAAGATTTGAGTCAAAACATTATCAATATCAAAACAACATCAAAATATTTGAGTTAAAATATCGTCAATATCAAAACAAAATTAAAACATTTTAGATCAAATTATCATCAATTTCAAAACAACATTAAAATATTTCAGTCAAACTTTAGTTGAATTTTAAAGGTTCTAGCAAAAAAGGGCAAACGTTTTGAGATTTTCCCAGGGTCAAAGGATGGAAAAACCGTAATTTTTTGTAGTAAAGGGAGCAAGAGGTGATTTATTTGACAAGAATATTATAGTTAGATGCCCACAATCATTTAAAATTTGATTAGTAATAAAGAAGACTGATGTTACCTACGTAGTAACATTAATTTAGAAATTAATTAAAAAAAGAGTAAATGGAACCGTTATCAGGTCACTATCGTATACATCCGTCAGTCTACCGGTTACAGACCTTTTTCTCCAAAATTGTTTTCCGCATAAACTTTAAATTTGACATGTTGGTACAGCATACAGCAAAGCTAATACTAAAAAATATTTATATGAAAATTTTAGAGTGAGCAATAGAATTGTCTATTTCTTTTTATATCATTTGAAAGAGTGTATTATAAAAATTGCAAAACCATTTTTATCAGAATTTTATGGAAGATACTTTCACAAATGTTGCTGAAAATATCTACGTGAAACATGGTTACTCTCCTCCATTTCCGAAATCACTAAAGTCAAAATTATGAAACAAATGACTGAAAGTTTGCCCAAAGTTTACCGAAAAATGTAGCGACGACTAAATCTCATCTTTGGAAATGGAAGCCAAATATGATTCATTCCGACTAACTGACTGACTCGACAAAAAATCTTCAAAATTATAAACCCTAAAAATTTTAAATTTGACACGTATATTTCTCTTGACTTCTTATGTATATTTCTCATGACTTGTCATGTATATTTCTCTTGACTTATCATGTATATTTTTCTTCACTTCTCACGTATATTTCTTTTCACTTCTTAAGTACATTTCTCTTGACTTCTCACGTATATTTTTCTTGACTTCTCACGTATATTTTTCTTGACTTCTTACGTATATTTCTCTTGATTTCTCAAGTATTTATATCTTAACTTCTTACATACATTTCCCTTGACTTCTAAGTGGCCACTAAGAACTTTTCGGAATTCAATCCCAAAAAGTGTGAAAATAGAAGTGGAAGATTTTATCCAAAATACGAAATAATTAATGTGCTGAACCCAAAACTTTTGTGTTTAGATTTAAAAAAAAAGAAACACTTATTTCGGTATTTTTGAGAAATTTCAATAAAATGTGGTTACAGCGAGTAATTTATAGGACGTTAGCCATATGTATACACCTACGAAATATATAATAGGCAATATATTTAGGTACAAATTAAAAAATTACATTTATGTTTATAAATCTGTAGATATGACAAAATTGTAACAGAGTAAATTTTTAAAAAAGTGATTGATTTAGCGTATAAAAGAATGATAATAGAAGCTAGAAAAGATTTTTTTTCATTTTTGTCAGTCTTAATATTAATTTAAGCGGATATCACGCAAAATCTACTGAACGTATTTTGAGGAAATTTAGCATGATAATTTAAGAAAAAAAAACGAAAAAAACTTTCTGATTACACACAAACGAAGCCGTGGGCACAGCTAGTAGTTTAATAAAAAACTATGACTGTACTAAGGTCACTGTTTGTACAAGTATTAAGAGTATACAAAAACCTCGTAGCAAAACTTTTGCTCGTACTTAACAAGTTTTATTTACCTATTTTGGTTAATTCGTGGTAGTAGACCTCACGTGAATTTTTTTGTTGGAGCAATTAAGGTTTCCTGAAAATATTTCCAGTTGTAGCTCCTGCAACATTAATTGCAGGAGCTACAACTGGAAATCTTTTCAGGCCCTTCATACCCGCCGAATTTTAAGCCAATCGATTTTCGTCTTTTTATAATCATGTACTTTTTACGAGATAAACAAAAAAAAATTAAGAGAGACGGAAACTGTCTTTAAAAGTTCTTCGACTTCCGTTCAGAAAACATTTATAGCAGCAACATAATTCGAATGATATTAAAATGGTCAAAGTTCATTTTGGATTCTTATTCTGTATATCACGAGGTCGTTAAAATACTTTAGTTTACATCGTCATTTTTAACTTTTTCCATTTCTTTAGGTATTAAAGTAACTAAACTTATTTGATTTTGTACTATATGTAACTATAACACATATAAAATATTATAGCCGTAATGAAGATCTACATAAAACTGTACAATTTTTTTTCTGTTACCGTAAATTAAATGTCAAAACAATTGTTATTAAGTTAAGAACTAAAAATTGTGCTATCTTGGTCCATCAGAATTATACCGTACGGTAGCCAAAAAGTATATATTCACCTCGTCCCCAAAATAAAAACTATTAATATTAATTTTTGTATTTAATTTGTATTTAATATTCAGTATCAGAACATGAGAAAAACTCTTCCAGATAACACAAACTTAACTCAGGATATGTTTTAACGAGGTTTTCGAATTTCTTAAATTTAATGTAGAAGTTTGTTCTGAATGAGGATTTTCAGAAAGATCGAAATTTCCTTTTTTGATTCTGTGGAAACTGCTTTTAACAATATCTTTCTACAACCAACTCTTGATTTTCATTTTATTCAGTTTAAGTTTACTAAATATCAATCTTTCTATTTAGTGGGCAGAGTTACAGAATTACACCAAATGGGATACTTACAATTAAATTATAGTTGACCAACCTGAAATATTAACCTTTTTGTACTTTTGTTCCATCTCCTATAAAGATGGATAAAATATGATAACACTATGGCATTTACACTGCAACATTTGGTTATCATACTGGGATCTCTAGTGTAGACCCTCTCATAGTAGAAGACAATGAGACTTTCCCATTGCCACCAATACGTAATTAATCAAGTGACTGTTTAATTAACAATTGAGTATTTACGATACTCCAATGACATTCATTACTTAGTGTTCTAAAAGTGGTTCTCAAAATATGAGGTAATCTTTCACAACTTTACTTACTGTCATTTAGTATGATATTGTAACTCTTAGAGTACGGTTTTCTGTTGTTATTGCCTTACTTTATAAGACATATATACAAGAAACGTCATTTTTACAAAACGTTTTGATTATACGGCTACCTTCAACAAAATTATGGGACCAACAATTCAAGGACGTGCAAATAATATTATATAAATTTTATTTTTATTAACAAGTAAATGAAACTACGTGTTGTAGTATTATATCTACTTTATTTAAATTCTTAATCGCGACCTAGGTTTCGTTGCGGGAAAACATCTTAACGTGGGCAATTTAAAGAGATTGAATTCCTTCAAATTGCCCACAAATCACTTTAAATTCTCTTAAAATTGAAGATGTTATCATACAAAGAAACCTTGGTCGTGGTTAACAATTTAAATAAAGTAGATATAATACTGCATCACATAGTTTTATTTACTTGTTAATAAAAATTAAGTGATAATGAATTTCTGCAGACTTAACGCCAAATATATTGAATATCATCATTATATATTATTATCAATTATTATTATATATAGACATATAACAATTCGATTTTAAAATATTTTTTTGTAAAAGCTAGTCGAATTTAAAAAGTTAAAAAGTGAAATGGTTTCAGTAATCTAGCAATTCTGAAATATTTTTTGTAAATGCTAGTCGAACTTAAAGATTTAAAAAGTGAAACGGTTTCAGTAATCTGGCAACTCTGATATCTCATTTTCCATAAATCCAAACCATTAAAGAGACATGTTACGTAATTATATTCGGTGCCTGTAACGATTTTTAAATAAAACACTTTCTGGAAAATAGAGAATTGGTGAAAACTGATTTCACACGCATGCTTATCAAATGATACTTAAACACTGATAATTTCATAATTACAAAATACCCCATGTTCTGTTTTTATTTTATAATAACTTCATATAGACTACTATATTTGCTGATAAATTTAATTTTATGTTGATGTCTTTAATATATTGTTGGTAATTGAACAATATAAATGTTTGTTTTCTTTATTTGCTCTTACCAAATTTACATTACTTTTATTAAAATTTATTTTACAGTAATTAATAGTGTGTTAACCTAAAAATTAAAAACCTAAATATACGGTAATTTACAATGTAAATGAACCAACAAGCAACCCATTGGTCACATTTAAATATTTTTTTAAAGTTTCCAAAAATATTTAATTGCTTTGAAAGAATAAAACTATTTTCGTCTATATTTTTGCGGGATCGGCATTTAAGATTGATCTTCAATATACGTAACAGAAATTACTCGATAAAAGCTTCTTAATAAATAATGTAACATTCTATAATTAGAAGAAGGTGATTTGCTAGTGGGCAATTAATATAAACTTCGAAAGATAAAGTTTTAATTTCGTATTTCTGTTTGAGACTGGCACCGAATTAAGTGGCATATATCTTTAAACCTGTCATGACAAAGAATAACTAAAATGTTGGGTGTTTTCAGTAACAATAGGTAAAATATGCAGAAAGATAAAAATACTTAATTCCTGAAAGAAAGAAACTGTGATTTGGTAATTTTTACGTAAAGTTTATTTTATATACTATATTTGCCATACTTTATCGTCTTTTTCCTTGTCCAAGTCACTCACTGCCTATTCATTTAACATGCAACAGCTTCAGATGACCTTTCTTGATGCTTGTTAACGCATATACTTGCATACCACTTATACTTCTTACCTGATATTTTAAAATGGTTCACATAACCTTTCTGTTTTTACATTGCCTTAATATTTCATAATGTTAGTTTATCTTTTTAACAAAAAAATTATCTTGAAAAATCAATTAAAAAAGGAGTTATAAATTTATTTCAAATTCTGGATTTATGAAATCGAAATATACAATATTTATAAAAAAACGACATTAAATAACATTCCAGAAATCCGTTATGAGTCTTCTGGGATGCCATCTTTTGTGCTTAAAACAATTCTGTTCTCTCCAGAAGATTTATTCTCCTTGTTGTCTTTCGAAGATCCTTCATTTCCTTTGTTCTCATTGTCTGTGTCGTTACTTGCTTTTGGTTTTTCTTTCTTTGCTTCCGACGATTTTTTATCATCTTTTTTGTTTTCCCCTGTTTTTTCTTTAACTTCCCTTTCTTCATCGTTTTCAATATTTCCTTCCTCTTTCTTGTTTTTAGTAATCGTACTGTCTCCTTTCTTTTCATTTATTCCTTTTTTATTGTCCTTATCATTGTTTTTATTTTCTTTATTCCTATCTTTCGTTTCTTTGCCCTCCTCATAATTTGAATTAATTATATCTTTTTCTTCCGTATTTATTTTATTTTCACTAGATTCCTTTATTTTTCCTTCTTTTTTGTCACCAACTAATTTTAATTCATCGACCTCGCTCCCCTCTTTTGATATTTTTTTATCAATATTCTCATTATTTTTCCTTTCTTTGGACTCTTTTTTTCCATTTTTTTCTTCTTTTTTATCAGATTTTTCACTTGTTTTATTTTTTTCACCTGCCTTATCGTCTTTTTTCTCGTCAGATTTTTCCTCATTGTCTTTTTTCTCCTTTTTGTTGTCATCTGACTTAGTTTTCTTTTCTTCATTTTCATCCTTTTGATCGTTTGCAATTGCCTTCTTTTCTTTCTCCTTGTGAGGCTTTACTTTGTCTTTAGATTCAGAATCTGAAATATGATTTTCCTTATCTTGATCTTTCTTCTCTGAATCTACAGTTTCACCTTTTCTATCTCTTTTCCCTTCTTTCTTCTCATTAGAGTTAGCTTTGTCTTTGGATTCACGCTCTGAAGAGTTATTTTTCTTATTGTCTTCTTTGTTCTCTGAATCTGAACTCTGAAGAACCTTTTTCTTCTCTTTATCAGATTTTATTTGTTCTTTGGAGGTAGTACCTGAAGTTTTATCTTCCTTATTATTTTCTTTATTCAAATCTGTAGATATGTCTTGTCCATTTGTCTTGACTTTTTTTTTCTCATCAGAATTCGCTTTGTCTTTAGATTCATTTTTCTTATTTTTTTCTTTCTTATTTGAATCTCCAATTTCTTCATTTTCATCTATTTCTTTTTTTTTCTTTTGATCAGCTTTTTCTTTGTCTTTAGAATCTGAATTTGAAGACTTATTATTCTTATCATTTTCTTCCTTCTTCAGAACTTTATCTTTTACACTTGTCTTCTTTCTCTCCTCCTCATTCAATTTTGCTTTATTTTTTGATTTCGAATCTGAAGTGTCATTTTGTTGATTATCATTAACATTTGCGTTCTTTTCTTTTTCTTCACCTGACTTAACTTTGACTTTGGATTCAGTGTCTGGAGTGTTATTTTCCTTTTTTCCTTCTTTCTTCTCAGAACTTAAATGTTTATTTTTTTCATCTTCTTTTTTCTCATTAGCCTTTAGTTTCTCTTTGGATTTAGATTCTGAAGTCTTATTTTCCTTATTTGCATTTTTTTCCTCTGAATCTGTAGTTTTGTTTTTTCCGTCTTCTTTCTTTTTGTCAGATTTTCGTTTTTCTTCTAAGTCAGAACCCGTATCATCATTTTTCTTATCATCATTCTTTTTCACTTTTGATTTTGCATTTTTAGAGTCGCCTATCTCTTCTGAGTCAGAAGCAATTTTTGACTTACCTGTTTCTTCGTCTTTACCTTTTCTTAAATTTTTCTTTTCGCGATTTTCTTTATTATTTGATTTCACGCCGTCGTTATTGTCTTTTTGATTTCCTTCCTCCTTATCTTCTTTCCGATCTTTATCTCCTTTGTCGCCTTCCTTTGTAGATTTTAAGTCATCTTTCTTACTTTTATTTTCATCTTTTTCTTCCAAGCTTGAATTTTCTATTTTCACTAATGTAGTAGATTTTATTTTTTTATCGATATTTTTTTCATCTTTTTTATCAGCTTCCTTTGTATGCGACTTTGATTTTTTATCTCCATCGGTTGGAGAAACATCGACATTTTCCTTATTTACATCATTCGGTTCATTTTTTTTCTCAGAATTCTTATGTTCACTCGAATTTTTCCCTTCTTTTTTATTGTTGTTTTCTTTCACATTGGAATCTTTACTATTTTTATCTTTCTTTTCCCCACTTTTATCTTCATTTTCTTTAGAAATTTTCTTTCCTTTCTTATCATCAAATGACTCTTCAGGTTTCTTTTTTTCGTCGTCTTTTACTTCACTATCCGCTTTAGATTTTTTTTCCTCATTTTTCGTCTTTGTATCATTATCATCGGATTTTTTGGTTTCTTTTATATTTACTACATGCCAGTCTTCCGATTTAATGTCAGCTTTCACCGCATCTTTGTTTTCATTTTTTTCCTCTTTAGTTGAATCTTGTTTATCACTATCCCTCTTTTTAACTTTAGAAATTTTAGATTTCTTCTTGTCTCTATTTATCTCATTGTCCTTGTCCTCTTTTTCATCTGATGACTTCTTCTTTGAATTTTTGTTCGTTTCTGCTTGTTTTAATTCATCATCAGAAGATTTATTCTTGGATGTTTCGACATTTGTATCTTTACTATCCTTTATATGTATATCTTTAGCATCATTGTCTGTCTTATTTGAGCAATTGTTGCTCTTTGTTCCTTCGATATTAGTGCACAATGTTTTACTGTCCTTTTTGGTCTTATCGTTTTTCTCGCCCTTATCGTTTTTAGTTTGTTCTGAAACAGATTCAGTTTTGTTAACTTTTAAATTTTCGTCATTCCTGGTCTTATCTGACTTTTCATCATTTTTCTCTTCAGCTGGCTTTAATTTATCATCTTTTTTATCATCATGTGCCTTTTTTGATTTTTGATCACCCTCTTTTTCGTTATTGTCCGCTTTTGGTTTTTCTTTATCATTAGCATCCTTTTTGTTTAAACTTTGTTCATCCTCAGATTTCACTTCTTTATTTTTGCCGTCGTCCTTTTTCTTTTCACTATCTTTTGAATTACCTTTCTCTTTGCCCTTTTCTGCCGAATTGGTCTCGTCTCCTGACTTTTTTTTCTTCACTTCTGCTTTATCTTCTTTGGTGATAACATCATCTGATAGGACTTTAATGTCCCCATGGCTCTTGCTGGCGTCAAAGATGGCGGACGCTTCCGTATCTCCGTCGTCGCTATTTTCGTCATCTGGAACTGTAAATGGGGAATGTTTATTAGTTGAATATTATTAATGAAAATAAAAAAGCAGGAGAGAATCAACGGAATACTAAGTTTTCGTATAAAGGAATATGTGAGGAATGTAAGGATGTAGTACAAACATTTAAAGTCGATCGACACAGGGTTACAAATTTAAAGTCGATCGATAAAATCAATCGACACTTTTAATGTCTAATGATAATTTATGGAAATTTACATGGAATACTTCCAAGTTGATTTTTCTTCCGAATTTCACTAAACATTGTTTTTTTTTAACGAGCTAATTAAATTATTGTTTTTGAAAGACTATTCAATTAATAAATTTATTTTTGCATAATTATGCATGTAGCAAACGAATGAAGACATATAACATTTTTATTACCTCATTTCAAATTAAGTAAGAGTAGAGACTGTAGTATGAAAATATGTAATAGTAATGCATGAAATGTTTCACACAAAACATAAAGAATGTTTTAACAGTGTTTTGTAAAAAAATGGTTGTTTCTTACGAAACCTCTAATATATCAAATGAACCATAGATAATAATTTTCAAAATCCATCGAGATTTTTGGTCCCCAAAACCAAAGATGTTATTTGTAATTATTCATTTTAAATTAATTATAAATAAATTGTTATATATAATGTTTTAAAGTTCACAATTAAATAAAACTATGCGGTGTAGTATTATTTCTACTTTCTTTAAGTTCTTTACCATGACCTAAGTTTCGTTGTATTACAACATCTTCAAGTGGGCTATTAGCAAAGATTTTTCAACCTTTTAGCAATCTTTGCTAATAGCCCACATGAAAATGTTGTAATACAACGAAACCTAGGTCGTGGTAAAGAATTTAAATAAAGTAGAAATAATACTACATCACGTAGTTTCATTTAATTGTTGTTAGTGAATTTCTACAAAATATATTCAATATTTGTAGAGTTTTGACGATTTAAAGACAGGCGAGGAAATAATAAGTTCTTATTTATTTGTTTTATGTCTTACGAGAAAATTTTACTTTTTATCCAAAATTTGGTTATTTCTAGGCTGGTTAATATTCACACTGTTTACTACGATTTATACTTTTTATTTATAAAAATACGTATATCTTGAAGCTTAGTTGGGAACTGATATGGTTTAACAACCATTAAACTGATTTTGAAAAAATAAAAAGTTTTCTGTGTTACAGATTCAGTTTTGTTAACTTTTAAATCTTCGTCTTCCCTGGTTTTATCTGACTTTTCATAATTTTTCTCTTCAGCTGGCTGTAATTTATCTTCTTTCTTATCACCATGTGCCTTTTTTATTTTTGATCACCCGGTTTTTCTTTATTATCTGCTTTTGGTTTTTCTTTATCATTAGTGTTTTTGTTTGAACTTTGTTCATCCTCAGATTTCACTTCTTTATTTTTAGTTGCGAACTGATATTATTTAATGACCATTAAGCTGATTTTGAAAAAATAAAAAAGTTCTGTGATATTTTAAAAATACAATATATATAATATAAAAGTATTTTGAGGCATCTAACGAAAAATATAAATGATGAGGCTTAAGATTATCGATACTATTATTGATCAAAAATATTTTCATTATTCACATCATTCGAATTGATGAAAAAACTATTAGAGGGAAAACTTGAAAATTACATCAACACAATTAAAAAGATTTGAAAACAATTTTAATAAAAGTATGGTTGTAAAATGATACGTTATTTTTAAATAATTTTTATTTTTTTGAGAAAAATAAAGTTGCAAAATCGTATGATTTTTAATTTTGGAGAAAAGTAGTGCTGCAAAATGACTATCATGATTTACAGGTAATTCTAAAGATTTTAAATTTTGAGAAAAACTAATGGTGCAAACTAGCTTTCGTGATGTTCCAAAAGTTTTCGTGAGTTTCAATGTTTGTGAAAAGTGGTGATATACATTGGCTGCCCTGGTTTTCAAATACAATGGAATTTTAACGTAATTTTTTGTCGACATTTCTTTAATTATTTGCTATTAAAATTGTGTACAAGGCAGTGATGTTCAAACAATACAAAACAAAAGAAACAAAAGAACAAAAGTTTTCTAAACTTTTTTTAACATACTCTAAAAAGTTAACAATTAACTTTGTCTCTTGTAAAATTTATTTTAAAGTTGTCACCTTAATATCTATAAAGTTCTTCAAACGGTCCGGTGCGTTAAAGCTTAAAATTTTCTATTGTTTCAAAAATGCGTCCGTCAGTTCCGTCAAAGCTTCACAACTTTTACTATTTCAAAAACACGCCCATCTAGTCCATCAAAGCTTCACAACCTCTAATATTTCAGAAACACATCCGCGGTCTTCGTCTAAGCTTCACAATTTCGACTGTTTCAGAAACACGTCCGTTCGGTTGTCTAAGTTTCATAATTTCTACTGTTTCAGAAATACGTTCATCTGGTCCGTCAAAACTTCATAATTTCTACTATTTTAGACGTACGTAAATACAATTTTACAAATAGGGAATGAATTCACATGAAGTTCTCAATTAATATACACATAAAAGAGACAAGCAAAAACCCATATAGCTTTCAGCCCAGGTATTACAAGAATAAAAATGAATCGGTGAAAAAATAAGCTCCTTAAATGTGTTATTTAAATCGCCAATCGGACAATTAAAATATATTGCATTTTTATATGATGTCAGGTTAAATGTCTACGGAACTCTTTGAACTGGCAAATGAAATAAAACGCAGATTATGTCGCGTTGTATTCTTCGTACGTAACATATTAATCCATGAAACTTACAGGCCAGACAGGGGTTGTCGAAAAAAGTCAAGTAAAACTCTAAAAAAACTAAAAAGACGTTCATTTTGACAACACTGAACGAATGTCAATTAGCAGTTTGTTTTAATTAACTTAGGCTATGGCTACAAGTTAAAAAATGTTATAAATTTGTAAAGTAATGTAATAAATTAGTAAAGTAAGTAATAAATAAAACTAATTATCATTCGTACTCGTTTCTAAAAAGTTATTGGGCACTTCGTTAGCTTTTTATTTCCTATTAAAAATTCTTGAAATATTAAAAATATGTAGCTTTTTTTATATTATTTTTATGAATTCTGTCCTGAATTATTCGCTTTTTATATTCTAATAATATCAATCTTTTCTTCATTATATTACATCAGATCGGTTTCTTAAAATGAAATTGAAGTTTTATTCTCTATTTTTCATTTTTAAAAAAAAATTTCGGAATACTTTACGGACTGAACCGTGCAATAGGGCACGGTCGGTAAAATAGACTATTGTTCCGACTCAACTGACAGTTAATGAGAAAGAGAAATACGTTTTTAACTGTCAAAAAAACTGACTAACAGTCTTGACCTATAATCTTGATTACGCGTGGTGCATTGGGCGTTATTTGTTAGCTTTCAATATTCCTAATAATAAGCCAAATTCTGTACCCGATTACTTTTATTTATTACGACGAATTTTTTTTCATGTAGTTTATTGATAAATTACATAATTCAATTAAAAATTAATTTTACATTTAACAAGATAGTTCGTTCATACGATATTTCAGTGCGTTTCCTACTAAATAGGAATTTTAAAAATATTGTTGGAAGCTGCGTTTTTAAATACCTCCACGCTATTGACGCTAATACTTTACGAGATAATGGGTGAAATCGTATACAGTTTTCATTTATTTTTTTTTTAAATTCTTTACATTCAATATAGACAGGCAGATTTCTGACTCTTATCTAAAGGTTCATTTTTAACCATTTTATACCAGTTTTAAAAAAGTTTTTAAGGAAGTTAAATATTTAAATAAAAAGGAAATTACTCACCAGGATGCGCGTTACTCAGGATAATCTGAAAAAAAAAAAGTAACTGATTATTCTATATTGAAATTTTTGTAAATCTTTGGTCACCCCAATATTAAGCAACATTAGACTCTAACCACTGATTCAAAATAGGTGCATAAGGTCGAAACTTCGTATTAACACCATTTGTGCATCCACTACATTATGATATTTCTCATTCAACTTAATTGAACTGAAGTGTTATTAAGTATTAGTTAACATAACGTAATCGGCGCAATCTGCATATTCTTATACGTCTTTACTAGCGTGACCCGTGCGAAGTCTTCGCATTATTATTTATTCCATTATGAAGCTCAGATGACAGATCAAACAAATATTTTACTAAAATTGACATATAGAGGCGCAAGTATCAAAAGCATTGAGCTAAAGCGCCACTTTATTTATACGTGAGTGGATTTGAAATTAAACAAGAATTTTACCGACCGTCAATCATATTGACGTTGAGCCGTTAGATGGCAGCATTGCTGTTTTGTGTATATAATTTTAATAATTAATTAATTTGCAAAAACAATAGCAATAATAAATTTTTTAGTTATGGATGCCGGTAGCATTAAGCAATTATCTATAAAATGATATATAATTTATGTGGATTAGTTGTGAGGTTTTTTCTAAAAAGGGAGAATAACATCTTAAAACCTTAGCGTATTAATATATATGATGATAATATTTTTAAAAAGTTAAAGTTTGCAAGATATCATAGAAATAGATTTATTTATTTGTCTGCTCAATGGCTGGAGCTACACTCTGACAGCTCAGTCTCTTTCTGTCAAACAAAGAAGGGCAAAAAAGGGGGGGAAATTGCAAGTTCTGTTCAAGCTGCAAAACTTTGGAATCAACTAAAGCATGACACCAGGAACTCGTCCTCTATAAATGTATAGTTCCTTAACCTTACCCTTTTTTAATTACCCTCTTCCTCTCCTTTCTTCAACCAAGCCATGTCAAGAATATGTAATAAATATTTTTTTAACCGGCATCGATTTTAAAGGTGCAACAACGTCTTTAAAATCGGTGATGCCAAACTCGGGGAGGTAATCTCACCCAAATGAGCGACTCTTTCTATTGAAGTAATTTTCTATTGAGTAAATTAATAAAAAAAAATTTAAAGTATGTTTCTATTGAGTAATCTCACCCAAATGAGCGACTGTTTCTATCAAACGTCAATAAATCGACTAAAAGTGGACATAGTGCCATTAACCCATTTTGGTGTCATTAACCCATTCTTTCCTAAACTAAAATTCCTTTTTGCTATGCTATTTTAAAGATCGCCAGCATCCACTGGCAGTCTAAGTGGATCACCCACAAATCCAATGGGGAGACTTCCAGATAGTTCTTCGTGACCTTTCTGAGAGGTTGCATAGAAATTGATAACGAGTGTACATCGATTTTCTTTAATATTTAAAAAAAAAAATAAAAAACGTTTGACTTCACATTTCATATATGAAGAGTTTGGGTTCATATGTTTATTTATTTACCAACAGTTAACTAAATATTAAAGCTCTTTTGAAGTTATTAAAACTTATAAATTTTAATTAAGATAACAGAAAAATTAATAAATTCCATAACAAAAAATGCTGACGACCCTAGCGCCGGTATTAAGTACGAATAGCGAAGGTTTTTCCAATAAGTCAGCATACGACATTTTTCGTTTAACGATCAGAAAATACATTTCACTAACGAAACTATTCTTCTAAGCTGCAAATTATGCTAACGATGAAACACCTACATACAAAATTTGTTTCTATTTCTTCTTCAACTTGTGTCAGTCAATTCCCCGCATCATTAAGCTTCCCTGGAAAATTATTAAATTTTCCATGCACGTCCATTTTCAGCAAGCAGTATCCAAGATACTCCCGCTATTCTTCGACGTTATCCCTCCAACAGAACGGAGGACAACCTGCGCCAAGCGTTACTGCTCTTTGTCGATAACTTAAAAGACATTTTATCCGTTTATCATCTAAACTTCTGATGATACGTTCCACCGCATGCTACTTTCGCCGTAATGCCACTTCATTAATACAGGACTTGCTTGTTGTTTTTGTGTTTATTTTGCACTCAAATTGTCCTCCATCACTCCATGACTCTCTAGCTTAACTTGTTAGCGATGTTTACCAACAGAACCCTAAACCCTAAACCTTTCTTACAAACTACTATAGTTGAACCTAACATTAATATTTATTATATAAATATAGGATATTTGTAATATTGAACAGGATTTCCAACGCATCAGAATCTGATTCTAAGGTAATTATTACATTAGGATTTCATAGTTTTTCAACGATTAATTTTTGACGCGCATAACAAATACAAACACCCAATTGTCGTCGTTCAGCTCACTCACTAATACCGTATTAGAACTAGTCTCACTGTAGTCACGCGATGCGCTAACACAATGGGCAACAGTGAAGTGAGTCGCGCTCGATAACACTTGTCGTCGTAAAATTGTCACGCACATATCTCGACCGCATCAACCTGATTATTTTCTAACCCTTTGGAATAGTGTTACATCTTAGCAATATTACTTAATCTTATCTTAATCACAACCATTGCTCTTACATATTCATTTTGGCTCATTTCCAAAGTATGAGTGCATCACGTAAGTTAATCATGAAACATACGTTGCAACTACGTAATTATCCATTGTGCTGTGATGTGATGTGTGCATATAACAGTATGCACACATCTGTCAAATTTTTTTCTTTTTTTTTTGCTACGCTCATTAAAACTCAATTCATCCTATTTTCGGCATATAATGACAAAAGTGGGGTGGTCTGTTTCTGGCCACAGCCGTTAGTTCTTTTACATGATGACGTCTTTAGTAGAGAAATAATAAAAGCTGCGATTATTTTTTGAGTCAGTTTTCTAGTATTGAATATATTTGGCGTTAATTTTGTGGAAATTCATTTTCAATTAATTTTTATTCACAACTAAATGAAACTATGTGATGTAGTATTATATCTATTTTATTTAAATCCTTAACCACTACCTAGGTTTTGTTGTGAGACAACATATTTAGGAGGGCAGTTCGAAAAGATCATTTTTCTAGTTTTGCGTAAATGATGCAGTACATGCAAGTACTCGACTGGTTGAGAAGAAGCTTTCTGTATACTCTCTAGCCCTGGATCTTTCAGTCGGTCTTTCAGTCTGTTCTATCTTTTGTTTCTTTTTATACTCTTTAGCCCTTTCCTTTAGCCTTTCAGTGGGTGTAAATGGTTCATTTTAGGATTCATCGTTGTCTGTACTAGCGAAACATGACGTCTTTCACGCGAGTTTGAATTATTTTTCTTCCAAGGACAGACTGGCATGCCCAAGAGGTCTCCAAATGTTGCTCTAAAAGTGACTTGTTCGGTTGTAGAGAACACGACGATGATAGTTTTTTATTTGATGGGATGCGTCAAAATGAATGACGTCCATTTTTAGGACTTAGCACTTTGACTTTCTTGAGAGTGGATCGATATTTAAAGCGTTTATAGTTTTCACAAAATGTGGGCTTGAAAAAATGGATGTCTTCAATGGCAGGGCAATCTATAACCCTGTGGAAATGCTTGGTGGTGAATACGAGACCTTTATTGAGAACCTTTGAAGATTCCTGCACACTTATGTGGCATGATGCAGGTTGTTACGTGTTTCTGGAACTGACTTGATTCAATCTGATTGATGGTTCAGAAATAATGTCTGAACTAGCGGGTCGTATACATTTTTATGAGTTTTCGTTACATATTATTCGCATAACGGGACGTCATAAAGTTTTGTATATTTTTTTGACATAACTTTAAAAAAACATCAAACACAATAAAAACTTACTCTACAAGTGTTCCATATATATTTAGGCACAATCATAAAGATTTTAGGTTACATAATACTTATATATTTATATAATACTTATTCTCAGAACCTTTATTTAGACTTCTGACGACCCTATTTTTAAAATTCTAGGTTGAACAGGAAATAAAAAGGTGAATATGTATTTTTTTCCCGATTTTTCAATATATCTCTGAAGATATACTTTCTAAAATTATGAAAAACAAACGTTTAGGTCCTTATTATTAACTTTTTCGAACAATATAAAAAATTAGAGTATTTAGTTTTTGAGCTCAAGAGAAGCTTAATGTAATTTAGACCTACGTAAATGAAACAGGTTATTTTATTTTTTATTTTTCTGGTAAAGTTATTGTTATAAGAGCAATCTCTTTCAGTTAACCAATTTAAGTGAATTTATAGTAAAAGAATACAAAAACTAGTTTTGTTATGTCGGGAAGTTCAGGTTTGACGGTTGGAAAAAGAAAATTGAAGAATTAAGGAAATATGAAAGAAAAACTTGAGTGTACAATTAGAAGAAGTAGGTTATAATGTTTTCCGACAATTGTGTATACTTGAATGGGCGGCTTTAATAAAATATGATGAAAGTTTCCATATTTCGGTGAAAGTCTGGTATCGAGTTTGTTACATAACTTATTACAATGTAAAACAGAGGTCGAATGGTGAAGATTTAATAGATTTTTGATTTGATGATTTTTTTTATGAAATATAAAAGCTATTTTTTTTTTAATATTTGAAAATATTAGGTAAGAATTGACAATGAAAACATATTAAGATTTGCTGTAAAAATTATATTTAAAAATTTAAATACTTTTTTTCTATTTAATTAATTAGAATGTAATTCAGTTAAAAATAAATAATTTAACCAGTATCTATTTTTTTCTTGTTTATTTAGTAGTTTTCTTGTTTATTTACTTGTTTATTATTTGTATACTTCATAGTTTCCCGATTCGTGAGGATAAAGAAAACAACAAAAAATAATAAAATTTCTGAAATAAATGCAACGAAATTGCGCGAATTTCGTAGAGTGAAACGAGAACATGTTCTCATTATATATATCACACTTAGCTTCGCTCGATAGTATATAGTTTACAAGGTCGTACCTCAATACACTGATCAGTTCGGGGCGGTGGTATAACAAACAATTCATGCTCGCGAGTTCTCATACATTTATTTCGGCCAAAATATTGTGAGATGAAACAATATTGTGAGATGAAACATTTCTCAATGCAATAGTTTGAAAATGAACAGAAGTACCTCATGTTAAAATCATTCAAGGATAGAAGAAGTAGGGAAAAAAGAGGTAACAGTGTTGTCTTCTATATAATTACCTTGAAAATTTTTAGAAAATCTTTCAAGTATACGATAGTGCTATTCTTTTCGAGGACTCCACATAATGCAATATAACTCCACCTTAAGGAGAACTAATCTCTTATAGAGAAGACAAACTTAATGACGTGATAAGATCGCTTGAATTTCGCAGAACAAATTCCAGAGGGCGGTAAGATGAGCTGGATATTTCAGCGACGTTATCATGAAAGGTTATTCAGCGACGTTACCATGAAAAATTCGTTATTCTAACTAGACAACCAAAAATGGTAATTAGACAATCCAAAAAGCTAGTTAGATTGTTGAAATTATGGTTGACTGAATGCAAACTTAGCTTTAAGTGCCATAGAGCATTTGTCAGGGTTATGCCCAAACCCACTTGCTTTACTCCATTGAACTGCAGAAGCTATTTTAACCTGTAAACATCAATAGACCACAACGCAAGAACCTTAACGCACCATAAATCATGCATGACCAGCAGGGAGAGACGTCGCTATTATAAAAACGAGAAGAATTTGATTAAGCGGTATGCCCATCTTGCTTTCTTATATAGTGGTATCTCTCTTTGCTGATCGTGCGAGATGAAAGGCGCGTAAGCGGTTAATGGCGAACGTCATCGGCAGCGTGTTTTTACAATCACATGACTTAACCCGTTTGCCAAGATAGTAAATAGAAGCAAAAAAATAGAAAATTGCGTATCGGAAAATGTACAGGGTTATGTAGTTTACTTCTCCTAAAATCATTGATGCAAGAAAACTGAAATAATTTTGTTGGAAAGTTCTAGTCAAGTTCTAATCAAGAATTTTTCAAAATTTTCAAACATTCTGTTAGTAATTAAAGGGGGTATTGGGGCTTATTGGACATCATTTTGAACAAAAAATGTTTTCAATCAAAAATGTTTCTTCAGTGTTTCGCTACATATTAAATACAACCTCCATTTAAAGCATATATGTACTTTCAAAAAAATTTTTATATAAGTCGGAGATGGTAGGTAAAATTATGAAGCTGTGACAGACAGATATGACAAAATAGTATGAGTTCTTTGTTTCTCTAAAAAATGCATTAAAACAGCATGTAAACTTCACGAGACGTATAAGGTTTAGTCAAAACTCGCTCTCCTAATGCGTGACTTCTACTAAATTGTACAAAGGAACAGAATTTTATGAGTGCTTAATATACTGAAGAAAATATATCACAATTATTCGAGAGATACCTAGGAATTTATATGACTAATAAGTCCATGATATGTGAAGCCAATTCAGATCGGGACCAATTAACCTAAATAAAAAGATAGACCTTTGTACAACCCTAGTAAAACATATAATACGACAATGAATGCTGGCCCCTTAACAGCCTAGGGTTGCCAGAAAGACGATATTGTATCAGGCGGCTTAGAGTTGTGTACGGGAAAGACTAACTGGATACAACAAGAAGGCTGACCTTCTCCTAAAATAAAGGAAACCGAAGATGAGATGTGTGATATCTGTTAGAAGTCCATCGCATCTGACAGGAGAAGCTTTTTATTCAAAAAACTTGTCCCAAAAATGTTATAAACTTTGAATATAAATTATAAAAACCGCTACACAATATATTTTCGATCGATATGATTCATCTAAATTACGCTAAATATTTTAATAATTTCGACAGGGCATATTTAAGAATCTACGCTTAAAAAATTAAATTCTTTGCGACTGGAAACCATTTTTAAATGAATAATAAAACAAACTAAATAAAACATAACATGGTTAGTTTACCAAATTACTGACTTCAATTCAGTTAACCACAAAATAACTATTAAATGAAAAGTCATTTACCAGTTTTCAAGTTATGAAAAGATAAATAAACAAACATACACAGGTGCCGACAACTTTTTTTTTTAAATTTGTTAAAAAACATGTTTGATGTTAAGTCTATGTAAAAAATCTCATGACAACAAGTTAAGAGAATATTTCTTGAAATTAAAAAGAAATAAAATAAAAACATAAATAATGTGAAAGCATAAATAAAGAAAACCAATCGCAAGAAACCTCCAAATTACCATTAAATTTGTTTCCCAAAAATGATACATTAAACACTGTCCGACAAAAGAGCGCTTCATATCTCTCAATGCCAAATCCTATTAAAAATAAAATTTTAACTGTCAAACTACATTTAGAGATTCATTTTCAAAATGGCCGCCGCATAATTAAAAGTTTTAAATTCATACTAAGTATGAATATAATATAAATTTTTATGGTAATATTATAAAGAAAGAAGCAAAACTGAAAATTTCTTTTTTATGGTAATATTATAAAGAAATAAGCAAATTTATTTAATTACAGATAATATTAAAATTTGAAACATTCTGAGCTATTAATAAAAGTTTTGTTGACAAAGTGACCAGAAGTCAGTTGCAATATTTGCCCGAAAAAAGTCGTGAGGTCTACGTCATTTTTTATTTCAAAATAAAATGAAAAGGGATACCACCATAAAAAAACATTTAAAAAGACACCGTTATTTTTTAAATTAATAATATCAACATAAATAGTTATAAAATATTTTTCTACAATGAAGCAATTTACGAAAATTTTCAAAAATACATTATATTTCATTTATAAATCACGCATAAATGAAAAATTAATGGTTAACCTTAATTTATTCAGAAGAAAATCTATTTTTCCCAGTTAGACGTCAATAAATTCTTAAACTCTAATTAAAAATGCAGTTATGCAATACTTACGCATAAAAGAGCGATGTTTAGAAATATTAAACCGAATCTGAACCACATTTTGAAAAAAAGTCCCCACGCCGCCTTAACTGCCGATACCACGTTTCAGTGGTAGCTTGTTAAAGATCTTCAACTAACTGATCGCGTTATGGCGGCCGACAGACATGCCATACACGGTCAATATTTGTCCAAATCTTTTGTTTCGTTAATATTATATTACGACCGTAAAACGTAGGCCAAGCAAATAGTATATCGCGTTCGTGTCAAGGCGAAATCAGACCAGAGCCTTGGTGCTGTTGTAAAACCTCAAAGGCCACGTTTTACTGCCATTTATTTTGTCATAGTCTTTATACACGGCGAAATAGGCATAGTTCAGTTTTATTCCCAGTTTTTTTTTGTTTTGAACGAAAGGATATACGTAAAAAACGACACATTAAAAAAAATTAGGGTTCGGACACGATTATTTTATTACGAAAAATTGCAAAAACATCTGTCAATTGGCCGTCAAACATTAATTTTATAACCTCACTTTATGCGATCTTCATTGCGCATTTTCAGTTTTTTATTTTTTGGGATTGTTTTTTTTATATATATCAATTCCCCTTTGTGTTTGCAATTTTTTTTGTTTTAAATCACGAAGAATGACAGTTACGTCGAAAAATTTATAACTTTTACTTCTTTCACAAAGTGCTCCTTTATATGGAAAGGTTTTTCAAATCACTTTTTTTTAAATAAAATAATCACGACCGAGCCCTAATTTTGGATGGTACTTCGTTTTTTAACTATATTCTTTCAATTAAGTAAAAAAAATAAGAAAAATTTCATTTCCGCTAAACTGAACTTATTCCAAATATTTTAATAATTCGAGATATATACCAACAGAAATAGGCAAAAGTAAATATAGTATTCGGCCCAAGGGTTGCTAGAATAAAAATAACACCCTTACACAGAGAAAATAAAAAATTATCCCATTAAAAATTTTATTTAAATTGTCAGACGAATGACAAATGTTGTATTTTTTTATAAAAAGTCATTTTTCATAATGGTCTGTAAATATTATTACTACCAAATTCTTTGAGCCAGCAAAATGGAACAAAGTGCAAATTGTGTCACGTTGTCTCCTCCATACACAGCTGTAATATACTAATCGATGAAACTCCCAAACCTGACGAAATTGTCGAAGGAAGCTACGTAAAACTCAAAAAAGTCATTCATTTTGACAACACAAGAATAATCGCCGCAGAGTAAAAGAAAGAAAAAACGAATGTCAATGTCAGTTAGCAGTTTGTTTTTAATTAATTTAGGCAATGGCTACACGTTGAAAAAAGCGATTGATAATAATTATTTTTGTAACCTTTCTGATTTATTGTATATTTCGTTAGATTTTTATCATTATTTTAAATTCTTATCAACAATTCTTGATATATTTTAAAGACGTAATAAATAATACGATGAATATAGCTTTTTTGTTTTGCATTGTGGTTAAAAATTGTATTCATATTTTTAATTCTTTCCTAATTGTCGATTTATGAATTGCTCAGAACTCTATGAATTGCTATTCTAAAAATAACCTTTTTTAAAAAATTATATTCAAATTGTATAATATTAAACTATTCCATTATTGAATTAAGCAAGAAATAAGGTTGATGATTTAATAATTTTACCACCAAATTTAAAATGTTTCACGTCCAACGTACAGGTTTTGCCCGTTCATTCCCTTTTTTAACGTACCAAGACGTATGTGTGCCAGTAACCTAATATCAATCGAAGCCACGCCCTCAACAATTGTATAAACATAACGTTGCTTGAATCAAGAGTACGAAACGCTGTAAGCAAAGACGAAACGCTATCAGCCAAGTGTGATTAAATTAAATAAAAATCACGGTTTGATAATTTTATTTGCTGTCACACCTCGTTACTCCATTCGATTGAAATCGCAATATTACTCCGCTGACATATTTAAAACATCAAGACTACGGGCTGATGTTTAACCATCATATTAAACCCTTGGATAAATGCTTTAATAAACATATTGCGCATGAATTGAATTCACCAATATTGGGCTTACATAAAACTTTAAAGATTTAGACTGCTTCTATTAAATTGTTACAAATAATAATATGCAAATCATTTAATATGCAAATCTATTGCCAAACATATGTTTAACTGTAGACACGGTTTACTTTAATTTATCAACGTAAGTGGGTCGAACTAATTTTGCATTGAAGTACTGGCAGTCTCGTTCTACGTCAGAGAGATTTGCGATATGTTCCTTTTACGTCTTCGTATTATGACAAGTTTATGTTGCGCGGGGTAATCATGCATCTTAATTTATCGACTCAATTACTTTCGGTTCCGGTTACTTCCGGTTCTGAAAGATATCGAATCAGTTACTTCTGTACACAAAATCACTGAAGGCAGCGTAAACATTGCAAAGTACTCGCTGCGTATTGAAATGGAAAGCGCTGACATTATAAAATCATTAGCTTCATCTGTGAACTGGAAGATGAGCTGGAACAGAGACAGAAAGACGATTAAGACAAGAAGCATCGAGTTTTCCAGTGGCAAAACTAAACAATCTACTACAAAAATAGTAATAGAAGCTTTTAACCACATCAAGACTGCAGAGTAAGTACTAACTGGATTCAACCATCTCAAATTTGGATGAAGTTTCAAGGCTTTCCACTTTCAAGACCTTTAGAAAGTGATCCTCATGCAGGCATTTTCTAAAAACCGCAAGAATCTCAGACGTCGTGACATTTTACACCGCCTTGATAATTCCATTAGCGATTTTATCAATACCTGGAACAAATTCATATTCGAATCAAATTTTTGACGATTTTATTTAGCTCGGAATATTGTAGCTCCGGATCATGAAAACTATCAAATGCTATGCTAATAGCTTTCCTGATAAGTCACTCTCGTTTCGATCGTCGTCAGGGAAAAGTACAGTCAAAAGATATTCCAGCATTTTGCAATTGTTTCCAGTGTAACCTCCATCGGATTTCTAAGGGTGCTAAAAGCAAATTATTTTAAAAGGACTGCGTATACTTTTGTATACAGCTCCCCAGATATCCAAATTTCCTATTCTAATTGCGAAATCTGGAAGCGTCTAACCTAACACTTATCCTCTGTATTATAGTTACAGTGGGCGTCTCCTAAAACCACTAGGTAAACCGCGTCTTCTCTCCATGACGTTCCAAATTTCTTAGCGTGCTGGTAAATACCTTTTTCCCAGCAGAGGATTCTGCTGAACCTCAAAGTTCGAAAACCTTAGTGGGAATATTGCCACCTCATACTAAACAAGGTACTGGTTCGACTCTCTAGCTACGTACTCACCCCGTAGCCCCTCTTTAGATGAAAAAAATAATAAAATTCTCTCTCATCTAAGGGTCCACGTACCGGAACTGGCGTTCGTCTCTCAATGATAAGTGAACGTAGGCGAGAAGTAAACGTCACTACTAACATTTTTCTACTTCACCACCCGAGCTTCCTGGAGACAGACGCATTGTTAATAAAAATATTCTGAATATTTATGATATAAGTGACATTACGAAAAAATTGTAATTTGAATGAATTAAAAAAAATTTATTATTTTATTACCCTCTGCCCCTTATGGAGGAGAAAAAATCCAATAAACCTACTTGGACTTAAACTTTCCTTTGTTTTCTTTCTTTGATTTGTTTATGGTTTACATTGAAAAAAATTGTTGGTTACTCAAGGTGTATTGGAATGTGTCGATGGTAGGATTTAAACAAGTGAAATATGTTTATAATCATCCTTACAATTTTGTTACAAACTTTGTGTAGGCTTCACGAAACTCTATGTTTTTTTCATAATTTTAGCTTCAGTAGTTTCGGAACTAAGGAGGTGAGGCAACTTATATTTTTTTGCATATTATTCAATACATTTTAATATACCTAAGTCATGAAAAAATATGTTGATACACTTATAACTAACCATTTCAAACAATACCCCCACTACAAAGGAAATTTTAAAATGTTTTTTCCAGTAATTAATTTACATTTATATAACTATTCTTTTAGTTTTAGATAACGAGATGTGTGTCAGTTCAGGGAGTTTTTGAGAAAAACGTATATGACAGACGGAGGACTGTCCGCGCGTGAGGCGATTTTTAAAGATTCCGTTTTTTTTCTTTTAAGGTATGGAAACCTAAAGAGACAAAAAATTAAAAAATAATTCTTTTCGCTTTTACTCGATTTCAGATAAGTTACAAAATGCACTTTTGTGAAAATATTGAATATTTTCTACATCTACTGATATTATTAAGATAATCTTCTCTATTTTATACAAATATCTCTTCAAACACAAGTAATAATCCTCATTTCTTTAAAGAAACTTTATCTCCAACGCATTGAAGGTTTCTGATACGATTAGCGTAGTTCGGAGCTTGCATTTTAGATATATAAGCTGTGTTCCAGAAACAGAACTGATACCGTAACTTGACCTAAAAGGTCAAGTTACGGTATCAGTTCAAATTTTGTTATCTTTCCCTTTGAATATATTCCCCTCTTGAATCAACATAATGAGCCATTTTGACGTAAAAAGGTCTATTTGCTCATTAAGTATGTGATAGTCAGTCGGACTTTATCGTGTTACAAAATATGTACAGACTTCTATCGCTAATAACTACAAGACTAATAGTGCGTTAACAATGGTGGACACAACAACCAATAGAGCATGTCTTGCAGCTTTTTCTTATTTGTCGTGCAGCCGTTTTTCTACCTGTGATGTCATTGGACTAGTGTAGATACATACACGTGATTAATGTGAATTAGTTTGGGTAAAGGTATAAATTAGTGTAGCGTGAAAACGCGTTTAGCCAGAATTTTATTTTGGTATTATTGTGAATAGCTTGAGGAGCACTACAATGAAGTAAAGTGAGGCAAAAAAAGAACAAAATTACAAAAAAAAATTAAACATGTCGTCTCAAATGAATACATTCAAAATTTTAAAAACGCAAATAAAAGAAAAACTCGTATCAAAAGGAATTCTAAAAGTCCGAGGCTGAGCATGTATAAGAGCACGAAAAGAAAATGAAAAAACGTCAGAAAGCGATTACATAACTGGTTCATTGAGCTCTATGAACCGTAATTATGCTCGAAATTACAGAAAACGTAAATAAATAAAATGGTTCCATTAAAAGGAATCCAAAAAAAACTACAAAGTTTAGGGCCTAGCAAATGCGAGAACTGCGACAACCTCGAAAAAAAATTAAAATAAAAAGCTACGCAAAGCAATTACGTAGCTGGTCCATGGGACATATAGCATCCAGTCTAAATGTCCACGAATCGTGTGTAGGCATCGTTGAAAGACAAAACTGAAGACAGTGATAGTATGGAGATCGATAGCAGCGTCACAGGATCGAGGCTCGATGTGCTATAGCTCTGCTGGACTCCCATTGAAATATGAACTAAAAAACAAACGTATCTGTTGGGCGCGGCAGAGCCAAATGTGCTTACATTTTTGCGGTTTTCAAAGAAATTAATATTTAAATTATATATTAATACCAAACAATTGTTATGATTATGTCCTGAGATTTTCACGAAAAATATATGGAGCGGACCTGAACTGAGCCTTTCGGTGTTACTGTTTTTGGTTTTCCACTGCTCAATCGCCTAACCCAGATAATCTTCTGTCGACTGCTATGACAGTTTTCCCTTTTATTCTTAGCCGCATCAATTGACTCACTACGAGTCTCTAATAATTTACTCTATTTATAGAAATAGAAAAAAATGTAAAGGAGCCAAATTTGGCAAATATGGAATATGGTAGAGAGTAGTGATTCTTTTCACGGTCAAAAACTGATTTACAGAAAGTGCCATCTATGAGGACACATTCTGATGAAACATTTTTCCATAACCCTGACTATTTCCTTTACACTCTCCCTCAATTTTGTGGAAACTTGCCTAAGATAATTAATTTTGGTACATTATTGCACTTTCTGAAACCATTCTTCCAAAATTACACCCTTGTTATTAGAAGACATAATCAACCTCTTCTCGTCAATCACCTCCACCGTCTTCCATTGTTTAACGCCATGTACTGAACCTTCTGTACCTTTCAAAGACACGTAACCGTGACATATAATTCTCCCTTTAAGCGTAATTGTAAGATTCAGAAAACTCAGAGGTTCAGTTCAGATTTTTAATTTGGCACATGGTTCAACTTCTTCTTCTTTCTCCTGACTATGTCCTCATATCATATTTGGCAGCAACCCTCCTCGTACATTTGCCCCACAATAGTCCATCTTGTGTTCTCGTTGAATCCGTATCTATAGATTTGCGACCTTTTTCAATAATGCTCTTCCAGGTGGCAGCGATTCGTTCTCGACCTTTCATCCTCTATTCTATTTTATCACTACTCTAGCTATGATATGATATCTAGTTATGAAGAGCAATGAAGATCATATGGTCTTCATTGCTCCTCATAACCCGTCCGTACCAACGTAAGCGATTCTCTCTCAGCTTCTCCTCAATATTTTCAACTTTTAATGTTCCTCTAATTCTCTCATCTAAAAGACCACATGGTCTTCGTTGCTCTTCATAACACGTCCATACCAAAATAAGCGATTCTCTGTTAGCTTTTTCCCAATCTTTGCAACTTTAAATGTTCTTCTAATACACTCGTTTTGAATTATATCCATATCTATTGGCTGTAATAGATTGCTCTTGTAGCAATAAGTCCACCATATGTATCAATTAGATACATTAAATTCAATAAATATATACCGCAACTTCCCTGGCTCAACACAGTATTTTCATTTATGTGACATGCATCTTTTGTTCATCCACTTTTCTTCTCGGCCAACATTACGACCCGTACATCAGTGCTGATCGTACTTGAATGCTTGTAAGCTTGATCTTTGATTTTGATGAATATTACATGTGGTTAGTTGAACCATAAATAATTTTTGTAACGTACACCTAGAAAGACACATGACACAAATGAATGCTGATAAAAATTATGGAAGGTTGTAGCCTGATATACAGGTTTAAACAGGTAAACGGTGACTTCCCATATACTCGCAACTCCTTCCTAATACCTTGTTTCCGAAATCCAAAGCCAATCCCATTGTTATTGAGACACGCCTCGTGGACACAACAAAATACCAAAGTGGCGCAACGAATTATAACAGGAAACTTAAACCGAAAGAATGCTGATAAACATAAAAACAGTATAGAAGGTTGTAGTCTGTCATACAGGTTTAAACAGGTAAACAGTGACTCAACGTGTACTCGCAACTCCTTCCCAATTCCTTGTTGACGAGCTACAAAGCCAATCCCGTTGTTTTCGAGACACACCTCGTGTACACAACAAAATACCGAAGTGGCGCCACGAATTATTACAGGAAACTTAAACCGAAAAGTATGGCTGTGATTTGCTACGAACAAACAATAAACTTCAATATGTAATTCATTCGCATCATATAGGTACAAAGAAGACTCAAAGCTTGTTTGATTTTTGCTCCACTCAGACGCTACCTGCTATTTGCTCAGCTGCCAAATACGTATTGTTTTCCAATTAAATTCATTGTGAAAAAGAAACACATGTCACGTAGGCAACGTCACCAGTTTTTTGCTTGTTTACGTAGTATCCAATGCAAAACACGAAATAATGAAAGGGGGCGATATCTGCATTCGGACGTTCGTTAGAATACTCCTTACTGACGCAAATCGACACGTACGCACGTATTCACGCCATAAACTACGTCAGTATTGTTTGATAAACAAAGTGGAATCAATTCATAAGCATCTCCGTTAAAATTGATGAATTTTATAACGTAAACCTTTCTCTACTTGCGTCACGTCACCTAACGTGAGCATGATACAATGGCAACTCAGCGCTCTGAATAGGTCTGCCATTTGCAATATGCGAAAGATCATAATAAACCGTTAGAAATTAAGTATCACAATCAGGAATCGATATCTGAATATTCATTTGTAATTTAAAACCTTTTTACACGACTACGGAGTAGCCAGAATATATATATATATATATATATATATATATATATATATATATATATATATATATATATATATATATATACGCATGTATGAATGTTTGGTCGTAGTCCAAAAACTGTAGAAGCGATTTTATCAAATAAGGTATCAATCGATTTGTACTTAATGTAAAAGTGTTATAAACTAGTTTTATTGAGACAAAAAACATTTTGCAATGAAAACGTAGAAGATTGAAAAAAAACGTTCACGTATCTCATCGAAAAGGATCTTTAAAAATAATTATGAGTTTTCTGCAACTATTTTTTTCATAAACATGAAAAAATAGCTAAAAATAGTTTGGTGCCAAGAAGGTCTATATGTACCCAGTTTCGAAGTATATGTATGAAAATAAACTACCAAAAAGGACAAAATAAAGCTAAAAAAACTAAAAGCCGACTGCGTTGAAAGATAATCAGCACTGAATTGCGAAGCTGTGGGTGGCATCCAGTTTTGATCCATGTTCGGCTGGAAAAAATATTGATATCTCAAAAATCGCCTACAGCGTTACAACCACGTCCATAGTCACAGTTTTATTTGATACTGGTACATAAAGCACGCTCAATCACGTCAATTCGTACATAATAAATGCGAAAAAATAGTCGAAGGAAAAACAAACAAAAAACAACAAATGAAAATAATATCCTAAATTAATAATTATACCACCGACAATATAGGTCAAGAAAAAGCCATATTAATTGAAATAAATACTAAATACAACTAATAATTCCATTAATACTAAAAATAAACATCAATACAAAATAAATGTCAATCATCAGTTTTAAATCCACAAAAATGTCGTCAAATGTAAAATATATTGTTAGTGAAAGAAAATAACGTTAATAGTACTATTTAAAAAATTAAAAATCATTTAATTATAGTCTATGATTATTAAACAATATAATACAAAATAAATACTGTCAAGATTACCAATTCTATAAATTATAATAATAGAATTGAATATAATGGTACTTATGAAATATTTATATATCAGCTAATGCTTCGTTCACTGTATAATAAGCTTTTACTATAATCATTGAAATTAAACATAATGGTACTAATGAAATATTTATTTATCAGCTAATGCTTCGTTCACTGTATAATAAGCTTTTTCTATAAGCATTGAAATTAAATATAATGGTAATTATGAAATATTTATTTATCAGCTAATGCTTCGTTCACTGTATAATAAGCTTTTTCTATAAGCATTGAAATTAAATATAATGGTACTTATGAAATATTTATTTATCAGCTAATGCTTCGTTCACTGTATAATAATCTTTTTCTATAATCATTGATATTAAATATAATGGTACTTATGAAATATTTATTTATCAGCTAATGCTTCGTTCACTGTATAATAATCTTTTTCTATAAGCATTGAAGTTAAATGTAATGGTAACTATGAAATATTTATTTATCAGCTAATGCTTCGTTCACTGTATAATAAGCTTTTTCTATAAGCATTGAAATTAAATATAATGGTACTTATGAAATATTTATTTATCAGCTAATGCTTCGTTCACTGTATAATAAGCTTTTTCTATAAGTATTGAAATTAAATATAATGGTACTTATGAAATATTTATTTATCAGCTAATGCTTCGTTCACTGTATAATAATCTTTTTCTATAATCATTGACATTACATATAATGGTACTTATGAAATATTTATTTATCAGCTAATGCTTCGTTCACTGTATAATAAGATTTTACTATAATCATTGAAATTAAATATAATGGTACTTATGAAATATTTATTTATCAGCTAATGATTCGTTCACTCTATAATAAGCTTTTTCTATAAGCACTGAAGTTAAATGTAATGGTAACTATGAAATATTTATTTATCAGCTAATGCTTCGTTCACTGTATAATAATCTTTTTCTATAATCATTGATATTAGATATAATGGTACTTATGAAATATTTATTTATCAGCTAATGCTTCGTTCACTGTATAATAAGATTTTTCTATAAGCATTGAAATTAAATATAATGGTACTTATGAAATATTTATTTATCAGCTAATGCTTCGTTCACTGTATAATAAGTTTTTCTATAAGCATTGAAATTAAATATAATGGTACTTATGAAATATTTATTTATCAGCTAATGCTTCGTTCACTGTATAATAAGATTTTTCTATAAGCATTGAAATTAAATATAATGGTACTTATGAAATATTTATTTATCAGCTAATGCTTCGTTCACTGTATAATAAGATTTTACTATAATCATTGAAATTAAATATAATAGTACTTATGAAATATTTATTTATCAGCTAATGCTTCGTTCACTGTATAATAAGCTTTTTCTATAAGCATTGAAATTAAATATAATGGTACTTATGAAATATTTATTTATCAGCTAATGATTCGTTCACTGTATAATAAGCTTTTTCTATAAGCACTGAAGTTAAATGTAATGGTAACTATGAAATATTTATTTATCAGCTAATGCTTCGTTCACTGTATAATAATCTTTTTCTATAATCATTGATATTAAATATAATGGTACTTATGAAATATTTATTTATCAGCTAATGCTTCGTTCACTGTATAATAAGCTTTTACTATAATCATTGAAATTAAATATAATGGTACTGATGAAATATTTATTTATCAGCTAATGCTTCGTTCACTGTATAATAAGCTTTTTCTATATGCATTGAAATTAAATATAATGGTACTTATGAAATATTTATTTATCAGCTAATGATTCGTTCACTGTATAATAAGCTTTTTCTATAAGCACTGAAGTTAAATGTAATGGTAACTATGAAATATTTATTTATCAGCTAATGCTTCGTTCACTGTATAATAATCTTTTTCTATAATCATTGATATTAAATATAATGGTACTTATGAAATATTTATTTATCAGCTAATGCTTCGTTCACTGTATAATAAGCTTTTACTATAATCATTGAAATTAAATATAATGGTACTGATGAAATATTTATTTATCAGCTAATGCTTCGTTCACTGTATAATAAGCTTTTTCTATATGCATTGAAATTAAATATAATGGTACTTATGAAATATTTATTTATCAGCTAATGATTCGTTCACTGTATAATAAGCTTTTTCTATAAGCACTGAAGTTAAATGTAATGGTAACTATGAAATATTTATTTATCAGCTAATGCTTCGTTCACTGTATAATAATCTTTTTCTATAATCATTGATATTAAATATAATGGTACTTATGAAATATTTATTTATCAGCTAATGCTTCGTTCACTGTATAATAAGATTTTTCTATAAGCATTGAAATTAAATATAATAGTACTTATGAAATATTTATTTATCAGCTAATGCTTCGTTCACTGTATAATAAGATTTTACTATAATCATTGAAATTAAATATAATAGTACTTATGAAATATTTATTTATCAGCTAATGCTTCGTTCACTGTATAATAAGCTTTTTCTATAAGCATTGAAATTAAATATAATGGTACTTATGAAATATTTATTTATCAGCTAATGATTCGTTCACTGTATAATAAGCTTTTTCTATAAGCACTGAAGTTAAATGTAATGGTAACTATGAAATATTTATTTATCAGCTAATGCTTCGTTCACTGTATAATAATCTTTTTCTATAATCATTGATATTAAATATAATGGTACTTATGAAATATTTATTTATCAGCTAATGCTTCGTTCACTGTATAATAAGCTTTTACTATAATCATTGAAATTAAATATAATGGTACTGATGAAATATTTATTTATCAGCTAATGCTTCGTTCACTGTATAATAAGCTTTTTCTATAAGCATTGAAATTAAATATAATGGTACTTATGAAATATTTATTTATCAGCTAATAATTCGTTCACTGTATAATAAGCTTTTTCTATAAGCACTGAAGTTAAATGTAATGGTAACTATGAAATATTTATTTATCAGCTAATGCTTCGTTCACTGTATAATAATCTTTTACTATAAGCATTGAAATTAAATGTAATGGTATTTATGAAATATTTATTTATCAGCAAATGCTTCGTTCACTTTATAATAAGCTTTTACTATAAGCATTGAAATTAAATATAATGGTACTTATGAAATATTTATTTATCAGCTAATGCTTCGTTCACTGTATAATAAGCTTTTTCTTTAAGCATTGAAATTAAATATAATGGTACTAATGAAATATTTATTTATCAAATAATGCTTCGTTCACTTTATAATAAGCTTTTACTATAAGCATTGAAATTAAATATAATGGTATTTATGAAATATTTATTTATCAGCAAATGCTTCGTTCACTTTGTAATAAGCTTTTTCTATAAGCATTGAAATTAAATATAATGATACTTATGAAATATTTATTTATCAGCTAATGCTTCGTTCACTGCATAATAAGCTTTCTGTATAAGCATACCCTTCACTCTGTTCTGGAATGTTTTCCAAAAGTTTAATTGTTGCAGACAATTTGTTGTAAAATATTGTACTGCATATAAAACTTTATGAGACAATCTATGCTTAATGCTTCTAATATTATGCCTGAATCTAGTACTATATTCACCACAATTTAAAAGATCATAACTTTTTTTTTCGACATATAAAATGTTTTCTTGTACATAAACACTAGGCACTTCCACGAGTCTCTGGATCTTAGACCTGCTAATTATTGACTTGCGCGATTTCCGAAGAATAAATATTCCATTTGAGTCTATCGCAGTACCCCAAAAAAGGAACTCATAAGCCATTATGCTGTGAAAATAAGCAAAATAAACCGCCTTTACGGCGTCCACCCCGCGCAGTTCCACCACCTTCTTTATAGCAAATGTGGAGGCACTTAATTTTTGAGCTGTCTTCGAGATATGAAAGTCCCAATTTAAATTTTAATCCAGAATTACACCTAAGAATTTTAATTTCTTAATTTTATTTACGGCTACTTATCAGCAACTCTTCGTTCAAATCGTTTCTACATTTTTACTCGATCCCAAAGTAAAATGAATAACATTTGCCTTATCCATATTCAGTTATAATTGTTGTCTTCGAACCACCTATATAACTTGCTGAGGATATCTTTAATATCATTACAAAGGTTTTCATAATTAGCGCTGGTTCTAAAACAATTCAGTAACGATTATCTTTCAGTGAAATTATGATTACCCAACTTGTTTTTCTACTTTTCAGTTTTTTCGGCGTAGTCGGGTTTTGGTTTTTTATAACTACGTTCTTAAATATAGTACTAAAATGTTATTATGTAAGCGCAACGTCTCAGGGGGCGCTTCAAAATTAAAAATATACAGGAGTAAATTTTCAAGGGCGACACGACTGAGTGTCCCGACATACTCTCAGTAGATAGGTCTATCTATGTGTCCCCGGTTGTTTCCTCCTCTTTCGTATTATGTATGATTCCTCAATAATCCTCAATGTTACTAAAAATACCAGTCACTTGTGCGACTTGATCGTTTTGGATATTGATTACTTTGAATTATTTTTTTCGTTATTCTGCATCATTACTTTATTTTATATGATTTCTTAACTTTATTTCTTGTCTTATGTCATTATCTTTTAAAGCATATTTGTTTTATCCAACGCACACAAAACATAATAATCTTGATTTCACTAAAACCATTTTTCTTGATCACGTTTTTATTAGCTCGCTTTCTTGTCTGTTTGTTTTCAGTACAAATTTTGCAAACGGTTTTAAACTAACTTCCCGTTAAGCTAGAGACTTGCTTTCTTGTCTATTTCTTTCTTTGTCTGCTCGGCACAAAGGAGAATGCCACACGCCTAATCTGATATACGCCCATGACAAATTTTGTTCTTGCCCATGACGAACTTTACTTCTATTGTATTTTCTTTAAAACCACTTTTCTTTATCACGATTTTATTAGCTCGCTTTCTTGTCTGTTTGTTTTCGGTATAAATGTTGCAAACTGTTTTAAACTAACTTCCCGTTAAGCTTGCTTTCTTGTCTGTCTGTTTGTTTGTCTGCTCGGCACAAAGGAGAATGCCCACGCGCCTAAATTGATATACGCCCATAACGAATTTTGTTCAACAATGAATTTGTGGGATGCAGGTTAATGATTCAATTTGATTTGGGCTCTTTATTGTTAATGTATATAACGTAACAAGTATGAATTAAAGAACATACTATAATTATCGTTATCAAGATTATTTAAAATATATTGAAAATTTTCACACACGCGACACTGACAAGAAGATAATACTAATTTATATAAATTTTTCTTGATTTACCACGTTTTTAAAACGGGCTAAAAAAATTTTAAATATTTTCACCTTGCCTCATAAAGATTTATATATTTTATAATTGTCCTGGAAATTTGTAATTGTGAGTTTTTAAAAGCTATGAAAATACTTGTAAGACCTGAAACGAGAAACGTGGGGCGCGTGCTAAAGATAATAGTATGGAATGTATAGAGCGACTGTCGTTGGGAAAACTAACACAATAGGTCATATCATTTGTGATGCAATAAAATTGTCAGTGACTTGGGTGAATTTTCCCTCCACGTTTTTCATTTTAGGTCTTGTAAGTATTTTCATAGCTATTAAAAATTCACAACTCCAAATTTCCAGGATAATTTGTACGGGGTTATAAATATTTATGGGACAAGGAAAAATTATTTTAAATGTTTAATCAGTTTTAAAAACGTGATAAATTAATTTTTTTTTATGTAAGTACATGACTAAATTGAAAGTTTACAGCATATTAGACATTGACAGAACTAGTAACTTTGTAATTTATTTATTGTTTTTCAAAATAGTTTTTGTGGTATTCTATGCATTGTCTCATTCGATGGAACCAAGGAGAGATGGAATCGGACCACTCTTCCTTGAATGTCCCCTTTCACCGTCTTTTTGAATTTGTTCATATATCTTCCAGTTTATTTTTGAAGTTATACTTCTTAAGGCGCATTATGAAAAATTATGAAGATAAAATTTTACGAACACAACAAGAAATAGACAGAATGAAGTTGCTCACTGTGCAACAAAAATCTATAGAAAATCAACAGGATGAAGTTTCTCACTAAACATATATTTAATGGTTTATTTGAGAGATGAGTGTGGATCGCTCATTTTATTTTTCTGCTGGCTTCCATTGTAAGCTAATCATCTGCCAGACCGTTTTTATATACACGTGTTTATATTAGATTGAATACTGCGTATTAATTTAAACTTTTAAATTAGAAAAATTTAATTTTAAATTTAATAAATTATTATAATTCAATTATTATTTAGGAACATTTATTAGACGTTGCTGTGTATTTAATTTTTTAATTATTAAATGGCAATATTGTAATTTTAGATAAAACTATCAAATTATTTACTACTCTGTATGAGAAAGTAAATTCTAATTTTTAAATTTTAATTATTTGATTGAATTTAGATTTTACCGACCGTATTTATAATACGGTAGTTGACTCATTCTAAATTTTGATACTTTTCGTACAATATTGTGAAATATAAGTTAATTAAAAACCAGTCTTGAAAAAAATTCAAAAATTGATTGAAAAATAAGCCAGTTATAGGCTTCTAAATTTGAAGTTACGGATAGAGTTGGGTATATCCCTGTCTCTTTTCCTCTCGTAGAATATAATGTGCAATATTAAAAATGACCTCACAACACAGCATTGCCGTCCTTCTCTAAACGTTAAATTTAAACCTTTATAACTCGATCAATTTTTAAAATTATTAAAAAATTTTTTCACTCTTCATCAACTTGTACCTTGAAATTATGACTTATTAAATTTAAAAAAAATAGTCAAATACCCAATTACTCTTGTCAAAGAAGTATAATTTATAAGGTGCGTACATAAGTACATGCACAATTGTTTAATCTTCGAAACAAATAGAAAACGCATGCTACAAGATCAGGTCTGACACTTGACTTAGCCAAATATTAGGTCGTTCAACTAATTGAGTGTTCAGAGGTGTTGTTGCGATGAAGGAGAACTCCATTGAAGGGACGTTGCTCCTCGATTTTTTTTTTTGCTAGCTATCATCGATCTTTTTTCCAGCACTTCATTCTTTCTTCACGTTCGTAGGCAACTCTTCAGAAGGAAGCATCCACTGCAGACTTCGTTATTCATAATTAAGTGGGCAACATCTTCAGGGAATCTTTGCTAATAGCCTACCTGAAGATGTTGTAATACAATGAAACCTAGGTCGTGGTAAAGAACTTAAAGAAAGTAGAATACTACATCACCTAGTTTCATTTAATTGTTGATATCAAAGACATCATTTAAGAACCTTCAACGAATTTTTCTAACATTCCGCGGCATTAATCAACGCCACGGTGTTTTTGATCTTCAAATCGTGGAGTATCTACCTAGCACAAAGCTTCCTGCCGCCTAAATATTCCTGTAAAATTTTCTAAGTTTGACTCATACCAATGCCTAAACTTGTCTGATTCTACTGATACAGTTCTCTGTTGTTAGTGTTTACATGAAAGAATATTTAGTGAAAAAATGACTTCACGTATTATGACAAAGTGTTTTATTAACATAATAACGGAATTATCCTAAAATGACATATCCTAAAAATATGCACTGCAAGTATATCAAGATATATTGCTATTTCACTACTTCTTTTTCTTTTTCTGCTTTTATCTGCCTCACTACATTTGATGAGCTTTCCCATCCTTCTGAGATATTCTTCCACATAATCGATTTCAGGGCCTGTCACTTGGTCTCTTCGGTTGCTGCGTCATTTGGTTATAGCTTTTGCAACCCTGTTGTTCTATATTTTTCCAGACGACATGCCCATCTTAGACGCTGTGAATTACAGAACCTAACAATGGTTTCTGATCCTGTCAATACTTCTAGTTTGTGGTTCATGTTCCTGGGCCTGCTATTTAGTCTCTTCGGTTGCTGCGTTATTTGGTTATAGCTTTTGCAATCCTGTTGTTTTATATTTTTCAAGATGACATAGCAATCTTAGACTCTGTAACTTACAGAACTTAACAATGGTTTCTGACCCTGTCAGTACTTCTAGTTTGTGGTTCATTCGTATACGATATACGGTATCTGTTCTTCTCACTGACCCAAAGATTTTTCTGAGGTCTTTCCTTTCAAATATAGCAACCTTTTGGTCATTTCTCTGGGTTAAAGTCCAGGTCTTGCACGAGTAAGCCACAACAGGTCCTATGATAGTCCGGTAGATGATTAACTTCAATGCTCTACTCTATTTGAGCTTAAGAGTTTTTTACAGGCGTAGAAACATTTTTTTCACTATTGTCACAATGTATATTTCTATCCCACTCTGGTCTTTCATTAGAATTAAACTGTTTTTACGTACTTAAGAATTAAATTCTTTTTTCTAGAGTTTTGCTGGCAGTAACCGAAATTGAAGCACTTTGATAACGCAGAAAGGAATATTTCTGTGAAACAAGAAAGTGATAATACATAATCACACTTAATGAGTAGCAAATTCTGGTAAATCACAGCGAGTACTTCTGAGAACTAATTGTTTGATTACTATTTCGATAGTGCGATATGTGTTTCTCTACATCAGGGTTTACAAGGAAACGTTTGCAACTGTAGGATATTAAGAAATAACTGGGCAATATAAATACTGAATATAATACTTGGATGACGAAAATGAAAAATATATATATATATATATGTTTTCAATATTTCTTAAGTAACTGCTTCATTTTTGCGAAATAAACACTATTTGTTAATTTATAAACTAATTATCTATAAAAAATTGGTAACTGTTATAAGTACTCATAAGTCTGTGAATTTGGTATCTATCAGTAGATAGATACAGATACTTAGTTTTCCTAATGAAGTAACACACAATATGACAGACAAACACATTGTCACATTTATAATCTTAGAGTATTAGGTAATAGTGGTTTTCTTTTCGATCCTAGTTACATATCTTACTTTTGTTGAAGGAAAAACCAGTAATTGGGTGGTGAAAAAAGGTTTTCACGATTTTGTTTTTAGTATTTAATAAATATTAAAGATGAAAAACAATATTTATTATGGAGACATTAAAATGTTTAAAAGTCAATTTTCATTAAAAAAAATTAATAAAAGTAACAAAGTAACACTGCCCTCCAATTGTGTGGTAAAGAGTTTTGAATTTTCTAACAACGTAACCTGTTAATTATCATAACGTCAGAATCGTTTGCGTTATCGTGACCAAGCAGAAACTAAATTGGTTCTGGAGATACTATTTATAACCTATAAAATTCATGAAAATAACTACAACAGTTCCCGAGTTACCGTTTCGTTCGTACAGATAGAGACATATACGATCGTACAGACAGAGATATATACATATTTTTAACGTTAAAACCAAACAGAAACTAAATTAGTTCCAGAGTTACTACTTATAACCTATAAAATTCATAAAAATAACTCCAACAGTTCCCGAGTTACCGTTTCGTCCGTACAGATAGAGACATATACGATCCTACAGACAGAGATATATACATATTTTTAACGTTAGAACCAAACAGAAACTTAATTAGTTCCAGAGTTACTATTTATAACCTATAAAATTCATGAAAATAACTCCAACAGTTCCCGAGTTACTGTTTCGTTCGTACAGATAGAGACATATACGATCGTACAAACAGAGATATATACATATTTTTAATGTTAGAACCAAACAGAAACTTAATTATTTCCAGAGTTACTACTTATAACCTATAAAATTCATAAAAATAACTCCAACAGTTCCCGAGTAACCGTTTCGTTCGTACAGACAGAGACATATACGATCGTACAGACAGAGATATATACATATTTTTAACGTTAAAACCAAACAGAAACGAAATTAGTTCCAGAGTTACTACTTATAACCTATAAAATTCATAAAAATAACTCCAACAGTTCCCGAGTAACCGTTTCGTTCGTACAGACAGAGACATATACGATCGTACAGACAGAGATATATACATATTTTTAATGTTAGAACCAAACAGAAACTTAATTAGTTCCAGAGTTACTCTTTATAACCTATAAAATTCATGAAAATAACTCCAACAGTTCCCGAGTTACCGTTTCGTTCGTACAGATAGAGACATATACGATCGTACAGACAGAGATATATACATAGTTTTAATGTTAGAACCAAACAGAAACTTAATTAGTTCCAGAGTTACTATTTATAACCTATAAAATTCATGAAAATAACTCCAACAGTTCCCGAGTTACCGTTTCGTTCGTACAGATAGAGACATATACGATCGTACAAACAGAGATATATACATATTTTTAATGTTAGAACCAAACAGAAACTTAATTATTTCCAGAGTTACTACTTATAACCTATAAAATTCATAAAAATAACTCCAACAGTTCCCGAGTTACCGTTTCGTTCGTACAGACAGAAATGTATACATATTTTTAACGTTAGATTCGTTTTATTAATATAAAAAGAGAATTAAAAAAGTATTAAAAGCCGAAATTCTGTTTATCTGTATGTATGAACAACGTACGTTTTGGTCAGTTTCAGTGCGTTACATAATCACTCCAAAATAATATTATATATTTTCTGTCAATAAAATTACTATCGTTTTAATTGCATGATTGCATTAAGATTTTCCTCTTCACCTTCAGAATAGTAAGACGTGAATAATATTTTGTTGCAACACGCGCGGCCACCCCTCGCAATTTTTTGAAGTGCACTCTTTTTATGAGCAGTGAACGAAATTGAGCCGCTATGCTCGAGTCGCTAACGCCGAATCGGGTAAACTCGGCGCCTTTCGGCATCGGCAGAGCGAGTTCACTGTTCGCGTAAACTCGGCTCCCTCGCATCCTTTCAGGAATTACGTTCTATTTTTGAATAATATTTTATTTGAGTATAATTTAATATAATACGCGTATATTATTGTTTGTGATCAGTTTAATAATTCAAGTGTACACAATTAGTGTTTAATATTTTATTTGAAGGTAGTTTAATAAAATACGCGTGAGTTATTGTATTTTACTCTTTTTTATTTTCCTTCCTTACTCCACGGCGATGTATTTTACTGGAAGAAAATGTTTCAAATTTCCTTATTCTAATGAATACTTTCCTCGATAAAAATACTATACTCGGTAACAATGTAAACCTAACCTAACTTAAGCTAACCCAATCCATCCTGACTTAAGCCAATATAATCCTGATACAAATATGTACCGATTTAAAAATAGATAAAAGACAAAAAATGTAAATAATTTTCGATTAAAAAAAACTCTAGAACGCTCTCGTCATCCACTCATTACTCTGATGTTTTGGGTACTTAACTTCTATCTATGTAAAGATATTTCTTCGTCTTTACATCTCGGGGGGGGGGCATAAGCTAAAAAATTAGAATGATTTACCTCTTTGGAGAGATTTCACAAAACCTCAATTTTCCAGTCCGCTTACCTTCTAACGTTATTGCCAATGAAAAGACAGGCGTAAAAAGCAATATGGATCATGCAATATAATCGTATGTATATTAAATAGCATAAAATATATATTTAAACCATTTCATACTCAAAATAAGTATTTATTACGCGATCATAGCAAGAAATATCTATACACGTTTCTTCTACAATAGTGTACTTAAATTAAAGATAACACTCCCACTTAGAACCGGCCAAGAAAATTTACACATATATAAATAAAACACACAATCAGATACGTCATCCGTACCTCCCTAAATTTACAGCGAAAAAATATCTCGAATGTCAAGAATAAATCAGCGTCCCGCTGATCATTCAGATATCAGCACTGTTCTCCGCCAACTTCTGCTGAAACTCGATTTCGGGTCTTCACTGTCTCAATCTTACAATCAAAGATTTTGGATTGAAAATTTTCTTTGTCCAACATTTTTCGATGGGGAAATATTTACAATATCATCCGCCTATAGCCGATATCATCCACCAGGAAAATATTTACGATATCATCGGTCTATCGCCGAGTATGCCCGAAGCGCATCACGCCCTTGGCGGATGCGTTTCGGGCGTACTCGGCGATAGACCGAATATGCCCGAACGGTTCGACTTTGAGTATATTCGACGCTAAGTCCAGTATAGCCGAAGAAGAGTATTAAAATAGAGATATCACGGAAAAAGTATGTTGTTTTTTCTTCATCAAAAAACACCTAATAAGATGGCGGCTGAGGGCGTGCATACAAGATTTTCAGGGTTCCGTATTCAAACTAGGAATAACTATAACACTGTCTATTCCTACTGTTCCACTCGGGTTGTCTCAGAAGCCCTCATGGAATCCCGAACATCCCTCCATACACAAAAGAGAGGACCTTTGAAGACCCCTTAATAGTGTCCCGTATCTTCAATCACAGCCCTTCCACCCAATTGGGTTAAAAACTACCTATTCTCAAAGATTCAGTCAGGATCTCCATTCTTTCAATGACCCTTTTGGCGAACGCTCTAAACGACTCAGAGATCGGTCCATTCTCAACCAAGTCTCGGTGACTAAAGATACCACGTTCTAAGACTCCGCCTGATTTTACTCTAATATTAGGGCGCAAGGTCTCAACCAAAACCCTACGCGTATCATCATCATCACATCATCGCCATGTCTGTCTATCCGTCTGTATGTCACAGCCGTTTTCCTCGCAGACTATCACTGCGACAAAACAGAAATTTGGCATAGATATACATATTTTTGATGGCTACAATGTTGAATATGCTCGTCGTTAATTTTGTAGAAATTCATTATTCACAATTAAATGAAACTACGTGATGTGTAGTATTATTTCTACTTTCTTTAATTTCTTTACCATGACTTGGGTTTCGTTGTATTACAACATCTTCAGGTGGGCTATTAGCAGTCTAAAGTATCAAATTCTATAGTGTGAAGGAGATATGTTAAAGAAGAGTGTATTACCTTTAGACAGAAGTTTATGTTGTCGCGCTTGATGATTGCTTCCCGAATTTCTTCCTTCAGCAAGGTTGTGACGGCTTTTGCTGTTGCTTTGTGGGCTGCTCGAGTTGTTCCACTAGTCTTGATGTTCACTTGAGTTGGTGTAAGAGTACACTTTATGCACCTTTTGTTAAACCAAATGCTTTGTATCGTCTTCCGAAATTTAATTCGGAGTCGACGGTACAACGAAACGTAGGTCGTGGTAAAGAACTTAAATAAAGCAGAAATAATACTACATCACGTAGTTTCATTTAGTTGTGGCTACAATATTATAAACAAACATAGCCATTGTTAAATATTTATTAAATAGCATAAAATATTCTATTTTCTATTTCTGTATAGCTTTTTCTTGTTGTCGAATAATGAAATACTAATACTTCACAAATTCTGGAATTTTCCCAAATTACTGGAAACTTTTGTCTGTTTAAACAGACGACGCCAGGGTATTGCCCGCCATAAAAATGAATGTCCCATTTAAATTATTATTTCCAGCCGACGACGCCTGGATCTTCCCGATAATAATATATTATTGCTACCGTTATGTTCCGCACTGGTCCTACGCATATTCCATCCCTATTGTCTTTAATTTCCCCTTCCAATATTTTAGGTATATCCTTTAAATTTTATTTAGCCAATGAGGGATAATTTTGTAACTTTTCTGAAAGTCTGACAAAAATTGTAAGTTAGAAATAAGATTAATTATTACGAACCGTTGAGACGAACGGATCTCTCGACTCGTAACTTCCACCATTACGTAACGTGTAACTTATAGCCTTTTGTTTAATTTATTAATAACTTTATTAATATAAATTATTATTTTTGAGATTCAAAAAGCAATGAAAATTATTAATTGAAGATTAAACACTTTGCACTGATAACTTCAAACATTATTTTCATTAAAAATCAGCCCCATTCGTAGAAACATAAGTGTGACGTGACGCTCGTGATGAACAACTATATTAGTTATGAAATAAAGTCTTTTAAAAAAGTCTTTAAGGTACGTTCACATATGTACAATGGAAATGAATATTTTTTATTTTCATACCCTATTGTGTAATGTATAGATGAATAGGCTTTCAAAATTACTTTCACGAACACTTTTTTGATACAAGGATCTGTTTACGAGATCCGTTTACTTTAACATGTTCGTTTTTGGGATTTCGTACCTCAAAAGGAAAAAAGGAACCCTAATAAGACCACTTCGTTGTCCGTTTGTCGAGACCCTATTTCTGAGGAACGCGTGGAAATATTCAGTTGGAATTAATATCAAATACTTAGGTCTACGGTCCCACAGAGCTGTAAAAAATTAAAACTTCCAAATTAACGGAATCAAGAGTGACCCTAAAAACATGACCATATCTGCCGCATATTTTGGCACTCGCAAATGAAATTATCGTGTTTAGATTAGAATCATGAATCAATCAAACCTAGAATCATGAAGTATAGCAAGAAGCGAGGTCTCACAGCACAGGTATTGTTTGTAGTCAGTGCAATCCTTAATTTGTAGCCATATCACAAGAAAACAAAATTAAATATGGGCCTGTGAAAGATAATAGATTTATGACTACTGATGAAACTTTGGCCCATCACTATACTCTAAGGGTCGAGAAGACTGAGTTCACCGACTCCACGAAACACCAAAGTGGCATCAGTTTTCCGGGACTCGAAGGGTGTCGTTATAATTGATTACCCCCTCAAAAGGTACCACCTCAAATTTCACTTACTACTTCATCATTGTACCTCAGTTGCCTGATAAAATAAAGGAAAATAACCAGGAATATTAACAAAAACAATTTTGTGTCATCAGAGCAAAGTATGGCTCACACAACATTAGGAACCACGGATCAAATTCATATTTTTGGGTTAAAATTAGGACCGCACCTCTCTTGTTCACTTAATCTGTCATCATCTGACTTTATCTCATTCTCAGTTAAAAAAATACATTTAGGTGTACAGAAATTTACATCAAATAGAAGCTGAAGCTACAATCGATGTGTATTCGAGAGCATTGAGGAAACATTCTTTAAAAGTGGTGTAATGGCTTTAGAAATCAGATGGAAGTAGTGTACAGAGCTAGGTGATGGCTATATTCAGAAAACAAAATAATTTAGTAAACATCTGTATTTAGTTTTATATCCAGGCCGCGAATATATCACTATGCTTAATTCTAAGTTTCTACATCAACCGATTTCTGAAAAAAACAGCTGTGATAAGCAGACAAACGGGGGAACATGCGAATGATCTCATAAAGATTCCGTTTTTTGGAGTTTACTCTTCAAAAAGATTTTCATAAATAGCACCCTGTATGAAGTTTTATGAGGAGTAAAATAAGAAGTTCAGAGAGTTAAAAAGTATAACCGTTAGGTGGACGCTCCGCGCAACATTTCTGCGCACCTTTAGAGTGAGATGTCAATATGTTTATTTGGCATTTTCTTATAAGGTAATAGCAATGACGGAGTGTGACAAACATAGTTTACTATCGTTCGTTTATATCAAGATGTAATCATTAAATAACATTAAGTGTGAATATTTGGTGTCTTCTATTCTATAAAATTAAAAAATCTGTTTTAATTTCAACTTCTTAGTCTGACGTTACTAAATGTTTTAAATTTTATTGTATACATTGTATGTTGTTCATTTTTTATTAAAGATTGTCTTCTAATGACTAAACTGTTACCTATTTTATTCATTAGAAGACAATCGTACTTAAGGAGTAAACTCCAGTCGCACCTCGAAGCTGACACGCACAATTTTTTTTCTTTTTGACTTACAGAACCCTAAAATCGTTGCTTTGACCCTTGTTGAACAGTCAATGTTATAGTATTCAATTTATGCGTAAGATTTCATGCATTGGTCTTGTCACATCAATACCTATACGTATAATAAAACAGTAGAATTTGCATGTCTGTACATTGAGGATATTTATCAACACAAAAATATTGTTTTTGAATTTTTCTTTATTTGTGTGTTTGAACACGCATCATTTAAAAACTATTGAACAAAATCGGACAGAGAAAGTTTTGTCTATTAGTCTGTTTATTTGTCTATGCCTCACGCAAGAAAAGCTCCATGGACTTCAATAAAGTTTTCATTGTTGGATTTGGAACGCTATTTTTCTTAGCAATCGACCAAATAAAAAAAAGATATGGAAATATGACATTTCAATGTAAAGCGCACTTACCTAAAAGAGATTTAGTTTTATAATTATTATAGTAAATGGCATCACGTGTTTTAATTTTACAGTCAACTTAATACTTTTTAAAGATCCGCGCGAACGAAGTCACAGACACAGCTAATCATAGACCACTTTCAGATATGCATGAATATAGCATATAGGCACCAAATCCTACAGAAAAATTTGCCGAATACTCGGGCCCCGCCGAATCTACAGTATTCGGTTTAAAGTCAAATATATAATGTATTTCAATCCAAATAAAACCCATTTTAGAGACTTTTTTTCCTCTCTGAATTAAAAGTAACATACTTGAAAAATAGAACGTTTTAAAATATTGGAACAATACTGCTAATTGTTCGTATAGCATATTCGTAGCAAACAAAATATGTTTTGTCATGGAAATTTTAAACAAAATTAGTAAACGTTGTTTTAAATATTTGCATATTTTTCTATTTTTCTTGCGCGTAAACATATAATTTCCACTAATGACCTACTAATTCAATTTGATCAAATAGAGTGTAAAACCTGACTAAATAATGGAGTTATACGTAAAGACAACATTGTATACAAACGGCCGGGCGGAAATTCCACCAAACAAAACTTCATCAAAACGAGATAATGCGTGAACCACACTAACTATACTTTAGCGCGATGGCTAATTTACACTAATTCAACTAACCTCGCATTGTATCACAAACATGGTTGAAAAATTTCACATAAAGGGTAGCAGACTTACCTGAGCATGTAATCTGACCCATAGATCATATACTAAATCTGACCTGTCAAACAACGTAACCATAGCAACAACATTAACAACCAACCAACGTAACCATAGTAACAACATTAACACGACAGCCATCTTTCTCTGTTGCACGTGCGCCGCCTACCAGCTACTTTCTGGTATGGAAAAAATCCGTTTCTTCATCAAATCCCTGAAAATGCTCTACCGATTTTAAAGAAAAACAAAACAAAGATCATAAACCTTATCCGATAAGTACTTTTTAAAATTTTTGGAGAACATAGATTTAAATTTTCGTATTCTGAAATATATTATCGGATACGTGTCGCCAAGCACCATGAAACAAGCACAAGTCAGCATTCAAAAATATTTATATAAAAATTTTGGAGGGGGTAAGAAGGAATTAGAACTTAATTTTTTTTCTTATTTCATATGTGGCATGTGCACATGATAATGTGAAAAGGCCATTTATAAGATTCTAATAAAATATTTTTCTTTATTTTAAGTACGATAGCTACAGGTGAAGAACATGAAAAAGAAATATATCCAGCAACCCCTTATTTTTCAATATTTAAACGTACGTATATACCTATATAAGTGTACACGGAACGCTCAAACCTCGCACATGGCATATTTTTTTTATTTTCGGTATAAATGGATAATTTGTCACCCTATGATCACAAATATAGATTATTCTTAACAAAACATTTTATGAACTTGGGAAAGAAATATATCCAGGAAACCCCTATTTTTCAATATTTAAACGTATGTATACCTAAATAAGTGTACATAGGACTCTCAAACCTCGCACATAGCATATTTCTTTTTTATTTTCTGTAAAAATGGACGCTTTGTCACTTTTGCTCACAAATATAGATTATTCTTAACAAAAATTTAATGACACAATCAATAATTTTTTAACACCCTAACACAACGTGATACACATTCTCGTTTTGAAACGGAAAGCGTTGACTCATTCCAAACTAGTAAAGACAACAATGACACACGCTTCGCGTAAAAATATTATTGACAATATGTGTGTCATTAATTAGTCATTAATAAAATTCATGTTTATTCAACCAAGGATACACATTGCTGAGCACGGAAATACACTCATACATGGGTATGTTTGTTCAATGATTAATCACATTTTTATTTATATGACTGAGTACACGTTTTAGACATATTTTCCAACTTAAATTGAAAAAGAAACGCCTCTAAGTGGCCGCAAATAATCTTTTTGACTAAAGTTGTCAGGTGTCCAGGGTTATCCTGGAATTTGTCATGTTTTTTTCAGGTCAGGAAGATAAACGATTTACCCCAGAAATGTACAAAATCTATCTATTGTACAAGTATACAAAACCAGTACCGTGATTTTATCTAGGTGATAGATGAAGAGAATAATAAATGTTTTAAACATTCCTTCAAAATCTTTCGACGAAATTTTTTTAACGGAGTTTCCAATCACTTAATGGAAACAAAAATCAAACTTACTTTTGCGTTTATATGTAAAATATTTTAGTTAGCAATCTATTTGTTTTTAAAAATACGGATACTTATAAAACTTTACAATTAGTTTAAGTTAGTAATAATACATTTTGGATCTCATAAAATTTATAAAGTTATTTAATTTTTTAATGTACAAAATTCAATCTTCAGTGATAAAACTAGAAACAAAACTCCTTCCTTGTAAAATTCTTCGGGGTTGAAAGAAAACCAAGGCAATTTCACAAAAAATACGTCCGTTCCGACAGCGAACTGCGGGCTTACAGGAGATGTCATTTATAATAATATTTTTTAGGTACTGTGCCGCAGATCGGACCGAAGGTGAAGTTAATACGGAGCGGAAAAGATAATCATCTGTTTCGCTCTCAATCGCTGTATTTGTATATGCGCGAGTAAGAAAAAAACTGACACAATAATTATTTGTATTTCGAATTATTTATATTTCATATAGCGAAGTGATAAAAGTATCACTTTTACTCTCCGCTTGGGATTCTCCATTGGAAGAGGGGAGGGAAGAGGTTCGTAGTTCATTGGGTAAGTTCAAACTTAAAACTGTCGGTGTGTTTACTTTTTTATTACGTAATCAGACAGCGAGCCAAACGAGCGATAATCGGTAGGCAAGAAGTTCAAGAGGTACAGTGGATGGAGAAGCACAAACCATCTAAATGAAATATTTTTTCGTGTTTCACTTTAATGATGTTCGGTCAAGTGTTACTTTACGCATGCATTGGCCCTGTTCTGAAATCTAAAAGGTTATAGCTCACGTGATAATTAAACAGAATTTTTCCACTTTTTCCCCAAGCATAAAATCAATTTTCTATTTCACTATGGGAGCATCACTAGTATTCTGCCAGATAAAGAGAACTTAACCCGGAATCTCTTGCAATAAGGCTTTTCAATTTTTTCCGGTTTTCTTATATTCTATACTCTGACAGAAATGTTTGAGAAGTTCCCATAACATTCCCGAACATCGCCGGAAAAAGTGGTAGATCCATTAGTAGTGAACCTAATGAATACTTTTACAAAATGCAAATAATAAATCTGAATTTAAATCAAAATAAAAACAATTACATTTTTTTTAATTTACCGAAAACTATCGGTAAATCACAGGATTTAATGATATAACCATAAACTTTCTGATATTCGGACTTTTGTGTTAATATATAAATGTATATAAATAAAAATTATTGTTAATTTTAACAAATATGTAAGACTTGAATATCAAAATAAATAAATACGTCAAAATAACTTGATTTATGTTCAACTATTACTTTGTCGGTCATGAAAATATCTATAACCATTAACATGTTACAGAGATAACAATTTTTGTCTTAAATAAAACAATCGTTCACACCTTTTCCGTTCATCACTTTGCACACTCAATTACATATCATTCACAATCTCTCAACATGGATCCAAATCAAAACTCCCATCCCTGCTTGGCTTTGACAATTCCCTGAGGATATTTTCAAATATCCTCGGTGCACTCTGCGTGTTTGGTAGCGAAATATCCGTCTGCGTAGTCTTCAACTCTATATTCTTCTTCACCGACTCGCTTTCTTTCTCCTTCTCCGGCCTTTCATCCTCGTTGCTTCTCTCGATAGCGTTCGAAAGGACTGTAGCTAGAGTGTGAGCGCATTGGATAACGTCTTTTGTTTCTTTCGCCGTCAGCGAAATACCATCCTTCGTAATGAGTTTTGTTAAACTTTCAACGTTGTCGCAATCTTCCTTCGTGCATATCTGAGTTCGGCTCAGATCTTCGCTCAGCTTTTTGAGGGCTTTCTCCGATTTGAGGGTCTCGCTGACGGCCACGTTCTGTTCCTCGCTGTAGTAGGGCGTAGGGCATTGGTCGTATTGTTTCGTAGGTATTTGGGATAAGGAGTTATTGTAGTTAGCCCAGAAGTGGTTCCACTCGCCGTCCACCGTGAGGTTCGGTGTCTTGTTGCTCTTCTGGGCGCGAGTAGGGTGCTCTAGTTCATCGTACGAGTTAGTCTCAATCCAGCTCATGTAACAGCTGGAAATTTAAAGAATAAATGTTGAATATTTGTTTTTTTGCAGATTTTTATTAAACAATTCATTGCAGATTGATAATTTAGGAATGTTGCTATTATGCTCTCTGCCTTTTTATACGATTGAAAAGAGCAAAATAAAATTCCCCATTAAGATCAAAGTTATAAATGTATATTATTAAATCTCTAATCTATATTATTAAATATCTTAAAATCATAACGATAAAAAACACACATATAAAAAGTGTTGTTATGTTGGTGCATCGAATCGGCTTATGTGGGTTCGTTAGCACAAAATAAGGCGTCTGTTCTAATCCTAAATAATAGTATAAATGCAAAAATGTGTTGATTTGTCCTTCTTTCACGTCGCAACAAGTCAACTGATCGACGTGCTTTTTGTAAATCTTTTTGATTTACAGTATTTTAAGGAAAAAATGTTAGGAAAAAATGAAGCTATTTTTTGAACACATGTATATGTGTATGCTTATGAGAAAAATTAGAACCATTAAATCGGTTTCAATATTAGGTAGACATTTTTTTAGTTGATACATAATCTACGCAACCTAAGGTTAACCCAAAGGAAAAATGCAAACTTATCACTTTTAGAGGGTTCCATAACCAAACGGCTAAAGTGAAACCCTTACCTTCTTTAGCCCTATAGGGCTGAAACCCCTGCTTTTACCCTTACTCTGATCATCCGCGTGTCAGGTCATTATTAATTCATGAAGTTAAAGACCGATTGCATCGAAAGACGTAGTTGAATTACATAAAACCACTAAAATCAATAAATAATATAGGCTTTCAAAAGTTTCTCCAGTAAGTCTGATACCTAACTTCTGTCAATGCCATGTATGTCAAAAATCTGAAATAAAATTAATATTAAGGCATGACAACAAAGTTAGCACTGCCATTTTCTTTTTGTTAAAGTTGGTAAACTTTATTATAATATACTTAATTAACCTTATTATGTATAAAAACCTGAAAGATAGAATAGAAATAAGAAAGGAAAATAGGCAAGCGAAAACGGAGAGATAGACCTAGGCCCAGATCAACATTCTCGAAACCGCATTTAGTATGTTACAAAATATGACAAAATATCCCAAAAACATAATACATTTGAGTACGTAACTATAATCAATGTTCGTATCACAACAGTTGTAAGTGAGATCAAAATATAAACGAATAACTTCTTATTTTAAAAAAAAATTTAGTCCATGTACTATAAATAAGTTTATACAATTCGTAAATTGTATAATCCATCATAATAATATGTGAATATAATCCATTGCTTTGCAAGCAGCCACTTGTAAAATTTTGGTAATTTTAGTTGACATTAAAATATTTTTAAAATAGACAATCAACCAAAAAAATGTTTCAAGTTCCTGTCGAAATGTTCATTAAATAATAAAAAGAATTATAATATAAAACTATACCAAATTCCTTTTTATATAATGCTTGTAATTAAACATTTTGTAAAGACAAAGTAAAGATATTTTTTAATTAATGCTAAACTTAAATTTGGCAAGTTTTTTACAATTATTCCTAAAAATATGGCAACAATTTTTTATTTTACAAAGTTAGTTTAGAATATACATGTGCCAATGCCAGTTACATAAACTGTATCGGGAAAAAATAGCGCAACATTACAATTGTTTTAACAAAACACTCTTTTTTAAAAAGAGTTATTCCCGTCATTATAAAAAATAAGAAAAAAAAATGTTCTGTAATGTACTTGTCATGAACTGTCATCTGCCATAGAAAAAATCAAATATTTTTAAAGCTTCGATTGTTAGGGATTAATTTTCCGTACATTTGTTATCCTATATTTAAAAAAAAAAGAATGTGGCGTATCGTGCTCAGCATATGCTATAATGTGCCGGTAAGTGAAAAGTATGTATTGAAAGTTTCGACAGTTATTGACTCAATTTTTACAAAAAAATTAACTCCACCACAAAAACAGAATACCGGGGCTAACCTGTTATTGAAAATTAATCCGTTACTATCGAAACTTTCAAAATTTTTTTTTTCTCTACGGCACATGACAGCACATGTCAAAACATGACAGCAAATGTCACCTTTTTTCATAACAATCAACATGGCGGGTTTAACTTATTGTCGAAAATTAATTTTGTCATTTTAGGCAAAAAACTTACGAAATTTTAAAGAAAAAAATCCCATCAAAAGCATTATTATAAAAAGTGTCAAGTTCCCCTTTGAAAAATTATCCATAAAAATTAGTGAAATAAAAATGACCAAGTTCTTACGGGGCTTCGCCAAAGAAGTGTATATGGGCGAGTTCGAACTTTGAGCCTAGATTTAACGAACGTTACATTTTTCATAACATTAAACCTGGTCGCGATAGTTGCTGATCTCTTCATCGCTTTTCCATGTGATAAGATCTACAAAACCACTAGAATTTTTTCTTCAAGCAATTCTGATTGTTGAAGCGATATGAATCTGAAAACAACTCAACGCGACCAGGTTTATTGTTGAAATAGAAATAATATTCAATAGATCTAGATGCAAAGCGCTAACTTAATAACCAACACTTCCCTAATAAATCGTTGCAATAACTTGGCTAATTTAATCTCACAAACTATTAAAGTTAACTTTATACACAATTAAATGAAACTACGTGATGTAGTATTATTTCTACTTTCTTTAATTTCTTTACCACGACCTAGGTTTTATTGTATTACAACATCTTCAGGTGGGATATTAGCAAATATCAAAGTATCTTTGCTAATATCCCACCTGAAGATGTTGTAATACAACGAAACCTAGGTCGTGGTAAAGAAATTAAAGAAAGTAGAAATAATACTACATCACGTAGTTTCATTTAATTGTGAATAATGAATTTCTACAAAATTAACTCCAAATATATTCAATAGTTAACTTTATAAAGAGGAACTTAATGCTTTTTTAGTAATCTTTTGATGGGACTAAATTGTTTTTTGACGAGCTTCTGAAATGTCTAATGAATGTAACTGATATGATAATTTTAATCTTTTATCTAGATTTAAACTCTTTCTTTTGTTTATTATTTTCTATTTCTCAAACTCTCCAACCTTCTGGATTTTTTCAATAGCTATATTACCTATTATCTTCTTTAACGTTTTCGATACAACGCTTTATCAATTCTATGGTAGGAAACCTTGTTTATAGGTCATTTTTTATAGGTTACGTTCAAGAATAGTCAATTCTTGTGCCGTAAATTTATTGAGATCAAGTTTAATTAAATTAACACCATCAAGCGTCTTCACCGCAGAAAATGTAGCAAAAATTTGGCCGCATGAGAACTGTAGTTATAGTTTGTGCCACAAATTTTGTGTTCAATGATGTTGGCTCTGTTATTAACCTCGAAATCAGTCTTAACAAGTTCCAACTCATACACCAAGCCATGGTTGAATTTGATGATTACTTTTCTAGCTTTTTCATTGGAGCACAGTTACAAATTAGATTACCTCGATGCAAAACATCATCATGCCCACATACGAGTAAAAACTTTAGTAATGAAACAATTTTTACCGCGTTCGTTAAACCTAAAGCTCTTCCCAATGATTTTCTAAGTGCTGCATAATATTTGACCTGATTAAAGTGTACTCTGTACTCCCAGTCAAAAAGTAAAGAATAGCATGTAATAGACATGACTCATTACCTAGCACGCGAATGACCCTATGAACATAGATGACCATCACCAAGGTCTTTCACAATAATCTTCTAAGTGCTGCATAATATTTGATCTGATTAAAGTGTTCTCTGTACTCCCAGTCAAAGAGAAAAGAATAGCATGTTATAAACAAAACTCATTACTTAGCACGCGAATGACCCTATGGGAACATAGATGACCATCACCAAGTACTAAAAACCTGTCAGATCTCAACCGACGAAGGTTCCGTACATATTTAGGCTCTTGTAAACATTTGATAAACTATTTACAAATTTGAATTTTTCATAACGTCAATATATTTATTTGTTTATAGACTTTATTGTGCACAATTGATACAAATGGCTAACTTATGGCTACGAAAGTAATTTCTTTCTGTACTATCTTTCATAGGCATAAAAACATGGTGGATATTTAAAAAAATATGCCATCTGGAATCATCTCTATAGTTTTCTTATAACCTTTGCATAAGCATATGCTTCATCTTCCTATTCTTCTAATTTTTATTCCGTATTTTTAGTGTATATCTGAAGATATATACTATCTAAAGTTATGATAAAAGTATTTTGAGACCGTTATGATTAGCCCTTTCAAAGGATACCTCACAATACATATGAAATTAGAAAAAAAATACGTATAACTGATTTTGCTCTCCCTATTTCCATTTAAATATTTTTGAGTGGGCTATAGTGATGTACGCAGGTTAATATGCTTGATAATCTGTATTTTAAGTCTATGCATCAAGCGATTCCTGAAAAAAACGGCGGTGATAGTTGGACATCAGTAATATTATAAAGGTTCACTTTTATCTTTTGAGGTAAAAAAGAAACCTAAACAACTTAGTTCCTTCCTCGATAAAAGGCTTCATGGTAACAGGTATTTTTTATCATACACATCTGCTTTTATTACCTACACAACCTAAGGATTTTCGGCTCATATATATCCTACCACTTCTATCCAAAGACTTTAAACGTATTGTCTATGGTCAACTCGTTACTTTCTTCAATGCTCATAAGTCTCTAAGTCCACTTCAATCACAGTACCTCAACAGCCCTTGTTAAGGTTACTGATGATATACGCTTGGCTATGGATAATACACATGTCAGTATCTTTGTGCTTCTTGATTTCAGCAGTACGTTCAACTCTGTTGACTTCAATATACCTATTGCCCGCTTGAAATATCTTAATATATCCCAACTTTCACTTGAGTGGTTTAGCTCAATTCTCCATGGACGCAGGCAATGTGTGAAGTCGTCAGACACGTTTTCTGGGTGGACCGTTCTTACATTTTTGGGCCATATCTATTCTACCACTTCTATCCAAAGTCTTTGAACCTATTGTTCATGAAGGAGAAAATACATATATATAAAATCACCTACCTCTTTCATTATCAGATCCTGCTGATTAAATTATTTAACTAAATAACTCATTGATAGAAATCAAACGAGCGCAAACTCAATGGTTTGACTGTTATCCATTGAGAAATTCCTATGACCACCTACATCCTCTATCATCATATCAGCTCGGAAAAGTTTCCAAAGCTTCAAATCAATATAATAGTTAGAAGTTAGTAAAAATCAACTTGCTAGATTTATTAAGGTACATATGATTTTCATTACGTATGAGTCAAGCTAATAAAGACATGTTAAAAATACCCCAAAATTAAAAAATACAATAAAAATAAATAAACTATGGGTAGATAAATCCATAAACTAGCACCATAGTATTAGTGAAAATTTATAAAAATATTGTAAAGAACCAAAAGATTATGGAGATTGAACCGGTTTGAAATGGTCACCCTATTGGGGTCGATCTAAAATCGGAAATACCCTCATATTTTTAGATAAAAATACGTAACTAATCCAGTTCATATAGTCTATGTCTTCTTTCCAATATTTCGAATAATCTTTAGAGTTGTTGCGATAGCTAAAAGATAAAAATATTTTATTGAAATCACTTGTTTGCCATTTCTATACTTCACGTTTATTTCTGTAAACTGTATGTATGAAATGTCAAACAATTTGCTCAATCTATATTTGCCGAATTCACACATACTCAAATATGCCCAAAAATGTTGGTAGCATTCAATAACAAAGTAATTCTAAGCCTCAGGCGCTGCTGAGACCTTAAATTACGTCCTAAATCTCTACTCGCTCTTCTTCCATGAATATTCTTTTATTCCCAAACTTTGAAAAAAGTTTATTTCTCCGACTTTCGAGTGAATCAATTTAAAGAGTTGAAGGAAAAAATACATATAAACATGCAATTTTCAGCATGCAAGATTCAAGATAAACAGAGATGAGGAGAAAACCATGCGAGGGAGGAGTTAAAATGTTGACAGAATGATTGTTACAAATCTTCAGACCAGGCGATAGTGGATGAAAAACTGTAAGTCGGTGAGGGTAACGACAAATTTTATCATTAATGAGAAAAAAAAATAACTGGAAATTAAAAACGACACAGAAAAAATCGTATTGCATACCTAAAAGAATATGTTTCTATATCAGTGAGCGCGCCCGAATCGCACGGTAACCTGCAAACATGCAAAGTACTGTTACGAATTTCTCTCTATGTTGGGTAGGTACTTCAAACAACGATTATTCTTTTAGTTAAATACAATTAGTTTATTTAAGTGTTGCTCTTGTAAAGAAACGAATCACGGGGGAAAACCACTTAACTACACAAGAGTCCAAACTCAAAAAAGGATTAGAGGAGAGATACTCTTTCCTAATTAGCTCGCCTTTTTAATATGTATCACCCAGGAAACAGTATAATTGTATAACCCAAAGAATGTTACAAATATCTATATACAGATATATAATTTAAAATGAATGTGATTAACAAATTGTAAAATATAAATATAATATTAACTATTGATACAAATCCGAAATTTTCAACCCTAATGCTTTATTCTGCAATACTTTTATTAAATTCCTTGCAGCCTTATTTTGTTATGAAATGTCTTCTTCCTCTTCAATTCAACTGATGATGGTTATTTTAATTTATTTCTCAGGGACTGTAAGTTATCGTATATAAATTTCACTCTGAAAATATGAGAGGAGCGTTTGTGCTTGACTGAAAGTGTTGAGATTACTATAATTACTGTTAATTAGAGCTTGCATAAACTCTTTCAGGGGCTCGAAGTTATCGCATATAATGTCATTGTGAAAATAAGAGAGGAGCGTTTGTGCTTGACTGAAAGTGTTGAGATTACTATAATTACTGTTAATTAGAGCTTGCATAAACTCTTTCAGGGGCTCGAAGTTATCGCATATAATGTCATTGTGAAAATATGAGAGGAGCGTTTGTGCTTGACTGAAAGTGTTGAGATTACTATAATTACTGTTAATTAGAGCGTGCCTAAACTCTTTGAGGGGCTCGAAGTTATCGCATATAATTTCATTGTGAAGATAGGAGAGGAGCGTTTGTGTTTGACTAAAGGTGTTGAGATCACTGTAATTACAGTTAATTATACCTTGCATAAACTCTTTCAAGGGTGCTAAGTTATCGTATATAAATTTCACTATGAAAATATGAGAGGAACGTTTGTTCTTGACTAAACATATTGAGATCACTGTTAATCACAGCTTGCATAAACTCTTAGAGGGGCTCTAGGTTATCGTATATAAATTTGACTTTGAAAATAAGAGACGAGCGTTTGTGCTTGAATAAAGGTATTAAGATCACTGTAATTATTATTAATTATGGTTTGCATAAACTCTTTCAGGGGCTCTAAATTATCCTGTATAACTTCACTGTGAAAATAATAGAGGAGCGTTTGTGTTTGACTAAAGATATTAAGATCACTGTGATTACTATTAATTATGGTTTGCATAAACTCTTTCAGGGGCTCTAAGTTATCCTGTATAACTTCACTGTAAAAATATAAGAGGAACGTTTGTGCTTGAATAAAAGGTAGTGGGATCATTGTAATTAATATTAATTATAACTTGCATATACTCTTTCACGGGCTCTAAGTTGTCATATATAAGTTTCACTGTACAAATATGAGAGGAGCATTTATACTTGACTAAATGCATTAGGAAAACTGTAATTACTGTTCATTATTGCTTGCACAAATTCTTTCAGGGGCTCTAAGTTGTCGTATATAAGTTTCACTATACAAATAGGAGAGGAGCATTTGTACTTGACTAAATGCATTAGGAAAACTGTAATTACTGTTCATTATAGCTTGCATAAATTCTTTCAGGGGCTCTAAGTTGTCGTATATAAGTTTCACTATACAACTAGGAGAGGAGCATTTGTACTTGACTAAATGCATTAGGAAAACTGTAATTACTGTTCATTATAGCTTGCATAAATTCTTTCAGGGGCTCTAAGTTGTCGTATATAAGTTTCACTATACAAATAGGAGAGGAGCATTTGTACTTGACTAAATGCATTAGGAAAACTGTAATTACTGTTCATTATTGCTTGCACAAATTCTTTCAGGGGCTCGTTGTCGTGCATAGCTTTCACTATGAAAATTATAGAGGAGCGTTTGTGCTTCACTAAAAGTATGGGGATAACTATAGTTACTATTAATTATAGCTTGCATTAACTCTTTCAGGGGCTTTAAGTTATCGTATATAACTTTCACTGTGCGAGCTTTACAATTCTATCTTGTCTGCTGAACGGCAAGTATTCTTCGGTGGAAGATTTGTTTTAAAAATTCAGACCATTTTGGCGATCGCTAAAAAACTGGAAGTGCTCCGTTAATAAATGTGCACCTTTCTAAAAAAAAAGTTTTATGGTGTATGCGTATGACCAAACGATAGAAAAGAAACGTTCTTATTAAAAAAAAGTATATATATATAACTACTCTCAAATTTCAATAAAATTCACTTAATGAACAAGCCCTTAACATAGATAGTATCCGTGTAAGTATTTTTCCTAGTATTTTCAAAATCATTTGTACTTCCCCTCATGACGAAAGCTCAATTAATTCTTATCAACCTTCAAGAGAGCAAGTTCTTTCAGGGTTTGTATAGCAGCTGTATAACCTTTGGATTGCAACAATTTTAAAAACCTTTGATATAACTTGCCATCATGTACATATCTTTTAATAAACACTAGTCGTTGAATAGCAAACAATCCGTTAATTCGTCTGCCTGAAATGCTAAAAACACTGTATTTTTTTATATGCATCTCTATCTCACACTTATAAACTTCATAAATAGCATCAAAAATGTCATTTTTAATTGAATCGAATGGTCACATAGACACGAAGACTTGACTGCGCGTTTCGTATCATTCTGTAGACTCAAAAATGAGAGAGATAGATAGCATCTGTTGACGACTATCGATATCTCATCCATTAGCAGCCAGGGATGAATTGGAATTCGTTAAATACGTTGTATCAAGCTACATCATATATATAAAGACTATTTTTTACGTAATGACCTTCATTCCATTTTAGACTGAGAACCTTTGCCAATACCAACTTAAAAAAACGAGCCTAGGTGATATTGATTAAATTATTTTCTGGATAACTGTCACTTTTGCTTATTTACAAAAACTTAAATTAAATTTAAAGCAAAATAAAATGGTGTTTATTTACTGCATGTAATTATTCGATACAAGCTGTGGGTAATGATATTACAATTGTTTTTTTTGTTTTTAATTTGATTTAAATAAGTTTAAAAAACATTTTAAACAAAATAATGAATATATACGTTATGAGAGGATAAAGAACCCCGTAGATCATTTTATAAGTAATAAGTTATTAAAAAAACTTTTGGTTATATTTGTCGAAGAAACAAGTATAAAAAAAATTTTTATTTAAAAATTGCTTATGAACATCAGTTTAATTGTTTACCACCTCGCCACTCACACACAAAGTATATATTTACCATTAGATTTGTTTCTTTAAAAAATTTACAAAAATTAATTAAATCAACAAATCAAATTTGTATACTATTTGTAAACTATGTACTCAACCACCAATATAAAATAATCAGTGTATACCTATGGTGAAAATTAAACAAATTTCCAATACATCCCTGGCTACTGATGAAAGAGATATCGATAGTCGTCAACAATTGCTATCTCTCACTCGTTTTTGAACCTGCAGAAGACACGGATGGCTCAGTCCAGTCTTCATGTCGAAAGATGTACCCTTAAAACCGATCTGCCGGATAATGAACGCAAAGTCGATCTCAGAAATAAAATGAACCAACCCTCTGTATATTCCAGGATTTAGGGATTCCGTAGATGAATGATTCTTCAAAGCAACTGGAAGTGCCTCCAAAATATTATGCAATATATTAAGTTTGTTATCGTGTGATCGGAAGATTGAAAAATTATTAGAAATTTTTTTATCGGAAACAATTTTTTTGTTTTCCAAACTGTTAATATAAGATCATTTTAACATTCTGTAAAAAATAATTTTGCGTTTTTTTTTCTTATAATTAAAATGAACTGGGACGAAATGCCGTACTTTTTCCGTAACGTTGATTGTACAATTTTAAGAACGATTTTTACCAAAACTAAACGCAAATATGTTATTTTTTTTATTAAAGTTAATATAACATTATTTTATATTGGTTTCTATTTTTAGACAGATCGTTCGACGCGTTTTTAAAAAAAAATTGTGTAATGTAAACTAATAAAAGTTTTGCATGTATCTACCATGTTGATTGTACAATTATTGAGAACTATTTTAAACGGTATATATATATATATATATATATATATATATATATATATATATATATATATATATATATATATATTGTTTTCAAACTATCAATATAACATCCTTTTACATTTACTTATATTTTGGACAAATCGCTAAACGCGTTTTTAAAAAAAATTAAGTCTGTTGAAATTACTACTTTTTTGTAATGTCAATTGTACAATTTTTGAAAGATTTTTACCAGAACTAAACAAACAATAATTTTGAAACAAATTAAATATTATTGGTTTGAATAATATATAAAAAATTAAGCGAATTTCGTCGACAACGCGTTTTTCACTACAACTACATTAAGCGTCATAAAATGTATCGATTTTTATCAACACGTTTATCGATTTTTATCAACACTAATAGACATACAAATATAATATATTTCAAATAAACGCCAATTAACAACGCGACGTACGCACTCGAAAAAAAAAGATATTTGTTTATTTCATCAAATCATCAACAGCGCTAATGCGGTGAAGTTTGGCATCATCGTATCCACGCCGCTTAGGCAATGCTATAGACAGTTCACGGGAATCGCCGCCCCAAACATGCATAGTTTCCCATTCAAATCTTTTGTTTCAGCCTAACTGGTAATATAAATAAAAAAAATTTTTTTTTTCTTCAAACCAATTTCAGCGTCGTCCATATTGTTTCCAAAGTTAACTACCGGTTACACTGGCTAAATCTATAATATACTGACAAAATTATCTAAAAAAACCTTTAATTTCATAATTTTCTGATCTCGTTTCAGGAAATCTTTGCTTCCATTCTAGATTCTAAGGCTGCCCTCAATAAAAAATTGCGAAGAATTGCAAACTGGAAAACATACCGACAGACAAAAATTCAAAGGACGTTTAATGTCGCATCTATTGTCTTTAATAAATACAACTAAAGGATTCCCATTTACACAACCTGTAACAAGTAATGTGTATATTATTCATACCGGTAATTATGTGCATCAATGTGAATATATTTGAAATGTGTTTTTGTAAGAAAATGCCAATTTTGTTTTCTTCAAAATCGGCAAAATATAACAAAACATGTTTAGTGAATATGTTAGCAAAACATAACCGTTTCCTGTGTTATAAACGAAAAGTCAACGCTCAATGTTAAATAATTTTTACCATTTGAGCTAAAATTAATTCAGACGAGGAAGACGTACTTGAAGTTCTCGAAAATTTTTCATACAAGAAAAAGAAACCGATCTGATTAATAAACAAAAATGTATTGTGTTTATTCCAGTTCATATTATCTTCAAAACACCATAAACACATTTTAATATTTCTCCAACTGACCATGTAAACAATAGGAGCGAGTGACGTGTGCCATGTTTGAAAGCAATAGCGGAATAAACATTCCCTTACCCCGCAAGCGAACGGGGAATGTTATCCATTCGTCTCAAATAACATATCTGCATGTTTTTGTTCAACAAAACATTTTAGCCACGCCCCTATTTTGTTAGAAAAACATTTTAACAAAAATATGATCGAAGAAGCCCGGGTTTAGTTTCACATTTTTTCGACACGTGAAAAGTGACCCAGCGACAGGTCCGTAAGCGATTGAATTTATCCATATTAAGAAACTCGATTTATTTTCAATAGAAACTTACGATAGTGTTTGTATGATACGATGAAAACCGGTGGCAGATAGTGTTTATACTACAAAGAAAAAATGATAATGGGGAACAGTGTAGTAGGAAAAAATATTATCAATTTAATTTATTCAAAAACCCATTTTAGAGGCAAAAAAGTAACGGCGTAATATTAAATAGTAGGTGATTAGCGCCATCTAGTACTTACTAACTTAATTACTTCTGTTACACAATTTTATCGGCACACTCGATTCCCGCATCATAGATGGCGTACGCGTAACATTACGTTACGGACTAAAATGGTTTACATCGAAATTAAATAAATTCTTTATTATATCGTATATATCTTTAATTTCAAATAGGCATCATAATCTGTGGAATAATATTAAAGTGTTAATATTAAAATACAACAAAAAAACTACTATTAAAGTTCCACGATTTCACGTTAACATTTAATATTCGGAGGTAAATAAAATAAACACTTAATTTTGATAAAAATCATGTTCTAATAAACTCAAATTGGTATTTAAAAGAACCGCGATCTAAACATCTATTTGTAGGTATATAGTACGGGGTAAACCGGCAGAAAGGGAGTATATACTAACACTAAGTGTAAGTCCAAAGATTGTACTAAATTCGTATAAGATTTTAATACTACATTCAGAAAAATTAATAAAATATCATTGAAAATCGACGCATAAAGATCTAATAAAATCTTCATATAAATTTACATAGAAAATTTCAGTTGAAAAAATACCAGGACATGACTAAATGCAACTGAAAGAAGCCGGGATATGTAGCTAATGTTGAAAATTACAGTTACTATAAGATTTGCGGATTTATAAATAAATTAAGTACACGTGTTGTTAGTCGTGTAATGGATGAAGTAAGTACAAGCAAAATTAGTCATAAATTAAAAATAAATAGGTATATAAATCAACAACAAAATTTTGACAGCTTACTTTTGACACACATAACGTACATAAAGGCTGATAGCATCTGTCTCTCTCGGCTGTGTCTATTTTCCATCCTTCTTACGATAGAATCCATTCCGACGTTACAACAAAACGTTGCGTGAAAAATTTTCATTAAAAAGGTTACGTTAAATTTGGTTTAGACGTTTTACTCTCATCACGCGTAAAGAAGTTTCACTTCAAAAAAATCTAAATTGTTTGAATAAGCAATATTTATTTTTCCTATAAATTAGTATAATTAGTGGTATAGAAACTGGCAGTGTCCTTGGTACTATAAATATTGACAACAGAACAAAAGCAGCAACACAAAAAATAGATTCCTTTGAATAACAACGCACCGAAATCAGAGGACCTGGCTTTGCCCGTGTTTTCTATTTCTCAAAATAAAAGCGACATTAAACATTAATTTCATTGCGTAGAGATCGTTCTGCAATTTTAAAAACAACTTTTGAAGAGAAAGTTTTTGAAACTTTCCAGCGGTTTTAAAAACGCTTAGATCGTTTTTCGATCGAACATATATAGAGAAATACTTAGAAAATTCAGTAACAATTTTTTTCCTATATAAAAAAATGGTATTTTTATTTTTTACAATTTTTTTTTAAATGGACCCCAAAATTTTTAAATATGCTATATATACACATAGACTACCCTTAACATTTTTTCTGGTATTAATATGGTGTAAATAGGAAACATACTATGTGCGTGTGTGTAAGACAATGTTTAGGAAAAGGTATATAAAAGGAATTGGATACAAACCTGGAACTTGATGTGACTTGAGTCCTATCAGTCAACTCTGATTTATGACTCAAAGGACTCACGACAGCAATATCGGACTGGAACATGGAACTGTTACTCACTGACAGCATCATCGCCTCTTTGAAACTGGTTTCTGGGGACAGTTCATTACTCGATTGTTCTGAAGTATAATCTGGAGAAACAGAGGAGTAATCGAATTCAGTCCTTTCAGAATTCAGGGGGAAAGACGTTCTTCGAGGTGAGTAATATGTATTTCGAGTGATGGAGTCTTTTGAGCGGCTTAGGGGCTTTGTTGCTGTTTTGTTTGTATTTGTAGTCGTTATTTCAGACGTTCTCGATGTGTTTAAAGTCTGGGAAGATGTGCGTCTGGTTTTGCTAGTCTTAGAACTGCTGACTTCGTAGTCTTTCTCCACGCTTTTTTTTCTACTAAACGCTCTTGGTGCTTTCACTTTCTGAATTTGAGTTTCAGAAGCTGAATTGTGGTGCAAGGCAACTCCGCAGTCAAAAGTTTGCTGTCGGATGTGTTTTTTTGGTTTCTGGCTTGCAATTGGCGATTCTAGGTTAGTTTTTGGATTTTTAGTTTTCTTTTGTGCTCCGTAGTGGTGTCTTGAAGGGTAAGCGGTTGGCAGTGACATCGCTCTATCAGTTTTTCTCGGTGCCGGTGTTCCAGAGATTACGAAGTCACCTTCAGATATTGTTGGGGAGTAACTTCCGGAGGATTTCAGGTGTTCCTGTTGTTGGAAAGTTTTCTTTGGCGACGAATACAGGCTGCATGATGATTGGGTGTTTATGAAGGAAGGTGTCGGTGAAGGCGATCTTGGATTCGATGGTTTGTCTCGTCGTTTTATGGAGTTTCGTTTGGACGCGTTCGTGGAAGAACCGCTGTAGCTGCTCCGCCTAGAGCTGGACTGCTCTTCTCTAGTTTTGTCTTTGGAATTTCGTCTTTGCATTCTGACAGTTTAGGTGCAATGTCGTTAAATTTGTTCCACCTATTATATATAAATCCAAAATTATTATTATTTTAAATTTATTCACTTTTCGATTGGCTTTTGTTTATGGTTTATTGTAATTTTGGAACTCAAATTGTTTGAAAAGAATTTCTATTTCGAAAATAATGAATTTCTAGAGAAAAAAACTTATTGAAATGGAAGCCAAACACTGTCAAAAAAGGTTAGTACAGGTTGTTGGTTAAATGGAAGAAAAGAAGAAGCAAGAAATTATGGAATTGTATTTTTTTAAAAAGGCATTTATGAAAAGTTTAAACCCTCTAAAGCTGGCTTGCTATATCAATTCGGCAACACGTATGTATATGTGGACTGTATAATATTAAATTGTATAATATAAAATGTATAATATAAAACTGTATAATATAAATTGTCTAAATTTGTATGCTCTAATAATATAAGTATAACACTATAAGCAGAATATCTTTTCACTGTGTTCAAGTCAAACCACACTTAAATAACTCACTTACAGAATGAAATTGTACTTTTTTTTCAAATTTTCGATAAATAAATTTTACGATATAAAACCAAGACAATATACAAAATCTCAATTGGTTATTTGACTAATTTTTTTTTATTTCATTAATCATAATTTCAAGGTACAAGCTGATGAAAAGTGAATTTTTTTTTAATAATCTTAAAAATTGACCGAGTTATAAAAGTTTAAATTTAACCTTTAGAGAAGGACGGCAATACTATGTTGTGAGGTCATTTTTAATATTGCACATTATATTCTACGAGAGGAAAAGAGACAGGGATATACCCAACTCTATCCGTATCTACAAATTTAGAAGCCTACAACTGGCTTATTTTTCAATCAATTTTTGAATTTTTTTCAAGACTGGTTTTTAATTAACTTATATTTCACAATATTGTGTGACAAATATCAAAATTTAGAATGAGTCAACCACCGTATTGGATGCCCAATATTCATTTCAATCTTATGAATATTGCACTGAACTTTTTTCACGACAACGTTCTTTTCTAGAATTTAACATTATGGATTACGTTTTTGACATAAAACATCCTCTCTTTCGATATTAGACAGGGATCACTTTGAATAAAAATAGGTCTAGGATAATAAATAATTAATATATATATATATATATATATATATATATATATATATATATATATATATATATATATATATATATATATATATTGGTCACTTAAATTAAAACTTAGTCTCCCTTTGTATTATATAGATACCGAGGGAAATCCCTATCCCTCGAATCCCTCGGTATTATTTAGTTAAAACTAATCCTTCATCGGTATCATATAAAGATCACTCGTCACTTCAATTAAAACTAAGTCTCGATCGATATTATATAAAGGCTACTTTATTTATTAATTAAAACTAAGTCTCTGCTTTATATATATGTTATATCAATAAAAACTAAGCCACACTCGGTATTATATAGAAATCACTTTGAATAAATCGTTATTTCAATAAAAACTAAGCCAATGTCGGTGTTATATAGAAATCACTTTGGTTAAGTTTCCCTCGGTAGTAGATAGAGGTCGCTTCAAATAAAACCAAGTTTCCCTCGGTATTCATTAGAGGTCATTTCAATTAAAACTAAGTCTTCCTCATTATCACATAGAGGTCATTTCAGTCAAAATTAAGTCTCCCTCGATATTATATAGAGGTCGCTTCAATTAAAACTAAGTCTCCCTCGGTACTATACAGAGTTCACTTCAATTACAACTAAATCTCCCTCGGAATTAGACAGAGTTCAAACTCAAAATATGTCCGACTTTGAGCGCTTCTTTTTGCAAACTAACCATCATACAGCAAAAAATAAAAACCGACCAAATGCGAGTCTATCTCGCGTATCGAGGGTTACATGCCCCTTTTTAAGTGAAATTAGTTTATTTATCATAAAACATGACTAGTATGACTTCTTAAAGCAATAAATATTTATCAATATCTATTATAATAAATAGAGGGACTTATCTGTTATAGTAAATATCTCAAAAACTTTGCAATCTGAAATCATCGTTAGGACTAAGATGGTCACAAAGTGACATTTTTGACCCATGCAGGCATATGTTTGTTCCACTTTAAAGCCAAAACGGTTGAACCTATCACGTCAAATGAGATACCTCTGGAATCTCTGATACTATGAATGGCGTAGAATAAGTGATAAACCTTTGAAAGGTAAAAAATATTTTTTTATAAATATCTTTCGATTAAAATTTAATCGAAATATTAATAAATTATGATTTCGATTAAAATTTTTGTGTTCAAATTCGTGCAAAAATATTCGATGACCTGAAATAAAAATGGTTTTGAATTTGTCGTTGCAAGTTCATCTGTTTTTGCAATCTTACTTTTCATATTAAAAGACATAATTAATTGATAAACTAAATATTTGAATTTGCTTATACTCCTTAGATTAATCGAAATATGGTGTTAGGCAGACACGTGCTTAATAGGCACTTTTTTCTATAGTATTCAACAAAAATATCTACTAGTTTCTGCATAATTCGTTGATAAACTAAATATTTGAATTATATTATTTTCTTTATATTAATCGAAATATAGTGTTAAGCAGACAAGTGCCTAATAAACACTTTTTCCTATAGTATTCAGAAAAAATATCTACTGGTTTCTGCATAGTTTATTAATTAACTAAATATTTGAAATAGGTTATACTCGTTAGATTAATCGAAATATGTTGTTAAGCAGACAAGTGCCTAATAGGCACTTTTTTCTATAGTGTTCAGAAAAAATATCTACTAGTTTCTGCATAGTTTATTAATTAACTAAATATTTGAAATAGGTTATACTCCTTAGATTAATCGAAATATATTAATAAGCAGACAAGTGCCTAATAGGCACTTTTTTCTATAGTATTCAGAAAAAATATCTACTAGTTTCTGCATAGTTCATTGATTAACTATATATTTGAATTAGGTTATACTCCTTAGATTGATCGAAATATGATGTTAAGCAGACGAGTGCCTAATAGGCACTTTTTTCTATAATATTCAGAAAAAATATCTACTAGTTTCTGCATAGTTTATTGATTAACTAAATATTTGAATTAGATTATAGTCCTTAGATTAATCGAAATATGTTGTTAAGCAGACAAGTGCCTAATAAGCACTTTTTTCTATAGTATTCAGAAAAAATATCTACTGGTTTCTGCATAGTTTATTAATTAACTAAATATTTGAAATAGGTTATACTCCTTAGATTAATCGAAATATATTAATAAGCAGACAAGTGCCTAATAAGCACTTTTTTCTATAGTATTCAGAAAAAATATCTACTAGTTTCTGCGTAGCTCATTGATTAACTATATATTTGAATTAGGTTATACTCCTTAGATTAATCGAAATATGTTGTTAAGCAGACGTGTGCCTAATAGGCACTTTTTTCTATGGTATTCAGAAAAAATATCTACTAGTTTCGGCATAGTTCATTGATTAACTATATATTTGAATTAGGTTATACTCCTTAGATCAATCGAAATATGTTGTTAAGTAGACAAGTGCCTAATAGGCACTTTTTTCTATAGTATTCAGAAAAAATATTAACTAGTTTCTGTATTGTTGATTGATTAACTAAATATTTGAATTAGGTTATACTCCTTAGATTAGTCGAAATATGGTGTTAAGCAGACTAGTGCCTAATAGGCACTTTTTTCTATAATATTCAGAAAAAATATCTACTAGTTTCTGCCATTAGACCGTCCGTCGTCAAATGATAATTGTGAGACAAGTACAAGTATTTGGTATGATTTCATAAGGTCACTAAATTTAAGAAAGTAATTTCCAAATATTATTTCCCTCACTAATGTTCCTAAAGTTTTCTGTCTACTTAGTTTTTACCCTCCTATACCGAAGACTATATTTTTGGAGTTTCGTCAAAACCGAAAAATATTTCAGAGGAGCAACTTACTCTGAGGAGGTATATCGGTTTGTCCAATTGTAGTATAATATCAAAATTTGTCATTGAACTAACAATTGGAACATAGCACCTTGTCAATATACGTCATAATTATGAAAATAATAGAAAAAAAAATTATTGGTGCTATGTTTTGTTAAATGTAGAATAATGATTTTTTTTTAAATGTCACTTTCTGATCGTCGTAGATCTAAAAACCGTTTTTTTTCAAAATTTCAAATTCTGTACCTTCATACCATATATATATACCAGCTATAATTACATAAAGAAATATTTTTGAAACCCTTATAACTAGCACCACCAAACGATACCGCGCACTACACATATACAGAGTTTAAAAAAAAATTAAATAATAATTACCCCTTCGAATTCCACATAAATAAAAAAAATTTCCACATAAATATTTGTAGTATCTATAAGGAGGATAAAATGAAAGGGAGATGCCGTACAAAAAGTGTGTACGTGCGTCCAGTTTTCGCACCTGACGTACACACTTTGAACACACTCGTGTCGATCGCCATCTCGCCGCCAGTACAATATTGGTGCTTAGACGTGCTACATCTCCCGTTTTATTCATCAAAAACCCTTGTTTTGGCTTGAAATATGATAAAGTGTACTATGATTATTTGCAATAACAATACAAGAATATTTTAAAAAATGTTTCCATGATATTATGTTCGAGTTAATATATTTTGCATACTAAATTAAATTTATACTAAATTTCACAATTTCCACAACAAGCGGTTTTGAAAAAAAAATTAGTGTGACAGACACGTGAATAATCTTATAAGGTTCACGTTTTTCCTTTTTCGGCACGAAACTCCAAAAATATATCATAAAATGGATTAAATAATCCATTTTAGAATAAAGAAAAATGACTGCCCACTATTTCTCCATCAACCCATTTTTCTTGTGCAGATGAAACAAACTAGTGGTCAGAGGCTAACGCCATCTATACTATGTGGTTCGCATTATATTCTATAACAGATATATTCCATAACAGAAAGAAAAAAAAATCGTAAAAAATTAACGCCATCTGCTGCTAATTTTACAAACTTTGTTGAAAGGGTTGCAGTAGCGGTATTTCTACGTAGCCCTAAGTTACGGCACAATAGCTATTGCATTTATTTCCTTTGTCCATATTGTAGAACTTTTGTCGAACTTATGTTCCGAGTCATCGAACCATCTTGATTTTTACAAATCGTTTCAAGTTGTAGCTGTCTTATTTAACTTTCCTTAATAAATTTCTATTTAAATATTTTTTTGGTATATGTAGTATATCTTATATGTCTGATATAAAAATAGTGAAAAATTTGTAGCGATACAAAAAGTGGAGGCACTTATTTTGAGTATTGTTTTTTTTCTAATCAATATTTTATAATAAAATAATCGCGACCGCGCCCTATCTTTTTTAAATGCGCCGATTTTTTATCCTTTCCCGATTTTAAAATCTTTTCACTTAAAAAAGCCGTGAAATCGTATTTGTGACAAATTAAACTTGTTCCCTACAATATAAAACTTTTATAATCGAACTCATGTAGTACGCTGCGTAAGAGTGTATATCGATAATAAAAAAATCCGTGTTATTTTACTAATGTAAATATAATAAAAAGGTTCACAACACCTGAATTGTCACATTGATTTGTTTACAAACATTCTCTTTTAAGAAGCGATTAAAAATCAGCAACCAAATCATATAATGAAAAAAATTTAATAAAAAAAGGTTTAAAATTTGTCAAGCAACATTACTTAGGCTAGCTATTGCGACTATTCAATATAATTCGTATTAAAACGCCGATTTCCGACTTTGAGTTACTTAGTATTATGCTATTTTTTTTATTTCTTAAATCACAGTTTCAAGGCAGAAACTGAAAAGGAGTGAAAAAAATATTGACGAATCTTAAAAATGTACCAAATTGTAAAATTTTAAGCTCATTTTTAGCAATATTCATTGTGACGTTATGTTTCCATCTATACCTAAAACAAGACATACGAAACGGAAACGGAAGTTACGCATTAAAACAAAATTATTAATATTGTGTATATTTTAAACTTTGTATATAATAAACTGCACACGAGATTTCCGGCGATTTTTACTTAGTTCACTTAGAGCGGCAATTGGTTCTTCATGATTCTTCTAATTTTAGTGACTGTGATTTTTTTATGAAGCTATGTGTATAAGGAGTCTATGTGCCAATATAAAATTATATGTAAAAGGACGTTTACGAAAATAATTCCGATGTGTGTCATAATATTTTCCCGCTATTGCTGTTTATAATGAATTAATTTTAAAATTTATTTCTAGCAATTCTTATGGAATTAAACTGAATTAGTTTTGTATAAATCTTCATCATAAAATAAATAAAGTATTTCTTAATTATGTTAATATCAGATATATAAGCCTCGCATAAGTTATGATATAAAAAGGATGCGGATATAAGGTTTATTTTTACAACATCTCATTTTTCAAATTAAATTTAGCTATTGTCTATTACCCTTTTGCAGATTTTGGCTCTTGCTAATCTGCTCTCAATAATGTAATCAGAAAGGAAAATTATGTTTCATAAATTATATTATCATGGAAGAAAATGACGATTTAGGGGTCGTTTTTTAATCGAATAAGTAATTTATTAAGCATTTTGTAAAATTAGCTTTATATATTTTTTCTTCTGGCAAAATTTCGGGTAAATGTTAAAATTCATCTGTGAAACTCTGGATAAGGATTTAGAATAGCCAAAAATATAGAGTTTCGTACGCTCATAAAAAAAATTAACCAGAAGTTCGATGTATTGTTTTCAGAAGACAACATTTTAAAGTCACTTTTAGTAATGTCCATTGCATTCTAGAAAAGCGAATTAAAAAAGAACGAAATAAAAAAAATTATCTTTGCTAATAGTCCACCTGAACCCTATTGTTAGTTAGCAGTTTTTAATAAATCACAAGAAGAAATTGATTTTTTCACCAATACACACATGGAAAAGGTTGTTTTGGTTTTTGAGTTTGTATTTTTAAAAAAATTATCACTTATTTTGCCTTTATAAGTGTGAGAATGAATTTTTCTCAATAATAAAAAATATTTTGGCGATTGAGGGAATGCCCATTGGGAATAATTACGAATGCTATTTTCAATTTTGTCTCGAAATAGAAATTTGCATGATAGAAGAATACCAATATTGTTTTCCGCTAATGTATTATTTCTTTTGTTTTTAGTAACTAAGAGGTTAAAAAATGATGAGATTATCGTGACGCGCTGTAGAAAACATGTTATTTTAAATGATTTAAAAAATAAATTGATTTGTATTAAATTAATTAATTAAAACAAATGAAAATAATTTAATATATATTATACCTTAGACAATACTCCGAAAATAAATTTTCATAAAAAATACGGGTATATTTTTTGGGGAAATTTTAAATAATATCTCTAGAAATATGTTATAAAGTTCTCAAAAAAAAAATTTTGTTTAAAAAACTGGCTCTCAATTAATATCTCAGACGACACGTGAAACTGGAAAATAAAATTTCGAGTGTTTCATAGCAGATTTCTCCGTTCTAAAAGTCCCATACGTACATTTTTGGGTGTTGACAATGCGGAGATATATAAGGATTAACATTATTTATTACAATGCCAAATTAAATGAATATTTTAAAATTTAAATTAAATAATTTATCTAAATCTACCATTAAAAAAAATGCAAAAAAAAACAATTTAAAAAAAATCTCTAAAAACGAATTTAAGAATTATAGAATTATGGCAAATAACAAAACTTGTTTCGAATTTGCTTTCTAAATTTCTACGTTACCGCTGGTATGTTTTTTTTTGCTGTTAACTTGTTTGTATCTACTATTAAAGTAATAAGATCGGAAATTTATTGCAACGGTTCCCAAAATGCATAAAAAAAAGTATTTTTAGCATGTCTGTGTATTTAATTAATGAGAGTTTTTTTATGCTCATGAGAGCTCCACAAAATATTATTGAGTTTATTTGATAAAAACTGGTATAATTTTTGTTAATTTTAATGTCAATGAAAGATCGGTTGCAAAGACAATAAAGTTCTTTACGGCACAACGCCGTGAATCGTCTTTGGTTGGTTATTACATTCACAGTATAAACCAATTTATTTTACCAGAATTATAAGTTTTTAAAAGAAAATTACAGTTTGTTTTCTAGAAAAATTTGCTTTTTTTTAGAAATTCCATTACCGATTAAATTTTAAGCATTTGTTAGGAGAAAAAATAGTTTAAACTAAACAAAAACCAACAGCGATTAAGATAAAAAATGCGCCTGCAGCACCGCACACGTGATAGAAGTGAGAGATTTAGTGGGAGAGACAGAGACAGAGAGGGGTAGGAGACGGAGAGAGAGCATCTCAAAAGAAATACAACAATACGAAATTAGCCAATAACTCTTCACTGATATAAAGAAACAAACGTAAATAATCACAAAACACAATGATTAATATTAATAACACAAAGTATACGTAGTATCTCAGCTATTCATATGTAGCGCCTGAGGCGTACATCTACAACGCGCGCATGCGCGACACTATGTTATTCAATTGCTTTGTATCGTTGTGTATACGTCGCTCTCTTTTGCTCCACTTCCATTGCGTCGGAATATGTAGCTCTCTTTCTCTTTCTTTCTACATCATATCTTTCTTCTCTCTCATGTAACGAAATATGCCTAAATGTGACCCTACCTTAAAATTTTACTCCCAATTCTCGTCCACTTATCGATTATTGAATTGCCGCCTACGAAGTTTCACTTGAATAAACAAAAAGCAACAACGATTTGGATAACAAAAAACATGGCTAACTAACTCATATCGATAGCAAGCCAGCAACCAATTTCATGATCGTATTTCTGAAGCGGCCCATGAGAGTTTCATTCTTGTTTGAAATAAAATTACCTTATTTATCGTATATACTATAAATACCCAATAACGTTGACTTATTAGGGCGAAAATAGGTAATTATACAAAATATAATTAAGTTGGGAAGACATTAACATATACTTGACATGAACATCTCAAAAACTGTGACATATTAAGCCATCCTATAACTTTCGCGTAAGCTTCTAAAAACCCATAATTGCGTAAACCCATAATCTAATGGCGCGTTTGAATGGTTATTAAAACATTCTTATACTGCCATTTGGTCAACTTCGCGTCTTGGCTCTTCCCAACTCAATTCGACCAACTTTGCATCTTATCTGCTCTTTCCGACTTAATTCAGCCAGCTTCACGTCTTGTCGGGTCTTTCTGACTTAATTTGGCCATCTTCGCGTCTTATCGACTCTTTCTGACTTAATTCGGCCATCTTCGCGTCTTATTGGCTCTTTCTGACTTAATTCGGCCAGCTTCGCATCTTGTCAGCTGTTTCTGACTTAATTCAACCAGCTTTGTGTCCTGTCGTCTCATTCTGACTTAATTTGACCAGCTTTGTGTCTTGTCGGTTCTTTCTGAATTAATTCGGCCAGTTTCGCATCTTGTCGGCTCTTTCTGACTTAATTCAGCCAGTTTCGCGTCTTGTCTGCTAACAGTATTATAAAACTAATAATACATTTTCAATAGTTTCATAAAAATAAAATAATAAAGTTAAATTAACATTTTGTTACTAACAACTATCTGAATATTCCTTTTTTCTTTTTCCATTCGTTAAAAAAAACTAATTCAAGATGAGAATATAAAAAATTAAGATGTATCATATCTGCAAGGATTCCCATGATGGCTCACAATTTTTTTTTTTCATAATTTCGATTCCATAGTTTCGAAAAAAAAACATTTTTTTGAATATTTTTCAATATATCTCTGAATATATTATATAACCTGAAATTAATATTTACTGAAATGAATACTAAAAGTGAATAAATATTTGTTGAACTCTGTTAACTATCCCTTTGACACGATACAGCACTATATACATTTTATATATTTATTTTAAGTAGTTTCTTTATTTGCTTAAAACGTTGAAGGATAATAAATTCTCCCACAGCACCATATCCATTTAATGACATCTATCGATTGTTTCGTTACTATTTATATAACTCAATATGCGATAATATCAAAATTAGTGTTGAAATTTGAACTACAGGCCACAGATGGCGCTGTTGATTAATATTTTCAAGTAATATTATTTTACTATTCCTTGCCTCGAAAGGGAAAAAACGGAATATTAATGTATGCGTCTATCTGTCGGTCTGTCTGTTACTGCAATTTTTCTCAAAAACCGTTTGAGGTAGATACTTGAAATTTGGCTCTCACTCTGCATTATTAACACCCAAAAATGTACGTATGAAACTTTTAGAAGGGACAAATCTGCTATGAAATACTCGAAACTTTATTTTTCAATCATGTGTCACCTGGGATATTAATTGAAATAGCCAGTTTTTTTTTTGAGAATTTTGTTACATATTCCTAGAGATATTATTCAAAATGTCTACCAAAAATATACTCGTATTTTTATATGAAATTTATTTTTGAAATATTGTTCAAATTATATGTTTAAAGAATTAAACTATTTTTTAATTTAATACAAATCAATTATTTTCTACAGCGCGTTACGATAATCCCATTATTTTTTTTCAAAAAATTCATTCATCACATTATGAAAACAAATAACTAACAAATTATTGAAAACAAACAAATTTAAAAATCAAAACAACCTTAATGTAAATAAGGCATCACCAATATAAAATAAATAAACAAAAGCCATTCGAAATTCAAATTTGACACAACACTGAAAACAAAATGGCACCTGTAGACACTTAACAACTTTGTACAACTTGGACACTCAATACTTATTTGTTTACAACTTCACTTTAAAAACTTTCAATTTCGAAACCAACAACGAATTCAAAAACGAACGTTAACTGGTGGGTTGCTACGTTTAAAATGTGCGCCGACTGACACCCCTCCCTCGCACTTTTACACAAGGGATGTCTATACATCGATAAATTAAATAAACAATTCGCAGTAGTCTATTAGAGATTATAACTATTACGGAGATGTGTGCTGTTTAAATCTACTTGAATAAACTATCGATACTACCATCAATCACACTAAAATGTGTCCATTTCAACTATTTGAAACCTTAGAAAACATATTAATATATCTGTGTGTTTCTTAAATTAATATCCCTAAACTGGCGCAAACTACACCTTCGTTTTTTTATACCTTCAATAATCTTTGCACTCCATCAAATCTCTAATCAACATTTTTACATTCAGTACTTAAATAACTATGAATCGCGCCGCAAGGGCCAATCATAGATACATAAGATTTTGTCCAAAGTACAAGTTTATACAATCATAACAATCAGCAGAAATGTTATTTTTGTGGTAAATAAAATCATAATTTTATTTTGTTATTTCATTGGTTATTTATATTGTTTATTTTATTTTTCCAATAATTTTATTGGTATTGCCCAACGTACAACTTGGTGCAAACAAACATTAAATTTATGAAAAAATTCCCTTTACTTTTTTAGAGTTGGTACAAACACAGTTTATCCGATAGGCATGAATATTTCAACATATCTTACAATGTCTAGACAGACGTACGACATATAATATCTTTTTATGTGGGTCATAGAAGGTTATGTGTAGTCAAAGTGCAGATCTGATTATATACCTTCCATATACAAAAGAATGGCTGGAATTTTTATGGAGCCCATACGACTCAAGCACTAGATGGCACATCTTGCATTACCAGCAACTAGGTAGAGGGCCTGTGGATGACGCTGTGTAGGGAGTATTGTCATAAGAGCGTTATAACTGAACATTGAGTTCATATTTATTAAATAGTTTAAAAACTGTTAACACATTTTTTTATTTAAAAAATATTTTTCAATTTTTTTTAACTTTTAAATAATAATTCCATTTCACAAAACAAAATTACGTCCAAGATTTTACAATTATAGTACCGAAAAATGAAATCATTTTAAAAATGTGAACAATGAGAATCCTTTTATTTTTCTTAGGGTTGATTTACAGCCAGATACAATACACACCATTTTGAGCAACACTTTCACAAACCCCGATATAATTTATCGGTATCTAAACTAATATAAACTCCTTTATAAAACAGTTGTATAAAAAAATACAAGACCGAGAAAATATACATGAAATAAAAACCATGTTAAATTAGAATTTATAATATTGCTAACGATACCTTGCAACTTCGTCCCATGAAATTTTGAAATGAAAGTACAGTGTTTTAATGCATTTATTTTAATCTCTTATTTTAGACACAAATAATTAGATTAAATCCCGCGCAGGTCGTCTTGCGTACACTACCCTCCTCTTCCCCCGTTCCTCTGCCCGCTTCCGCATGTTCCACGCCATTGCCCGCCATTCGCGTGGCAAATATTTTATGTTTAATTTTCAACATAACTTTTCATAATTTAGATATGACTAAATGTAAACTGTGCTTTATCTGTAAATTCATATCGATAGGTTCAGTAGTTTCGAGTTAAAATCATTCGTACAGACAGACAAACAGACAATCAGATAAACATTATTTAACAAAAAGTATTTAAAAGTACAAAATATTTTCCTCAATTTAGTGAGTTTGAAGCCACAATAATACATCTTCCAATATCCTCCAGAATTAAAAAGAAGACAATATTAAGTTTAAATACATGAACGATAACGACAATCAATGCTGAACTTATTTAAAGAAATACATATATTATCGATCATAAATCTAAAGACGAAATACATATATTATCGATGTATCACGAATGTGACAGCCCTACCCATACACGTTGTAATTATAGACTGGTCGTCCTTCATCCCCATTGAATCGATTAAGGCTCAATATGTCAGTGCTGTACACTAGGGTGACTATCGGTGTCGGTGAAAGTTGCAAAATTTTTACCCAATTTTATTTTAGATAAATCTCTCTTAAAATAATAGGAAATTTCAACGACGAAATGCGACAGATGTCGAGATATTTTCGAATATTCAATAGGTACGTTTCATAAGAATATGATTAGAATATGCTTGTTTAATCACTTATTTGTTACTAGCTGTAGGTACCCGTGACTTGTTTCACGTGGAATTTGGAGTAAGACAAATTATTACGATTTTTTATGTTTTTTTTCTTTTTTTTTGTAGTGAAACAATAATTAATATTTTTATTAATATTATGTAATATTATAAAACGCGATCAATGGGGTAAACACATTGTAACAATAACAAAAACTGAAATGCCCTTGTTCACATTTGAGTGCATGGAGAAGGGGGCAGAAAAGATTAAGATATCGATCACCTCACTCATTTCGAAACAAATCGCCAACAAATGGAGAAAATAGTGTTCTTTATACCCTCAGTTGTATACAAAATAAATTTCCGTAAAGTGAGGTTCTGACGGGAAATCCTCATTAAAATCGATACTGGATATGGGATAATGACGCCCAAATGAGCGACAGCTTCCGTCGGAGTAATTCAAACTTATAGTAACTCGACTAAAAAACACATAGCGCCGCCATCTTGGTTCCATTTCAAAACTTTTCGCGCCGCCATCTTGTTTTCGTTTGTGACTGTATCAGTGCAATATCCTTATACGGACATGGATCCATGAATTTCGAACTTACGGATTGGATATTTGTTGCTAAACGGGATCATATCTTAGAGATTAATTATACTATTTACTATTACGCTATTCCGAAGCGCAATGTATGTGTTATAACTCAACTTAGGCTGCACGTGTTTATCTCAAAAACTTTAAAAAGTTACAAGACTATGAATTAGAAAAAGTTTGAAAATTTCTAGATATATAACCAGAATTATAAACATCAAACACGAATGCATACTGCACAAAATTCCAATAATAATTCACCGAGAACGCCGGGCCGGATCCAAAACCAACGTGCAGTACTACCGCGAATATGGGTAACATGAGCGCGTTCGTAAAACTCGGGGAGCATCTGGCCAGCCTGAGTTGAGTATGGATGTGGATTTCGATGCTGATGAGATGGAGAGTCTTCACAATTCCTTGTTTTCATTGCACCAAGTGTCATTAAATCTTAGCCTCGCCAACATTTTTGAACTCAAATTTCATTAATAATTAAATCTATTATTAATTTTTTCTTCGATTACATAAATAAAACGCGCGCTTACTTTGCCCAACGCGCTTACTTTAAAATCAATCGAACTGGGAGAAATTATATTATATAAAACAAAAAAAATGGTTTTCTTTAAGTCTATGACCGTTCAAATTATATTTGTTTATTTATTAATTTCTACCTAGAAGCGTGGTCACCCTGTCGAAGAATAAGGGTTGCCATATAACCACTTTCGAAATATAAACACGCCCGACGGTAATAGCCAGTGGACCGAATCTTCATGCGCTTCATCTGACTAGCGAACTCTACCGGGTGGTCCGAAGTAAACTGATATTAATTTTTTTATGGAAACTTTCAATATTTGTCTACCGTTACTTTATCTACGTCATATTAATTTTTTCAACCTTTACGATTCCAAAAATTTCGCCATTTTGTAAATTGATGACCAATAATTAAAAAAATGTAACCCTATAATAAATAGACAATTAAATAAATTAATAGGACTATTATGCATAATGGGTTTTTACATAGGCTGTCTTTAGGTTTTTATATACGAAACCTCAAACAACTCTCAAGTGCGGATCGGGTCGTGAGCTGCAAGTATTCGGTTCAAATGAAGATTTCGAAATGAACGTTACATCAGAAAGAAAAAAAACGGAACCTTTATAAGAACAGACAGACAGATAGACGTATCCGCCATCTGTCACAACCATTGTTCTCAAAAAAACATTTCGACGTAAACATTTCAAATTTGTCATAGCGATAAAACATATTACTTAAAGAGGAAAAACCTTTAGTAAAACCAGAAGTTCACATCCCGGATTTTTTTTTAATTGTAAGAAAAAATTAAAAGAAAAGTAGTCAGAAACAGGGCAGAGAGATAGGGAAAGGATATCCGTACAAAACCGGAAACAAGAAAAGTCTCCGAGTGTGAAAAAAGGAGTTTTTGTAGAAAACTATAAAAATAAACTATTTAACAAAACACCATTGAAATCAAAAGGCTTCTATTCTGATACCTAACTAATCGATAGAAAAAAGTCACCAAAATCGATCAGGGCTTCTCGTACAAACACATAAGAACGCACTTACAGACGAACGAACGAAGACGCATGTCCATTTTTCAAAGGCAAATTTAGACCATGATAAATATTTTAAAAAATTTTAAAAAAATTCTGGTGTGTGCTTATGGCCACACAACAGAAGTAAAAACTTACAATTTTAAAATATATATAACAATAAATAATGTTATATGATGGATATTAATTTGGTGAATCAGGAACAATGCAAGATTAATATTTTAAAATACAATAAGATACGCATTTTAAAGTACTGGATACAAATAAGACCTATGTAAGACCTATTCACCCACTCAGGTTACAGGGTATTTATGTACGCATGTATAAAATATTTTCGAAATTGGGTTTATTCTTCTTAATTTTTGGGTGTACAGGCCTTATTTGTATCTTACTAGTACCTTATACTAAACTACTCTGAAATAAAATATTAAAAAAACTATATACACTTGAAATATTGCACTGACTAAATACTGTAACATACGCATATTATATTAAATTATACTAAAATAAGATATTAATCAAAAAGTGTGCATAGTGCGCTTAAATAAGTAGTTCACTTGACTGATGCCGAAGGGAGCCGAGTTTACCCGATTCAGCGTCACCGACCACCCGAATGTGACGGGTTACTTTCGATCACTGCTCAGAAAAATTGTACGTACACATATTATATTAAATTATACTCAAATAAGATATTAATCAAAAAGTGTGCATAGTGCATTAATCAAAAAGTGTGCATAGTGATATTAATCAAAAAGTGTGCATAGTGCGCTTAAATAAGTAGTTCATTTGACTGATGCCGAAGGGAGCTGAGTTTACCCGACTCAGCGTCACCGACCACCCGAACGTGACGGCTTACTTTCGTTCACTGCTCAGAAAAAGTGTACACATGCGCACGTGCTAAAGTGCTTCACTTCAAAAATATTATCATGTTAAGAGGAAGACCTCCTGTTTCTAAAAAGTTATATTAAAAGTTGATTACTTGTGAAATTAAACTAGTTATTGTAAAAACTATATTAAAAGTTGATTTCTTTTGAAATCACACGAGTTTTCATAAAAGTTACATTAAAATTGATTACATGTAAAATTACACGAGTTATTATAAAAACTACATTAAAACTAGATTACTTGTAAAATTACATGAGTTATTATAAAAACTATCTTAAAAGTTGGTTACTTATGAAATCACACGAGTTATCATAAATGATATATTAAAAGAAATGATTAATTGTAAAATTACACGAGTTATTATAAAAGCTATATTAAAATTCGATTACTTGTAAAATTACACGAGTTATTAAAAAACTATATTAAAAGTTGATTACTTGTAAAATCACACGAGTTATCATAAAAACTATATCAAAAAATGATTACTTGTAAAATTACACGAGTTATTATAAAAGCTATATTAAAACTCGATTAGTTGTAAAATTACACGAGTTAATATAAAAACTATATTAAAAGTTGATTACTTATAAAATTACACGAGTTATTATAAAAACTATATTAAAAGTCGATTACTTGTGAAATCACACGAGTTATCATAAAAGCTATATTCAAACTCGATTACTGGTAAAATTACACGAGTTATTGTAAAAGCTATATTAAAAGTTGATTACTTGTGAAATCACACGAGTTATCATAAAAGCTATATTAAAAGTTGATTACTTGTGAAATTACTTTCCATCGTCGAAAGTCGAGGTTAGTCGATAATAAAGCACGTGCCTGCTGGTATACAATACCCGAACCAATTTTTGGTCCACCCTATACGCACCAAGCACGAATATTCGTATTCTATCGTCATACCTAAGCAGCCCTCGCGGTTGAGCGCGCACAGCACCGGGGGTGCGTCGGGAGACCCTTCCAAGGTCTCACCTGCCGTCCCGCCCTGTGTCCCTCCCAGCTGACTGCACACGGCCGCGTCTAAACTTCGTTTATTTCGTGAAATTGTATTTAACGAGATGTTTCGACAAGAGGCAGCAAGATACTCTGTCCCGTTCGCTCTTAAAATGTGGTAACCGAATTACTTTAGTTAATATATTGATGAAGCGAAATATGAAAAAGCTTTAAGGCATTTTCAAATTTGTCACTTTATTAAAATTAAAATAAATTAAAGAGATTGCCCTTGTAGCCATAAGTCCGCTATATGTACAAACATTAAAGTAGATAAATAAATAAAAGCAAACTTTACCAACAGCCTTAAATATCTTGAATGCACACGTCTGTATTAATCTGAGGTATTTCATGACCATAAAAGTCCTTTAAAATAATTATAAACTTGGCAATCATTCTCCCGAATATTCCATTTCTATGCGATCCAAAATTTTGCAACCATTGAAACCACTTTGTTTTCTTTTTCCAAAGCACAAACAATGTCCGCTTCTAAACCGCTATAAAGTTTAAATCAGTTAAATCACCTAAAACACGTCAATCTATAAACTAAAAAATCAAGCCTGTCCGATTGAGCGATTGCCTAACTAATATATCGATCAACATTCAGACTCAATGCAGAACCCTAGAAACATTATATTTGAGGAGATTTTTTATTTCATAATGTAAACATCCATAAAGGGAGAAACTGGTGTAGAGGGTTAAAAAATATTTGATTTTGGGCATCATGTTTTACATTACAACAGCAGCCAAGTTCGTGTTTGGCTGGTGCATACAGGAATTTCATAACTTTATTACAATATGGATTCCCCAGCTCAATAAATATATAACAACACGTAATATAATCAAGAAGGTTTATCCCCTATATACACGGTATCCGAGAATAAGTGCCGGACAAAGGAAGACGTTATTCATTGACTGAAAAATAGTTGAATGTCGTTAAAATAAAATTTAAAAGATGACTTTTTTTCAGAAAATTGGAAGTAATATTCATAATTATTTATCATATTTTTCGTACACACGATACTTGCACACATATTTCAGCGCCGCTCAGAGGAATAACCAGCGAACAGCGGCGAAGAAATCTAGTTGCCCGGGTAAACACCGCGCTTCAGGCAAGTATCGGGTGTGTTAAAAAGAGTTTTGTGTAATATTTTTTGCACTCAATTAGAAGAAGGGCTTTATGCTTTATTTCAACGACAATTTATTCCTTTATGGCCAACGAATAGCGTCTTTTTTTGTCCGACACTTATTCATGGACACTATGTTTATTAACACGAATATTTCAAACACTATGATAGGATCATCGATATTTCTAGAGAATCATCGATAGAATATCTCAAACACTATGATAGGATCATCGATATTTCTAGAGAATCATCGATAGAATATCTCAAACACTATGATAGGATCATCGATTCCCGGACACCAGGATCTTATTCATCGTTATAGTTATCCCACAATATTTACGTAGCCTTCTAGAAACCCTGACTTGTTTCATAATTTTTGGATCAGTGGTTTCAGAAATAAGAGGGGAAGAAATATTTTTCCATAGTTTTCAGTATACACCTGAAGATATAAAATATTTCTGAAACCTTTATAAATAACTCATTCAAACAAACACTTACACTAAACCTATATGTAATTTTTTCTGGGTACTTAACTTGTCCCGCTTAAAAATCCGAAATGAATATTTTCGAAAGTTACCCAAATTTATAGTTTTAAAGAAAACTGTAATGGACGAACGGATGAACACAGGAGTGATAAAAGCTCCATTTATTGTACTGAAAAACGAAACTCTAAAGAGGCCGCTAAATTAAATACCAGTGGTCTGTCAATCTAGAAAGGTGTAGACAATTGCATATAACCTTGAATAAAATGAAAAGAAAGAGACGCATAATATCTATAATACAAAAATATCCATAAATTATACAATAAACAGAAACATCAAATTAATCTTCTTGATACTTTCCGCAACATAAAGGTGTAAGTAAACTCACATGCAATCTAAAATTTTTAAAAATCTCATTAATTGTTGTTCGCCGAATATTTTATTTTTTTTATAACACTGGATAATTCAATTCGAAGAAAAACACAATGAAGGTAATAATTTTTCCTAATTTTTTAAGTTTAACCATTAATCACAAAAACTACTGATACGAAAGAAAAAATTTATGAAATGAATTATGTCCATTTCAATCCAATTAAGTTTACATATTTTTTTTTATTCAAAGTTTGCATTTATTAAACCAGTAATATTTCTTAAACCACTACAATCAAATATAAAGTGGACATAGAGGAATATATTGAAAACCGAATAAATTCATTTCCAAACTTTGATATGTCGGTTGACCGATTAGTCAACGTCAGTTGGTCGGTAAATCAAAATTACGATACATAGAGTCATAGATAAATATAGACTTAAGAGAGATAGGATAGGTTTAGGTCATAGATAAATATAGACTTAGATGAGATATGGACCCATAAAAAGAACTATTTTCAAGACAGTCTATTAACATCAAAATTTCCACAAATATAAAATAAAATTACTTCTAGTAAATTTCTGTATTACGAGACGACTATGTTTTATATTGATTGAGAGACGCCTAGAGTGCACAGACAGCTGATACTACCAAAAGTCCTTAACATTTCATACGATGATAAAAAAAATTAGTTATATGAAAGTAAACATTTTATTTATTCTGAAAGTACACAATTTGGGATTTTATTTCTTAAATATCACATCATCCATATGCGATCAATCATTTTTTTAACACTGCTGCAACCTGGAGGGGAAATTTTCAATGACCGACTGACAAGTGTTTCGGGAAATATTTTGCATTTCCTCGCGAATATGAGCCCTTAATTCCTCAAGAGTCGCTGGATTGCTGTTAAAGACTTTAGTTTTAAGGTATCCCCGAAGGAAAAAATCCATTGTGGATAAGTCCGGGCTACGAGGTGGCCAGTTAATGTCACCTCTTTTGGATTTAACTTTTTGGTCTTGCTGAAACCATGATCGTTGATTGAAACCATCAAAATCCTGAAGCGGTGGAGCAAAAAAGTCCTGTAGCATGGCAATATACCGCTCTGTATTCACTGTAACAGCGTTTTCTCTTTAATCTTCATAAAAATATGGACCAATAATGCCTCTTGCTGATAAAGCTGCTCATACAGTAAACCTTGGGTGAATGCAGGGGTTTTTGATACTTCAATTTTGGATTAGTGTCACTCCAATATGTGCAGTTTTGTCTGTTTACATGTCCATTTAGGTGAAAATGGGCTTCGTCTGAAAAAAAAATGTTGTTAAAGCTGGCGAACCTCTCTACCATTTCGTTAGCAAACTGCAGCCTGTGAGCATAATCTTGAGGCTTTAACTGCTGAACCATTTGGATTTTGTATGGATGCAAATGTAAATCCTTGTGTAGAATGTGGTTTAAAGATGTTTTGGATACATTTAAGACGCTAAACCGCTTTCGAGTAGAGAGTCCAGGTTGTTCACAAACAGACGCTCTAGATCTTGGTTTATCTATTGTTGAACCAATTTCTTCATAGTTCTGGACCCATTTTTTAATCGATTGAGCTTTATTTTTATGCCGTATATTGTAATGAGCGCAAAATTTTCGTTGCGCTAAAGTCGAACATTCGTTGTTTCGATAATACTCGCGTACGCAGAACGCACGTTGTTTCTCGTTGAATGACGCCATGGCACTAAATTCCCACCGGTCGCTCTAACATTCTGTACCTCCCCCGCCCCACCTCTCCCTCGCTGCTCGACGCAGCTGCCGATTCAAATGTTAACGGACTTTTGGAACACCTGTATAATAGGTAAAATCACGTACCTATATCAAAATATCTCAAATCAAGATATGACCAAAATATGTCAGCAACAGTGTTTCCAAAGCCCATAAATGTACTCTATATATGTTTCTATTTTATGCACATACCCCAAAATATACACTTGAGTTTGCACCAGAGGTGCACAAAATGTATCAGTGAAAAGAAAAGAGTGATATATATAATTTGATTGGATAGATAAATATCACTCATTTATATCTCTAGCTCAGTAGCTCAGTTTCTCAGTACTCTAGTTATTAACGAAATTATTTATTGTGTATACATTGAACCGTTGAACAATGGTCATATAACATGGTGATAAATAGTAATAACTGAACATTACGTACTATAGTTTGAAAATAAAAATAAATTCTACAAGAGTATCCACTTTGCTTAATACTTTGCAGATTCAGGATTTAGGACTTTCAACCTAGATTCAAATTATACATAAAATAACTTTAATGATATTTAATTAAATTGAAATAGATTTGCTTATTTATAAAAATTATAATTTAGAATTTTGAAATGAAACAAAAAAAGTGTTTGTTTATGCAAATATTTTGAGCGAAATAAGTTTACTTTATCACAGCGGTCACATTGGATCACGAGTAGCTGCGTTGTCTACATAGATCCAGTTGCATATTTGACTGAACAGTTCGATAGTTTTCTTTCTCTTTCGTGTAACGTCAAAACATATACTTTTATATCTTCACAACGCGACGAGTGAGTGAAAGGATCGATTTGCTGAAACTAAAAAGACGCCGATCACTCCCGAGCTAGTGATGTACTGATACATTTTGATTTCAAATGAGCGAGTGATAGACATGATCGTAACATGTAAGCTAGATCTTTTATATCTCTCACTCATGAGTTACACCTTTCTACTTTGCACGGCTTCTCCCTCGCGAATTTCGGAATGTAACAAAATAATTCGTAAAATAAACGATACGGCAACACCGCGTTTATATACAATAGTAAGGCTGATAATTTTTATAATATCGAAAATGAAATGAACTGGCAAGTTTGTAATTTATATATTTTTATTCTCAAAATAGTCTCCATTAAAACCTACCTATCCATCGTTTCATTCTATGGAACCATTGAGAGATGCAGTCGTCCCACTCTTCATTTGACGTCTCTTTCGTAGTCTTTTCGAAGGCAGTCACCATTTGGGAGGTGCTTTATTCTTGGGAATGAATAGAAATCGCATGATGCGATGCGAATCGTTGTAAGCGTATGGTAAATGGTCCATAATTTATACACCCGACGTAGTGAAATATTCATTTTTTTGGTTTGTCTGAGTGTACAGAAAACATTGTCATGATGAAGAATTCTACTATGAGTGCGTTGCTCTCGAACATTGTCCTAAATCACCATACCATAATCTGATATACCAGTCTGCGATAACTGTTATTTTATTTTCCAGGACAATAATTGCATAATAACCCACCCGTCTAAAGAACAGGGCGACAGTCTTTTTTCCACCACTTCGTCCTTTCTTTACCTTAATAGGCAACTCTTCAGAAAGAGACAGCCACTGCATATACTGCTTCTCAGTTTCAGGTTTCTTTGTTTTTTTTTTAACAGCATTCAGCTTTCGCCACTTGTGACCATTCGAATACAGCATCTGAGTGACTTCCGCTAATTTTTTCTGACATTTCACGACACCAATCGAAGCGACTGTGGTTTTGAGTTTCGATCAAATCTTTGGGTCCACCAAGCACAAAGCTTGCTGATATTAAAATGGCGGTGTTGATTTTTTGATACTTAACACGACTCAATGCCTAAACTTGCCCTAATCTGTTGACAGGCTATCTCTTGTCAGTGGTTCATCATGAGCCGCACAACACTGATGTCATCTTCAGTTGTTACTATGGAGTGACGTCCTCCAATCAGATCATCACTGAGATTGGTAAGCCCAAGCTTGAACTCATCAAACCGGTCGTAACCAGTAACGCTGGACAGGGCTTCATCATAAAATGCTAATTTAATACGTAACTTTGTTGTTGATTGAAACCTTAACGAAAGTCATAAAAAATCAACAACAACCGAAATTTTTTCCGTGTTAAATTCATCTTGGCATGATACACACGACAGGCATATTTTTTAAATTGTTCTAATTTGCATTATAGGCACACTACATTTATATTTCCAGGATATATGCCGTATTTTTTATATAAATCACCTTTAAAGTTTGAATTTTCAAACTCGCACTAAAAATGCAATTTCTGTAATTGCGGCTAACACAATGTAAACATAAACAGTCCTGCCCGCTGAAAGGGGATATTATTTATTTTCATATTAAAATGATGTATAAATGGCGTGTAGTACCACAATGTACAAATACGTCTATTAAAAGTCCACACAAAGTGTTCGTTTCAGTACCAACGACCCTTAAAAGACGAAAAAAGTGGCTGCAATTAGCCCGATGAGATCCAAACAGATAGCTCACTCAAATGTTTCTATGTTTGAAGATCATTTCGATGTAAGTAATATTTGTGTTTTAAACATTATTATCAATATCAGTGCCTATAAACCAAAAGAATAAGAATATCAAATTTTTGTATGAATACGTTTTACTCGTCTGTGACGTCATCTAACATTTAACCAGTAACAGGGCGTTTGCGACGCTGATACAATATCAAAAAATATTGTGATTTCTTTACGTTTTTCTTTATAAAATATGACTGATTTTTTCGACAATGAATAGAAATACGCTTATTTACGTTATAATCTAATAGGATGACCCGGAATCGTGGTATATTTTCGATGTTGTCAAACAGCATATTTTCAAATTACCGCCAATTTGTAAGAAACAATCTTATCATTATCTTTCATTATATGACGTTTGTTCTCTTCGTTGAGAACCTTTGAGTGTAACAAACAAATCTATTCTTTTATTTTGTGGCGATTATTCTCTCCAGAGAGAACTTTTGACAGTGTCAAGTTTAGATTTGTTGGTTAGGCAACACTGACTAGATCACACTTCGAATTTCTGTCAATATTGCTTGATAAGAAAAATAAACTAAAGAGCAAAACAAAAATTAAATAGAAGTTTACTATACTATAAAAAAACGAAAATATAAACAAAAAAATTACAGATAATACAAAGGTGACAATAGTACATAGACGAATAATAAGTATATATGTACATACATACAAACAAATACAAAAACAGATATAAAAATATACATGAATATAGAAGATCCTAGATTTTGAAGTCGTTCTTTCTTATGTATTAAATGATTAAGTTTAGAATGGTTTTATTAGTAACGGATAGAAGATAACACACAATTATACCACAATTATAGGCTGGAGACTCTCTGACATGCAGCCTAACCAAATGAGCGGGAATAGAACAGTGACCCAAGCGCATACGAGATACCAGTGAGCTTTCCTTTCGAGAAAAAGCAAATTCTGAAAACCACGGTTTGAAGGAATAGAAGATTGGGTCTGGAAGTATCCCGCACCCGTGATCTGGGACGAACTTTCCCGCGCCCTTTGCTAATCAGGTACCACCCTGGAATGAGATCCCCAATGAAATTACGAGTGAAATACTAATCCCCGTTCATGGCTGCGAACCGGACTTTTGCGTCAACTATAATTTACAATTTTAATGAAACTACGTGATGTAGTATTATTTCTACTTTCTTTAAGTTCTTTACCACGACCTAGTTTTCATTTTCAGGTGGGATATTAACAAAGAATGAATTCTTTGCTAATATCTTAAGTCATTCTTTGCTAATATCGTAATATATTAAGTCATTCTTTGCCAATATCCCACCTGAAGATGTTGTAATACAACGAAACCTAGGTCGTAGTAAAAAACTTAAAAAAATAGAAATAATATTACATCACGTAGTATACTATAATTTAATCAAAGTACCTCAATTGATTACGAACAAGTCCGATTTTCGAAATTTCAATTTATTTTTTTGTTATGATTATTACAAATGGCCAGTTCTAAGAACTTTCAGTGCTACACTCGAATTAACTATTATTTTTTTAAAGAAAACGAATTACGCCATGTCACTAATCATGTTAAGTACTAATAATGTGAAATGTTTTTTTGAAAATCCTTAAACACGTTTCTGAAAAAATATAATTTTTCCACGTAAAGTGTTCTAATTTTGGAGATTAGGAAAAATTACAAAAAAGTTGTAAGTATTTTTAAGACACTGCCAAATATAAAATTTCATCCAGTTCTGTCCATTTTTTAGGTACTAGACCGTCGAATATACGCACACAGGCACACTGTTCCAAAAATGATTGATTATAATAGATCTATATCTATATATAATTGAATCTATATATAATATAGATCCTTCAAAACACAACTTAAAACTTTTTCTCAACCATTATCACTTCGCAGAAGTTGTTATAATTTAAAAAATCAATTAGAGGGTGCTAATATCATAATTGTATACCTATATTTTGGAGATACACAAACAAAAAAACAAGTTATTTTTGTAAATCTATAAATGAATTTAAATCATCGGTTAAACATATAATGAGCAAGCGATATATAGGAAATTTTAAACTTTTACCTCACAATATTTTATTCAAATGAATGCATCCATTTAACAGATATTAGATAACACAAGTATTGTTAATCGAAACGATTGATAAAATTCACTGATTCAGACTTAATTAAATAATGTAAACGTGCCCTTAACATATAAAACAATATTCTTTCATCTTTTTGCTAGTTTATTCACCCTTAAAATATTAATGAAACCTGATAGAATAATTTTAACCAATGCTTTGAAATCAGTAAAAGCCTATTCATTTATCACAACATCACGTTTGAATAAATGGCCGTATTATCAGTATAATATTTTGGGAAAAAAAATTAAACAAAGAAAGACGTTTTTCATTGACTGAAAATTAGTTGATTGTCGTTAAAATAAAATTTCAAAGATGATTTTTTTTCAGAAAAAAAAAATTGAAAATAAAATTCATAATTATTTGTCATCTTTTTCATACAAACGGTACTTGCGCACATTATTCGGCGCCGCTCAGCGGAATAACCTCCGAATAGCTGCGAAGACATCTTGCTCACTGGGTAAGCACCTCACTCCAGGCAAGTATTACATATGTTAACAAGAGTCATGTGTAATATCTTTTTTTGCACTCGATTAGAAAAAAGGCGTCGTTTACGTTATATATATATATACAGCGGTGGCCTCATAATTAGGAACATGAATATTTTGTTAAATAATAATTAAGGATTAATTATTTTTTCAACATCTAAATGTGCAAATGTAAGTCAAGTTGCACTCAGACTGTTTGTGATAATAGCAGGAATCACTAATGACTTTGAACAGGGGTTTACTGTTACTGCATTTCTTGGAAAATTAACAATAGATCGGACCCTTTGTTCAAATGGGTAACATTTGCTTGGCATACTAATTAAGAACACTACAGTTTACTAGCTCATTGTTGAAGATACAGTTGAATAGTGCACTTGATTATAATTTTTTTTGTACTTTTTTGTTTTCTGACTATATTTTGGCCACAAGAAGGTTGGTGTGAGTGTTTTTTGTGAGGAAAAATGGGAAAAGACACTAGTTGTGATGCATCCACACGAAAAATTATTGCATCTCTGGTCCTTGAGCAGAAATGGTCATATCAGAAGGTAGCTGACCACTTAAAATGTTCCAGAACTAAAGTATTTAATGCTATAAAACATTTTAAGAGACATGAGACTTATGAAGATGTCCCAAAAAAGAAACGTCCTCGTAAGTCCACCCCAAGGACTGATGCCCAAATTATTCCTATGGCGAAAATTAACTCCAAACTCACATCAACAGAATTGTATGATAGAGTGGCGCGCAAGAAGCCCTTAGTGAGCAAGCGAAACAGGGAGGCCAGAATTAAGTTTGCTTCTGAACACAAGAAGTGGACTCTACAGCAGTGGAAGTATCTTTTATGGTCTGATGAGACTAAAATAAATAGAGTTGGGTCTGATGGCCGTCAATATGTACGAAGACCACCAAATACAGCTTTCAACCTAAAGTACACCACTGACTTTGAAACACGGTGGGGGGTGATATCAAATTGTGGGGTTGCTTCTCCTGGTTCGGTGTTGGACCCTTGGTAAAAATCGAAGGTAACATGGACCAAAATCTCTACAAACATATTCTAGAGAATACCATGTTAACATATGCAGAGGAAAATCTGCCAGTTGTTTGAAAGTTCCAACAAAATAATGATCCCAAACACACCGATCACACCAAATCAGTTAAAGAATGGCTCACAACTAATTCAGTAGACGTGATCGAGTGGCCTTCCTGCAGCCCCGACCTTAACCCAATAGAAAACCTGTGGTATGATGTGAAGAAAAGCCTGGTAAATAAAAACATTTAAAACTTGGATGGACTTTTCAAAGAAACTCAAAAGGCTTGGAATGCTATTCCAGCAGAACGATGTCAAGCTCTGGTGGAGTCAATGTCAAAGCGATGTGCAGCAGTTCTTGAAAATAAAGGATTTCCAACTAAGTATTAGTATACTGCAGTGAATAACATCTTCATTTAACAGAAAAAAAGATCTTATTTTCATATTTTCAACTACATCAATAACCTGTTCTTAATTAGTAGGCCAGACAATTTTTAATGTTATGACATACTTTTTTTTTTAATAATTATTTTTTAATAAATCCTATTATAATTAAACATATTATTTAGTTTTATTTTGTTTTAAACACATCAAAATAGTTAAAAAACTACCAACTCTTCTGGATGTACACCATGTAATATCAAAAAAGTACTCTGACACCTACTTAAAGAATACAATACCATGACGTTCTTAATTATAAGGCCACGACTGTATGTATATATATATATATATATATATATATATATATATATATATATATATATAATAAATAAAATCTTTCTTTGTCAGAACTTATTATCGGACACTTTGTATATTTAAGCATTCTGTGCGGATTTTTAATTGAAAATTATAAATTCACGTGACTCCCTTTTAATATATAAAACATGGTCGTTCACCACCTCGCTATTACATTAAAAAGAATTCAGAAACAAAACAAAGCATTCAAAATAAAATTCGGTCCTAGCTTCTCGATATCTAATGTCAGATAAGTTGAAACAGTTAAAAAAAAATGAAAAGCCAAACACTACTGACATATTATCATTAGTTGAATAGTCATGACAGCTACACCTATCTGATAAGATGGCCAATGGCAAAGTATAACTTTTTATAAGTAATTATTTTTATAGTTACAAAGGATATCAGTTTCGAAAGATGATTAAATATAGATTTAATAATAAAATAAAGATCGAATATTCCTTTTTAAGCATTAAAATGACTCTCAGAAAAATATTATTATGTAATATTAAATTTTATATGTGTGCTACAAGGTTAATATTTGTAACGAAGATTCTGAGAAGTACTTTGTATTTTTTTCATTTTCAGCTGTCCAGTGAAAGTAGAAAAAGATATTCTTTTCTTTTTTTCATTATTTCTGGCTTATTTAGGAATTAAATAGGCAAAAGGTCTCGTTATCATATTTCCATTTTATTAGTAAAAACAATAAATCAAATGTCAACTGTCAAAATATTATGGCGCCAATCACATTTGCACACAATTGTATCGTTTATCAGTAAGCGTCGTCTGTCAAATTCAAATTAAAATGTCGATTACAATCGAAAACAGTTACAAAAATTGTGACGACAAAGAAGTCTTTGAAAAAAAAGTACACTTCATTCCCTGTAAAATAGAAGAAGACGGCCAGGCTAACGTCCAAAAGTATTTCGAACCCTACATTAAAGAGGAAGAAACGAAAGGTAGCAAAAATATAGACACAGCAATTGCTTTAAATTGCTTAATTAATTTTTCATAGGCAATGTATTCTTCGGCTTTTTCAAATGAATGTATAAATCTGGTTTAACGAAAATGCGGTATTCCCCTTTTATAATGAAAGAATATACGGAAAAAAATAACCTATTCAAAAAATTAGAGCACGGACTTAATTATTATAGAAAATTTATTAGGAAAATACTATCAAACATAAACTTTATCACCTCTCTTTAGGCAAACCTTTTTGAGTTTTTTTTATATCAATTTCTGTTTGTATTGCCAAACATTGTTTGCCGTTACTAAGAATTTAATTCATCAATTACTAACAATTAGTCAAAAAAATTATTACTTACTCTTGAACAAGTGGACTTTGTATGGGAACCTTTCCAAATCACTTCTTTTTTAATAAAATAATCGCCTATGCCTTTTGCTGTATATCTTACTTTATTCTTTCATTCAAAAGAAAAATAACAGGTGTTCCGCATTTTCGTTAAACAGATTTTTTTCCAAATATTCTTTATATTTTCCTAGAGGTTGTAGGTTATAAAATAGTAGTAAATATATAAGTATACAATATCTAGATTTTTCACGCTAACTGCCTCTCATGCTAAGTATTTACAGAACATGTTTAATGTTAATGGTGTTTCCCAAATTATGATTATTGCGTTGTGTCACTTTCGTTCTGAAGGTGACACAACGCAATAATACAGGAATATAATTCCCCACGACATATTTTCCCAAGGATGATTCTGTCCGTTATTTTAATAATGAAAACATTTTGCAATTTGAATTTTTTTTAAGAAACTCCTTTATTTTACTTTCCCTATTCAGAATAATAAAGTATGTGTGATACATATAATAACTATTATTGAAAATCCATCATGGCAATCCTGTGGATTGTCAGCCGATCTTATTAATTTTGAAGACGGGTTTCCTGATAATTTTTTTCCCCTGGGTATTGTAGTATTTTACATAATAAATGTTTTAATGAGATTTTATGATAAAAAATTGGAGTTTTCTTTTTTAAATTTCGAATTTTGAAGTCCCTTATCTCAAAAAAAGTTGGGTTTTTAAATTTATCAAAAATGATGACGAGATGATGTTAAGAATCAGCCGTGCGAAAAAATTGTGTCAGAAAAAACACATAAAGTTTACAAATTTTTTGTTGAATTTGAATTTCACTCTGCTCGACTCTACTTAGGGCTGTCATTTTATATGATTTGTGCAACTATTATGGGTATAGCGTTTATTGTTTTGAAACTAAAAAGTGGTGACAGACCCGTTTAGACTCTTCAAATACAAAACCCTGAAAGTAGTTTCAAAACTTGTAACAACTTTCATTTATCCACTATAAATAGATCAGAAAAGTAATATAAATTTTGTCAGAATGGAGGAATTAATTATTTGGCTAGCTTTAACCCGTGACTTTTCTCACATTGTTGTAAGATTAAGATGATATTACCCATTTGCTATATAAACAAATATACATACACACTATATGTTATCACTCTTATTCATAACAGGGTGACTTTTTGATTATTAAAATAATATTAATTCTAAGAGTACGTCTCCGTGAGCCTCCATGATAGCATTGCCAGATGGTTCATATTTCACAGAATGTCTAGTGTATACAGCCATATTTAACCACTCGAGTGCCGACGAGCGCCATCACGCTCGTGCACTGTGGGAGTGACATTGTGGTGTGCTCACAATTTGGCGTAATGTAAATTTCGAGTGATAGTGATAATAGTGACGATAACAATTATTTTGCTGATACGGAGGATGTATTGGACTGCGAAAATACGATGTGACCTTGATTTCAGCTTTTGTTATAATTTTTGTTCACAATATATATTTCCATAACTTTGTATTTTATTGTTATCCTTGTACAAGTTTTTATTAAGAAAACACCGAAAAATTATTAAAATTGGATAATTTTTGGAAAAAATACAGTTTTCTTTTGAGACAAAGGTAAATGACATCAAAAACAAAAGAATTCTTTGGCACTTTTAAGTATATATGAGTAAAAAACTATGGCACTAAAACGGTTAAAGTGTCCGCCGAAACAACAACTGTACCATATTTCTGAAATTTCAAGTGAATAAGACACAAAGAAAGCTAGGTTTTTTTTTACTAAAATTGAACTACTTGATAAATCAATATAAATTATTGGCTTTTATTTTAACAGTTAGTCAATAGATAAAAAAAAGGATCAATCAAGAATTGGGACAAATATTTTGTCCTCATCTGCACATTCAATAATTTATAGGTTTATGGTTTGTGTCAGCGCACGGAGGCACATGTCATTTTTCAAAGGCAAATTTCGAGCATAATAAGTAAATGAAAAATTAAAAAATATTGCAATCTTTTAGATAAAATGAAACTACGTGATGTAGTATTATTTCTATTATTTCTACTTATAAATTCTTTACCACGGTTTACGTCTCGCTGTAGCAAAGATTTCTTTGCTAATTGCCCACCTGAAGATTTAATACAACGAAACTTAGGTCGTGGTAAAACATTTAAATAAAGTAGAAACAATACTACATCACGTAGTTTCATTTAATTGTGAATAATTAATTTCTACAAAATTAACGCCAAATATATTAAAAATCAACAATTTTTTAGATCACGGTATTTCGTTCCAAAAACTGTACTACGAGTTGAATATTTGTTAAATTGTCCTAGTAATAATTACTTCTATCGTCAAAACACAAGGGAGACACGCTAATCGATAACAATTTACACAACACGAGGTAGTGTAAATACTATATATATGTCGTGTCATGATTTTCCCTGAAATATTGGCTCGCTATTTCAATCGAATACAATTATTAAATCTGGTAGCATTCGTCTCTCAATGACGAGTGAACACTTGTACTGCCTGAACAACAAACTAACCGATTTCACTAGGAACTAATGCAATGTTAATAAAAATATTCACACTAATTATAAGTCACATTACATAACACGAAGAAATTACAGTTGGAATTAAAAAAAAAAACATAATTTGCCTTGGATTATATTTATCCTATATTAAATGATAAAATCCTATAATTATTTCCATTTTTACCATCTGTACCATTATGTTCCACTATCTTACAGATGAGAAAGAAATCTGGCAACCTTATCCATGACACTAAAGCCACAGTATAAAAATCCATACAGTGGTCCAACGCATTTAATCTTTGTGGAAAAGTGGACATTATCAGATATAGGTCAAAGTACTTAAAGTAGTCACAAGACGTATAATGGAAATCAAAATACAATCATATTATGCAACATTTATTACTTTTCATAAATTTGTTTTTTTAACCATTTTAGTGCCCTGGTTTTTTACTCATGTATACTTAAAAATGCCAGAGAAATCTTTTGTTTTTGATGTCATTTACCCTTGTCTCAAAAAAAAACTGTATCTCATCCAAAAATTATCCAATTTTAATATTTTTTTCGGTGTTTCCTTAATAAAAACTTGTACAAGGATAATAAAATTCCAAGAAAATTATGGAAACATATTTTGTGAACAAAAATTATAACAAAAACTGAAATCAAGGTCACATCATATTTTCGCAGTCCGGTACATCCTCCGCATCAGCAAAATAATTGTTATCATCACTATTATCACTATCACTCAAAATTTGCATTACACCAAATTGTTAGCGCACCACAATGTCACTCCCACTATCACTTTCTTCACAACTTCATAAACGATCATCTTCACTCAAATTATTTTCGCATTACGACATTATGGGTTAAAAATTTTCTTTTCCTGGTTCCATTTTATATTGTTATTACTAATAATATTATAATTTGAACTTTATGTAACACATAGAAAGATAAAAAATTAGCGATGCGTGCGAGCGACCTCCCCTACCGTGCGCTAAACAGGAACTGATTTCGCGAGCGCCATCGCGCTTGTGGCATATTTAGTTAGTACGCGCACGTCTCATTCACATAGCATTCGTCTCTCAATGACGAATCTTGTGGCATATTTAGTTAGCACGCGCACGAGCGCGATGGCGCTCGTCGGCACTCTAACGGTTAAATTTTGACTTCCGTATGGAGAAATTGATGAAATATCAATTCTTTGTTTATGCCAGATGACGACTTACAATGTCTCACACTAGATCTCATAGGAGCCACTTTAATTACAAATTCAAAATCTTTAACATATCACACATCAACCCTTAACATAGTGTCCTGAACGACTATGTATGATGTTATTAGCAGATTGAGCTCTTCCCTCCCTCGTCACTCGGATTGGCACCTCGGATTGCTCTGCCTAGATGTCTTCGTCGATGAACGGTATGGATATTTAGACTGGGCTAGATCTACGTATATGGAAAATTTTTCATAGAAATCTTTTGAATAGTTAAGGTGTGAAAGAAAGACATACAAATAAACTTACTCACATTTATAATATTAATTAGAATTAATATTGCTTACGCTATCACATTTACAGGTAATAACACTTTTACATGAGTCTCTGTTCTGTCTCTATCGTGATCTACCTCTGTTGCAGCTTATATGGTGCAATAAACAGTATCGTATGGTTTACTGCACTGTACAAAATAGTTTACGCTGGTCTGTACAAAATGGTTTACTCTGGTCTATCTCTATAACAAGTATTGGGGGGCAATAAACCGTACAATAAGTTTTGTAGCTTTAATACACAATTTTTCTCATTTCTCTTTTAGGTACAACATGTTCGTTTCGTGGTTATCCCCTCAACGGTGAAAAGATTTCGCTCCCTCCAAGCTACAGGGCGCTACAGGTTTCCGAGAGCAGACGCCCTCTCTCGGAAGAGGCTGATAGGAAGTTCCACGTAGCAGGCGGCTTCACTGAGATCCATTATTGGAACTGGGATAAGGGAGTGACCAAAAATGATCCCCTGGTTAAGTGTTTGGATTGGATCGACATAGCCGAGGCTGTAAGTGTTTTCATAAATTTTGAATTCAATTTGATGTGCCACAAGATAGGGGTTACAATTTAAACTCGCAAAATAAAAGCAACACATCTTAATCCTCACCGAGTTAACTGTAAACTGAATGTGTGCTATGGTCTGTTGCACCGATTAAGCGTATCGATCCTAAGTGAAACAAGTAAACAATAGTTCTCTCTGGAATATTTATATGAATGTTTTGGCTAAACATCTTTAACTTTAGAATGTAAATGTTGATAGTTTCTTTGCTAATATCACCATTTTTTACATTAATTTTGATTTTTTTTAAATTTCTACCCAAAGTTTTTTTTTATTTTCACAAATCAGTAGTTTTTGAGATAAATTCGTATGCCCCGTCCATCAGCTTCATTACATGTTTAGATATACTTGAGCTCTCTGAATACGAACAGCCATTTTACCAGTCTTACAATTAAATAAAGTCGGGAGTGAAGAGTCGAGATTCGAGTTATTTTCTCCAACGGGCATTGTGCAAGAAACGCAAAAGTCTGTCAAGATCAATGCAGTATTTTATTGATGGAAAATAGTAAACATCTCGGATAAAAGCGTTACATAAACATAGCTGGGTTCGTTTGGTATTTGAACCCAAAACCTCTCGCACCGTAAACGAAAATCATTCTCTTAAACCAATGAGCTAAGCATATTATTATAAATAAAATTATTTTTAAGTATAAAATATTTTGGACAATAGTTTTATTTTAACCGTTTGAGTGCCGACGAGCGCCATCGCGCTTTTGTGCATACTAACTAAATTTGCCACGAGGGCGATGGCGCTCATGAAATCAGTTGCTGTTTAGTGCGCAGTAGGGGAGGTCGCTCGCACACATCGCTAATTTTTATCTTTCTACGTGTTACATAAAGTTCAAATTATAATATTAATAGTAATTACAATATAAAAAGGATCCAGGAAAAGAAAATGTTTAACCCATAATGTCGGAATACGAAAATAATTCGAGTGAAAATGAGCGTTTTTCAAGTTGTGAAGAAAGTGATAGAGGGAGTGACATTGTGGTGCACAATTTGACGTAATGCAAATTTTAAGTGATGGTGATAATAGTGACGATAACAAATATTTTGCTGATACGGAGGATGTATCGAACTGTGAAAATGACGGCGTGACCTTGATTTCAGTTTTTATTATAATTTTTGTTCACAATATATATTTCCATAATTTTCTTTGTATTTTATTATCCTTGTACAAGTTTTTATTAAGAAAGCACCGAAAAAATTATTAAAATTGGATAATTTTTGGAAGAGATACAGTTTTTTTTTGAGACAAGGGTAAATGATATCAAAAACAAAAGATTTCTTTGGCATTTTTAAGTATATATGAGAAAAAAACGATGGCACAAAAACGTTTAAAATAATTTTTTTTCATAAAATTTTATGGAATTATTAAATAATTAACCGACCAAAATACAGTACTACAGTTTATCGGAATATTATAGTACACATAATATTTCAATAGATGTCACTATACTAAATGTATGGTTCAAAGCTGGATTTCACTACAGTTTATCGAAATGTTATAGTGCACGTAGTATTTCGATAGATGGCGCTTTACTGATTGCATGGTTCAAATATATGTTTTCTTATATTCATTCTCCGAGTCTAGGTCTGGTAATTATTTATAAGATTTATATGTTTCCCATCTGCCAGGCGTCCCATGACTGCTCGATTTTTATTGCCACTTTTACAGTTCAGTTTAAAGCCAAAGTGAATCGAATATTACCATTTTTCCATCCCAATCTCATTGCGCCATCCAAGACTAAGATAATTAACTATTTTTTTTTTCAGCTCCATGGAGATTGAGAATAATTATGGACTGAAACATAAATCCTGAGAGGATAATTATGGAACGAAAGCTACACCGTATTGTACTACTTCGAATAAAATAAATTTTATATATTATTGTCATATTTATTATTATATATATTGGTATATTTGACTTTACAGTGAAATATACCAAATATTGTCCAAAATAACCATTTTTTTAGGTTTCCATATCTCAAAAGGAAAAACGGGACCCTTAAATCCTAAAAATTACTCATGTGTCTTTCTGTCACAGCCGTTTTTCACAAAAGCTCCTTGACGTGGAAACTTTAAATTTGGCTTGGTAATAAAGCACATTAACCTACACATATCTCGTTAGGTAACCCTCAAAAATATTTATATGAAAATTTTAAGTATGACAAAGTACTCAAAAATTTTTGAAATTCCATATACAGTATGATGTATCTTTTGAAAGGACAATAGTCCATTCCATTCCAAAAGAGAATGTTTGTAAACAAACCAATTTGATAACTAAAATATGATTGACACAAATGTATATTCATTCAGTAGAGCACTCTTTACATAACTCAACATGGAGTAAACGAGACAGACATTGGTGCTATATACATATATAACAAATAAATGTATTGATATTGTGCAATGTAGAATATGTGTTTTGTACATAACATTTTTTTATAATAGAGCGAGAGTGCTCCTATTTCATTGTATATTTTCAGTGATTACTTTTAGTAGTAAAATTATTTTAAAAAAACAGAATAAACTTCAATGTTAATGTTTGGCATTTTTTACATTTAGGCATTATATTACATATACCTAAATACCTAATAATACAAAAAAAATGTTTGCAATACCTGAACTGTCTGAATATATCACTGGCAGGAAGTGGATAGTGTCTGTGAAAAATTCTAGTGGCTTGTATTGTATAGTGTCTGTATAAACTTTTTCGCATAGGCATTGCTGACCTATCTAAACAAACAATGATCAGTGGGTGCAAGGTCTGGAAAATATGGCGGGTGGGGGGAATTAGTGTCCAACCAAAGTACAAAACTTTTAAGGCGAGTCTTTTGACTATATGAGGACTGTATATGACACAAATTAAGCATAAAAAAAATCAACATAGCATTTCTGTTAAAATATTACAAATTTGAATAATATTTTCACATTGAAAATATAAAATATTACTTGTACAACGTTCACATACAAATAACCAGTTGCGTAAATCACTTTAATACTTTGATGCTATTTGAATGAAATAATTTTGCTTCTAAATACTTCCAAGGTATCATTATTTTAATTTTTTCAGCTGTCACATTTGGTTAAAATGTTTGAACAAAATAATATGTTATAAAATGCTTTCGAGACTTACGTCTTAAGAAGGAAACACTGTATGAAAATATATTACTAACCCCCTAGCATCTTTATTATTTATAGGTAAAGTCGCACGCGTAATAGCGCAATTTAAAAGCATCTTTTGCTTACTGATAACTATAAAAAATAGCCTACAATAAAGTGTAAAATATTTGCACTAAAAGGACACAATTAATTTCTTATTATTATTAAAAAAATGTGTACATTATCAAGTTAATAAACTCCAGAATAAAATCTCTGAATGTTAGCTCATTAACTGTCATTACGCAATAAACTTCTACAAGAAACTGGACAATCGGTTAATAAATAAGCCGTCGATATATTCAGTTAACAAGTGTTAGCGTTTAGATTAAACGTTAATAAACTTTAACTTGCTAACGGATCGATGTGCTGTTACCCGTTAACGTAAACATGCGACGATTTTGTCCATTTAACAACTGCGAGCGTTGATCAACTGTTACCCCATATTTTTGCCAAAAGCATTTAACGTTTACATACGTTAATGTTGAGTGATAACTATAATTTTTTGACTCAGTTTTAAAAGATGTAGACAATTATATAATATAAGAAGAAACAATTTATCGAACAGTAACAGTCGGAGGGTCAAAATTATGGAAGTCTATCATCTATGGTCACTATGATGATTAAACTATGTAAGCTCATTCCATGTAAAACCCTGGATGTCAAGTTATAGACTCGTTGCGCGATGTAAAAAAATATAACATAATAAAACGATTTTATTAGTTTCTTGAAGTTTGTTTCACTCGTTCATTTGTATGCGAAAGTGGCCACCAAACAGCAATAAGTGGCACCGTTTTGTCTATTATTGACAGACTCTGATATAAGCAATATTTTAAGTAAATTCATGTACCAAATTAGAAAAAAATGTGTGATTAGGCAAAGGCATTAGTGTAATGTCAAATAAAGAAAAACACATTAAAAATTAATTCGTAAAGCAACTCTTGTAAAAACAGATGACCAAAAGTTAAATTCGCTGTCAGTCAATATTTTTCAATAGAACTGCTACTAAACAAACGAATCCATTTTCTATTAAAAATTTAAAACATCAATATTATATAATTTTAAACATACTTAAGATTTGTGCTGACAGACAGATGTCCGTAATTTATCTAATTGCAATATTGTGATTCAAATATTGTTTTTACCAAATGATCCACATTAATGACATTTCATTTATTGTTACATAATTTAGTATACTATACATCAGATATATAACTATACATCAGAACTAAAATAAACAAGAAAAACAAGGAAGCCTTAACTTGGTTGCAACCAAAAATAAACGAGTTGTTATAAACATTTTAAAACAATACGTCAAACTTTTATATGTCCCTGAACAATTTTGCACTGGTTGTAAAACCGATTAAGGAAGCCTAAAATTATTTAAAACCACTTTTATAGGACACGATAAAAATTCGTTGCTTTTAATATTTTAAATTGAATACTGAATTCATTAATCCATTTACGCTCACCGCTAAACTGGCCGTAGAAAAATTAAATAAACTGAATTGTTAGGTTAGTTTAAATTAAAAATAAAATTTATATTTTGTTTATTACATATAAAAAAAATTGCCATCCTGGGGACACCAAGCTTATTCGATATGAAAAATTTCAAAACTTGGCTTGTCAATACTCAGTGTTTTTATGCACTTTTTACACTGCTACCACGCCCAATTGTGACGAACAGTGCATCGCAGTCGTTTCGCTAGCTTTTTTGGAAAGTGAACTATGCCATCATACTGTAAACTCGGCACCAGAGAGGCTGATGGACGTGAACGTCGATCAACATCTTGTCGTAAGTAATGGCATGCAATGATGCGTCAAAACTGAAGTTAGTCCATCTTCACGGCATTATGAAGTATGTGCAGACAGACGCCAGGCATTGCTACTTGCTAAATCAAGCATATACGAAAACAACACTCATCACCACTTTTTTCAACGGATAAGAGTATAATACAAAAAATAGACTGATCAGTTTGGTCGACTCCTCCCAACCCTTTATTATAAGTTACAACTACTTGCGGTATACTAAAATCCATTTTCTTCTTTTCCACTGAGCTCCATCGTTTCACTTCACCTAATGGGAGGACAATACCATAGTTGGTCACTAGTGTATAAACGCTATTGTCTAGCCAGCGAACAAACAATATTTGATTAGCCTTATCAAACTAGTAGTCAAAGTCAGAATGATTCTTCTTCTTCATCTCCTTGACTGATATTTGAGGGTATTTGATGGTTCTTCCCTCGCAAATAGTACCAATGGTACATTGGCCAGATTGTCATAAATTATGCAAAAGGAAAAATTTGTAAAAAACTATCAAAGAACGATCTATTTCGATCGTTCCCAGCTGGCTTTTTACGACCCTTGTACCTAATGGCTGACCACTGATACCGTCAGTTGTTTGTGTTTTGCCACAGTAAATGTCAAAGATATAGCAGTAGCCATCAGCACTAGCAAGCATCCAATTTTTATACCCAAAGCGCACCGGTTTGATGGTATCATGGAAGAGTCTTAGAATCTTCATTGCTATCAATAGTAGCGATAAAGAATCCAAGGTTCTTCACTATCCCATACCTCTTCATCCCTGTTGACAAAAACCTCAACATTCTCTGGAATACTTCTAGGCATTTTAATTAGTTTGGATATCATCTTCATCGGTGTGTGCACTTGGTTCGGCAGGACGTGTCACTATTTCCACATCTACATCAGAGTCCTCTCACTATAGCTTTTAAGACCTCCTGGAATCCTCAGTAGCCCTCACTTACTACAAACATCTATTTCGATATGGTTTTGCTACAGTGTCAGTCTACAAAGAAAATATATTATTTACCATATATGTGCCCACTGTCCCTAATTGGGGACGTCAACATAAATAATCTTTTCATATCGCACAGAACCTTATATTTTAGAAACCTTATATTTATTTATTATTTAACATAAAGTAAACAATATGTTTATAAAGTTTTTGTATTTTTAAAAAAAAAGCTTACCTTTTCGTAGCTACAATGATTCACCAATTTACAAAACTTCAGCCACAAAAACTATACAGTAAAGTAATCGATTATTTATAATTTAGGTTGCAATGACAGTAGAGATGCACTATTAAGCATCTCTAGTGAGGCAAAAACGTAAATATTTATTAGGATTAGCAATTTTTTTTTATTTACAATTGTGTATACTTCTTTATAATAACAAAATATATTTTATAGGATTTTTCCTTTATAAACTTTTTTACGGAAACGGAAATTTTGGAGAATTTTTTTCATACATTTCTTTGACCATATAAAAAATTTCATTATAATAAAATTAACACTTTTTTTATAATATAGTGTTCGCGTTGATGTTACGTAAAATTGGGCCGCGCACTCGAGGGGTTATTTATTTTCAAGGTCAAAATTCTCAAATGTTTTGACTAACTTTAGGTTGAAATGCGCTGGATTCATAGGCATATAGAGTTGATGAAGGAGTCTTGAGATTCGCAAGATAATTCAGCCAATGACTATTGTCAGTTCTGGAGAACTTTTACTAGAATCAGGGCTTAAACTCGAACTATGTTCAAAACTAGAATCTGTTCTATTTTTTATGTTATTTTCCAGATATATAAACAATTGTCATCACGGTATTGCTTTGAAGGCGAAATGATGAATGTGAATGCTTTTGGATGTAACATTTTTGGTTATTAATATTTTGCAACGTAAATTTAAAGTTTCTCATTTGGTATCGCATTAAGCCTTGCTTAGAGCTAAGATCCACAAATTGCAAGTGGGCAATGGCTGACGATCTTGCAGACAAATCCTGGGATTATTATTATTTTAGTCGACTGCGGTACAATGTATCATGATTATTTTAGCCAACTCCGACAGAGCAATACAATAATATATTTATCCCTTTATGTACGTATGAATGAATGTCTGTAATGTCTCTGAATGTTACTGTCTAGAACCAGAATGGATAATTGGATTTAGACAAATGCAAGTATCTTTAGAATTGTCTTAATCTTATGAGTGTTCTTAGGTAGGTGACTTCTCGATCTACGAAATCTAGGGCTGAAAGTCCAATTTTAAAAAGTAAAAATTCATAAAGGCCATCTAATAAACAATCTTCATGAGCAAGCCTATAAGATATCTAACATGTTGTATAAATAAGTACAATATTTATTAATAAAATGTTTAAAAACCCCTAAAGCATTGCTGGTTGACGGTTATTCACTAATGTCCAAATTAAAAATCTGGTTTTATGGTATTATATTTAAATTGTTAACGTTTCTTTATAAATCTCGAAAAAATTACCCGAAACGATGTTTTACAGAAAGGCTTTGAAAGACCACTTACAAATGTATATATATGTGTATATATACATATATATATATATATATATATATATGTGTATATATATATATATATATATATATATATATATATATATATATATCTTGTATAAAAATACTAAATAAAAGCAAATACTGAAATAAAATATCTGAATCCATCATGAAAGGTATCAAAGATCTCAAAAAGAAGGTATCAAGGATAGTTTTAAAAACAATTTCAGAAATACCTACAAATGTGCCGAAAAAATTATAGAATACTTGATTGAAGGTATTTTATTGAGCTATTCGCATCTTAAAAATTGGCTAAGAATTTCGGAAAATGCTATTTTTGAAGCGAAAATTTTTTTGGTGTGATGAGTATAAAATTTTCAACGTCGCAACGATTTTCTTGAAACATTTTTGCGACGTCAGAATATAATGAATCTATTGCGAGAAGAATGTACTTAACTAACAACCGAGAGAGATAGAAAAACCCGATAGAATAAGACAAGAAGTGAACACATGCATGAAAATACACAAAAATGGCACTCGCTTTTCCTATCAGCTGATCTGTACGTCACGTAGTAACTGTGAGTCAAAAATAAAGTCTAAAAATGTTGTCGATTTATTTAAAATTGTTTTATTATTAATTTTGCATGTACTACATCCATTACAAGACCGACAACATATGTACTTAATTTATTTATAAATCCGTAATGAGCCCGCACATATAGTTATCGTAAATATATTGAGTTGGCTAATAAGTTTTTAACCCCGACTTACTGTCAACAATTTTTATTAAAAATTTATATGTTACAATAAATTTAAGTATGCACCACTATTATCTACTACTTGTCGCCATCTAGTTGGCAGTGACAATATGCCTTTCTTGTAAAATTCTGGTGACCGATTCAAAAAACTGTGCGAGTTGGTTTTGGAGAACTTTTTTAATGTCATTTTTTTTACGTAAATGGTTACTTAGAACCCTGAATAAATGATAATCAGAGGACGCAAGGTCTGCCGAATATGGTGGATGAGTGAGTAGAATCCAGCCGAGCTCCCCCCTACTTTATCACGAGTGTGTTTAGCAACATGCATTATCATGTAGGAAATAAGCAAAATCCTGCTGACTACTCAATTTGTTAGCTAATCGGTCCAATTGCTCACAGTAAATATCTGCATTAATTGTAATACCCCTGGAAGCAACTCCCAATCAATAGCCCTTGACACTTCACCAGCAGCTGAGCATCACCATTTTGGCACTTATTTCTGATTTGGATACTGAAACTCCTGTTTCTCCGATACCCAGAAACTGACATTTGCGTGTATGGTTAACAACTATAACACACTTATCATCGCCGGTTACAATTTGATTCAGCTAGTCGAAGTTACGTTTCAATTAACTGTTACAACTTAGACAAATATCAACTCTGCACTGAAGGTGATATGATGAAAACTTGTGAGGTATCCACACACTGTACTTTGAACTTTTCCCAATTCTATGGTGGTATATGCATCGCATGCCATATATTATTTGTGGGAATATTTGCATCGTAACCCAGACGAAATTCGTAAAGTAATAGAATCCATATTTAATATTGATCTAAATCCATTATCTTTTATGTAATTCACTTAAAGCTTCGGCACTGACTGCTGCCAACTGGTTACATTTTGGCCTATTTATACCCGACAGTAAAACCTTCTAGAATTTCGAGAATTTCTCTAGAAAAGTCACGAAGTTGTGGCTAAAAACTTACTAGCCAACTTAATAATTTAAAAATGGAGCAATTCATTCCGACTCCCTTCAGCCTCATTTAGCCTTGTTCTGGTATCGGCATTGTGGTTATTTTTTTAATTGACAATTGTCTATGTAAATTTATATGAAGATTTTGTTAGATATTTCCGTGGATTTGTAATGCGATTTTATTCATTTTTTTGGTTGAATTGTATTAATATCTTGTACAAATTTAGTCAATTTATGGACTCACATTTAGTATATTTTCTTAATATTCAACTCAACGTAATTATCCCGCCCTTAAGCATGTTCGCAACTTTGCTGTGTACTTTACAGTTAATTAATATTTATTTCTTTCTGCCATTTCACTCTTTACTACGTACCTACTTACATATCAAGATTTACATCGCTAAAGAAGTTTCGTTTCCGTCATGTGTACTGAGTTCCATGCAATCAATTTTTTTTAACCGTTTCAGTGCCATGGTTTTTTACTCATATATACTTAAAAATGCCAAAGAAACCTTTTGTTTTTGATGTCATTTACCCTTGTCTCGAAAAAAACTGTATCTCTTCCAAAAATTATCCAATTTTAATAATTTTTTCAGTGTTTTCTTAATAAAAACTTGTACAAGGATAATAAAATACAAAGAAAATTATGGAAATATATATTGTGAACAAAAATTATAACGAAAACTGAAATCAAGGTCACATCGTATTTTTGCAGTCCGGTACATCCTCTGTATTTGCATTACACCAAATTGTGAGCGCACCACAATGTCGCTCCCACTATCACTTTCTTCACAACTTGAGAAACGATCATTTTCACTCGAATTATTTTCCTATTTCAACATTATGGGTTAAAGATTTTCTTTTCCTGGATCTTTTTTATATTGTAATTACTAATAATATTATAATTTGAACTTTATGTAACACGTAGAAAGATAAAAAATGAGCGATGCGTGCGAGTGACCCCTACTGAGCGCTAAACCGCAACTGATTTCGTGAGCGCCATCACACTCGTGGCAAATTTAGTTAGTTCGCACACGAGTGCGATAGTGCTTGTCATCACTCAAACGGTTAAATACCATAATTATTGAAAACTTTTTAAATCTTGGCATATATTAGATTGAGTTTGATAACTGATCCTGTGTTGGTACAATTTAATATTGCGGATTGCAAGTTTAATAAGCTTAAAAGCAATGCAAACTTAGTTATTAAAAAAAAGGTATATCAAAAAATTATCATTACTCATTTAGAAATTAGTAGGCGAACCTAGTAGTGGACACAGTGTTGCCAATTTAGTGACTTTTGCCTTAGTCTTAGTCTAACTTCTGGAGTGGAGTGATTACCATGCAAAAATTTTTTTAAAGATAATTATTAAAATATTGCAAAAGTTAATTAGTTTTATTACTTAATTGGTAGAGCATATAGAGAGGAATTTTTTAAGCCAAAAAATATATAAAATTTCGATTTATAGAAAATTACTTTTTTGATAATCAATTTTTTTTTAATTAATTATTAATTAACTAATAATTATAGAAGTGGGGCAATTGCGGATTCTGAAAGAGTATTTAAGGAGCAATTAATTGGCATATAATTTTATTAAAAAAGAAATATTCGCCGCTCACTTAAAATTAAAAAAATAATTTTTATACTCAGTTTTTTATTTCGCATAAAAACTATTTTTAAACATATTATATATATATATATATATATATATATATATATATATATATATACACATTATATGACTCGCCCCCTGGTAGAAATAGGCAGAATCCGTTTTAGCAACTTTTAATATTGAGCCTAGCGACTTGGATTTATTAGAGTTGGTAACACTGAGTGGGCATAAAGTTAACGAGTCAAAGGAACAGGAAAAAGAGTTCAGCTTAGAGATGAGACACGACTTAAGACAGGCGGTTGCTCAAAACCAACAAGTGAAAGTGAGACGGGCCAGAATTTACGTTAGAAATGTGATATGATCTGTCACTACCATATGCTTGTGCCAATTATTGGCAATGCAAAGGGTTAAATATGAGACTGCATATCTGATAACTCTGTAAAAATAATAAAAATACTATATAAAGGAAATAATTGAAAAAAATATAAAAAAAACTCACAAAATAAAACCAACAAAATTCACTTATCCAATCATTTATTTGTCAAAATCAAACTTCAATTTTTTAGGTACTTCTCCAATATACCTCCTATAATTTGTTAAGATCATTTTTTCTATTATTTTTACTAATTAAAATTTGCTATAAATCACAATAACGAGAAAAACAACTCCGCTTCGATTGATATAAATTCAGCGGACACACGTTTCGCATCCTGGCGACAATGACAACAAATCTACCAAACAGTTGATGTGTCATATATAAAAAGTATACAAATTCCAAAACCTGGCAACATTTAAATAACTGTCAAATTTGACAAGTAATCTCATATTATGGACCATTTCACTTCAAATTTGTTTTACAAAAGCAACATTATTTAATGACGCAAATCAATATTCAGTTTTATGTTTTCCTGTTTTTAAGAAATTAATTAATCTGTTATACTATTCATTATTTTTATATTAATCAGTTATTACTTTCATTTTTTTTTAAGAGCAAATGGTCATTAAGCGTAAAAACAAAAAAAATCAGCACTGCAATAAAGCATGTCTGTAACTAAATGTTTTTTAATCATATTTTTACTATTTTTGTCTTTGGTTTTATTTTTGTTAATATTGTTTTTAATTCCAAATATGCTACTACACCCCATATAAATGTTTGTAGAAAAGTAATTATATTATTATACGTTAATATGAACATTTTTTTCTTTCATCTCATTTTGATCATAATATTCCAACTTTCACAATTGAGTTTCTTATTTTATTCCAAATAAGAATTATAAATAATTTTATTAGATTGCACATTTGCTAGTTTTTATATTTTGTAATTTTCAATGTACAAATTTAAATAAAATTATATTTATTCCAACTTTCATTCTTATTCCACCTGCACAAACTAGCATATAACATTTTCATAATTCTATTATGCGTTGCATATTTTTTATATATTATTTCACATTCAGTATTTATTTTCATTCCGACTTTCATATTTGCCTAATTATTCTCATTTAGCTTGAGCATTTGTAAATACATATTTGTTAGTCCTAATTGAATTATTTTATTCCAAGTTTCAAACTTGATTTTACCACTACTTCTGACTTAAAACATTTCATTGTTCCACCTTTCATATTTTCTTAAATCATATGTATGATGACTCCGACTCGTATATTTTTTATATTCTTATATTGCTACACAAAGCAATATTATTTTTACATATTTCCTTCTGTCATTTTACCCCAATTCATATTCGCCCTCTAATTAACTCTTCTTCCGCATTGCATATTTTCATTCATAGTTTGTACGGAAACACCTGTGTCACATGTCCCACCCCACACGTGACCAAACCATCGCGGAATATGAGCTGACGTCCAGCTCGCACATATTCGGGCTGTCGAACGAAACGGAATAAGACCGGCGCTGAATTTGTTGCTCGAAGGACACTGTTTGATGTCATTATTCCCTGGAATGAGAGGAAAAATATAATTAACACTCTATAGTTATTTATATGTATATTTAAAGTATAATTTATTTATATTTAATTTTCTTTTCGCACTGGAACTTTTCAAACTGTAAATAAATATAAATTAAAAAAAAAACAGTTTTAATATAAATTTAAAAAAAAAAACAGTTTTATAGAGCTATGACCACACAAATCATTCACATGTAAATATTAGAGGTATCCTAGTAATCAAAATTAAATGAAACTACGTGATGTAGTATTATTTCTACTTTCTTTAAGTTCTTCACCACGACCTAGGTTTCGTTGTATTATATCTTCAGGTGGGCTATTACCAAAGAAATAAAAATCTTGGCTAATATCCCACCTGAAGATGTTGTAATACAATGAAACGTAGGTCGTGGTAAAGATCTTAAAGAAAGTAGAAATAATACTACATCACGTAGTTTCATTTAATATGAAAAAAAATATTAATAAAGAATTTTCTATATAAAAAGTTAATTGATTTATGTATGTCATAGTTTTTGGGTTAAATATAATAATTATCTATGTTTAACTTCAATAAAGAGGGTATAAATATTTTTATTTATTGATTAAATCAGAAGTTGTCCCCAAATCAGAACATGTTATGTCAAAATGGACCCATAATATATGGCCAACTTCAAATAATTGTGTGAACAAGATAGCACTATCCCATAAATTGAATTTCATGAAACAATATCTATCTGGCACTATATAATGATGAAGCGTGTGAAAGAGATAGAAACCCTCCTTTTCATTTTAATTATTTGTGTAAGACATCTTGATGTCATGGAATTTATGTATCACATGACTAAATGCTCTGGTTCTCATGACTTCGCATGACTGGAATGAAAGTCAATTTTATTAGCTTTAAACTCGCTTTTGGGGAAAATAGCTTTATTCGAAAAATTTAAACACTTTTTTAAAAAGTTGTCAAACACTCTATTGTTGATAGGTCTGTCATCCATACTAGATATGGTCATTATAACATGTAGCCATTCTGCGTAATCATGAAAAAAGTTTTTCAAGAATTTAATGTAGCACTGACCGATAAACATCACACGACAGCTAAATCTTATGGACTATAGTGAACATAACGTGCCATCTTTCAGTCTCAAGTTTATATTACCCATGCATGAGTGAAAGAGACGAAGTATCGATTGTGTATGTGACATATAAAAAATAACTAATAAACCAATCAGGGGATTCCTTGGGAAATTGGGGGAACTGACAATTCATGTCAGTGAATCAATACAATATTACTGCTTCCATCGAACAAAACGTATTCAAACCTTGATTTGATAACAAATTGATATTAGAATATTTCACGTTAGTTATTTTAACGACTTTTGTTCATTATTTTTCATGTGCAGTTTGTCAGATCGTTTCTTTTTTTTTAATTTTCGTGTTCCAAAATTTCGTAATTATGTATATAGAATATAATAAAGTAGTGTATTGAGTAATATAATGTACAATATATATTTATACATTGGTAAAATTCAATACGGCAGTTGACTCATTCTAAATTTTGATATTTTTCATACAATATTGTGAAATATAAGTTAATTAAAAACCAGCCTTGAAAAAAATTTAAAAATTGATTGAAAAATAAGCCAGTTATAGGCTTCTAAATTTGAAGATACGGATAGAGTTGGGTCTATCCCTGTCTCTTTTCCTCTCGTAGAATATAATGTGCAATATTAAAAATGACCTCACAACACAGTATTCCCGTCCTTGTCTACAGATTAAATTTAAACTTTTATAACTCGGTTAATTTTTAAAATTATTAAAAAAAATTTTCACTCTTCATCTTCATGTCTATATTTAATTGTAAAAAAACCATTCTTATATTATAAAATGAATATTTAAAATTTAAACAAACATTTAAAACATGTAACTACCTCACCAGGTAGTTAACAGACTATTGTTATCGTTTTAAATTAACATAATATATCATGAACATTTACAAACAATTTCATAGCCGTGAAAGTTCATCGATATTTCACCAGTGAAAAAAAAAGTAATTTAACCGTAGTGAACATGAACTAAGAGTAGCATTCACGACCATATCTAATCCATTCATGTAATAAAACAACGAAGAAGCTTGCACACTAGGACAATATTCAGGATAGGACAATACCGTATCATTACACTCTCCTTGAATGAAATCTCTAACTCAGAATGAGACAACACTCCCATTTTGCCTCATAGCGAAATTGACAGAAATGGACCTGCAACGCTGCTCTATCCAAATGAAACGAAAAATATTAAATATTTTATTTAAAGAAGTGCTAGTCATATATTTACATGATGAAAATACTGTCTACATATATAATAATATATGTAGGTACATAACAGTATGTATTCATTGGCTAGAAAGTAATAAGCCTTTTTTCAAAAATTATCTAGAAAATATAGGAACATTCTAGACGCTTCACTCACGGATTCAGTACTAAGATGCTGCATTTAAAATATGGACAACGTCAAAACGCATGTGAGACACTGTCTACTCTACAAATGCCAATCTGGTCACTCTGCTGCCGAAGCTAAGCGTAACATGTGCCAACACATAGCTCCTGAAGCTACTGCAAAACAATAGTTTCAGCGGTTTTACAGCGGCGATTATTCCCTAAGTGATCAACCACGCTCTGTTCGACTGGTGGAATTGGACAGCGACAGATTAAAATTGCTAATTGGAGAAGATAACTGATTAACAATATGCTTGCTAGCAACTGAGCTCGAGTTCTCACTCTCGGGTTATTTTACTTTAGTTATCAGTAAATTAATTTACTTTCAGTATCAATTATTTTAATTCAGTTATCAGTAAATTAATTTACTATCATTATCAATTATTTTAATTCAGTTATCAGTAAATTAATTTACTTTCATTATAAATTATTTTAATTCAGTTATCAGTAAATTAATTTACTTTCATTATAAATTATTTTAATTCAGTTATCAGTAAATTAATTTACTTTCATTATAAATTATTTTAATTCAGTTATCAGTAAATTAATTTACTTTCATCATCAATTATTTTAATTCAGTTATCAGTAAATTAATTTACTTTCATTACCAATTATTTTAATTCAGTTATCAGTAAATTAATTTACTTTCATTATAAATTATTTTAATTCAGTTATCAGTAAATTAATTTACTTTCATTATAAATTATTTTAATTCAGTTATCAGTAAATTAATTTACTTTCATTATAAATTATTTTAATTCAGTTATCAGTAAATTAATTTACTTTCATTATAAATTATTTTAATTCAGTTATCAGTAAATTAATTTACTTTCATCATCAATTATTTTAATTCAGTTATCAGTAAATTAATTTACTTTCATTATCAATTATTTTAATTCAGTTATCAGTAAATTAATTTACTTTCATTATCAGTTGAATTAATCAGTTATATTAACTTAAAAGTAAATTAAAAAAACAGTAAATGAGAATCTGACTTGCGCATAGAAGATTCTGTACCTCGTTTGATGTGAAGTTACTTTATATATCACAATTTGTAACAGGGACTTCCTAGCGCAATAAATATTTAATAATACCTAAAATAATTAATCGGGAGGGGGGGGACATTGTTGAGGGTTAGCTATTAAGATATGCGGGGGTGAATATGTTTCATTACCATGCCAAATTTCACGTTAAACACTTTCTGAAGGAAATGGCTGTGACAGATGGAAGATGGACAGGACACGTAAGTAAACTTATCAGAGTTTCCCTTTTTCTTTCGAGGTACGGAAACCTTAAAACCAAAATATAAATATATCAGCAGTTATAAAAATCCTAAAAAATAAACAAACACCGTACCAAAAAGTTCAAAAATCAAGGAAAATACGTCAACCCCCTGATAAAAATTGAATTGGTTCAAATCATGAGAAAAGCTTTCTTTCTTGTTGTTAATTGTGAAATTTGATTCCGTTCGTCTATAATATAATCTGCGTTCTCCACAATTAAATGAAACTACGTGATGTAGTATTATTTCTGCTTTATTTAAGTTTTTACCATAACCTAGGTTTCGTTGTATTACAACATCTTCAGGTGGGCGGCTATAAGCAAAGATCTTTACTGTAGATGTAATACAACGAAACCTAGGTCGTGGTAAAGAACTTAAAGAAAGTAGAAATAATACTACATCACATAGTTTCATTTAATTGTGAATAATGAATTTCTACAAAATTAACGCCAAATATATTCAATAATCTGTGTTGTTTGTATTCAGTTTCATGGTTCAGTCAATGCTTAAAAAGCCAAAATCACTTAACCTTTCTGGAGGAAATTAATCAAATAATTATTGTTTGAGAAATCATTCACAAGAATGAAGTTACGGACAAAAACTGCAGGAGGAAATTAATCAGTTGTTTTATCATTATATGCTTTTTTTTATTTCAGCCACTGAGAAAAACCCTACATAAATAAATATAAATTATTTACCTCAATAACAGCAGTCTGCCTTATGTTGCCGATGTGTACGGTGGCCTGGAATCCTGGATATATTGCTGTAGAGTGTTTTAAGACTCGCACATTTGCCTGGAATATATAGAAGATAACATTTAAATCGGCAAACAGTTAAGGAACTTCAAAGACATGTCAGACATAACTGAAGAAAACAAAATAGTGGTTTTATTATTATTTTTAATTTATTAGAATTAGTTAAATATGTGAATTTATGACTACCTCATAATTCATATCTGATTCTCGAACATTTTCTAAAGCAACAAGCAGGTAATTACTGTTATATCAGGCTATGCTGACTGTTCTTTTATTTTCTAGAACAACCATTGCACAATAACCCGTCCATCTGAAGAACGAGGCAACCATCTTACTTCCGACACTTCGTCCTTTGTTTCTTCGTACTCTTCAGAGCGAAACACCCACTGCGCAGTGTACCTCTTAGTTACGGGTTAATAAAAGTATATCCACCTTTTCTCAACCCATGATGATGAGGAATACAGTATTTGAGTGACCTCTACCGAATTTTTTTTACCATTTCGCACCCCAATCAACGTGATGGTGTACGACCTAACTGACCCTGTGATTCTTACAATCTTACTTTAAGTCATTAAGGGTATTGAGACTTCATCATAAAATGCCAATCGAAGTCAATCATAGTTTTCTTGTTGATTGAGACCTGAATGAAAGTCATAAAAAATCGTAGAACCAAAATGTTCTCGGGTTAAATTCATCTTGACGTGAGATACACTACTTTGAAATTGTTGCCAATTTGTAAAAACAAATGACAAATTCAAAGTACTTTGCTGGATTAGCGATTAATTTTCGAAATTCAAGGTTATCTTTTACAAATGGCCAGTTCTAAAAACTGGCAGACTCCACATATGACTCAAGATACCACACATCTATAGAAAGTGAAAAAAGTAGAAACTAATACACTATCCTATTATAAACTATTTAAACTCACCTGGAAGAACAAACAACCCCTCGGATCATTCGGGTCATCAACCAAAAGGTCTTCATCAGTCGAAGACGATCCCAAACCCTCCTTCTCGCTCTCACTGCCCGACGAGCTGCTGCTACTGCCCGACTCCTCCCGATAAGTGTTAGCCAATAAACCCTTGTCCTTCTCTTTTCTAAGAGCGGCCTCCACTTCGGCCAAGTCTTTGAGAGCCAACTTGTCTTTCGGGTGCTTTCGGTCAGTCCACGGCTGCTCCTGCTCATTCGGGGAGTCTTCTTCGGTTGTCGTTTCACTTCTAAATAAAAGAAAGTAATACTGATATGAAGAACAACAAGTGAACCATAAAATACTCTCAGCGTGAAGATTACATAATCGAATCTGAAGAAAACGGAATCAAGCCATTTTCGGAGAGAATGATAGCAAGCGATGAAAAGTGGGTCACATACGACAATAATTTACAACAAAAAATTGTGATCCAAAGGTGGATGAAGCTATACAAATGGTGGCAAAATCCATATTGACGCTATGTAAGGTAATAATTTGTATTTTGGTGGGATTGGAAGGTCGTCAAATTGTGATGCATCATGAGCTGCTTCAACCTGGCCAAATGATTTGATTCCACTCTCTATTGTCAACAACTAATGTGGTTAAAGCACTTTATTGAGATAAAACGGCCAGAATTGACCAATAGGAAAAGCGTTGCTTCCATTACAACAAGACCAGACTGCACACATCTTTAATAACTCGGCAAAAATGAAGAGGTTGGCCGGGAAGTTCTGGTGCATCCACCATGTAGCCCAGAGTCTTGCCCCATCTGACAACCACTTTGCTTTGCACTCTACAAAACTCTCTTAATGGTGTAAAGCTGACTTCAAAAGAGGTCTGTGAAAATCAATTGGTTCAGATTTTCAGTGATGTCATAATGGTTTTACTAGAAAAATGGAAGAAAAAGGTTACCGATCCAAATAGCACATGTTTGGTTTAATAAAATAAATTTAAAATTTTAAAAAATGTAGGTTTTGATAAAAAAAACGCCATAAAATTTTTATTTAACCTAATATTATTTTCACAAGGCTGATTCCTCTAGTCACCTTGAACATAAAATATTTGGGAATGTGAAAAACCGAGCTATATCTCCATAGTCTTAAAATTTCAAAATTCTTATCATAAGATCACTTCGGTGTTTGTCGGAGAATCCTAATAATTTCTAAATTAAATGCTATTAATAAGATTAGCCGAAGATTAACAAAGTACTTACATGACGTTTTTTAAATTTATTTCATTACAAATGTGACTCGTCCTATTATTCTGAATAGGAAAAAGTAAAATAATGTCTTCATGAAAACATTTTCTCCAAAATATTTCAGCTTTTCGTTATTCCATTATTTAGAATAATGAAACGAAACAACTCTCTGGAAAAATGTCATAAGAAATAATATACAGAGACTGTAGAACCATAGAGTTCACATGACACATCAAACCACAAAGTTTCATTGTAGAAATACTAAGGACTTTGGATGCTAAGACCCTTTTACAGACAAAAAAGATTACAAGGCATTCTCACAACCCTGTGGAACGCAGAAAAGTTTAACGATATCAATAACATTACTATTATTTAACAATAACCAAACATACAATAAACGAAAACCTCACCTAGACCCTCCCTTCCGCCTCGTTTTCTTATCCTTCTCTCTCTTCCTCTCAATTTTCTTCTCCCTTCCCCACTCGATGATCGATCGCTCCACGTAGCCTTCCGGTCGACTCACCAGAACCATTCCTTGCCGTGGCCTTAATCCCGGAAGACGATGTCGAAGGCCCAAACTGGCAGCTTGTCCGGCACGCACTGTGTTACACGGGACTCGATTACGGTAGACGGAAGAAATGGTTATGGGAACAAAATCTCCGGAGTCCAGTGGCCCTGAAACATTAATGTTGAAAGTGTAATGTGAATATATACATGGTATAACATATGCCGAAATCATTTTATATATTTTTCTTACAGACAATACTACCTGATCACATAGAAACCTAATGGAACATCATAAACGGGATGCTACCCCTTAGGAACTGCTTCAGGTTTCTGGATAAATAAGCCTATATATAGATCCAAGGTATAATCTATTTGTATATAATACACGAGTAGATTATAAAATTAATTACAGACTATATAACAGACATTGAACCGATTGAGTGACAAGCGCCATCATGCTCGTGCGCGTACTAACTAAATTAGCCACGAGCGTGATGGCGCTCACGAAATCAGTTGCTGTTTAGCGCGCGGTAGGGGAGGTCGCTCGCACACATCGCTAACTTTTTTCTCTACGTGTTACATAAAGTTCAAATTATAATATTATTAGTAATTACAATATAAAAAGGATCCAGGAAAAGAAAATTGTTAACCCATAATGTCGGAATACGAAAATAATTCAAGTGAAAATGATCATTTTTCAAGTTGTGAAGAAAGTGATAGCGGGAGTGACATTGTGGTGCGCTCACAATTTGGCGTAATGCAAATTTTGAGTGATAGTGATAATAGTGACGATAATAATTATTTTGCTGATACGGAGGATGTACAGGACTGCGAAAATATGACGAGACCTTGATTTCAGTTTTTGTTATAATTTTTGTTCACAATATATATTTCCATAATTTTCTTTGTATTTTATTATCCTTGTACAAGTTTTTATTAAGGAAACACCGAAAAAATTATTAAAATTAGATATTTCTTGGAAGAGATACAGTTTTTTTTTGAGACAAGGGTAAATGATATCAAAAACAAAAGATTTCTTTGGCATTTTTAAGTATATATGAGAAAAAAACCATGGCACTAAAACGGTTAATATTCATAAAATTAGTTTCAGACTTTCAAACTGACAAAAAAAATTGTAATATCGAATATATCTCCACAACTTTTCAAGTCTACATAGACCGACATACACCTCTTAGTACAAATCTTGGACTCAATAACAGAAAAACAACGTGGCGAATAAGCAATGCTATAATGATAGTCTTTTAACTAGAAATATACCTTTTGACATAGTCTTCTACGCATTAGATAGAGTCACTTCCAGATTACATCTCTACAACAAAATTTGTCCGATTTTGAACACGTACATCTAACAAAACTAATCATCGTACATAAATAAAAAATATGTCAAATAATTTTTTTTATATGCTATGTTCACCTAGATGTCATAAAAAGAAGCACTAATCCTTCACGCTAACATACAACATAGACGACCAACAATAATTTGAGAAAATGTATTATATTTAATACTTTAATGCACACGTCTTAAAAAAGTAGGTCCCACAAAAAAATCGGTACAACTCTCACTGACACACCGATCCGAAAATTAAGAATGAAAATGGACTAACGGAGAAAATTTACGAATGAACACACCTTGAGACGGTTTATTCGGCGACATACACCTCTTACGAAAAAAGGTCCCACAAAAAAATCGGTATTACTCTCACCGACTCACCAATCCGAAAGTTAAGAATGAAAATGCACTAACGGAGAAAATTTACGAATGAACACACCTTGAGACGGTTTATTCGGCGACATACACCTCTTACAATAGAAGGTCCCACAAAAAAATCGATATTACTCTCACCGACTCACCGATCCGAAAGTTAAGAATGAAAATGCACTAACGGAGAAAATTTACGAGTGAACACACCTTGAGACGGTTTATTCGGCGACATACACCTCTTACAATAGAAGGTCCCACAAAAAAATCGGTATTACTCTCACCGACTCACCGATCCGAAAGTTAAGAATGAAAATTCACTAACGTAGAAAATTTACGAGTGAACACACGTTGAGTAGAAACGGGAGACATTTATTTGGTGACATACACCTCTTAAGATATGTGTTGAGTTGATGGAAACTTACCCACCAACCTTGTCTAACTAAAGTCCACAATAGGCTATTTGACATGATTTTTTTACATTTTTAAAAATGTTTCTACTTTGCATTATAAGCAGACTACATTTATATTTCCATGATATATGCCGTATTTTTTATATAAACCACTTTTAAAGTTTGAATTTTTGAACCCGCACTAAAAACGCAATTTCTGTAATGGCGGTTAGCGTGACGTCACACGCAATAAAAACAAACAATCCTGCCCGCTGAAGGGGATAATTATTTACTTAAATATTAAAATTGTGTGTAGTGACACAATGTACAAATACGTCTATAAAAAGTTCACACAAAGTGTTCGTTTCAGTGCCAACAAATCTTAAAACGAAAAAATTGGCTGCAATTAGCCCCAAGAGATCCAAACAGCATTGTAGCTCATTCAAATGTTTTTATGTGTGAAGATCATTTCGATGTAATATTTGTGTTTTAAACAATATTATCAATATCAATGCCTATAAACCAAAAGAATAAGAATATTAAATTTTGGTATGAATGCGTTTTAGTACCAATGATATTTTGACAGTTGTTAGTATTTATCTAAGTTTAAATTATTGATATGATATGAAAGAATATACATTAAAAACGATATATTTAAAAAAATTCTGCAGCAGACGATTATTTATTATAAAAAAATCAATTTAAAAATTTCATACCTGAAGACTTATGTTTGTGAGGGAATATATTTTAACCTTTTTTCCAGTTAGTTCACTTTATCTTTTATCGCTAAGCACTTATTACACAATTAAAAATATAATTTCTTACAAATTGTTAAGTATTTATAATAAAAATATAGTAAATTTAATTATCCAACTAATATAATATTTACTTAATCTGTAAATTTTAACAATAACATCTTGTTTATCCTACAACATTCAGGAAAAGTCTATTTGTCTATGATTTATATTTGGAATAATATTATAGTGCTGATATATACATTAGCACATGCACTGCACGGGAATCAAAATAAATTTTGTTTATACATTAGTTACGACCGGAAATTATTTTAATTAAATAATATAATACACAAATAATATAATATATAATATAATACACATACGTAATGAATTCATATTATAAACAAATTTATACTATATGCAAAGGGTGATAGCTGTAAATTAAAAAAAAAAAGGACCATAATTTAAAGATTTAAAGACTTGCCTGTGACGTCATCTGACTTTTAACCAATAACAGGGCGTTTGGGATGCTAATTGAATTTCAAAAAAATTGTGATTTCTTCACGTTTTTTTTATTAAATTATATTTTATGTATTCTTCCAAAAATTAAAATATGCTCATTTACGTTATAATCTAATAGGATGACCCCAAATTGTGGTATATTTTCGATGTTGCAAATAGCCTATTCTCGTCTGCTGTAGAAAAAAGATTCATATGAAATTAACTCCATCTATTTCTAATTCCATAAACTTTGTTAAAAGGGATGCAATATTGGCATAATTTACGTGAAAAGTTACGGCACAGGCGCTACTAAATATATTTGCATTTTTTCTTCTCGTGTTCTCTTATTTATACCTTTTGATGTAGAGAACTGTAAATACAAAAGAATAGTATATGTCTATCAACTTACCTATTAATAACTCGTCCCCTTCCACAAGACATCCCCTGGTCAGTACTCCTGCCACCACTACGCCAGCGCCTTCCACATTGAAAATCTCATCCACCTGAAATTCCGCGCCCTGACTTTGCTCCGTTCCACAACTTCCACCCGTACCGCCGGCCAATCCGAGCAAGTACGAATGCAAAACATTCAAACCGACTCCCGTAACGCAACTAACTGGGAAAACAGGGACGCGCCAGGAATCACTGTAAGGAAGTAGTCATAACTTTTCTAAATATTCTTTTTGTACCATACCAAACAATGCAAAAGAATAAAAAACATTTTGGAAAATGTTTAATAATAACTTCTAAACATTTATTTATGTCAAAAAAGGCGTTTCCAAAAATTTCCAATTGTATTCTGTTCTGTAGAAGAATAGAGAAAAACTTAGACAGTTGACGAACAAAATTAGAGCAAACTACAATTCGTACCACTCATAATCGGTGCAAATATCATCATGCCTCGCCGAGTAGGGCTGCAGAGCTCCGTCTTGGCTGTGACAAATGGCACTGGCAGTGCCGAAGGCCTGCTCCTCGCTCTCAACCACCAGAGGACGACGCTTGCAACCTGATGAATCTAGGCTATCCTGAAAGCAAAAGCGCACTGGTTTAGGACTGAAACCTGCAACATCCATATTTAATTTAGTTGGTGAGGCGGAGAGTGATGTTTTACATAAATCTATTCTTAATCTCATATTCAATTATTTACTGTTAAGAATATACACAGCAAACTTCATAGCAATAACAAAATACAGCGTTCGAAATAAAGTGGTCGATAGAAACTAGCCCCCCAGGACAGTGCGTCTTTTGTGTTACGGAGAATTTTGGGATTTATTATTTTGTTAAATCTACAATAATACATAGAATCATGATGGCATTGTGAAAGTTGGGGACCTTTAATTTGGTAAGCATACAAAATTTTAAATCAGCTTTTACAAATAAATACTTATATTCAATTGAATTTTAATAAATGGAAGATTCCAAAACTCTTTCCCTGATGGTTTAATTTTTAATTTTTTTTTTTAAATTATGGTTACAGATAGTCTTTTTTTAAATAACTTTTCAAATTATTTTTTAAACACTTCGTGTGCAGAAAGTTTCGACAAAAACTAGTATACTGACAATATTTTTTCTTTTGTCTTAATTATACTGCAATCATCACACTGGGACAATAAGCGTTAAGTTTGTCGGTTGTTGCTCGGACAGGTTTAGGAAGATGACCTATGTCGCATCCCAAATTTAACATTTATGTACCTTTATTGTAGAACATCTTGGAGAATTCTATGTTTTAATCGGCGTTTGGTTCAGGTGTTATCCATCAGTTTTGTGCAAGTTTATTTGGGTGGTTTATGATTCTGTCTTCATATGACTTTGTGAGTCTATCGAATTCCTCTCTAACTGAAGGTATCTTATAGGTCCTTATGCAATTGTTAGTTGGTTACAAACTATGGGGCATTTGTAATTATCCGCAGCATTTTATTCTGATATCTTTGGATTATCTCAATATTGGAGTGGGAAGCCGTACTCCACAGCTGAATGCCATAGTTCTAAACTGGTTTAAGTGTAGCTTTATAGAGTAGCAGCTTATTTCCCAATGATAGTTGGGACTTACTCCCAATGAGCTAATAGGCTTCCTAAGCTGACGCTTGGTGAATATATGCTTTTGCCAAGTTAGTCTTTCATCCAGGTGTAGACCAAGGTAACGTACGTGGTCCGCTTGGGATATTTCAACATTGTTTAGTTTAACTAGTGGACAGATGCCTCGCCCATTGATTGATTAGTTTTCATTCACCTTAATCCACCGCTTCTTTTGCCAATAGCTACACGATCAAGCCCGTCTTGTAACATTTTTGCTGCACTTTTTGACTTGCTGTATGAGGCCAAAATGGCTGTATAATCTGCGAATGTTCCGGTGATTATTGGGCATATAGGCAAGTCTGAGGTGTAGAGAAGGTAGAGTTTGGCCGGGTACACTTCCCTGCAGGATACCGACTGATATTGGATACAGGTTTGTCATTTCATTTCCACACTGAACCATGAAGTGTCTATCTGTTAGAAAGGCTTTGATGGCCATGTATAAATTTGGGGGCATGCTTGCTTTAACTTTGTATAATAATCTCTCGTGCCATACGCGGTCAAAAGTCTGAGATATATCCAAAATTGAGGCTGCACAGTACTTTTTAGCTTCAAACCATTTTACTATTTCGTCTGTGAATTTGTGAACTTGATTATGTTTGTGCCGGAATCCAAAATGGTGATCGGGTATAAGGTACTTTTCTCTTATCACTGGCATCATGCGAGTGAAAATAAAATTTAAAAGACGACTTTTATCAGAAAATTTAAAATAATATTCATAATTATTTGTCATCTTTTTCGTACACCCAATACTTGCACAGATTGTTCAGCGCCGCTAAGGGGAAAAAGCCGCAAACATTCGTGAAGACGTCTAGCTGCCCGGGTAAGCGCTCCAGAGAAGCATTAGGTATGTTAAAAAGAGTTATGTATAATTTGTTTGCACCAATTAGAAAAGGGGTATGTTTTACATTTTATTTCAACGACACCGTGTATATGTTTTGTTAAGACGATGGCTTATGGCATCGGATCATACCATAGGTTCCGACAGAAGGTGCAGTAGTTAACAAATTATTTTTTATGAACCAAAATGACTCATCTTCACAATATATGTTGGTTTATCGAAAGTAGCTGAACAACACCTGCTCAGCCACCTAGTACTATCATAAAACCCCACAAGGATGCATAGATTTACCAGTCAAGATATACCAAGATTTTGTAACGCCTTTGAAATATCAAAATTTTTTGCTATTCTGTAACAAAAAAAACAAGTAACCTTCACAAATGCTCACCTGCAATTCCTCCAACAACCCATCAACTCCGCCTGCAACCAAATCCATCTTTGTAACTACCACAAAAAATGGCAGATGCAACGCAACCAGCAGTCCCAAATGCTCCTCCGTTATTCGACTTAGCCCTGCCGTTGCGGAGACGACCAGCATCGCCGCGTGCGGACTGTATCCGAGCAGACCTTGAACTGTGGTACGCTGGTACTTGCTATGCCCTGCCAAGTCCAGGAAGGAAACGAGCTTGCAACTACGCTCACCAATGCGCTGAGCGGTCATCAATTCGCTGCAGCCGTAATTGACAACGCGACCCTGCCGATAAAAGATACAAAAACATGAAATAGAGGCATTTTCTAAAATTATTTGTAAGCAAAACATAAATTTGTAAGACGTCCAGCATTTGGATTGATAAGTATTACTTATCAATCCAATCACAGAAATGTTATTAATATAAATGATCCATTGTGAAGTAATAGATTGTCAACTCACATTCATCAATACCGACGCACACTTCTTCATAACCTTATGCATTGATTTATTCTAAATATTTGTAAAAGCAGTACATAGATTTGTAAGACGTCCAGCATTGATAACTGTTACTTATCAACCCAATCATAGAAATATATCACAGAAATGTTATTAATATAAATGATCCATTGTGAAGTAATAGATTGTCAACTCACATTCATCAATACCGACGCACACTTCCTCATAACATTATGCATTGATTTATTCTAAATATTTGTAAAAGCAATACATAGCCTCCTTGTCCATAACTCCTTGTCAAAGTTGCAATTAAAATTTTTTGCTGAAATGCGCTTCAAATATAGACAGGATCAGCTGTATGAATAATAGATACATTCTTAATTACACCGATATATATGTGCTGTCCGATATATACATCAGAAACTGGTTAAACTGTTTTGATTTCGTTTTTACCGTTATATTGCTTGAGTACAAGGTATTCATCATTGAAGATTTCAGGTAAATATTAACAAATTTATATTAATATTTATTGAGAAACGTGTTTTCAGGGTTCCGTATCTCAAAAGGAAAAACAGGAATCCTTATAGGTTCACTTCTGACTGTCGGTCTGTTGCATTGTCTTTGTCTGTCAGTCTGTCAAGACCCTTTTTCTCAGGAACGCGTGAAGGTATCAAGTTGAAATTAATATCAAATACTTAGGTCTACAATCCCTTGGAGCTGGAAAAGCTTTGAGCTTTATTGATGGACCTAGAGCTGTAAATCAAGCTTCTAAGTCTATGCAATAGGAAGAACCCTAAAAATATGGCTGCGTCATGAACACGTGAAAGTATCAAGTTGAAATTAATATCAAATACTTAGGTCTATGGTTCCTTGGAGCTGTAAAAGCTTTGAGCTTTATTGATTGACTTAGAGCTGTAAAATCAAGCTTCTAAGTCTAAGCAATCAGGAAAAACCCTAAAAATACAGCCGCATCATAAACATGTGAAGGTATCAAGTTGATATTAATATACTTAGGTCTACGATCCCTTGGAGCTGGAAAAGCTTTGAGTTTTATTGATTGACTTAGAGCTGTAAAATCAAGCTTCTAAGTCTATGCAATCAGGAAGAACCCTACAAATACGGCCATTTAGGCTGCATATTTTGACACTCGCAAGTAAATCAAAATCTATGGGGTACTTCCCATTGACCTAGAATCATGAAAGTTGGCAAGAAGCAAGGTCTCACAGCACAAGTAAAAGAAAAAATTCGAAAATCATTAATTTGTAGTTGCATCGCATAAAAAAATAATTTTTTTAAATATGTCTATAAAAGATATATTAGGCAATATATTTTCATACTAAAAATTCAAAATTTTGTAAATAATATTAATAGGAATATTATGTACCATTAACTGTATATAAATGCCTAATTGTATACAGAACCCTCATAGTGCGAGTTCCGCTCGTGTTTGACAGATTTTTTTTAATATATATTCTTTTATCTGCTTGGAAAATACAGGCCGATAAAAATCTGTAACACATTTCTTTATTCACCTTTATTATGGAGAATGAATTTTCCTTTTTCACGGAACTACATACTTTTATTTTCAAGACTTTCTCAAGTATAATTATATTAAAATGTTACATTATCAAAAAAAAACTTAATTATCAATGTGTTCAACTTTTTCTTATGTGAAATACCATTTGTATCACATAACATTCAACACTGCAATAAACCAAAGTGTGTTACAGGGAATTTCTAAGATATCACTAAAATCACAAAAGGTTGATTTCTCTCACCTGGTCATCGAAACCCAATATCTCATGACTGAGCGAGCTGGTCCTCCCGCTGCGCACCTCGTGCAGGTGTCGGAACATGTTAAGCCGAGCACTGCCGCGTCCATTATCACGCGCACCCTGCGTCAGCACGCCCACAAGGGATGACTTACCAGCCTCGTTGGCACCTGTGACAGCCACACGCACTTCAGAATGCTGCTGCGGTGGCGAATGTTGCTTTATTATTACCTGGAAATGAGAATGGAAAGAAAAAATTGAGCACAGCTCAGCATGCAAATGCTAACTATACTGCCTAAAATTGCAGAGGTGAAAGTTTGATCTGAAATTAAAATTTTAAGCCATGGTATTCTATTTTCATTGTAATATACACGTTTCTGTTCAAGTTTCCACACATTTACCATCATGGATCAATTTTTCCCGTCATTCCGAAAAAACTCTGTAGTCAGACATTATAATCACTCCCTCAATATTAAGCAACAAATGAGTGTTATACTTGTGGTCTTGTAACTCAAAAACTAAAAATTGTACAACAGAAAATATACATAGCCGAATCCCCTACATGAAAGTGTCATTATCTTTTGTTTCCGAAGGGACTCTTGATAGTGACCCAAGGCAATGGCTATAACACATTTCATCATAATACAATTTTACTATAAAACTACCCTCATTAAACATTACTTTTCGCAGCAAGCTTTCACAATATCTAAATCAGTCAATTAGAAAAACCAGTACAATTACCTCAGCAACGACGCGCCCAGGTGCTACGCGGCGTGCCCTCCCACCGACGGGACGTGCGCCGATGGCAGCCGCCATACGACGTAAAGTCCGCAGTGAGGCACGAAGCGCACGCGCACGCAGACCCCTCAGCGCTCCGCAATCACCGACACCCAGTTCATAGACAGCGACCCCACCGCCTGATAGCAGGCGCCACTTCAGCTGCGTGACAAGGTGTTCGAGCCTGTGTCAAACAAAACTTCATTAATGTTTTCACATCCATTCATCCATATATATCACTCTTGAGGCTGTCCAACATTATTTATATGAAACGGGGGAAAAAAACATTAGAGCAGATTCGCTCAATTCGCTACGGAGGATAATTACAGTAGACAAAGTGGAAGAAGCATATAGGAACATATTGAATGAAATATTTTTAAGAGGCACAATTAACTTCAAAAAATCAGGACGTACTAATACTGATAAATAGTTGATAACTGATATTTTTAACAGGTCTTAGCACACACCAATGCACAATTTTCTGTAAAACCGCACATCCTCTGTCTGTACTATTTGCACGGTCCACTACAGGAAATTAAAAGTAGTTATTTCACCACATTTTTAATTTTATATAAAAAACACATCCACTACTTATTTTGTATTAACCTATATTTTCATGACTCAAAACAACAAATTCAGTAATCAACTACCCTGCTAAAAATTTTATAAAGGCAAACAAAAAATGCTTTTAATTCTATATTAATGTTTGAAATTGGCAACTTGTTATACTTAGTATTTAATTGAAGTACAATATTATTTTTAAGGATCTGGAATTTTGAATTTTTTATTGACCGAATAGTTCAACGAGGACTTAGCACTTTTTTTCACAAGTGTTTTTGAGGAGACTTAATAATATGAGAAGATTGTAACAAGAATAATGAATGAAAGCATAATGCTAAATAAAAAAATGATATGTTAACACTTATAAGTCAAATGTCACCGTAAAGGAATCATTAATTATAGGAACTCCAATATATAACACCACAAAGAAAACTCGTCAAATATTTACATAAAAATGAGTTAATTTATTTAAATTTCAAACTATACTAAGAAATTTGAAGGAAGTACTTCACTAAGTTCAGTTGTTCTGTGAAAAAAAAAGCAATTTGATGTGTAGATATCGAATTACTGAAATGAATTTATTTCGATCTTCGTTTTTTTATTTTATACATAAAAATGTGTGGCCAAAAAAGAAATAAAGTATAATGTGTGGACAAGAATAAAGATAGGCATACAATGAAGGAGGCAGAACATAGCAGATGACTGGTGCGGGGTTAGCATAGAGCCGCCTTATATTTATAAAAAACCCGTACTGAACGCGATCACTATTGTCGCCGCTGATCGCTGAGAGAAGTGGACATGGCGGAGTTTTGTGCCTGTGTGTTTCGCAACTTGAGTATAGCATATAGCTTAGCACTACTGTTCAGCGGCAGACTTTGCAGGTCAATGCTCAATTTTTGTTATTATTTGATTGTCAAGTATGGATATTCCTTTCAGAACAATTTCTTATTGTTTGACTGTCGGCCAACCTGGTTAAGTATGTGCAACCATAATGTTAAAAAATTACAAACCCACACAAAACTGTTAATAAATTAATAAACTTTGATATAGCAGATATTTTCGTTAAAAACATACCACTAGTATTAAACAAAAGGAAAATAAGTGACGTAAAAAAAAATTATATACAATATGTGATAAGAAAATTGCAGGAGACCATGTAAAGCATGATTAAATCGGACTGAAGAGAACACAGGTACGTTTTGATATTACGTTCGCTGCCACGTTTAATTACAAACTACATCAACCAATCTAAATCAAACTAATAACAACTCACCTTTGCTTGGACGGATTCACTAACTTCAGCTTATACTCCACATTCCCCAACTGTGGCTCAGGTGGCAGACTCCCGTACACCTCATCCCCGCTCTCATCATCTTCGTCCACGTCGCTCCCCTCTCCACTACTTATCTCTCCCTCACTCCAGAACTCCCCCAAACCGAACTCCCCCTCGAAGCAACTTTCTATCCCAAAACCATTCCCCGAATCTAACCTAAAATCGTAGCTCTCGTCTTTCTTTTCCTCCACAAATGACTCCAAATTCCCGTTACCATCATAACGGAGATCATTCACATTACGTCCCACATCCAACTTCTTATTAACATTATCCGTTCTATTGTTCAGACGATCATCTGCAACATTCTCACTCCACCCGCAGTCTTGCATTAAAATCTCACGATTCGGGGTGTTCTTGCTACCGCGCCTCCGCCTGTTCCTCCGCTTTACTTTGACATTATCTTTATCTCTACTCCCCGTTTCGGTGTTACCATTACTTTCAATAACATCCCTAAAGTCCAACCCTGCCTCTTCAATAAAATGATCTAAGTAACTGCTATCCTTGACTAGAACGTCATTGGTGAGATCCGGTTCGCATAGGAACGAACTCTCGTCCGGCAGATGTGCGTTCTTACGCGGAGACTTGTTCTGCTTCGTTTTCTTCTTCGCTGTGTCCTGATGGTCGTTTAGTGCATTTGCTTTTCTACGATCTTTCTTCGGGCGCCGCTCGCCGTTATTCCCATCCGCGGGATCAAAGAGACTGAAGAATCCCTCCATTATTGAGTTTCAATGAGTGTTTCAGTGGTCTGGAATTAACGAGAATTGACTTTAATTACTACGTAAATTACCACGGAAACTTTATAACTGGGGGCATCTGGAAAAGTAGGGACTGCAGAAGATTGTAAAAATATGTTTATTTATGATACTTTACTGAAAGCTTTACTATATATACATATACGTATATATATATATATATATACATATATACATACATATACATATATACATACATATATATATATATATATACATACATATATACATATACATACATACATATATACATATACATACATACATATATATATATATATATATATACATACATATATATATATACATACATATATATATATACATACATATATATATATACATACATATATATATATACATACATATATATATATATACATACATATATTTATACATACATATATTTATACATACATACATATATATATACATACATATATTTATACATACATATATTTATACATACATACATATATTTATACATACATACATACATTTATACATACATACATACATATATACATACATACATACATATATACATACATACATACATATATACATACATACATATATATATATAAATACATATATATATATAAATACATATATATATATATACACATATACATATATACATATATACATATATATATATATATATATATATATATATATATATATATATATATATATACATATATATATACATATACATATTTATAAATGAATGTATACTATATAGAATACATCATTTTCTAGGCAGACTTATTGCTACAAGAGAAATCTATTACAGTCAACGCAATGACTCAGATGACAAAAACATAAATGATTGATAAACGCTAATTAATGACACAAAACGAAATGAAGACTGATATGAATATCAAAATACAGAATACAATTCAAATAAAACGATAAAACAGGGCAGGAATGGAATAAGGATAGAATATTAAAGGGACTTCAAACTGCCAATATTGACAGGTAATATAATTTCAGATGACTTTTAAACAAAAATATTAGTCCGATGTTATATCATACACTTTACTAAACATATACGTTAGTTACACACAACAGTAACAGTTGTCTTAATGTTCTCTTTCACAACTGACATATTGTATCGCACTGGTTTTATCTTAACCTTTATTGTTTGTTAAAGTAACGCTATTTTTAGTTGGCTTGAGAGAAAAAAACAGGACAGGAGATGCATTTTATAGGATATTTTGTTTTGTTACATGTCGAGCAATATTTATCTGTCGTACCACTTTCAACATCGGTCTAAAATTGTCAATTATAAATTTTGTTATTTCTTTAGATAATCAAAAGTGTTTTAAGAAACTATTATTTGGTAACTTGTATGAATCAGAGATAATCCTCAATTCATGAATACGGACTTTATTGGCGTTTCTGCAAATGCAACATAATTTTTATGCCATGAAATATGTAACGGTGTTGTGATTGGTTCAAAAAAATTATTATTGTTTTTGCTTTTTTATGGTAGTAATCAAAATTACTTTCTACAAAGACATCCTACAGAAACTTTTGCTTCTTACTAAAACAGGGAAATTTTTTTCTGTGTTTTCACAATTTTTTTACATTTGTAACCATATAAATATGGTACAAATACCTCGGATATTTTGTAGCTACACCAGCTATTCTCTCTCTAGAAAAAAAATTCATTATGATAAAATCAATACTTTCATGAGTTATAAATTATTTTGTCTACGTATAAGTGACCTGCACATTCAAGGGTTAATGATACATAATTTCACTTATATTTTCCAAACAACAATCACAGGTGATTCAGTTTCAAACAAAAGAACCAACCTCGAATGATCTTTATCACAAGTTATCTAAATGGATAACAATTTGCGGGCCAAATTTTCATATAACCTGGCCATATTTTCATAAACAATTACCAATAAACCTCTTTAATTTTATTCAATTCTTTACAATACATTTCAAGTTCCACAAATCTAATTATTTTAGAAATACAAACCTCGATATGGTAACTCTTATGAAAGTTCCATTTTGTCTTAATTTATCTTGCGGAATATTACGGCCGAGTATTTACAATATCTGTACCACCATTAATAATCACATTATTCTATTGGTACAAGTACTCGAAATGTTACCAAAAGACATTAGAAGAGCGAACGCGTGAGAAATGTTGTTCTAATCGAAAAATATATTTTGTATTATTATTGCGTCTACAATTATTCAGAGTACTATAAAAAAGTTCACTCATTACTAAACTACTATTCTAAATATATTTTTCTAGATAAATAAAATCGTTACGATTGTGTGCTTGCTAATGCCCTTGGCTGTGCACTATTTACAGAAATTTCAAGAAGTATCTTCGTATCTATACACTTGCAAATGACGTTACTGTATATTCATGGACGACTGTACAGTAACATCACCTGGGTTGAAGTTGCCAATAAAAAGTTATTCAATTAATGCTTATATACATAGAAATGAATTGGAATTTTTTTTAGAATATAAATTTAGGACTGAAACCAAATATAGCACTACTTTAGACCTCATTTCTTTTTGATGATGGAAGAAACTAGTCGAAGAAGGCTCAAGCTTTTTGGCAGAAACCTTCAATGTCATAGTTGATATGAAATCGTCTAAAAAAAGAAATTTCGTTGCTGCATTATTTTTTATTTTGCGCTCAAACTTTATAAGAACTTCTTTAGGGTCACAAAGAAGGAAATTTAATTTTCGCGTGCGCCAGTCCCCATTTACACGAATTAAAATATTTAAAAAATGCCATTTTTATACTTTAATTTTTTAGCTGTTACAATTTTTCTATTAAATATATACACGTTCGATGACATTTTAAAGCTGAAAGATAGTAGTCTTTGTGCACAAAATTTAAATGAACGCTGTGCTGAAAAAAATACGCGTATTTTACTGATTTTTTTAATTTTTTTGATTATTTATGCGGTGAAAGAAGAAGTAAAAAACAGTCACTGTTTTAAAGGTGTTTACACAGTTACTGGTTTATATTCTCTCTATGGGTTAAAGGAGGTTTAAAGGAGAAGTAAAAACACAGTCACTGGTTTAAAGGAGTTTTAAAAGAGAAATAAAAAGTCAGTTACAGGTTTATATTATCTCTGTGGTTTAAAGAAGGTTTAAAGAAGAAGTAAAAAAGACAGTTACTGGTTTAAAATAGAAGTGAAAACACAGTCACTGGTTTATATTCTCTCAAGGAGAAGTAAAAACACAGTGACTGGTTTATATTCTCTCTTAAATAATCAATTATTTTTGCGGTGAAAGAAGAAGTAAAAACACAGTCACTGTTTTAAAGGTGAAGTAAAAACACAGTTACTGGTTTATATTCTCTCTATGGGTTAAAGGAGGTTTAAAGGAGAAGTAAAAACACAGTCACTGGTTTAAAGGAGTTTTAAAAGAGAAATAAAAAGACAGTCACAGGTTTATATTATCTCTGTGGTTTAAAGAAGGTTTAAAGAAGAAGTAAAAAAGACAGTTACTGGTTTAAAGTAGAAGTGAAAACACAGTCACTGGTTTAAAGGAGAAGTGAAAACACAGTCACTGGTTTAAAGGAATTTTAAAGAAGAAATAAAAACAGTCACTGGTTTATATTCTCTCTATGGTTTAAACGAAAAGTAAAACACAGTCACTGGTTTAAAGTAAAAGGGAAAACACAGTCACTGGTTTATATTCTCTCTGTAGTTTAAAGGAGAAGTAAAAACACAGTGACTGGTTTATATTCTCTCTTAAATAATTAATTATTTTTGATATGGAAATTTTTATACTGCATCAAAGATAACCCCCAAGGTGACTAAACACTTCAACCATTTATAACACATCCTCCTTCTTTCTTACTTTCGATAATAGACTTAAAATATATTGCAAAATGTGTGAATATTATTTGTGTTAACTTCTATAAATAGCAAAGATATATTCATAAATTTTATTAACACTTGCATTCACTTCTTAGAAAACAGCATGAAGCCATAAATAGACAGCTGCTGTCCACGTAACAAACATTGACAATAAACGTACATACAAACAGTCAACATTGTTACGCAAGAATAACTTGCAAATCAGCTGTATACACTGAACTCCAACCTTGTCCTTTGCCATTAAAAACAACAGCTGCACGTGTTGCGGCAAACATCACGCACTGTCGTCAGCGGACCACAAAACAATACTGCCAAATTAGTTTCGCTTACGTGCCACGTAAACAAATTAAAACAGAACACGTAAACAATCGAATTAATTACTTTTGAGAATAAATAAACCGATGCCACACCAGACTTCTTTCCTTCGTCATAAAACTCTATATATTTTCAAATGTACTTATATATTTTGAACATATTTTGTGGCTAAAAAACATATGATAAAAGTAACAAAGTAAAAAAAAAAGAGTGTGCCACACGACTGAAGTAAAACTTCAAATTCACAAAATATAAACTTTAAAATGAATTTATAATTTTATTCACTTTAAACGTAGAATATTTAATGTATTGAACAAAATAATAATTTATAAAATTGTTCAAGAACAAAATGAAATTACAAAATAATCAAAACGTCACCGTTCGCGTAACGCTAGCAAACTCACGTATATATATATTTCATGCACTAGCTGTGAGAGGAAGAGAGAAAGAAAATATGAGCGCGCACTGCTCTCTCTTGCTCCTACAGTGTGATACAGACAATAGGCTTGCACTGTGTCTTAGATTTACAAAACATAACTGGCTATGAGAGAAAGAGAGAAAGAAAATGTGTGCTCGCACCTCTCTCTCTTGTCCCTACAGTAATATACAAAACGTAACTCTCTCTTTCTGTCTTCACTAACTTATATCTCCCTCTCAACTTCTGTTCGCCTCGCCTAATCACACTTTTCGTAACACTCTCGTCACGCATTCACCAGCTAAGTCAAACGTGCGTAAAAAAGTTTTATTTCAAAAGTTATTATTTATATAACTATATTAAAACTTATGACCGTATACACTGATTAAACGGTGAACACTTTACCATTTTGAGTGTAAACTTTTAAATTTTAATATAGGTACAAATGCTGAAGCGAATATGATTGACAACGATCGTAAGACTTATATAGAGGTGTATTATTCCTTAAAGCATATTTTTACGTCAATAATTCGCCCCGTTAGAACCGAATAATAAGAAGAAAGAAAAATGTGACATTCTGAAAAAAAATTTTTAACAAATTTATTTTTTACATAGCTTTTTCTATTCATAATGACGTGATGAACAATACCAATAAAGATACTTATAAACAAAATGAGATAAACTGCATATCTCCAGCTAATCTTATTAGTGATATTTAATTTTATAAAAGGGTTTTCCGATAGTTTTTGTTTTGTTTTTATTTTCCTGGGAGATATGGATTTGATATAGTAAATGTATTAAAGCGATTTCAGAGCACAAATGGGAAAATTTTTTTTTTAATATCCCACTTTGAAGTTGATTATTTTGGGAAACGGGTTTTTCGTATTCACCACAAATATTTTACATTCAAAATGGTGACAGGTGAAAATTTGTCACAAGGAAAATTACTTCAATACATATACACGATATGTATATATACATAAATATACTCGTAAATGCCAATGTCTCATTAGCATTAAGTAATTATATACTCACATAGCGTCGTCTGTTACATTTATTACCAATTTTAATTTTCAGGTTTAAAATTTATATATATATATATATTTTATATCGCCATTAGATAATCATTTTATTTTAGAAGCTTTTTACAAAAAGTTTTCATCAATTGTTTTTCTGGTTCTTTCTACATTTTCTTTTTCAAATATAGAAGTTCTGGCTACTTTGACATTTTAATAAATTTTTTTTATTCAATCACTTCATACATTGTAACACTGTTTTCCATCATAACATTGTAACACTATTTCCATCATAACATTGTAACGCTGTTTCCATCATAATATTGTAACACTGTTTCCCTCATATTTCGTTACCAGTATTACAACACATAATATATGTATATCAAAAACAAGGTATTTTACTATTACATTCATGGTAGAAAACAAAATGTAACTAAGTGGACAATTATTATCCTCGTATTAATTTTGCAGTATGTGAAAGGGTATAAACTGAAAAATTCGTTACCTACATTATAACACATAATATATATCAAAAACAAAGTGTTTTTACTATTGTATTGATAGTAAAAAAAAAAAATGTAACTAAGTAGACAATTATTATCCTCGTATTAATTTTGCAGTATGTGAAAGGGTATAAACTGAAAAATTCTTTACCTACATTATAACACATAATATATATCAAAAACAAAGTGTTTTACTATTGTATTGAGGGTAGAAAAAAAAATGTAACTAAGTAGACAATTATTATCCTCGTATTAATTTTGCAGTATGCGAAAGGGTATAAACTGAAAAATTTGTTACCTACATTAGAACACATAATATATATCAAGAACAAGGTGTTTTACTATTGCATTCATGGTAGAAAAAAAAATGTAACTAAGTAGACAATTATTATCCTCGTATTAATTTTACAGTATGTGAAAGGGTATAAACTGAAAAATTTGTTACCTACATTAGAACACATAATATATATCAAGAACAAGGTGTTTTACTATTGCATTCATGGTAGAAAAAAAAATGTAACTAAGTAGACAATTATTATCCTCGTATTAATTTTACAGTATGTGAAAGGGTATAAACTGAAAAATTTGTTACCTACATTACAACACATAATATATATCAAAAACAAGGTATTTTACTATTGCATTCATGGTAGAAAAAAAAATGTAACTAAGTAGACAATTATTATCCTCGTATTAATTTTGCAGTATGTGAAAGGGTATAAACTGAAAAATTTGTTACCTACATTATAACACATAATATATATCAAAAACAAGGTGTTTTACTATTGCATTCATGGTAGAAAAAAAAATGTAACTAAGTAGACAATTATTATCCTGGTATTAATTTTGCAGTATGTGAAAGGGTATAAACTGAAAAATTTGTTACCTACATTAGAACACATAATATATATCAAGAACAAGGTGTTTTACTATTGCATTCATGGTAGAAAAAAAAATGTAACTAAGTAGACAATTATTATCCTCGTATTAATTTTACAGTATGTGAAAGGGTATAAACTGAAAAATTTGTTACCTACATTACAACACATAATATATATCGAAAACAAGGTGTTTTACTATTGCATTCATGGTAGAAAAAAAAATGTAACTAAGTAGACAATTATTATCCTCGTATTAATTTTGCAGTATGTGAAAGGGTATAAACTGAAAAATTCGTTACCTACATTATAACACATAATATATATCAAAAACAAAGTGTTTTACTATTGTATTGATAGTAGAAAAAAAAAATGTAACTAAGTAGACAATTATTATCCTCGTATTAATTTTGCAGTATGTGAAAGGGTATAAACTGAAAAATTCTTTACCTACATTATAACACATAATATATATCAAAAACAAAGTGTTTTACTATTGTATTGAGGGTAGAAAAAAAAATGTAACTAAGTAGACAATTATTATCCTCGTATTAATTTTGCAGTATGTGAAAGGGTATAAACTGAAAAATTTGTTACCTACATTAGAACACATAATATATATCAAGAACAAGGTGTTTTACTATTGCATTCATGGTAGAAAAAAAAATGTAACTAAGTAGACAATTATTATCCTCGTATTAATTTTACAGTATGTGAAAGGGTATAAACTGAAAAATTTGTTACCTACATTAGAACACATAATATATATCAAGAACAAGGTGTTTTACTATTGCATTCATGGTAGAAAAAAAAATGTAACTAAGTAGACAATTATTATCCTCGTATTAATTTTACAGTATGTGAAAGGGTATAAACTGAAAAATTTGTTACCTACATTAGAACACATAATATATATCAAGAACAAGGTGTTTTACTATTGCATTCATGGTAGAAAAAAAAATGTAACTAAGTAGACAATTATTATCCTCGTATTAATTTTACAGTATGTGAAAGGGTATAAACTGAAAAATTTGTGACCTACATTACAACACATAATATATATCAAAAACAAGGTGTTTTACTATTGCATTCATGGTAGAAAAAAAATGTAACTAAGTAGACAATTATTATCCTCGTATTAATTTTGCAGTATGTGAAAGGGTATAAACTGAAAAATTTGTTACCTACATTATAACACATAATATATATCAAAAACGAAGTATTTTACTATTGCATTCATGGTAGAAAAAAAATGTAACTAAGTAGACAATTATTATCCTCGTATTAATTTTACAGTATGTGAAAGGGTATAAACTGAAAAATTTGTTACCTACATTATAACACATAATATATATCAAAAACAAGGTGTTTTACTATTGCATTCACGGTAGAAAAAAAAATGTAACTAAGTAGACAATTATTATCCTCGTATTGATTTTGCAGTATGTGAAAGGGTATAAACTGAAAAATTTGTTACCTACATTATAACACATAATATATATCAAACACAAGGTGTTTTACTATTGCATTCATGGTAGAAAAAAAAATGTAACTAAGTAGACAATTATTATCCTCGTATTAATTTTACAGTATGTGAAAGGGTATAAACTGAAAAATTTGTTACTTACATTATAACACATAATATATATCAAACACAAGGTGTTTTACTATTGCATTCATGGTAGAAAAAAAAATGTAACTAAGTAGACAATTATTATCCTCGTATTAATTTTGCAGTATGTGAAAGGGTATAAACTGAAAAATTTGTTACCTACATTAGAACACATAATATATATCAAAAACAAGGTGTTTTACTATTGCATTCATGGTAGAAAAAAAAATGTAACTAAGTAGACAATTATTATCCTCGTATTCATTTTGTAGTATTTAAGAGGGTATAAACTAAAAAGTATGTTTAATCCTTATATGTGTGATAAATATTCTGAACTATGTCCGATAGCCGCTTAATATTTTGTACATGAAAACTAACGGTCACATAGGAGTGGCCTTGCATTCCTTTTTGACACTTGACTATAGCATCATCTCTGCCGTATTCAACGGTGTTTATATTGATTTTTGAGGTTAATTAATTTATATTTTTAATTATGGTGACTCCATAACCACTACCACTTTAATATGGATCGGATCCATAGTTGTCCGCACCTTCTGAAATTTTTAATGAAATTTAACCAAAAAAATTGTAATAGAATGTTCGAATAAAATGTACTTAGAATTTTTTCACATTTTTTAAATCTATGGCTGAAAAATTTAAACAAACTATCCCTTTGAAGTTTAATATTTTACAAATTGAGCTAAAATTGAAAAATTATAAATGGAACGTCAATTTCATTTCGGAAAAGTTATCCATTGACGCTCCGCTGATGAGATGCACAAAAAATTATTTATTGCTCCCATATAGTATGTATAGAGAGCATATGCATTCAAAAATATATATGTTTTTATTTTGCTACGTAATATTTGAAATCTTCATCGAAAATGTCTATTTGCAATACTTCATATACAAAGGTCTAAAACTTTAGAAACTATGGAGACAAACAGAGAGAAGGACGAACGAACGGACATAATTACTTCACCGTAAAATCTTAAAAACTAATGGAAAAAGACACTTATTGTCTTTTTTGTGAATTGTGAATTTGAAATTTTTTCGCATCGTTCTTTAATAAAAATTAATTCATTACTCGGAGTATCACAAAATATTGGACAAACAAGGGTTAAACTCGCATACTGTGTGCCAATCAATACCCATCATCCTGATTCAAAAAAAATTTCAGTTGACTAGCGAAATGTATGAAAAAAAAGTATTTGGTGAGCCAAAAACTTAGACAGCCATCACGTGCAGAACAAAAGTTATAACGGCAAAAATAACTGTACATCAAAGACGAATATATTACCATTCCATTTGTTATTTTGTTCTCTTTTTAGGGTTCCGTAGCCAAATGGCAAAAAGATAAAACCTTATAATTTTGTCCTATCTGTCTGTCCTTCTGTCTCTCCGTATGTCACAGCCATTTTACTGAGACTATTAGCCCCATATAGATGACATTTGGATGGTAGGCGTCTTCTATGACCTACTATACAATGAAACAGAGGAATTACGAAAAAAAAAGATATCAGGGGTGGCACTCCATACATGTAACTGATAAAAAAAAACCCAATGCATATATACGTATGGGGTATCATTAAATATTTTTTTTAAAAAAGGTTCCAAAATAACTTTTTTATCACAACAAAAGAATCTTATGTATACATGTACACAAGAATAATCAAGAAAAATCAAATTTCAAAAGTGAGGATCTAATATATTTATTAAAATGGTAAATAAAAATAAAAATCTAATGTGTTTATTAAAATGTGTAATTAAAATTAAGAATCTAATATATTTATTAAAATATGTAATTAAAAAAATCTAAATGTATTTATTAAAATGTGTAATTCAAATTAAGAATCTAATACATTTATTAAAATATGTAATTAAAAAAATCTAAATGTATTTATTAACATGTGTAATTCAAATTAAGAATCTAATATATTTGTTAAAATGTGTAATAACAGGTAAGAATCTAATGTATTTATTAAAATGTGTAATTAAAATTAAGAATCTAATATATTTATTAAAATATGTAATTAAAAAAATCTAATGTATTTATTAAAATGTGTAATTCAAATGAAGAATCTAATATATTTGTTAAAATGTGTAATCATAAGTAAGAATCTAATGTATTTTTTATGATGTGTAATTAAAATTAAGAATCTAGTATATTTATTAAAATGTGTAATTAAAATTAAAAACCTAATATATTTATTAAATTGTGTAATTAAAACTAAGAATCTAATGTATACGTGTAATATGGTTTGTACACAAATCTGGAGGGACTCACATAATTTTCGATTTCCGTTACAAGCGATTTCACCAATTATGCAACTGTGGTATATTACTATATTACAAAAAATATGTATGAATATGCATTTTGTGTGAAACTCCTTTAATAAACCAACTCGTTAATAGCTATACCGCATTTTATTAATGGACCAACACAAACATGAATACAAGCTTTATATGGAAAACAGTCATTGTCTTCATTATTAAACTTTATACAGCAACATTCATTAGTAATCGGTTGTATTATTCACTTTCTGATATAAACATTATCACATCTTGACGAATAAAACAGCTGAGTCGGTGCATGCATTCATGATAAGGCTTTTATCGGCCGACCTTCTTTACGATTGCCACATAAACGATACAAGAGTCGATATCTTCACGGATTAATATTCATGTGCAATGCTAGCATGTTACATATAATTCATATATATAGGATTTCAGCCTATACAATAAATACGAAAATCAAACAAAATTATAAGACTCCGAGAGGTAATTTTTCTCTCAGAAATTATTTCAGTTTCATGTTGTCTGAAATAATTCTTTACCTCGTATATCTGTGTAAAACTTTTTAATATAGGTGCCACTAGAATCATTGAAAGATTTAATAGATAATCGGATATCTTTTACTAAAATGTGAAATTGATTTTACGTTACGGGTTAGATTGGTTTTATATCTTATACAATTTTCGAAACACACCATTCCAACATTAACAGAAGCATTAAATGATCTGCAGTGCACGCACACCGAATGCTATGCGGCGACAATGCTTCAAAACAATACATGTATAATTTTGTGGAAAAAAATTATTACATTGGCAATACAGCACATTTCTTCATTTCTTTTTTCAAGGAGGTGCAATTATGAAAACCATTAAATGTAACCATTAAATGTAACCAAAACCATTAAATGTAACTATAATCCCGAAAAAATTATTCATTCTCAAAATATATTTCATTCTTGAAAACTAAATTATTATATATTTAAAATTCTTATGGGGCTGCGCCAGTAATTCTAATATCCAAGTGATACAAAGGTTTCAAAATAAAGTGCTTAAGTGTTTAGTTGACGCACCTTGATACGTTCGTAACTGTGACCTTCATCGCGGTTTTGAGATTGAGATGGTAGAGGATATTACTAGTATTAGTAGATTTGCTAGTTCTCACCACAAGAGACTCTAAAATCACATCAAGGTAGAAAAGTCCAGACTCTTAAACGGTCTTTCAATTTATATCCCCTACGATAAAATTAAATTTAAAAAAATTTTTATATTTCATTGACTTCCTCCAAAACTAATATACAATTATTTTTGAGCGATAGCTATTCAGATTTATGCAGGTTATTATGCTTTATCACTATACCAAATTTCTATGCCAAACGGTTTCTGAGAAAAATCACTGTGACAAACGGACACATGAGAAAAACAACTGTGACAGATACTCTAAAAATGTTGTTTAAATTTAATATTTTTGCACAATGCAATCCTGTAACAAAACTTCCACACATACACAAATGAGACTCGGAATAAAATTACATAACATTTTGCAATAATTGTTTAGAACACTTCTAAAAATGGTGATATCACTGATAAGAAGACAAATAAAATAACCGATAAAACAAACTAAACAACGATACAGGACGTCACAAAGCACTCCCAACGTCATTAATAACATATCTTAATCCATTTGCGTTATCTCGCTGCTGATAACAACCCACGCTTTAACACGCTTACATGGCTCACGTTACGAATCCTAATTCCATTGTTATTGCCTTTATAACTCTCCTCGTAGGGTCTCTTTCTTATTTCAATCTGTCTATGTCTGCGTAGTAACAAATTCGATAAATGCTTAAGTTTATAATAATCGTGATTATTAATTATTAGATTTAAACAAAGAAAGTGGACCTTCAGTTTCATTTTGATAAAAATTCAAAAACTGTTTGAGAAGCATCATCTCTTGCAAAGAAAAGCATGCATAAGGCAAAATAACATTGTGTACATCTGTTTCATAACTTTTATCATATTTAATAAGAAAAATAAAAAAGTTATCGGACTCCACTATATTATGTTGGTTATGAATTTTTTTTTAATTATTAATTAATTATGTTGATAACCCTCTCATTTTGGGTTTGATGACGCTATATGCTCCTGACGAAGTCATAGTTTATTTCATCTGCCTTGAGCACGCACGAATATGCTGCAGTGTTCACCACTTTTTAACACACTAATGTTAATCATTGAGCTATGACGAGAGGCCCCAAATCTTTAAATTTTTTCTGCTCCATTGACCGCTTTAGGAATGCAATTATTGAGTTAATTGTTTATTCATTTTTGATAGTTTGTTAGTTTTAGGTTCAATTTGAATTAAATTGTGTTTTTTCTGTTTTATTAGTTATTTATATTATTATGTGTAATGTGAATAGTATACTTTTAGTATTTGCACATGTCCAGCGCTTTAGGGTAACCTGAAAGTCAGACATGAGGTTTTTATAATAAATAAATATTGTGGGTTCTATTAAAACCACTTAGGCTATATTTAAATCAAAAACGTAACAAAGCGAGTCGGCATTTAAAAATGTTTGTAGCTTTTAAATAGCCCCCGTCATAAGCAATGTTAATAATAAACAACTCTTTAAAAACAAAAATTGAACTGTAAGTCAGTTCAACGAATAAGCAACAAATAAGAAGCATTCTGGAAATGCACTTGGTACACCCTTCACCAGTTCTTGAACCATAACTATTAAAGTAAGAATGATACTTTAATATATTATGCACTTAAACCTTCCTTTAAATATTATGACTCTACAGGTAAAAGAACCATCAAAATCGGTTAGTTTTTGAAAAAGTCGTGGGCATACATCACATACATCATACATATAGACAAAACAGATATTCTCCCTTCCTGAAGTTGGTTAAAAAACCACTTTCATTTCTTAAATTAATCCTGGCCTATCTGGTACACAAACTCTGAAACTCCCGTCATGAACAACTCAAAAAGTGCCCCTTAATAGTCCAAGAAGTAAAAACAATAGACTTTAAATTTAAATCCAAAATGTCCACAACATATATTATTCTAAAATTCATACGATATCCAAAGGATGCCATTTAGCTGACCCTTTTGTCTTCTAGACAAATGTCCACATACTGTTTTGTGCCACTATAAGCATGACACAAGCAAAATAACTAATAAACAAACTAAACAAGGATACATGACGTCAAAAGCGCCCACAACATCATCAAAGACCCGTCTTAATCCATTTGCGTTATCTCGCTGCTGATAAGGAATCACGTTTTAATCATGTCAGCGTGGCTTCACAAGGCACTGTGTTGTGAAGCTGCCCTGAACTGAATTCCATTCAAAGAGGAGGAAAGGTCTAATCATTTTTTTCGAGAAAATATCAATTTCGAGAAAATTTCAATTTCTCACATTATGTTTTCAACTAAAGTTATTATTTACATTTAGGTCAATTGATATTGCGAGAATTTTTCCAGACTCTCCATGAAAATGTAAGACTTAGACTTAATCGCCTTCTCTCCTACCTCGAATAAGGTTTCGTTAGATACTTCTTGATTTCGGGAATGTCATAGGCTATGTGGCATTGTATAAAATTCAAGACAAAATAGAGATTCTCCCTTCCTGAAGTTGGTCAATAAACCACTTTCATTTCTTAAATTAATCCTGGCATATCTGGTACACAAACTCTGAAACTCCCGTCATGATCCACTCAAACAGTGCCCCTTGATAGAAATCAAGAATTTAAATCAAGAAGAAGATTTTAAATCAAGAAGAATCTAACGAAACCTTATGAGGTTTCGTTGAGGATTCTTCTTGATTTCGGGAATGTCATAGGCTATGTGGCATTGTATAAAATTCAATATAGCAGTTGTTCCACCATCTTGTCTCGGATATTTTTTTAATGCTTTTATATTTACTAATAACTAACTGGCACAGCGATCTGCCACGAGCGCGATGGCGCTCGCGAAATCAGTTAGTAGCACGCGGTAGGGGAGGTCGCATTGCTAATTTTTTATCTTTCTACGTATTACATAAAGTTCAAATTATAATATGATTTAGTAATTACAACATAAAAAGGATCCAGGAAAAGAAAATTGTTAACCCATAATGTTGAAATACGAAAATAATTTGAGTGAAAATGATCATTTTTCAAACACAAAGACAATAGAAACACAAACATAAAAAAATATACATTAAATAAATCTTGATTATTAACACTAAAAGTTAGTGTCTGTCCAACTTTTAAAAAAAAATTAAAAAATTTAATATGAATTAAAACCGTGGGGTGTGCAAATTTGTAAAAAATAAGTAGTAATAAAGTATAAAATATTTGCACTTAAAAGTCACAATTAATTACCTACTATTATTAAAATAATATGTATAATGTCCACCAAAAATTATCCACAAAATAAATGTTGATTATTAACACTATAAAGTTACAGTATATTCCCAAAGTGCTTAAAAAAATGTATAATTACATTTGAAAAAACCTATCGCTTGGATATTAAATCTTTAAAAAAAACTAGTAACATAGTGTAAAATATGTGCGCTAAAAGGTTAGAATTAATTTCTTAGTAATCTTAAAATTACATAAAAATTTCCAATTTGATATACTACTGGACAAATCTCTAAACATACGCTGATTAATCGTCATTACACAATAACCATGGACGAAAAACTGGCCACTGGCCTGTTAATGCATAAAACCGTCGATTCAAGTGTTAACAGTCAACAGTTCAACATTTAGCAATTAGCATTTAACGTTGGTCAACATTAACACGCTAACGAAACAATGATCAAATGTGCGTTAATGTAAACTTGTGTTGACTTCTCGTCAACGGCGTTGATCATTGACATACTTGAACGTTGAGCATTAACCGTTAATAGTTTTCTGACACAGCTTTAGTAAGAACAATCTCAGTTTAAACCACCAACGAAGTTTCAACGATAGTTAGTCATAATTTCGTAAGATCAATATAACAGTTTAACTTTGTTGAAAGTTTAAATTAGTTAAATTCTAAATTATCTTAACTAGATTAATTGTGTCAATATGGCCACCGGGCTATAAGCTGTTTTAAGCTATAAACGTTTAAACTAAAAGTATCTTTCTGTCATTCCAACAAACTGTCATTCAATAGTCACATTATGTCAGCCGTTTAGAAATTTCTTTACAATATTAACTGATCGTAATATTAACAGTTTTTTGCTAATTATATAATCACAGGTTATTAAAACATTTTGATATCCATTTGCTGTATTCCAATGTGCAAACCATATCAATTCTGGTAAGGGGTTTACTGTCACAGTCTCGGATGTTAGTCAATTTTATATATGTTAAAGTATATATAAAAAATACGGGTAGTATTTTTTATATATACCCGTATTATTTCCATAAACTTAAATCATTCTAAATTATTACAAAGCTTTTACTAAAATAATGTGGAGGTATATTTTTTGCCTTGAATTTTAACTATACGAAATTGAATAACATCTGAAACTATGAAGCTAAGGTTTTTTCTTTGTCTGCCTGAATTGAAACGGGGTTTGACCCGTGAAGGAAAGTCGACAAAGAAAAAACTAATTTTGATAAATTAAAATCATCACTATTATAAATTAAGAATAAAATTAACAAGTTTAGCTAAACAGAAGTTATTGTAGTATTGAAATTAGCATTTTAACATAATCAACAGATCAATTATTTATCAAGGTATGTTGACATGACGGTTGGTTTAAACTATTGATTTAAACTGTGATTTTATGACCTTCAGTTTCTTAAAATGTTCTCTTTCTTTTTGGAAAAGTAAGATATTTACCACTTACATTTTTAACAATGAATTAATTATTGTTCCGTATTGCTAATTTACTGTCCGATACTTTTTCTTATCTCCGTCTATTATCATAACAGAACCCTAATGCACAACAGTAAAACTACCCTTTCATATAAAATTACCTCTCTACCAATATTTTTCAAGTGATTAATACATATTGAATATATTTGGCGTTAATTTTGTAGAAATTCATTGTTCACAATTAAATGAAACTACGTGATGTAGTATTATTTCTACTTTCTTTAAATTCTTCAGGTGGGCAATCAGCAAAGATCTTTGCTAATAGCCCACCCGAAGACCTTATAATACAACAAAACCGAACATACGAAACGTAGTAAAGAAATTAAAGAAAGTAGAAATAATACTACATCACGTAGTTTCATTTAATTGTGATTACTCCATCTTATCAAAACAGAATTGTTATAAATCATAAAAACAATATTAAAAGCTAATTGTTTTTACTTTTTATATTATCAGCTTCTACCCATGGCTTTCCTGGTGTAGATTTTTAATTAACGCGATGGAGTTGTTCTCCAGTAGTAATGTTTACATTTTTAAATAACCTAGATTAGGAGAAATTTAAACTGAATAATTATAACAGTCTTCTAAACTTCTATTAATCCACGAATCAATCGTTACCGCGTAACGCCTAAACAATGTCAGAATATTTTATTGTTTTAATTCCTTCCGATTTTTTTAAAGAATATCAGTTTATATCTTAATGAGACCGATTTTTTAAAGAATACTTAATGGTTTCAATTGGTCTCTCGGTGAAAGACCTATGCAAATAAGTCCAGCAGTTTTTACGTGGCACTCTTACAAGCAGACAAAAGGGTTGTTAAACAATATTGAATCGGAACATAAAGTAGCCTCGATTTTAAGAACCTCAAGCATCAACAAATTAATAGACAAAAATTGTAAAGTAACAGTTCTAACTTCATCCCCAAACACACAAACATTTGACATAAAATTTTCTGAAAATATCCAATGCTCGAACACTCCTCCCAACAATTTTTTTTATAATACAAAATCACTAACGGCACTTTTCAATAAATAGGGGTTCGAAAAGCTGATCTGATACAATAAATACCTTCATAATGATGAAAATAAGGCAGAAAAGCAATTTAAATTTATAAAATTTTTGGTTTTTAATTAACCTTAAGGATTATAAAAAAAAATTTTTTCGCATAATTAAAATTTTATAGAATAAAACATGGAGAATAATTTCTATCCTGATGCAAATATATTTTTATGCGCGCAGAATATAAAATGCAAAATTTGCATGACTTTGTTATAAGTGAATATTGCATCAACCAATTTGTATATTTCATTTACCAACTTTCCAATTTTACATCAATTTATTCTCCAAATTCCAATATTATATCCTTTCCTGTTTTACACAGAATTTTATTACACATCAACCTAACCCACTGCTTTCGCTTCATTCATTTTAATACACTCTCGTCATTCTTTCTTCCTTTACTCTTTCTTGGTCTGAAGACCATAGCTAGCCAAGAGCTTCTTTCTGGTAACGTGTTCTGTATTATTGACATAACCGAAACACCTTAACTACGTAATACTCAAACAATGTGCAGACCCTACAATATTTGAACCAGGACCCACAGAATTACATGACAGATACTTACGCAGACATACTCTGCTGATTCATGCAAGAGGCTGTACCAAACTTACATAAACTTCTATACAACGCTTTATTACCTTCAATAAACTTTAAAAAAAAATTATTTTAAACTCACCAAAAACAGATCACATTAATTAACGACAATATATAAAAACATACGAATACAGGCACCACACTACAGTACAAATTATTTAAATCATGTTATGCTCATATACAACAATATAAGGTTTATATTGTACACATTCCAAAATATAATATTAGATTTTATTTTAATCAAATGCATTATCAACGTATTTCCTGTTCGAGCTCTGACAAACAACTGACAAATTCAATGCAAGAAACATGACTCATATACCCCCAAACAGCTGATGTAACATTACACAACATTGTAGAAATATTAGAAAATCTTTAGTCCTAACGTTTGGGAAACCCAGTGACTTCCTTTACCACTCCCCCGATCTTCCCTTCAACATCCGTTATGAAATAATAAACATTTCAATATTCCAATAGTATTGCATCATACGAAAGTACTGTTACATTTACATATTTGATACTTGTTTTAACCTGTGGCTTGGCTTGCGTGAGATAGGGAAAAAATGTGTGTGTGTATGTGTGTATGTGTGTGTGTATGTGTGTGTGTGTGTGTGTGTGTGCGCGTGTGAATGTCGTGTGCGTGTGTGTGTGTGTGTATATATATATGTATATATACACTCTTTTGCATAAAAAGCAGGCAGTTTTGATTTTGTCATATTATTAACAAAATAATATTTATTAAGAGGTTATATTAATTGTAATTGTTACTGGCAGGTATAGCGTATTCTGGCACATAAAAACGAACGTTCTAAATTTGAAATTTATTCTTTTTGAATGAAAATTCTCTTTCACTGACAAAAACGTAATTTTTGGCAGTAAATGAAATCCAACTCTTATTAAGTTCTTTTTAATTTGTTACAATTTTTATTTTAACGAATAAATTTTAATTGCTGTTTGCTGCATTAGTTCACTTCTGTTTGCTGTTCTCAGTACGGTTGAAAAAACGATAAGAGCTAGTAAAATTATTGCACTACTTGAAGAAGGCTGTAACCAATGTTATGTGTCTCAGCAGTATAATGTGAGCCGTTCCATCATCCAAAGGACCTGGCAACGATATCAAGAAACGGGCTCCGTCAGTAGAAGGCCCGGTTCTGGAAGAAAACGGTGCATTGAGCCATGGGACGACCGCTTCATAATTACTCAAGCACTACGAAATCGTCATGTTACGTACGTGGATCTCAAACAGAACCTCGAGGACGTCAGAGGTACGAGTAAGCCTATGGACAGTCAGAAGGAGACTTCAGGCCGTCAATATACGTAGCTATCGCCCAACTCGGGGCCCTACATTGCTCCGTGAGCATCGAGTTGCCAAATTGAGATCCACTCAACAAGACTGGAATAGTATTTTTTTCTCCGATGAAGCTCGTATATCGATTAGTGGTGAGGATCGACATTGTCGAGTCTTACAAAGACCTGAAGAACGCTTCACAGAAGTGTGCTTTGAGGAAATCACCCCTTACGGTGGAGGCTCCGTAATGTTTTGGGCTGGTATTAACTCAGATGGTCATCCATAACTCATATGGTCATCGGTACGGTCGTACTGAGTTAGTTTATTTATTGAAAATGGCACACTTAATGCGCATAGGTACATAACAGAGGTTCTTATTCCTCATGCCAAGCCCGCATTAACAGCAGTTGGAGGCGAGTCCATTTTTATGAACGACAACGCATGCGCCCACCGCTTTAGAGACGTTGATGCGTATATGCAGGAGGCCGGAATTCATTGGTTAGACTGGCCAGCTGGAAGTCCCGACCTCAATCCGATAGAACACATATGGGATAATCTCAAACAACGCGTCAGAGCCGTAAAATCAGCTCCAGAAAACATTCAGGCCCTTAAAAATGTGATTGACGCTGAATGGGAATGTATTCCTCAGGAAATTAGAAGACAGCTATTTTAGCTAGAGAAGGCCATACTCGTTACTAAATTTTCAAATTTTATGTTAAATTAATAAAAAATATTCAAAAATAAACTTTAGCCATTTTTAATGTACCAGTATGAAAACGTTCGTCTGTGGACTTTGCAACGTTTTTTTATTTATTCGCATTTTTAATGACTGAAGTAGGTAAAAACGATATCTCAATAATAAATAACAATATTCTCATCATATCGCCATATAAAATGCATCAAATAATAATAAAACAACTCTGATATGGTTTATTCCTATAAGTACCCGTTTTTTTTGCAAAAGAGTATATATATATATATATATATATATATATATATATATATATATACACTTGTATATATTTATATACACATATATATAAGTGTTCATGGTCTTATCTCCGACAGGGTACTTTTTTAATTATAAAAATCTGTCAAGCACAAACAGAATGTGCACTTCGAGGATTCCGGCCACATTTAGGCACTCATAATCATTTAAGGATAAATCTTATCATAAGACCTATCATTTTATATGGTAGCGAAACCTGGGCAATCAATAAAGCAAAAAAGGCTACTTATCTTTGAAAGAAAGATCCTTCGATCAATTTTTGGAGCGGTCGAAGAAAATAATATCTAGAGAAGCTTATATAACAATGAAATTTATACTAAATATGGCCAAGCAAACATTTTGAGATTAATCAAGTCCCACAGAATCAGATGGTTGGGACACGTTTTTCGACGGGAAGACCTGGAACCAGTTAAAAAACTGACGTTTCAGAAGAGATGAAGATACAAGGAGAAGAGGAAAACCATCTACAAAGTGGTTGGACAGTGTAGAGAAGGACTTACAAATTGTAGGAGTCCAACAGATGGAGAAACCTTGCATCAAGTTGTACTGCCTGGAGGGAGCAGGTTGGGAAAGCCTTGGCCTGCACCAGGCTGTAGTGCTGACAAAGAAGAATCATTTAAGGATACGTGGTATTTCTATTAAACAATAGAACATAAAACAGACAATTTATTTATGTTGGGAAAAATTAATAACTACAATTAATTTTTCTCAACATAAATTGAGTTCCTAAAGAAATTGTTGTTAGACAAACCTGTTTTATATAAACCCCGTTTTTTTCATAATTTTTAGTTCCAAATTGTTTATTCTTGAAGTATATATTTTTACATGAAATTTTTTAAAAAGTTAGCAATTCAAAATATGTAGATCGATCAGACGGTTTCTGAGGAAATTGGCTGTGAGAGAGATAAGACAAATATGTGATAATATTGAAATTTTTCTTTTTTTATGGTGAAACCTCAAAAATGTATTCTACTTTAGGATAAAAAGTATCCTATATTCATCGTCATGATATAGGCTAGACTTATGCAAAATTTCATGACCATCGGTTGAGGAATTAGAACATAAAAGCGGAGCAATCAAATAAGCAAAAGAAACTCATTTCGCATTTATAATATTGCAATTAGGATTACTTAGCGCCATAAATACACATTCTGTATAAAAGCTATCCGGAATTTGTCTTTTAAATGAACTACTTAAAGGAAACAATCAAATTTTTTTTTTAATTTGGTAGAACCTTCGTTAATTACCAAGCCAAACTTTAGTGCATTCTATCAACCAGTGTGTTTATAGCAGCTGTCGTAATAAGTAGACCTTAAAGTCGCTCTGTGAATTTTATTATGAATAAATTAGTTGAACAAGGAGCTTGTCTTTGATGTCTTCAATTAATGTTGAATATATTTGGCGTTAATTTTGTAGAAATTCATTATTCACAATTAAATGAAACTACGTGATGTAGTATTATTTCTACTATCTTTAATTTCTTTACCACGACCTAGGTTTCGTTGTATTACAACATCTTCAGGTGGGATATAAGCAAAGATTGTCTCTAGTATCGTAGTATCTTTGCTTATATCCCACCTGAAGATGTTGTAATACAACGAAACCTAGGTCGTGGTAAAGAAATTAAAGATAGTAGAAATAATACTACATCATGTAGTTTCATTTAATTGTGTCTTCAATTAAGTCAAAATGGGTTCCACAGCGTGGCAATTTCAGTCTTCGAAACAGGAAGAAGTCACATGGGGCTAAATTCAGCAAATACGGTGGATGGTCGATGATATTGTGTTTTTGGTTTTGTACTCTATCACAATTGTTGCCCTGTGAGAAGGTAGGTGCATTATCGTCATGCAAAATCAACTAACGATGAACATTCTCACGCAAACACCTCATTCAAATAATACTCCTTATCCACTATCCGTCCCTCCAGAAAGAATTCAGAGTGTACCACATCACGACAATCAGCCGCTGCAAACAATCTAGTTGATAGATTGGACTCAAGTTTGATTTGGTAAAATTAAGGAAGGATCTATATACCAACTTAACAAAAAAAAATTTTACAGATTCCTTTTAAGCGGTTGATTTAAATGACAAATTCTGAATAGTTTTTGTACAGGACTGTATTTTCGTCGTATATCTGAATGCAGCCAGTAATGACACACTTCCTTAGTTGACACACATTTCTTTAACACAATGCTGACCAGCAATTTCACGCAGAAACGTGTGAGATAGTTTCTATTATTACGGCTATTATTTCGTAACCTAGTATGACGCGAGACAATCTAAACAAACATGAAACTTTATACACGTCTTCTGAATTAATTAGGTTTCAATAATTTTTTTGTGTTGTAAACTATGTAGCAATTACCTGTGCATAATAGTACACAGAAAGCGTTGCAAATATATTGTGTTCCAATGTACCTTCAATACATCTATGTATGGACATATTTGTGTATGTACATATGTATATAAATATATATATTTATTATATTTATCAATACATATTGTAAATCAAAGTCCCCACAGCATCTGCCTATACATATGTAATTTTCTCAGTAGCTACTAAATGGATTTTATTTCAATTTACATTAATGGATAGACTATTTCAAGAGAAAGATTCACAAATGTATAATTTACGAATATTTTTTGACAGTTACCCTACTTGTAACAATAAATATCAATAAAACTGGAAAAGAATATTTCTCGGAGAAGTATATGGAACGCATTGCATAAATCGTTACAATATATGACAACACTTATCTTCGCAATAAGTTCTGCAATAAAGTCCGCGACAGCATATCTGCATGTTACGTAAAATCCATAATAAACATTTAATTGTTTAAAAACGATAACTATTCAAGTCAATTGTCTAGAGTTTATTGTGCAAAACTGTCTTAATCCTTATCAAATAAAATTTTATAGTGATCTTAATCAAATTGTATAGATCAAATTTCGTTTTCATCACAGCTTTCTAAAAAATAATTTAAAAGTATGATGGTGTTCTTAAAAATCATAACTATTCAACCCAATTATCTAGAGCTTATTATGCAAAACTGTCTTAACCCTTATCAAATAAAATTTTATAGTGATCTTAATCAACTCGCGTAGATCAAATTTCGTTTTCATCATTGCTTTCTAAAAAATAGTTTAAAAGCAAGACGGTGTTCTTAACATACATTAACTATTCAACCCAATCATCTAGAACTTATTATGCAAAACTGTCTTAATCCTTATCAAATTAAATTTCATAGTGATCTTAATCAAATTGAATTTTTTGATATTCTGAACCAAAATAACCTAAAAAAAACAGAATCTCCGTATGAGATTTTTGTATTGCAAAGATGCAGTCAATCTCACAGAACACGTAAAAGTTTGAAACAAAATAATTTACCTGATATAAAGCTGACCACACACCTCCCGTCTCAACAGTCATTTCGCCACTACAACCGAAGCTACTGAGTGCCAAAGAGTGGAGTATGGGAAAATATATAAACACAAATATCGCAATCGGTCTGCGAGACCACGCGTCCACAGTTAGAAGTTAATCAACTCGTATAGATCAGATTTCCTTTTCATCACTACTTTCTAAAAAATAGCTTTAAAGTATGATGGTGTTCTCAAGTAAACAAAATTATACAGGCTATGCAGGCTTTCTTAACACAAGATGCGTTAATACGCGAAAAGTCTTTACCTACCTGTGAGTAGCTGGGTCAAATTGCTTGTGTATGTACATATTAAATATACACAATATATTTATATATATATATATATATATATATATATATCTATATATATATATGTATATATGTGCGTGTTTCTTTTTCATGAATCTCTAGAACTGATAAAGCATCTGTGTAGAGTTCATTGACAATTTCTTAACTGTGACAACCACCCATCAAAAGTCATTACGATCCGTCATTGTTAACATTTTGGTAAATTATACATTACTTAAATAGAAAATAGACAAAAACACTATTTATAAACTCAGTATTTGACAAGCTCATCAACCACTATTAATAACCTCAATATTTGATGAGCTCATCAAACACTATTAATAAACTCAGTATTTGACAACTTCATCCGTCAAAAATTATACCAACCCCTACCTAAATTCGACTTTGGGATAACCTAAAAAAAAGTTGTCATTTCAATAAGTAAATCTAACAGAACGCCGGTTTTTGCAATTCAATAGTGTTTATAATTATTTAAAAAAAAAGGCTTTATATAATTCAATTTGTACAATTGACATGTATACGTACTACAGAGTAGATATATATATATATATATATATATATATATATATATATATATATATATATATATATAATATATATATATATATATATATCTCCTCTATATACGAATACGTACTATAGAGGATAAAAAATTTACTAGATGCTTACTAAATTGGTGCTCGGTCGCTTGCGCTGTTAATATAAAGTATATTATCACATAGTTCTAAATCCAAATTAATCTTCAAAAAAGGCTAAAATTGTTTAATTATGCTGCAATTGTTTCGGTACCATACTTCGAAATTCAACAGCTACATAAGACGGTGCATGAGCAAACGATGCATATTCAAGGTTTAACTGCAGATTTCTTTTCAATGAAGGTTTTGTTTATGATAATGAAATGCATAAATGTTGAAACGTTAGATTGAAAGAAAACGTTTAGTCAAAAAAATTGTTGTCCTATATTTTAATAGTATTCTGAAAAAAATTCTTGCTAAAAACAAAAAAACATATTTAGGGGACTAATAAAAAACAATTTTTGTTTACTAGATGAAATATCTTACGTCCGATATTAATCGCTTACTAAGAATTTTTAATATCGGAAAACGAAATTTCAATAAAGCCATAACGTCAATAATAACATACTACAACTTCTTGTCTTGTAAAGTTGAATAAGATAAATAAAACCGTATAACTCTTCAATGTCCTGGAGCGAACAGCATAAACCATAAAATTACCGTCATATCTTCCACACTTTCCATTCTCATGTTACAAAATATCATTTAATAATCATCATCATATATATTAATACGCTAAGGTTAAGATGTTACTCTCCCTTTTTAGAAAAAACCTCACAACTAATCCACATAAATTATATATCATTTTATAGATAATTGCTTGCTCTACCGGCATCCACAACTAAAAAATTTATTATTGCTATTGTTTTTACAAATTAATTAATTATTAAAATTATATACACAAAACAGCAATGCTGCCATCTAACGGCTCAACGTCAATATGATTGACGGTCGGTAAAATTTTTGTTTAATTTCAAATCCACTCACGTATAAATAAAGTGGCGCTTTAGCTCAATGCTTTTGATACTTGCGTGTCTATATGTCAATTTTAGTAAAATATTTGTTTGATCTGTCATCTGAGCTTCATAATGGAATAAAAACGTAATAAGCAGTGTGCAAAATTAGAAATGAATTGAATACCTGCAATCAATTTTGATTTATTAAATTGAGTTGAATAATTTATAATGCGAAGACTTCGCACGGGTCACGCTAGTTCAATATAATATCTAAAAAAATTGCTATAAACTCAAAATCACACGAATAAATTACCCACAAAAATATTTTAAACTAGCTGCTAGCTGCACCCCACGGCTTCACTCGCGTAAAGTTAGAAATAAAAAAAATTATTTTTCCCTCATATATTGCCCTTGTTTATAAACTATTGCCGTACCAAATTTCATCAAAATTCGTCCAATAAATTTTGCATGATTGTAGCACAAAATATATATCATACAGACAAAAATTTAAAAAAAAGGTTTTTCAGCTATCACTGCATAAGCAAAATCAATCACTCTATTTAAAATATTTTCCATGTACAGAATTTACTCTGTTACAATTTTATTATATGTATAGATAAGCGTATTAAATATGTCTACATTATAACATTACAGTAATATGTTTACGTCACATCCGGTAAAAAAGAAACACTTGTTTATTTCATGTCTATTACGCAACCCTGAAATGGATAACTGATGTTATTCAGCCACAACTTTTTCCTTTTGCAGCAGGAAACACGCTGTTCACTTTTGTCTTCAAGATTCTAAGAAAATTGCCTCTCCGCAGCTTTATGATATTCCAACAGCACACAATGGAGATTAACATACCACTACCCACCATCTTTTACACCAAAAATGTTAAAATTAAGTATTTTGTATTTGACATTCATTCTAAATCATTACCAAGTTCAACTATGTTAAAATTCTATTTCTTCCCTAAGATTTTTGGTTCCCTAAGATGATAAGGTATGACAGATGAAGAGACGAGTTGATTCCGTAACTCTATATATACACCTTATATAATATATAATAATAATTACATTGATGTTATATAAAGGTTATTAGTTTGGCGAATCAGAAACAATGCAAGCTTATTATTTTAAAACACAATAACATACTCATATTATATTAAATTATACTCAAATAAAATATTAACAAAAAACAATATAGAATTTTTGAAATGGTGCACTCCGTTTTAGACTAACAACTAACCAACTAGTCAACTAACTGGGCCAATGCCGAAGAATGAAACAGAAGGTGAAGAATGGAAAAGAAGGATGCTGAAGGGAGCCTAATTTACCTGATTCAGTGTCACCGACCCAAGCTCGATGGCCCAGTATTGTTCACTACTCAAAAGTGTTCCGAAAGAAGTTTTCACTTCAAAAAGTGTAATGAGAATGTAGACACCTCCTGCATCGCCGAAGGGGTGTCACATCCTAGCTAAATGTGTTTTTACACTTCAACAATTTATAACTATCCATTGTAGGCTCAACCATTGTTAACGCATTATTAGTCTCGTAGTTATTAGCTAATGAAACCTGTTGGTAATTTGCAAAGCAAGAAGTTCGATCACCTATAATTATACTTAGTTCGCTTGCTAGATAGGAGGAGCATGGCGAAGATACAAAGACATTTCAAATACTGACTTCATTAAAAAGTCTCAATATACATCTTCCACGCAATAACATAACCATTTATCATGATAAATACTTTGAACATACACAAACAGTCATACCGTGACAAAAATGCGATTTTAAATATGTATACTAGAGACAACTAAGTAGAAGTTTGGCAAATATACTTGGCAATGAATATATTTGACTGCCAAGGTTGCCTTACATTGCAACTTCACTACTGGCTGAAGGCTAAATTATGTTTGTAAATAAACACTATCAGAGAATACCAACATTGAATGAGACTGACTACGACTTCAAACTTCTAGTAAATCTTGGACGTGATCCAATCGATATTGAAATGTCTTCAAAGCATACCAGCCACTTCCTGTAGTCAATCTGCAGAGTAATGGCCGATACGGCTCGCAATGGGACTTCGGCTTCAAAATAATAAGACTTCATAATATTGATTTTGGAATATTTGTAAGACTTGAAATCTAATCAATTGTCAATATCTTCTCGGTTCTTATATTAGCGACACAACCATTATATACTGTATGAAACTTAACGCAGCGTAATCAATTGCAAAATGTAACGTAACTTCAATAATCCACATATGATCACAAAGTACTAATATTTCTATAACCTGAACATTGTAAAAACAAAGTACCAATATTTCTATAACTTCCCCATTGTTAAAATTTCCTCGTCCCATTGTTAATTTTTTCCACTACATTATTTTAACTGAATACTTGTCAATCACACTACATTTTTTCAACTAAATACTTGTCACATACACTGTTATTTCAACTGAATATTTGTCACTCACACTATTTTATTTCAACGTAATACTTGTCACTCACACTACATTATTTCAACTGAATACTTGTCGCTCACACTACATTTTTTCAACTGAATACTTGTCACTTACACTATGTTATTTTAACTGAATATTTGTCACTCACACTATATTATTTCAACTTAAGACTTGTCACTCACACTACATTATTTCAACTGAATACTTGTCACTCACACTACATTTTTTCAACTGAATACTTATCACTTACACTATGTTATTTCAACTGAATATTTGTCACTCACATTATATTACTTCAACTGAATACTTGTCACTCACACTACATTTTTTCAACTGAATACTTGTCACTCACACTACATTTTTTCAACTGAATACTTGTCACACTACATTATTTTAACTGAATTTTTGGTAATTCTTGGTAATTCGGCCAAGTACAAGTACTACAAAATATTGCCTAACATGCCGACCCCACTACAATAAGTAATAAAGACTGAGTAACAAAAGACTACTCGGCGCATCTGTAATAAAGACTGTGTAACAAAAGACTATATGGCACATCTGTAATAAATAATGAGTAACGAAAATCTATTCGGCACATCTGTAACAAAGACTGAGTAACAAAAGACTACTCGGCGCATGTGTAATAAGAACTCAAAATATATTACAAATTATTTTTGTCTTATATTTTGAAGAAGAATCATAAAGATATCTTCCTACGTCACTCACTACAATTTCTCATCGGTATTTTTTGAGCACAATCACTTTGTTGGTATTTTTTGAGCACAATCACTTTGTTTATGCTTACATCGCCTAAACAGTAATGAATCTGAAACGTAAACATGTTATCTAACAACTGTCATACATTCGAAGATGACATCGGAAAATCGACCATAACTGATTAAAATTAAAAAAAAGAGCGTTAGTGATTATTGATTGAAACAGGAAAGCATTACATAAACAGAACTACTAACTTAACATCTACAAACATGACCATTAGAAACGGACTACTTAAAACATTAAAATGACCAGAACTTTTACTGCCTTTGATGAAGTTTCATTCAAACGGGCCAGAGAGGAAATATTAATTATATTATCTTATCTATGACTAACTGTTGCACGGAATTTCCTTCGCACGGTCTTAATATACTTACTTCGAGTACCTAGCCTGCATTGCAATACCACTAAAAAAAAGTCTTTGTTTTATTTTTGTTTTGGATATACAATATTTTTTGTTTTTCCGTCTGGTGCATTGTTTTTGATTCAATTCAATTCTATCGAACGTGCGCACTCGTACACCGAAAACACACAACTGCTAAACTACCTACGAGCTTCCGTGCCATCTATTGTAAAATGGTTGTACTAATTCAGAAACCTTCGCGTACCTGCACAACGCACTTAAGTTTCATCGCAATCGGATGAATGGTATAGGAACACATACGGGGCAAACATAGAAACACTAATTTTAATATAAAAAATATAATTTTTTAATTACTTATAATATGTTTTTAGGGTTCCATACCCCAAAATGTAAAATGGAACCCTTAAAAAAGTCACATGTCTCTCGGTCGGTCTGTCACCACTTCCTCGGAAATATCTCGATGAAGAGATTTAATTTTGGTATATAATAGAACATATTTCATTAGCTCTCACTCAAAAAATATATAAATATATATTAAATACACGAAAATATTTTTTAATTCCATATAGACTGGAGTATCGTTTGAAAGGACTAGTAACAAGGACTTTACAAATATTTTTTTCGTACTTTTAGATAAAAACATACGTTTCCAGTCCCCATATTTCCAAAATTAGTCAATCTAGAATTATGAAAAAAATTATTTTTAGAAGCTTACGCAAAGGTTGCAGGAAAACTATAGCGATTGTCCCAAAACTTATCATTTTTTAAATACGCACCATATTTTTACGTCTGTGAACGATATCGTAAAGAATATATTTACATGGACAAAAATTAATATTTGTAAATAAATTAATATAAATACTGTGTACGCTTAAATGTTTGCAAGTACTTGTACGTGTGTAGAACCCTCGTCGCGCGAGATCTATTCGTGTTTGACAGATTTTTTAAATAATTATGATATATAACTTTAGAGTCTTCAGTGATTACAAAATCATCTACTTCACTGTAAGAAGCAAAAAAATATGTGAGGTGTCACGGGAAACCACACAACAGAATCAGAACGTCTATTTAAATTTTCAATATTAAATTCCGTTTTTAATTAATTGATTAATATAATACAATATTTATTTGTCTTCTTTAATGTATCAAATTGATACATATGGCGGACTTATTGCTACGAGAGCAATCTCTTACAGTCAACCATAACATCAATCCAGCCCCACTAGACGAGCAGCCGGGAATCGAACCTGGGTCTCCGCGGTGCGCCACGTCATCACAGGCTGTATGCCTTGTGATCAACCTAACATACCCCGGCGATGGCTATTGATATAGTAATAAATACTATACATGTCTACAAATAATTTTCGAATTATCCATCACACAAAAAATACTTATCAAAAACAAAAATACATACAGGTTAAGTATACCAAATAACTGTCCACGTGAGAGAATGATTTCTTTCTCCTACTACATGCGTACGCGTGTGAGTACCAAGCACATGCATTCTCTTTTTGAGACAACTGTTCACACACACACACACGCATACACACAATAAATATTTAAAGAGAACAAGGTGAGAGAGAGGCAGTGCTATGCGCTGTGTGCCACATTTTGTCTAATTTTTATACCATCTCCCTCACTCATATGGGCAAAAATACGCACCGCTCAGCCTAAGAGGAGCGTTTCATTCCAAACATCTATTAAAAAGCTCCGTTTGAAAATACAATACCGTATGGCCTGTAAATCTTTAATGGACTATTTTTAGTAAATAAATATTCTAATAGACGATAAGAAAATAAAGTAAATCAAAGACGAATAGTTAAAAAACACAACTACGTAAAAAAGACGGCAGTTTATACTTTGCATGCAAAACAGTTTTTTCAGCAAAAATGGATAACGAACATCAAAGCATATGACAGCTTAATGTGAATCTTAATCATTTTTGTGTCGGCTTATTCGTGCGTGAGACTAGAAACAAAGAGAGAAGACAAACGAACTGGACGTACAAATTAGTGACTGAGGTTAACCTTGATATTATTATGAGCGGTGAATACAAAAGAATTTCAATGTAAAACATTGCTCATTCCTACGTTTTTAAATGAGCATGGCAACATCACTTGTATATTATATATAAATATATATATATATATATATATAAATATACATATATATGTATTCATTATATATAAGATAGGTTGTGTGTGTGCCTGTATTCCACTCTAGAGCCAAAACTACATATCAGACGAATGGCATTTCTGCGTGGCAGTAGCCTCAACCCTCACATCATGCACTATGGTGGTTGCATGTCGGTAACTATAAGGGTGTGGAAGATATGAGGGTTGAAAATGGTTGATCTCGAAAATGTGTGGCTTCAAATATGAAAGTTCCAGTTTTTTTAAGATAGTTCTAGAAATTTGAAGAAATTTCTACAATGTTCTGGAACATTGTCGAATTCTTACACATATTCATTGTCCTCATCCTTTTTCTTCGCTCACACAACCCACCCCATTTCTTTTAACATTAATAATACATGACAGTTTTAAGAGTGGATTTAAATAAAATTATTTATATATATATATATATATATATATATATATATATATATATATATATATATACATATATATATATGCATATACAGATATTAAATTGATATAACAAATCAACCACCACTCCATTCAATTCCAAGATACAATGTTTTTAAATAAACTAATCTCAGAGTTAAGATAAGGTTGGCGTCACAAATTCATATTCAATCATTCACAAAACTTACTGTATTTCACCAATGTACTACAACTCGCTATAATCAACTTTATAAACCAGGTACTACAATCTTTATATAAAAATGTTGTAAATATCAATATTACATGGATATTTCACAAACACGAATTGTAAAATGTAGAAGTGAATATGGACAACCCTATCTGTCAAATAACACAAAACTCAGACATAAAAAACATTTTTGAAAAATAATCAATACCCCAACACTACCACGTCTATATCATATGCTTGGTACGTGTTGTTTATAATGAATACATAACATATAATTTACCTTATGAAGTGTTTAAATTAAATATATGTGCAATATGTATGCAATAAATTAGTTTCAGTTTGATATAGTCATTATTCAACTGGCTTTCTTCCAGCGCTACGCCTAAGCGAAACAAAGGAATTAAACGAGAAAGAACACTGATACTATAAAACAAATATTCAAGGTATTTGGCGTAAGGATAGTGAAAAAAAATGTAACATTTTATTTTCAAATAAGTGTTAATATTATTGCAAGAGAGAATATACGTTTCGTACATAGTATACAGCAGTGTTTTATTCTAATATTCAAGCTTTTGCCCTTATTTGGTTGTTCAATTGTATATAAATACCTAAATACGTAAGGAACCCACGTAGTACAAGTTCCACTCGTGCTTGTCAGGTTTAAATTTTTTATTAAGTAATGTTGTAATATAATACAACACAACTATTCACAAATCCCGAGACACGCAATATTTTTTGGCTACTGTGATGAGTTAAACTACATGATTCAGCTTGACAAAGATTCTTTTTTAAAATTAACTATTCTACCCATATTTTGCAAGAAATCTACATGGAATATAACATAAATTAACTTTCCTGAGAATATGTCTGAGGCGCTCGATTTATCATCACAACAGAATTACCATAAATAATTATTACAAAAGAAACCGATTTGGCTTGCTTTGCATTTTAGAACAATTTGTTTTTAAAACAATAACATTTTTCAGAATGAAGTAAACAATATTTCTAAAAGTGAGTTAAATCAAGCGTGGTTTTTTTTTAATACTACAAACACATTGACTGAAGCAACATGATGTCCGTACAGCTTGGTTCTGCAGTTTAGTTCTATAGCATGATGTAATACGGATGAAAAAGTCTGAAATTACCATAAAGTCATGACGCACCTATCACACATGTCGGAAAGATGAAAGATACCTCTATTTTACAGCTATAGTTTTAAAATTATATATTATAAGATTGTTATTCGACTAGCAACTTTAATAACAAGTTATGATCAAAATTATTAAAAACTGAAGTTTTACTATTTAGGGAACTCAAATTCTTTTGTGATAAAAATGTATATAAAACCTTTTTTGTGGAAAATTTCATAAAGTTTAATTTTGTACTTAATCATATTTCCCATATAAAACGTGGAGAAAACTGAGAAATCCAATATACTAATTTTTCACCATTTCTTAGCCTTTGGAGGTGGGCATGGTTCTCATTGGAGAAAATTTCTAAGAACCGTGTGAGTTAAAAAAAAAACCTATTTTTCTGCATTCAACAAATCTAGCCACATTGCAAAAACTACTAAAAAGACAAAACTTTTTTAGTGTTTGCAAGACTACGAAACTCGGCAAAAAATAAATGAAAAACAATTCTTCGGAGCTTTGGAGAAATGTAGTTTTGAATAGTTTCTTACTCATATTTTTGCGTTCGTATGAATACAATCGTAGACCATATTAGACTTATCCGTTATAAACTATCCTAACGAACGTTATAAATGGCAAAGGTTGGGTATATGTATGGATAGACATTCGTCTGTTACTCTATAACTCTGTAATTTCTGGACATTCTAAACGAAATTATGGTATACGAATAAAATATAACCTGAATTAACATGTCGACTACATTTTGGAAAAATTGATCTCTATCACAATGTTACTAATGAATTTGAACAGATTTTGGAAAAATTGATCTCTGCCACAGTGTTACTAATGAATTCAATCAAGTTTTAGAAAAACTGATCTTTGTCCCAATGTTACCAATGAGTTTGAATAGATATTGGAAAAACTAATCTCTATCACAGTGTTACTAATGGATTTGAACAAATTTTGGAAAAATTGATCTCTGCCACAGTGTTACTAATGAATTCAATCAAGTTTTAGAAAAACTGATCTTTGTCCCAATGTTACTAATGAGTTTGAATAGATATTGGAAAAACTAATCTCTATCACAGTGTTACTAATGGATTTGAACAGATTTTGGAAAAATTGATCTCTGCCACAGTGTTACTAATGAATTTGGACAGATATTGCAAAAACTGATCTGAAACTTACTAACGAATTTGAACAGATTTTGGAAAAATTGATTTCTATCACAATGTTACTAATGAATTCTAACGATTTTTGGAAATATTGATCACATCACTATGTTACTAATGAATTCGAACAGATTTAGAAAAACTGATCTCAATCACAATCTTACTAACGAATTCGAATAGCTTTTGGGAAAGGCTAGATTACTGCAATCCATACGTCGAGAGCAGAAGCTAGTGTTTTAATAACTCACAATTACAAAAATTTGTTAAGCAAACATAAGTTCATAACAAATTTCTATTTTAAACTCATAGAACATCGCTGCGTTCAATTTAATACCGCTCTCCTAAATTTGCCTTTCAAAGAATGATGTTAACATAACTGAAAGATTTTATCATTAGTGAAAGGCAATACTGAGCGAAGGCAAGGCCTTTTTAATGCACGCGTAACTCTATCCAGACACAAATTAAATATATCAGACAGGAACTCATATAAATTTTCACTTTAAACCAAAGGACTTGCTTTCCAATAACCATATCGACATTTCTATATAAATTTGCCTACAATTTCATTTAATAAATAAACCAATTACTTTTTAGAATCTAAAGAAACATTGTTTAATAACAATCAAATTTATTTTTAAAGTTAACTATATCTTGCTTGCATTTTCATGGACCTACAAATAATCTAATTTTTCAGCCTTTCAAGCACTGAAAGATACAAAATTAGTACAAATATTTCGAGAAATACAAAAATCTAGATCTAAGACTATCTATACTATACTTATAAGTATGTCCTCATATTATTCGCTTTAATAACACTAATTACAAACTGAATATGCCATCTATTAATGAGACATGACAAGCAAACTTCACTTAAAATTAACAATGATTGTAATCTGTCCACATCATTTTCCATTGAAGTAAGATAGTAGTGATGATGCGAGAACTTCCCGTTGAAGTACGATGCGAAAACTAGCCGAGTGGCATTACATTTTGATATGGTACCAATTGTGGCTGATTATCTGTCAATTTCTTTCACTAAAGTATCTAAATACTTTCATAAATTTGGCTTTCTATATCTAAACATTTCTTGATAGAAAAATTAAAATGGGTACAAAAAATGAATATCTCATCATTGATTGTGAACTCAAAGGTCAAGGTAACAATTAAGGTAGAAACATCATATTAAGTTAATTGTAAGCCATTACCTGTTTGCATGTCTATAATCTTGTCTATCACACAAAAGTTTTTCGACATATTAACAATAATGAGTTTAATTGTTTATTCAACAACTTTTACGAACACAAGATGAAATATTATACACCTGGATTTATTACTAAATGTCTCGAGCCAACCAAAACAATAAAGTGGAAAAAAATGGCTAAATAATATATAAATCTCTACGCCTTTCCATAGCAGGCAGAATCGCATTTGAAAATAAATGGAGCGAGTAAGTTTTTAGAGCATAAATGAAACAGACAAATCTTTGAATTCGTTAAAGAGATAATTTAAACTCCGCAGACTAATTAAGACGGTAAAAAGGAGCATGAGTAAGTGAAGACGGCGTCAATCAGAAGTTTTTAAATATTTGAGATGCGAGTTGACATGAGATCTTTCCATGTTAAATCAATACACCGATTCAGATTTGATGTCTCAGATTTTCATGATTTTCGGTATGCAGAAAAACGTACTATAAACTTATGAAAGAACACCAAATTTCATTTGTATGACAAAATTACTTCAGAAGTTACTTTTTAATCAAAAAAGTACACGTTTTGGCATTTATAATTACCTGTAGCTTGGCAATCAGTAACGATACAGACCTGCGAGTGGAATGCAGAAAAAATTTACAATTTTCTGAAACGGTACTAAATTTAGTACATTATTTACAAAACATGTTTTTCTGATGCCCTGTATCTCGTGATCCCATTGAGATACCATGACAGAATTTTGCTATATATATTTAGACTTTACGAAGTCGTGTTAATAATTTTTTCAAGGTTTTAAAATTGTCACTTTTTGAGAAATACAAATTTGAAAAATTTGATAAAAACTTTGTAAAATTTTTTTAAATGTAACCCCTAACCTTGTGGCATATCGTATCAAAGCCCCATTCAAGCGCTTTAAAATGAGACCACACCCAGATCTGTATCGTCACTGGTTGCCAACAAAATGTGTAATTTTTTTATAAAAGTCTTAGTAGTAATTGCGCTACACAGCTAAAATTTGGTATTTTTTCATAAGTCTATGGTATGTTGCTACACATCATCAATCATGAAAAATCAGATATTTCAAATCTGAATATTTTCCAAAATTTTGTTGATTTGACATGGAATGACCTGGCTGTGTTGTCAAATCAAAACCATGGGAAATGGGTAAATAATAAACCCAGCATTTTTTCTAAGTATTTCTACAGTTCAATATCTCCAGTAATATGTTTAGTATTGGGCATACATAATGGGTGCGATGTACGTCTTTAACATGGATTATCTCTCCCACACCTTCTGCCAGTCAGAAACCATAGAGAAGTGGGCCAAAAGAACGAGAGCCTCAATTAAATTATGAATGTAACATGGATCCCTCTTCACAGTAACAAGATATAACATCAACAGATTGAGTTGTTAAAACAAAATCAATTCGACAAGATAATTGTATTAAAATTAATGGCCGAGAATTCTAGGATTCAAATTCCACTCAAAGCATAAAAATATTTTTGCGCTATAAACATTTCCAAATTTAAAGGTAACTTTAAAATTAAAAAAAAATTGAATTTACCCAGTTTGACAATAATTTTTTAAACCAGAGTCTATTTAAAACTTTAACGCCCTCAAATCAGTGTTTATAGAATGGTGTACTTCCGTAGTGAAGATAAGCTTTCACTATTTTCACAAAAAACATTTTAAAAATGTTACCATCAAATAAAACAATTTATCTACTTAAATTTTTTGGGGAATTACCATAGCTTTAATTTCCTTTGCTTGCACTAATACTTAAACATTTTTTCACACAAAACGATTGTAAACAGATAATAAAATTAAATATAACTGTTATCAGAAAGGATAAAATAATGACTGAATTGCTCTAAAGTCTTAGTTCAAAATCGCTTCTCTAAATATTTTCAAAGATCGAGTGAAAAACTCCTGCCTCTCCTGAAACCTTTTCCTTTGTGCCCTTGTCCTTTCCTATCTTACCCATCCCAAATCATGTCAATAGTTTTTTTTTACTTTACTTTTGTATTTGTTTAAATTTTTTTTCATCTAATGTGCTATAAAGAATTTTCATTGTGAAATCTCTTACAGTCCTACCAACTAAATGTCAATACAAATTGTTATGGTTGACTGGAAGAGATTGCTCATGTAGCAATAAGTCCGCCATATGTACTATGCATAAAAGTTAATAAATAAAATATTTTAAAAGGCGTTAAGGGTTTCGCGTATAGAATGATAATATAAGCCAGAAAACCTGTTTTTAATATTTATGTCTGTGTGTGTTAATTTGTTCGTCAATACACGAAATCTACTGGACAGATTTTGATGAAATTTGATACGGTAATAGTTCATACCCTCGAGCAACATATAGGATATTTTTTAACTGGATATTACAGATTAAAAAAACCCTGGACTTGGTGACTTTTTATGATATTGGTACTGCCAATGACTTCTATTAGCATTTTTAGTAACAATGATATTTTACACAAGTAAAACTGTGGGTCATAGCCAATGTCAATATAAAAAACATCTTTTTAAGCCAGGTTAAACAACTTTATTTCAAGTTGTGAAAATTACTGGAAAAATTCACTTTCAACAAAATTATATGTTAAATAAAACTTTCTATTTTATGTACTAGTAAGTCAGAAAAAAATCATCAGAGAGGCATATCATAATAATATAACATCTTCTTCCTACCGGCATTTGCTCGTTAGGGGAGAATTTTGGCCAAAGTCAAGTTAAACTGCTGGCTAAGCAATGCCGACCGAATTATTTCCTGGATACCTGTCACTGTTGCTCGGACTACTTTACTAATTTACTCCACTCAACTGATTACTTTGTCCCTTTTTTATTAGCGACTGTAAAAAAGGAATAAAGTACAAAAATGAAAAACTAGATAATCACCTAAATAACTACTAGATAAATGTAAACATATATACAAGAGCACACACAAACGCATATGCAAATATACAAGTATAATACACACATGTATATATAGGACCTAGATTTTTATGTTGTTCTTTCTTACGTATTGAATGATAAGTAAAATAGGTTTATTGGAGACTGATGGAAGATATCTGACGCTGATTGAAAGTAAAATATTATATTAGTCATTTATACATAAACAGAAGGCATTTATGATTTAAGGGGCATACGAATATGAGATGGATGAGATTGCCCTCCCACATCTCACAAATTGGAGTCTCTGAGCGCAACCTAGCCAAATGAGCAGGAGTGGAACAGTGTCCTAAAGGCATGTGGGATACTTACGAGGTATCCTTTATTGGAAAACATAATCTAAAAAAGAAAGGTTTTTGAAAAACTAAGGGCATATAGCTGAACCTGAAGTAGCCTGCACCTGTGATATGGGATGCCTCTCCCATGCCTGTCAGAGAGAGACAGTGCCAGTCAGAGACCATAGAAGAGCGGGTCAGAGGAAGGATAACATTAATTAAATTATGATTGTAACATGGACCCCATTCACAGCAGGTTCAAGATATAACGTCAACAGGTATAGTTGTTAAAGAAAATCAGTTCAACAAGATGATTGTTTTAAAATCAATGGCCGAAAATGCTAGAATTCAAATTCCACTCAGAGCAAAAAAATATTTTTTGCGCTATAAACATTTCCAAATTTAAAGTTGACTTTAAAATCAAAAAAAAATTGAATTTACCCAGTTGGGCAATAATTTTTTAAACCGGACTTTGTAGAATGGTGTACTACCATAGTGAAGATAAGCTTTCAGTATTTGCATAAAAAAACATTTTAAAAATGTTACCATCAAATGGAATAATTTATCTACTTACATTTTTTGGGGAATTACCAGTGCTTTAATTTCCCTTGCTTGCACTAATACATAAACATTTTTTTCACACAAAACGATTGTAAACGGATTATAAAATTAAATATAACTTATCAGAAAGGATAAAATAATGATTGAATTCGTATAATGTCTTAGTTACTGCTAAGCAGATCATATTTTACTTCAATTACTGTATTACCTAAGCACTTATTGTGAAAGTATACAGACACAAACTACCAAAGAATAGAGAGTTCCTATGTTTCTTTGTTAATTTGCCCAAAATTGTACTCAGCTGTAGTCTATTTTTAATTAAATGCTACGTATTTTCGTTGAAATGTACATATAAATAAACATTTATATAAATAAAACAATCCAACACAGAGATATTATTAATAATATAAAGATTAGATTTTATTTAAAAGATTACTAAACAAAAAAAATACTATCGAAAAATTCGCGCGCTAACATCGTCAGTCACCGTTTCTCAAGGCAATTTCGGTTACGAAATTAGAAAGGGCTTCACAGATACTCTCAACATCTATTAAATAACATTTGGTTTATAAACAATCATGTTTTATTAAACGAAAAATAAAATATCAAACTTACCGCCGTCTATCATTTGTAGTTAAACACGATCACCGCATACGAGCGTTTGGATCGAAAATGTCTCACTCAAGGCTGACGGTATCCACAATTACTTCACGTGAATAACGAATCCAATTATGCCTGTTTGGCTACAAACTGAAACTGTTTTCAAACAAGCTAAGCTTGCCAAAAAATTCGAAGTCCGAGTGACGCAAGATATTGTAATAATATTATTGTATACACGAGAAATAAACAGTTATACAGAGCCTGCGGCAGCTAATTTTAGTTGATCACTTTTAGGTTGTTTAATTATATTTCCAATGTTATATTTGAGTTGCGATCGACGTGTGAAGATTTAATCTTAGTTTTAAATTAGTTACGTGTGGTTTTGGAAACACATTGTCGAAAAATTACAATTTTACCACTTCACAAGTGTTTCAAGACAAGCCGCTTCTATAGCCCGGGCAGCTCGACTGTATGTAACTAGAATTTATATATGTATATGTATGTGTCATTACTGGTTACTTTGACAGTTGTGTTTGTGCTGCCAGTTCACAATAAAGGTCTGTTCAGATATTGAAAAAATAATATTATAGACCTACCAAAAAAATAGTGATTAAAATTATTTAAACCTAAGCTACGAACCCGGTATCGCCAGACTATTAGCATGATCATACCCTTCCTACTGTCAAAAATGAACCCGACATACTGTGCTAAATAAAGTACAATGAAAAACTAAATAAACGCTTCATTATTCAATATATAACAGACAGTTCTATATACTTACATCAATTTATTTAGAAAACACTTAAAGACATATTTTATAAAATTACCATTGATATTATTAGAAAAATAAAAAATGTACTTTATGGAACCACCGGCTCTTTTGTTATATTGTCGCAAGACTACTTTTTGAAAACTTTTTATTTATGCGTGGGTAAATACTAATTGGAATACAATGCAAATGACATCACACTATCATATTATCATTTAGTAATATACTATTAATATAAAAAATAATGTATGTCTGAGCGATGCATTTACGAAACCGATGGAATGTAACGATGTTTCAACCTATATCTAAACTTCATGGTTAATTAAAAACCATATCCATTTTTGGACAAAAAATAACTAAGCCTGAATTGATAAACATTCGTAAAATAATGTCCTTTTTATTCGTTTGCAGCTTGATACGTACATCTTTAGCTATTTTTAAATCAGGGTTTATATAATTTGACTCTTTTGTATTTCTCGGACAATTTTAATAAAATATGTATTTAACTGCGGCCACCTAAATGCTCAGCAAAAAATAAATAAATGTTTTCTAGAAAGTAAGGAATAATATTTCTATAACAACAAATTTTGCTTAAAAATTTTTTGAACTGAGTTTTTTTATGATTTAATTTTAGATAAGTTCAAAGTTTTGAGGCTTTAAATAAAGGTTTCAACTAATAATTTTTATTCATGCCTTTTAAGCTTTCAATTTCACAATTTGCTAAAATTATATGAATCGTTAAAATCTTTCATATTTTGAAAACGATATTACATTATACTATAATCTCATATTCGACCAATAAATATAATATTTTATGAATATATTTTTAATGTTCGTTTTATAAAAATGAAGACTTAAGTAGTGCCCCTAAATTTAAATACAGATAGTAAAAAAATGATGCCAACAAAATTAATAATTCTTTTCAATACAATTTTAACTCTTGGTGTTAAAGTTTTGTTTTTTTTTATTTCTTGTCATGTTTTAAATACAAAATTGACCCACAATCCTTGGCTTTAAGTCTTGAAAGCAAAATTTAAAAACCGATCAAGTGCGTGTTGGACCACGCATAAATTAATGTTCCGTAATCTTTACACGAAATATCATTTAGTTGCAAATGTGTTAAAAGAAAATGTTACAAATATTTGAATGTATATAAAGATATTGAAACACTCAGACACATCCAAAATTATTCAATATACAACGTAATTTTTGCTGCATTCAAAAGACAACCGTGCAGCATCGAGGTACTAGTTCTAATGAGCGCAGCTGCAGTGTGCACTCGCTTTACTGTGAAACCGTAATTAACGCAATGATTTCATGACCGCAATCAAGACCCTAAAGTAACTTTAGAATCCAGCCCATGCCTGAACGCGCGGAATAATATAATACTAATTAAAACGATATGGTGTATTAGATACAAAGGCCAACGTAATTATCAGTGAGTTAATACTAGTATAAACGTATGGAAGAATGGTGTGCTTAAACTAATAGTCCGGCGATACCGGGTTCGATATTGCGATTCGTTTTCTGTATTTAATTGAAATTAAATATTAAAAATTCAGTAGCAAGCTCAGCCGTCCAGTAATTTTACATCGATATTTTCGCGTACTTAAAAGTTATTTTTTCTGATAGTTCCAATACAAATGAAGTTTGATTACTTGAAATAAAATTCATTATCTTGCTTAAATATGGGGACATATTTAAAACGACTTCGATGCTTAATAATTCGTAAAGCGGGCTGAAAATTATAAACTTTCAAATTAAACCCTATCTTCGTTTTAAAGGATCATTTTAACGTTACCCCACATAAAGAGATACACTAAAATATTTTTTTCATTTCCATTTCTTAATAAGGGGCGGCTTTAAAAGATAAGATTTTTTACTAGATATTGTATAGTTGTTTTCTGAAATACGTACCTACAAAATTCCATGCACGTATGTTTCCAAGTGTATAAACTACCAGGATATGACGAGCGGACACAAAATATGGACCTGAAGATATAACAAAGGTTCCATAAGTAATACACTTTGATCTAGTTCGTTATTTTATTATGGTGTATGGTGTTTTATTTCAAAGGTACACAGGTATTTCTGTAACCGTATTTCGTTCTTATTAAACTTTCGTAAATTTTACTAAAGATAATCTAATACAATTTTAATTAAAAAGTAGATCACCTTTAGTGAAAAAGAATTAAAACGACGTGTTATAAACGGACGTCTTTCATCCGTGCGCGTAACTCGCTCAATTTCGTTCTTAAATAAATGTTGTTATTAGTCACTTTATATCCATATCGTAGCTTTATTATTATACAATGGTAATTCATAAATCAATAAAAAGTATCACATAGTAAACTATACATGGTAAAATTAGATACTTGATACAAGCCAAACTATTCAAATGGAACTAGTTAATAAATTGTTATTCTATAAATTATGAATCATGTCTAAACAAGCCTTTATATCTTTTAAATGACAGCTGTGGTTTATAATAGTAAAAAAGTCAAACCATTACGTCATTGAAAGTTTTATAATGGGGAATTCTATTTGCTTGCTATTTTAAAATATTTATATTAAAAAAATTAATTTTTTTTAGGTTTTATCAATCGAAAATAACTCTAAAAACTATCGTTTAAACAGAACGTTTTAGTTGAATAGTCTAATCAAGTCGAATCTTTATGATTTGTGACGAGAAATTAATCAATATTTGTTTAGTAAGATGGACAGAAATTGAGAAATAAAAAAATGGTTGTATATGCGTTAATGAATATATATAGATACATTTGCAATTATTACCAAACCGCAAACAATTTTTTCAATTGTAAGTTTAATTCAATATGTATCTCAATATGTATAATCATGTAACGCGTTTAAAATACATCTTAAAATAAATTAAGGAATCTCGGAAAAACAAAGTAATTCCCGTAAATCAAGTGATTTATATAAATTCCTATCCACGAGTCAAAAAACTCATTTAATTTTTTTCATATAAATATGCGATTTTAGTTGTTTTTATCACAATCTATTGTAGGTTGATGATTATTATAAATAAGTCGGTATGGCTAGAAAACGTATAGTGTCAACAAGTCATGATGCTGTTATAAATTCAATATAGCTACCTATTTTGAACTATTTACGAGGCAAAAAATATAATTTAAAAAGATGCTTATTGGAGGTAACTTCGTCATACACGTTGAGGAAAGTACTTTCAGAAAGTCTTAATAGATTTAAGCACATAGGTAATCTATAAAAAAGAATTATGGATATAGTTTTGTCATCCGTTTATTCATCTGTGCCACCATTAGGTAACACTAGCATTGGTTAAATCGGTTGCTATTATGTTACTGTTTGAATAGAAAAAAAATTCGAAGGTACTAATTAGTACCGCCAAATAGTTAAGGTCCTTAGTACTAGAGCCAATATAATCTTGAAATAAATATTCATAAGTACCCTACAATTGTTTATCTGTATGGAATGTAATTAAAGATGAATAAAAATATAAAAGTTTCCTCAATTTTTTGTTCTCGAATTATTTATAGATAATAAATAATTTTTTTGAGTTCAGCTTAATGATTTTATGGGCCATTTTTTTTAAATATCAAGAAAAAATTGTAAAACTCCTTTTGTCAATATTTAGATAGTTACTTTAACGCCATCTTTTATTACAATCTTTTGTCATTAGCATTCCATTCGTTGTAATAAGTTATAGATGGCGCTTTTGTTATTTAGGTCGTGCAAAATTATTGTAGATGGCACCTGAAGCGACACGGCCATTGTCAATTTCTTTTTTTTGTTGTATTTTTGGGAAACAAAAATAAATTTGGAACACACATAAGATAAGGTTATAATGAAATTTTATAACAGCTAAGGAATGTACGAAACATACTTAATTCTTTTGGCAAAGGCCTGGTTTGTTTGTATAAGTTTGTGAATTAATTACATTTTAAGACACATTTTCTTGATTCCTTATACTATCCACGATAATTTATTATCACCAACGTTGACTATTTATCTTAAGGCAATGAGTTTCGATATGCGTTGTTAATAATAACGATTTAAAAACTATTAAAAATTTATTTATTATGACCTTTAAATATTTAGTTTATTATATACAAATTTTTAAAATTATATTATGATGGATCCTCTTTACGTATCTAATTATTTTGTTTTTGGGCTGTAAACAGTGAAATTTTCATTGTTGCTAAAATGCATTTGCTCCCTATTATTAAGTTATAATTATAAAAATCATAAAGTAAAGATTTAATGACAAAATTTTTAAGATTGGTAGAATTAAATATTTTTATTTATATTCAGTGAGATAGACTTTGTCTTTTTAAATTATGTAAATTGTTATTAATATCTTATTTAACTTTTTCTCTTATTATCACCATTCATATTTACATGTTTGGCAAATATGTAATATCTATAAATATAAATTCAAAGTGAACATATTTAAAAAAAATTGCAATATAAGAAGTATTATTGTAATTTTTTTTAAATAATTACTACCTATTTTTATTAAATACCTCGTTTTTTATGTATATTATTTCATGAAGACATCAGTGAAGTTCGCGTTTTTGCTAAATTATACTGGTTCCAGAAGTAAACATGAAAATATACCTATGTAAGTAAACTATATTATCTATGACAATATTTTACGGGAGCCTTTAGATATTTCCATTTCTGTTACAGCGAGCGCTGCGGTCGATTTCGCTACCCCCACTCTGCTGCCCTCACCCGGTCCATAATTAGTAGTCGACTCTACCATTTTACGTTATCGTGCTACTTCTGAAAATATCGAGCCATTCCTACCAAATTATCCCGAGCAATAATTTTGAACTTAGCATGAACATACCAATCATTTTCCAAAAGTTCAGTGCAAAAATAAGTATATAGTAAAATAAAAAGTAAGAAAATTGAATCTATCGTGAATTACGTAGTTTGTATTTTCGCCCATCGTTACCGATATCAAAAGTAAACAGTTGTATGTCGTGTATCGATCGCGGCAAACATTACGGAGTATCGCTTTAATTTTTTTTTATTTTATCAATAAAATTATTTAAAAAAGTCGCTTGTATTGTTTAATATTTTGAAATGATAATTCTTACAGGGCGCCTTATTATGAAAAGGAAATTATATGGGAATAAACAGGTAAAAGCGATACGGCCGAACTTCCCGATAATACATCGTCATTAGCTGGATGTTATCATGCGTTTTTCGGTCGTTTGCCTCTTGTTAGGTCCTCCGAATTTGATTCGATCTCAAACATTCTCAACGCTACCAGAAATATATGTACTAATGTTTATGTCCCTAATACGACTTTATCTTATCAATTTTGATTTTGAAATTTATGGTTTCATCATTCCAATTCATTATTTTACGTCTTCCAAAATATATTTATTTTGTTCAACGCTCACAAAACGTAATAACACACATCTTTTTGAAGTAAAACTTCTTTACGCACGCTTGACTTGTAAGCTGGTGAATGCGTGACAAGAGCGTTACGAAAAGTGTGATCGGTCGAGGCGAACGGAAGTTGAGAGGGAGATATAAGTTAGTGAAGGCAGAAAGAGAGAGAGTATATATACACACAGTAATATACGTTTCGTATATTACTGCGGGGACAAGAGAGAGAGGTGCGAGCACACATTTTCTTTCTCTCTTTTTCTCATAGTCAGTTATGTTTCGTATATCTAAGACATAGTGCAAGCCTGTATCACACTGTAGGAAGAAGAGAGAGCAGTACCAGCGCACAATTTCTTTCTCTCTTCCTCTCATAGTCAGTGCATGAAAGATATATATATATATATATATATATATATATATATATATATGCGAGTTTGCTAGCGTTACGCGAACGGTGATTTTTTGATTATTTCATTTCGTTCTTGAACAATTTTATAAATTATATTTTGTTCAATACATTAAATATTCTACGTTTAAAGTGAATAAAATTGTAAATTCATTTTAAAGTTCATATTTTGTGAATTTGAAGTTTTACTTGAGTCGTGTGATCTAAAGCACACTCGTTTTTTTTTATTATGTATCTTAAGTTTGTCACAAAGCGACTTTAATCTTTCGTATACCTACAAACTTTAAAGAAATTTATTGCAATAATAATATGTAGTACAGTATTTATATATTTTTATAATAAATAATAATTGCTTGCCAAATATTAACCTGATTAGAAAGGATAATGCTAGATTTCACCTCACCACTTTTTAAGATGCGTAGAAAAAATAAATATTGTAAAATTCATTTAATAAGTTTAGATTTTTATTAATATAGATCTGAGTTTTCTAGAACTTGTGGTTTACGAACAACTAAAATAAAAGGATTTGTTTAATTAATTTTCTAACGTTAAATGTCAACATCAAATCACGGAAATTTTATGGTAGATTTTTGGTTAGACATTTGAAACAAATTCATATTTTTTCTACATCTTAGATTTTACGACGTCTATTTTGTATTAAAGATATTTCTGGTTTACAAAATTACTTTATTTTGTAGGATGTGTTAATATTGTATATTTCGTTAAATAATTCGTTAAATAATCGTTCAATTTTACATAAATAAAAATCATAAACGCCATCTAAATTCTAGATACGGTAACAAAGTATATGGATAACGTCGTACCCCCAGAATAGGTATGGTACAGAACGGACACGATCCATACTAGCCCATATAAAAAGAGTCGCACTTTTTCATACTTACCGAAATGCTGTCAAAGAAACTCCCCTTTCCCCTCGCCTCACCCTTCCTCATCAAAGATATGTGTAATTATTATTAATCCCTAACTAACTAACAAACAGGAAATTCTTTCAAGATGGGTTGAACATTTTAACAATCTTTTAAACAATCTTCTAAATTCACAGGAGAATCATAGACACAACTCAGTAAATGTAAATAATGATGAAATAATTCCCATCCCAGAGAGAGATGAGATTCAATTAGCAATTAATTAGCTAAATAATAATAAATCACCAGGATGTGATCTTATAACTGCAGAATTGCTAAAAAATTGATGACCTCGGCTATATGATCACCTGCATAAGTTAATTGTGAACATTTGGAACTCTGAAAAACTTCCTTCAGAATGGAATATTAGTGTTTTGTGCCCTGTTCATAAGAAAGGAGACCCAATGGTTTTCTCCGATTATAGAGGCATTAGCTTACTATGCACGAGCTATAAAATTCTATCCAACATTCTGTTTATGAGACTAAAACCATTCGTTGATTCTGAAATTGGCAGCTATCAATGCGGATTTAGGAGTGGAAAATCTACTGTTGATCAAATTTTTTGTTTACGTCAAAATATTGAAAAATCATTTGAGTATGATATTGATACTTATCACTTGTTTGTAGACTTTAAATCAGCATTTGACAGTGTTAGTAGAAAGCATTTAAAAGATGCAAGGTATGAATTCAAAATTTCAAGCAAGTTAATTAGACTTGTAATGTGTTCTATGGAGACGACAAAATGTAAAATAAAATTCAATGGTGCCCTCTCTGAAGATCTCAGTGTCAATAATGGTGTTCGACAAGGTGACTCACTCTCGTATCTGCTTTTTAATATTGCACTAGAAAAAGCTATTCGGGATTCAGATATTAACACTAGGGGTACCATCTTTTATAAATCAGTTCAGATCCTAGCGTATGCTGATGATATTGATATAATTGCTAGAAACCTACCAGCATGAGAGAGGCCTTTCTGTCTTTGGAGATAGCTGCAAATCAAATGGGTCTGGCAATAAACGATTCCAAGACTAAGTATATGGCTATACAAAAATCTCCACCAAATAATGCACATAATCGTTTGGAGATTGGCTCACATACATTTGAAACGGTTGACTCCTTTACTTATCTTGGATCTTGTGTTAACAACAAGAAGGACACTATCTCTGAAATTCAGAATCACATATCATCGGCCAATAAACATTTTTTGGACGAAGCTCCATCCTTAAATCTTCTTTTCTTACAAGAAAAACGAAATTATTAATATATAAAACTGTTATTAGGCCAGTTCTAGCATATGTTTCAAAAACCTGGTCTTTGACTAGAACTGGAGAGAATAAAATAGCAGCTTTTGAAAGAATGGTTCCGAGGAGAATTTTTGGGGGTGTCAAGGAAAATGGTATTTGGCGAAGACGTCTTAACTCAGAAATCTATAGGTTGTTTGGTGAGCCTGATGTCATAAAAACCATCAAAATCAAAAGAATGGACTGGACTGCCATGTATCTAGGATGAAAGATGAAAACCTAGTAAAGAAAGTTTTCATCGCAAAACCTCTAACAACTCGTAGAAGAGGTAGACCAAAATTAAGATGGATCGATTCAGTGGAAGAAGATTTTAACATTCTCAGGATAAAGAACTGGAAAACCCAGGCGAATAGTAGAACCTCCTGGAAGAATCTCCAACAGAAGGCCTTGGTCCACCCTGGGCTGTCGTGCCAAATATGATGATGATGATTATTAATCCCATAGATGGTATAATCTCTTACTCTCTGATGCTCACAGATGGCATTATCAAAGAAAAAAGTAATTTTAATTCATAAATTTATTAAAATTATAAAAATATTTCACAAAAGACAAATATGAAAATAACATTATTATAGAATTTAATATATTTTAAATATCATTACTATGAAAATACAATTCAAGAAAATTTAAATAAAATCGAAAATACAATTGTAAATAGCATCAGGTGTCTCCAGGTAGCACTCTGGAATCAACTAGGTGGTAATTGTAATCTGAAAACAAACAAAAAGACACACAAAGCAGACATGATTGTAGCGATATCTATTAGTGATTGGAGTATATTTTCAAACTTTTGTCAAAACCCCACGCTTGGCCAATAACATGTGATATTCTGTGACTTATTTCAAAATGCCACATATCAGTGTTATTTCTCAATGGAAACCACGGGAAGCTGGTGGCTAACTTCTATCGAGATTGGAAAGGAAGATGAAATGGTTAGGTTAAGGAACTGGATTAAAATTTAGTAAAACACAATACAATAATATTACGTATAGATATTGGCATAGCCAACATTTTTTGTGGAGAGGGCTAACATGAGCCGGCGGAGCCAAAAAAATTATTTTGTTCGCAATCACATATTAATATAAAATACAATCATCTAATTTTTTAAATTTACATAGTATTAAAAAAATCATGTAACATAAAATATTGCTTTAATCATGGGTTGCTTTAATAATAAGCATCAATATTGATATTAAAAAAATTTTTTATCAAATAACTTGAATTATTATAGAAATTTTTTTTTCTGGAGGCTGTGCCATAATACAAAACACTATATATATAAAATAAAAATACTACATCTAAATTGAAAATTATATGATTTGACCACTAGAGAGTTTCAAGTATAACGGATACCGGAAATATTCTACTCTACTCTCAATTTCATCACACAATGACTCTATAATCTATAAATAAGTTTACAAAAAATTAGGTTCAGATTGATGGTATATTTCAATTATGAACATGATGTAATCAAATTATAATATTCCTGATTTTTAATTATATTTAAAACACTATAAGGACGACTATACACTATAAGTTAGTTTCATCAAATTTTTATCAGTTTAGGCCACAGATCTACCTACCCTCGTGAAGTAGCTAACCATTCTTTTAAATTGTGGCGTCGCATATCCTGGGTATATCTTTAATCAGTTCAATGTGTAATTTTTATCTGTAGAGTGTATAGTTTCTCTGTCCGTATTTAGTTTTAGTTCTAGTTGATGACTTGTATAGTTGTTGTTCATTTTAATCTGAGTGTACATAAATATAGTTTTAATGTAGAGTTATTGAATGTCAAAAATTGAAAAATATAAGTAAATTTGTTAAGTCCATTTTGGGCCTCTTCAAATTCAGAGAAAGTAAGTATTAGAGTGTTGCTTTAAAGAAAATTACTATTTTCTATTATTGTGGATTCCAACAATTTAAAATATTTGTTTAATTATATTAATATTTGTATGTTTTTTACCTTACATGCTTTTGTATCTATACATGTAAAAAAGTCGTATTGTTGGCACATCTGTACACTGAAGATGTTTATGAAAAATTATTTAGTGGAACGTAATAAAAGAAAAATATTGGTTTTGTAATTTTTGGTCTGTTTATTTCTATGCATTTCACGCAGAGACATTGAAGGAATGCTAATGGGATTTTAAGCAATGAGTTCTATAAGACCTGACCATTATAAAATAAGATATAATAATTTGAAATTTCGATACAGAGTTCACTAACCCACTTGAAAAAAAGTTTATTTTATAATGATTATATATGTAAAATACATATAATATCATCTGTGCCACAATCAACTTAGTAATGTCTTCTGATGGTCTACGCAAACGAAGTCACGGGCAAAATTAGTATAAAATATATTGAGAAATATTATGAGACTTGGTCAGATAGATAAGGAAAAAAAAATTGTCTTTTTTAAATTTTAATTTTATTGTTTTATTTGAAATCGATGCATTTTTTTTAGTTGAAAATTTGTGTATTAGTTGAAATGTCGAGGTGAATAAAGTAAAAATTGAAGGCATTTCGAAGATAATGCCCTTTATATTTATAATATATGTATTTGATCACACCAGTTAGCTAGAGAATAATGACCGCCTTGAATTTATAAACAAAGACTTTGATAAATGAGATGCAGCCAATAAAACTAATTTAAAGTGATAGCCTTCATATGGGTGTTTATTTTTTTTTTTTGTTTGGCAATGAGATTGTAATGTAGGCATGTTTTGACATCTAAGCATTTAAAAATATTACGAAATAATTATTAGGAAATTCAATACAAGCATTCAATATAATATGTAGCTTTTAATTATCTGAGGTAGCTGAGTGCTTACTATTTTTAATAAAACCTATTGTTTATTGCTTTGCCTAAACAAATAGAACTGTTAATATAACCAGATATTATTAGGAGATAGATTGTACGTTAATTCTACTAGCTATTTCAGATTTGTAGCCTATTTAAAAACAACAATTATATTAAGATATACACGTGCCATGCGTTTTGGTTTGAAGCTTTGCATAAATGCAATAAAGGTCAATTTTTCCAGTTTAAAACATACTTTTCGAGGAAAACATCGCAATCATAGGTTTATCATTCCTTTTTTTGAACAGTTTTGAACACTTTTTCAAAAATTGTGATAATAATTATAAAAATACTAATCATTAAAATAAATTATCTCATTTACCCCGCAAATTGGGAATCCACTCAATATAAAGAAAATGTTGCCTACTGTATCCAAACTATTGCTATAGGTTTATTATCTGATGGTGACATTTACAAAATTATCAACCGTCACAAAACCTTTATTGCTACTTTCCAGAGCTAGACAACTATAAACATAAGGCATTGTATAGATTGTAACACTATTAGATTTATTTACAAACAGTGAACTAGACAATTGGCTTATAAAATCTTTCAAACAGTCAATAGACAGATCTCCAAACTATCAGGTGTACAAACAAATATATTAGGTAAATTTAAAAATGTCTTTCACTAAAATGTAGTTAGCGGATATTATAACATATGATATAGTTATCATGACATAAATATTAAAATAATTACGGTATTGTGTTTCTTAATAGAAATGTGTTGTTTGTACATTCCGAACATTTTTGGAGTGGCATTTTAATGCCATTTATTACTCTTAGGTAACTTACTGGTTGCTCACAGTCTTATCAACATTGGAGCTTTGTAAATTCTGTAAGATGGCGGACGCATCTGCAATGTGTTATCTGTGTGCGTTGCAAATTAATTTTGATAAATTCTTTAGATGTCAAAGGCCATTTTACTATAATTCAGAAGAAAGTAAAGGCAAAGATGTTTTAAGATGGACTGGAAGGATTAGATGGGTGCGACGCAGCACGTTGCTGCTAATTGCTGTCGTGAGAAAACATTGCTTGACGACAAGCTGTAAATGTTCAGTTTAAAATTAGTGTCACAATTTCATTTCATTAATTTTTAAAGAAAATTTTATTTAATTAAATAAAAATAAATTGAAAAGCTGCTCAAAAATTCAGGATTAAACGTATTTAACCTACAGTAACAGTGACGATAAAGTAAATTTTTCCATAAGCTGGTTAGAGTTTTTCAATGCCCTCTATGTTTTTCACATACGTAAACATGAAAATCACAAAGTCAATTGTCTCAATATAAAATATCAAAATGAAACTTATTTGTCTTTGTTACATCCATAATGGACTAATCATGCAAGTTTTTTAAAATGTTCATTTCGTCCACTTTGTAAGTTTGTGGAGGAGTTCGTTAAATTTGCATATAATTTCAGAAACTAGCTCAAATTACATTAAAAAACATCTTTAAACACACTTTCCAATATCATCATCTTTTTAATCACATCATCTTTTTAAATTACATCATCTCTTTAAATACACTTTCCAATATCATATCATCTCTTTAAACACACTTTCCCATATCATATCATCTCTTTAAACACACTTTCCCATATCATATCATCTCTTTAAACACACTTTCCCATATCATATCATCTTTTTAAACATACTTTCCCATATTATATCATCTCTTTAAACACACTTTCCAATATCATATTATATCTTTAAACACACTTTCCAATATCATATAATCTCTTTCCTTTCTTACAAACTTTCCAATACCATATCATCTTTTTAACCACAATTTCCCATATCATATCATCTCTTTAAACACACTTTCCCATATCATATCATCTCTTTAAACACACTTTCCCATATCATATCATCTCTTTGAACATACTTTCCAATATCATATCATCTCTTTAAACACACTTTCCAATATCATATCATCTCTTTAAACATACTTTCCAGTATCATATTATCTCTTTAAACACACTTTCCAAAATAATATCATCTCTTTAAACACACTTTCTCATATCATATCATTTCTTTAAACACACTTCCCATATCTCTTTAAACATACTTTTCCTTATCATACCATCTCTTTAAACACACTTTTCCATATCGTATCATCTCTTTAAACACACTTTCCCATATAATATCTTTTTAAACACACTTTCCTATATCATATTGTCTCTTTAAACACACTTTCCCATATCATATTGTCTCTTTAAACACACTTTCCCATATCATTTCATCTCTTTAAACACGCATTCCCATATCATATCATCTCTTTAAACACGCATTCCCATATCATATCATCTCTTTAAACACACTTTCCAATATCATATTATCTCTTTAAACACACTTTCCAATATCATATCATCTCTAACCACAATTTCCCATATCATATCATCTCTTTAAACACACTTTCTATATCAGAGGTAAATACAGGTGTAATAAAGAATGTGTCTATTATTCATACAAGTTTCCAGTGTATCAAATTGTATTTATTTAAAACGAGTTTCACTAAAAAAAATATAAATTTTTTTTCATTGGAGTTCCGAATTTGGAAGTTATTTTTTCCATAATCGTGTCATTTTGTGCACATAAAATTTATTCTTTAAAACCTAGAAGCACTGACTAACAGGCAGATGAACAATCGAGCAAGAGCAGGTACAAAACGCTAAAAAGAAATGAGAAAATAAATTGAAAAGAGTTTGAGAATCTTTCATTTCTTAGTGGAATAGAACAATGAAACATGAAAACAATCCGATCGTACTAAGTTCTTGTACCGTTAAAGAAAGACGTGTGTTCATAAAGTGCTCACCAATTTTCATGTTCGCATTATGAGAAAGAATTTACCCAATAACACTGAAGTTGAAGCATGGAGCTCAGTTTATGTTACTTTAGCTATTTCGCTCGGAATAACTTTACCCTTTGCTGGTGAGTTTTGTTGAAAAAAAAGCATTACGTAGTTAAATATAACCTGTTGATTTAGCATGCCGATATAACGAGATATCAGTTAGAATTTCTTTAGCCAAAAATTGTTCTTTAGTAGATAATAAATTTTTCATCAATTAATTGATCAAAAATTAATTAAATTATATTTTTTCATTACTATAAAAAAATTGCTCATTTCATATTTATCATGAATACATATTTCTTTATTATTCTATGAAACTATTTATTTTACCAGAAAGATATCAAAATTTACGTTTCCGTACTACATTTAGTGTCAATGAACAAGATCACGTTTCTGAGTTTAGATCGTGTACCGGTACAATCTTCATATAAAAATATGTTTTATCTTAAATTTATACTATTTTAAACAATCTATATAGAGTTTCTCATCTTGGAGCCAGATTCACAGACTTCTTTGGTCACGGTCTGGATTTATGTTCTGAAAACCTACACATGGCCCTCATTCCTAAACATTCGTCCTTTTATAAATATTTCCTTACTGCTTATACTGTCAAATTATGAAATTCTTTGTTAACTGTAGACTTTTCTTTAACCAATCATGATTGTATATATTGGGTTTTCTTTTCCTTTTCGCTTTATTTAAAAAAAGTTTTATCCTTTCATAGTATAAAACAAAATTGTTCCCACGTCTGTCTGACCTTGTGTAAGCTTAGATCTTTTAAACTACGCAATAGATTTTGATGCGGTTTTCACTATCATTCAGATAATTTCTTCCGGAAGGTTTGTAGATATAATATATCCATGTTATATTTAGAGGAAGATTGGGACCATGCTTGCACTTTTTAGACTATGATTTTTCCAAAATTTATAATTAAAGATAGATTACTCATTATAACATAAAGCACTTATTATAACATAAAGCATACGTTTCGCTCCTTATTTAAAAAGTTCAAAGTCAATAACTTGTCAAATAAATTAATAGGTTGAATTTCAGCAAAAGCTGGCAAATGTCCGAATCTAACCTTACTACGGGGTACATTCGTACATGGGCAGGGGAACATTCAGACAGTGTGGGGTAGCTTAATACAGATTAGAATTGAATATACGATCTGCAGAAATTAAATATACGATATGCAGTAAACTTGTATCTTTCATATACAGTTTTCAAGTTATCGTAAAACCAGTATTTTCGGGTTTCCTTAAACTCAAACTATTATTTCTTTTTTGAAAACCGTGCATCCTGTCTATACCGGCCTTCCCATTTTGGTGGATATTTACGTTTCAAAGGTTTGACATAATCATATGCCCACTTTCTGACTTGTAATATTGTGAGCCCGTAATGCATTTTTGAACTTATTTCAATATAATTGTTTAATTGTAACTCTTCTTCAGTAGAAAATATTTGGTAACTTGTGTACTTAGACTGATATATACTGCTGTTGGTGCCATCATTATCATCAGGTTTAATTTTTATTTTCTTTACCCGACTCTCCAACATAATATTAAGGCTTCAAGCCTTAATATTATGTTTATCCACTGCCTTTCTGTAAAATATTTTCCTTCCAAAACATGTTTTATTGCCGCAGACATATTTTCTTCATTTAGTATTGTGCACCTGTCCACCACTTTCTTCTTGTAATTCCGGACCATTTGTGCAAATTTTCTGAAATAATAATAAAAATTCATTAATAGGGGTACATACGTACGCGTACGAATGTGCCCCTGGAGAAGGTGTACGAATGTGCCCCGAAGGTCAAAACTAAAATATTTTTACCGACACATAAATCATGTAGAAAAACACAGAAAATAGATACATTATTATTATCTTGACTATAGTCACTTATCATTATGCAATAATCCTATAGAATTTGACGCCTCACTAAAGCACAGAACATTCAACAACATCGACAAAATATTTACTTCGAGCATGTGAAAACACATTACGTCCTCTCATATCGCTCGCAGTGGCCACGCTGATGGCTAACTTCGTGGACAACTGACGGTCACCCGTGCTTACCCGTACAGGCAAAGTCGTAATAAATGTTCTATTATGACTGTATGAATGGTGTCAATCTTCCCCTACAGGAAATATGAAAAAAGTCAATGTTTCGAAAAAAAATTGAATTTTGGCTTTCATTGCTAACACTGACTAAACTTTACAAGATATATCAAAATGTAGTACTATGGAATTGTGTATTTTAAAAATATCTACAAAAAAGACTACGGTGGTAGATATCTATATACTACAGATAACTTACTGTGACCATTTTTATTAATTTTTCTGTGGGTTATATTTTGAAAGTTATTTTGATCAATATATATTAGTCTTTATTTAATTAAATAAATTGGGTTTGTTGAGAATTTAATATAGATAAAATTTGCTCTTTGCAGCAAATCATTATTAATATTTTAGAAGATATCACAAATTTAAAATTAACAAAAATCAGTATTCGCAATACTGATGCCGTGCACGGACGTTAGCGGCGGCGGGCGGTGGCGGCGCGTGAATGACAGTAATATTATTAATCGCTCCACAATTACACCACATCAGGACCTATATTACACCCGTGCGAAGACAGGGCGAGTCGCTAGTTAAAAATAAACAATTTCTCGCAATCCACTTCTGTACTAATTGATTGTATTCCTGTGTGGTTGTGATTGACTAAAAGAGACCACTCTTACTGCAATAAGTCCTTCATAGATACAAGTTTTGCATAAAGACAATAAAAATTTAAAAAAAATTGTGTTCGAATAAGTTTAGCTCTAATGATGAAAATTATAATGGTATTTAAAATGTTCTTTGAAGTTATCCTAGCTAGAAGCTACTCCAGCAGTATAAGTTAATGCTTTTTGCTGGTTTTTTCTAAATAGAAATGCAATTATAAAAAATCATGGGAAAAATTAAAGGCTTTTTAAGAACTTCTGAGATAATCAAACATATTATAGAAATACATCAAAGAATGTTCTTGATACCAATTAAGTTATTAGATAATAGAAATTGTGTCTGACGCTGTATAAATAGTTGTGTAAGATATAGGTAAGAGATGGACAAAAAATAGATGAGAAATATGCATCTCGACGTCAATCATGCTACGTCTAACAACATCATAAATGAAATTAGCATCAGAAAGACTGAAAGCGATGTGGCTGATGTGAAGAGAAATGCAAGTGAATATTGACCTGCAGGATAGCAGATTTGCAGGACTACCAATAATAACAAACTAAAACTCATTATTATAATATCATTGGTTAAGTCCTTTTATTTCACAATGGAGTTTTAGACCTCCATAAAGCATCTTCACTACTTCTGCTCCAGTTCCTTGGTCTTTCATTCTAGGTTAATTGTTGTAGTTTTTCCTTTACTTCAGAGAATTTACTCCACCTACTTTCAGCATTGCTCTTGCGATGTCCAGCATGTCTGCAATGTTCTAGAATGTCTCCTATGGTTTTGTGCCCACACATTTTTACCTACCCACATGCACCCCAAAAATCTATGATGGAGATCAGATCTTGCTTTGTTGGACATCAGATCTTCAGATGCAACAAACCTTGTGGAGGCAGCTGTTGACGATGGTCTGAATAAGAAAAGCTGATAGTTATTTTTTCACTTGTTTTATGTTCAAAATCATACGCTGATAAAAGTTAACATTTATTGGAAGACATTAATAAACTTTTATCATTTTAAAATTGTTACACCCATAGTCAAATTTGCTAATAAAAAAATATTTATAAATAAATATAGTATTAGCTTAGCTATTAACAAATCCTCCACTTTCTCCATTCCTGGTTAGGTATATAAAGAGAGAATCATTTGATGTTCCGTCCAGTTAGCAACTGAGTTTTGAGGAATAAAGTATTAATAAAATAATTTCGTAAAGAGAACTCGTTTCATGAATTCCATTTAAGACAAAAAGCGAGCGAAGCCATAAGCAACACGTGCTCAAAGATTGGTAAAGTTTTCATTGATACCAAAGTTTCAAAGAAGGAAATTTGGAAAATATTTTTTTTTTTCCTTGCGATCTGTCAGACAGACATTTAGCAATTGGTATCGTCTATACTCTTATTAGATGGCTATGTACGGTGGGTGCCCAGTGGCACGTCCGCTTTATTTGCAGCTATCTACAGTAGTAGATCTTGAGGTACTTTTTTTTTTAGTCTCCTCGGCAGATTCGACTCATCCATCAGGTGTTTCGCAAGATCGTTTGGATGTTGCAGTATCCGACATTTATACGCTTCAGTGCTTTCCAAAATTTGTTCCTTAACAGTTTTTATGTTCGGGTCACTATGCAGCCTATCATTGGTTAAGTACCATGGTGCATCAGCTATTATGGGTAAAATCTTTGACTGGAATCTTTGTAGTATCTCGATGTTTGAATTTGCTGACGTTCTCCACAATTGTAGGCCTTAGCTCCAGACTGGTTTAATGATACACTTGTATAGTAACAATTTATTTTCAAGAGATAGTTGTGACTCTCTTCTGATCATCCAGTATATTTTGCGTAATTGTTGTCCCATTGCTAAGCGCTTAGTGAAAATATGTTTTCTCCAAGTTAACCGCCTGTCGAGGTACATTCCCAAGTATTTAGCTTCATCAGCTTGTGGAACTTGTACTCCGTTCAATGTTACCGGAGGACATGAAAATTTACGACTGGTAAACGTGACTTGCACAGACTTGGTTTCATTGGCTTTAATTCGCCAATCTTTCAATCAACCAGAAATTGCATCTAAACTCTTTTGCAGTTTTTGAGACGCCACGTCTGGAGAATCATGCGTGGATAGTATAGCTGTATCATCGGCAAATGTGCCAATGACAACTCCTTCTGTACAAGGTAGATCTGCAGTGTATAGAAGATACAGGGTTGGACCCATTACACTGCCCTGTGGTACACCCGCTTGAATGGCATGTAGGGAGGTTACGTCTTCATCTTGTTTTACAAAAAAATGTCTGTTTTCTAAATATGATTTTATGAATGTATAATAATTAACCGGAATGGACTGGTTGATCTTGAAGAGGAGCCCATCATGCCAAACACGGTCGAAAGCCTGAGAGATATCTAAGAAAGTGGCTGTGCAGTATTGTTTTTTTTCGAAGGCTGAATTTATATTAGCAACGAGTCGATGGACTTCCTCAATTGTGCCGTGTTTTTGACGGAATACAAACTGATGGTTGGGAATTAAGCACCTCTCTTTTATAATCGGCATTAGTCTGCTCAGGAATAGAGTCTCCATAACCTTCGATGGAATAGGCAGTAGACTGATACGCCTGTAAGATTTTACCTCTTCGGGGCTTTTGCCAGGTTTTCGGACCATTATGATCTGTGAAACTTTCCACTGCTCAGGCACAGTCGTTCTTCTTAAGATGGCATTGTAGATAAAAGTCAAATATAATAAGCCTTCATTTGGTAATTCTTTGAGAATCTTCGCCGTTATCATGTCATAGCCAGGAGCTTTATTTAAATCTAGTTTCCTTATCGCTTGTGATACTTCATTTTTAGTAAAGCTCTTTATTGGAAAATCTAATTGATGTACTTGTTGCAAGAAATCAGTCACTTGTCCAATCTTAGTTGATCCAAGGTCAGGGTTCGGGATGAATACCGTTTTCAAGTGTTCGGCAAATGTCTGTGCTTTCTCAGCAGCATTAACAGCCCAGCTGTTATCTGCTTTCCGTATAGGAAGTTGAGCTGCAATTGGGCACTTCAAGTGTTTAGTCGCCTTCCTGGAAAATATAGAAAAATGAAAAAGCGTTATTGAAAAAGATTCCAAATCCAGGTCTTGTTATCTTATGTTCTTATACCGGAATAGAAAAACAATTTCATGCCCTGGGGAAAAACGGAAAATATTCTGTTTGGCTACCACACGTGCTTATACTGATGAACTGAGATGGCTTATTCATTGCCAACCTAAATTTATAGCCAGGATGCATCTGTTTGATTTAGAAATTTTTTAATAAATCGAAACTTATATTTCATTATGAAAAACAGATATAGGAAGCCCTATATCTGTTTTTCATAATGAAATATAAGTTTCGATTTATTAAAAAATACCACTAGTACCATTTAGTGCATAAATTAGTAAAACTATGGTTACGTTGCTGTCATTTTTTTCATGTATTATATTCAGTCAAAATTATCTATAATACCAATATGGCATAGTAGGTTACATTAAAACATTTTAATGATTCATAAAAATAAAACACTGTTTAGTTTTTTAAAAATTGAATCTCGTATTCAACCGTCTTTGCTAATACTGCACTCTTAATTATAAACATTTAATCAGAAGTTTTTACATATTTCTGTCGTAATAATATGTTCTTTGCACAGTTCTTGTTCTAGTCCAAAACCGTATGCAAGCCCAATATGCTCATATTCCATTTTACTAATTTTTACGTAAAGTATTTTCATATTCTTGCAGATGCCATCGTGCCCTGCCATGAAAACATAACTACACCTTGGATGCCTCTTGGCCCGCCATGCCCTATAAACTGCTACAATGTTCGCAACGTTGTTTATCACCTCCAAATACAGGATTTGCTCAAGAATATCACGACGATCATAACATCTCGTCGATCTCAAACTAAGATAATATTGACGCCTCTGCCCTGTGCCACCATTGGTGTAGCTGGTTGCTTCTGTAAGATAGGCTATGTAGAATATAAAGGGCAATGTATGTTAGCTGAAGAGTGCTTCCCTCCGGACATAGCTTTTCAATATAGAGAATATTTGGATAGAATTGTCGTGAATTAATGCGTAGTTTAATATTGGTATGGCACATAAGATAATTATTATCAATTTAGAATAAGAAGTCTAACAATAATGCTTTTGTTATTTTTGTACGTTAACACTTAATTAATTAACTATTTTGTGCTTAAATTTTGATTAAAATGTATTAGTTTTTCATTGTTAACAATTTTTTCCTTGTTACCATTAATTGTGTTATTATATATCTCTTAAATCTAATGTTTAAACATTGTATTTTTATAGAAAACAACGAAATTTATGAGGATAATTTTGCAGATAAGCTATCCCATGTAGGATATGGTGATAAATTACAAAACTATGGTGAGGAAAGTGATATTTCTAATAATAACACTGAAATCATTCCATCTATTAAGAACTGTGCAGAGGTTACTGTCTTTAGTATATGAAATATGTTAGTATATACACAAATGCTACTAAATATTGCCAGAGTTATATGAACAAATACAAATTTCTATGTAACATACAATACATTTACCAAAGAAGTAGCTAGAGCCTGAATATTGAGTAACAAGGGAATGATTTCGATTTTAGAAATAAGCTGTCTTTTAATATTGCATAGAATGATTTCAATTAATTTCACAAGCACCATGGATGTTTATATATATATATATATATATATATATATATATATATATATATATATATATATATATATATATATATATATATATATATATATATATATATATATATATATATATATATATATATATATATATATATATATATATATATATATATATATATATATATATATATATATATATATATATATATATATATATATATATATATATATATATATATATATATATATATATATATATATATATATATATATATATATATATATATATATATATATATATATATATATATATATATATATATATATATATATATATATATATATGTATATATATATATATATATATATATATATATATATATATATATATATATATATATATATATATATATATATATATATATATATATATATATATATATATATATATATATATATATATATATATATATATATATATATATATATATATATATATATATATATATATATATATATATATATATATATATATATATATATATATATATATATATATATATATATATATATATATATATATATATATATATATATATATATATATATATATATATATATATATATATATATATATATATATATATATATATATATATATATATATATATATATATATATATATATATATATTTATATGATAGTATCGCCAATTAAAATATTTCAGTGTTATTTCACTACATGTCTCTAGTTAATATCAATCAATGACGACAATTAACGCCTATTAGCTGTTGCAAATTTCTTTTCAAAAAGTATTTTTTTAATCATAAGCTTGAACCAAATTCAGATATTTTTTAAGTATTCATAGTAATCAGGTTGCATTGTTTTTATTTTTGAGAATTATAATCATTTTTTAATTTTTTCGTTAAATGTAATCGCTTACTGGAAATATTATCTCAAAATTAATTGCAAATTAGCAAACAACGTCACATTTAAGTATATGGCCATATTAGTTCAATCAAATTAGACATTTGACTTAGGAAAATTGGATGTGGTCTTTAATTTATCATTTAAAATGATATTTCAAAGCTCCATCGATCCCGCTTGTGCAATTTATTTATTCGAGGACAAATATCACGAAAACAGTTCTTTTACTCGCTTCAGTTATCATAAAAATAGGTCGTATAAAGTTTGTAGGTGATACAATTCTCTACAAAAAAAGGGTTAGATACTTCTTTCCTAAAATAAACCATTCAAGAGACATCGCAGTTCGAAAAATTTAAAAAGTATAAAGTGCATTCATTTCCACACCAACCATGAGGTACATGTACATTTTTTTAATGTGGTGTCACCAGTAGGCATAATCTACGATCTATTATGATAAAAAAAGTCAATTGTACATATAATAAAAAAGGTAAAACGAAGTATTTCTTATGTTTAAAAATTTTGTTCTTAAAAAGTCTTCTTCGACAGTGATGCGTTCCTCTTTGTCCTCTTCTTTCTCTTCTTGTTCAAATACTGAATTGTTTTCTAAGAAGAATGATCCTCCTCATTGATATCATAAACATCCTCATCTGCTTTATTAGATTGAATACTAGAGTAAGATTGTCCTTGGCAATCGGTACATACTGGAGAATAGAATGATCTAACTTTTCTACAGCCTCATTTACTGCTACCACACTACTTACAGTTAAAGAAATAGTATTAAGAAGTTTCTCTGGAGCAGGTGGGAGTAGAGTTTGAATTGGCTCCAAACTATTGCTAATTATTTTCCTTCCCCAATCTTCTGGATCCAGTTCATTGACCAACCACACTTGTATTTGATAATGTATATGGTATATATGTTGATAGGCAGCAGCAGATGTTGGGACAAGGCAAGATAACTGCACCCTTTTATTATTTCGTATTTTTTTTGCGAAACTTAACTATCTGTATTTATCTAGTGAATTCATTTTTTTGAAGCTCCATATATAGCTAGTAAAAAGCCAATGCCATTAGCAGTGATGACGTCTGGAAAAGAGTTAATTGCAATTACATTTACGCAATTAATTAAATCATTTTGTTTATCAAATATTTCGAAGACTCCAGTTTTGCTCCGTTTAAACGTAGCTGATGTAGTGTTGTAGACAGTCATAGCATGTAAAAATAAAATATTTGCACGATACTTGAATATACGCTAAAACTTTGGGATGAATAAATTTTTGGTTAGATCTGACCTTTACCAGATTTCAAAAAGTGAATAAGTCTATCAATCGAAGTTTGTGCAGTTAATAGTATTAATAGATCAACATTTTCACAAACGACAACAATTGTACTAGAAACAACTTGTTCTATTGCTGTTTCAATTATAAGCACTTTGACATCGTTGTCAGCTTGTTTCACATAAATATTGGTAGCTATAAACATTTCTGATAGCATCGAAATGAAGCGAGATTTATTATAAGTATTAGCTAGAAATTTTTGTTGGTTTGTTGGAACTTTCATTGATCGATCGAAAATGCATCAGAGGATGAAGATGATTTTGTAGTCTAACAACTTCGTTTCGCAGCTTTAATATTTTTCTTAATATCAGTGCAACCGTCAAATAAACAATAAATGATAACATTACAATAATATTATCAACTTTGACGTTTATACATTCAAGACAATCGTAAATGGCAGACTTTTCTCTTTTTCGCATTCCAATTGCATCAAAGAGTGATAATAAGTACCAATTCGTATTCGAAGAATTTGTCAAGTTCATCCTGAAATGTCTTAGTCACACTCGTACGTTGAAATAATAACAGGTCTATAGGTCATGGTCATCTCATCTTGAATTTTTATGGTGCTACTCATACTTAAAAGAGGAAGTACTTTGTTAGTGCGTTTTAATTTTATATTATTGAAGTAGATCAGTCATTTTTGTCGTGGCAGTAATTCCAATTTCACGAGCATACTACTGGAAATGTGTTCGATATCTCTCCTTACCCGTGAATCACTTGCATCTTAACATTAGCGAGATCTTCCAATCCTTCACACACAGTGTTCATTACATGCATGTCATAAATCCATTTACTCATCACACTCTCTGGCGTACTTCTCATTTCAGCAACACCTCCATCTATTGCAACATATCTTGTAGATATAAATGAGCAGACTTAGCATAAGGAAAATGTCCTGCTGCACGAAAATAAAGAAGCATTTCTTTAATGCTATTCAAATGAGCGTGTCAATATGTTCAGCATCCCTTATGTTTAGCTCTTATAAATTCCTTTGCAATCGGCATCATATGAAAATACTGTATCCATAGTTTTGCTGAAAAAGTGTTATTTATTACATGGTGAATTGTATTTTCAAGAATTACGTCCCTCTCATCATTAATAACAAATTCTTTTTTGATATAACTGTTGCTGAAGTAAGATGAAGTAATATATGAGCTCTAACAGTTCTCCCATAACCATGGCCATTTAGCATTTTATCTAACGAGTTTGGTGCATAAAATAAAGAAAGGATCTCTTTTTTACCACTTCCTTGGATAATATAATCAATGGCTCTAAAAAGTGACGTGAGCAAATGGATACCTCCAAGTCTTACTACGACTTTCATTAATTCAAATCCGTCAGGTGTTGTAGATATGATTTATTGAGCTTTTACATAAAGCAGCCGATCAAAAGCTGTAATGCATACATCATGGCGATAACGTTTTACATTCTCCAAAGCATACCGTAATGTTGTATATATAGTATTATAGTTCTCTCTGGTTGATGAATAAATGGTAAGAATAAGATTTGAAAAATAGAGGAATTCATGATATTACTTGGTAAACGTTCAATATAACCGTTCCAACCAGGTAACGATACATTTTTCCATTTTCTATACCACCATAATATATTTAGTCTCTTGGGAGACCCAGCTATATTATTTTCATAATCAAAACTCTGCATAGCTATTTCACTATATCCTACTAGACCACTATTTTGATAAATTCGTAATGGCACATAAGCTTTTGCCGCAAAATTGTCTGCTGAAAGTACCTTTTTTACTTGTGACATTTCTTCTTCTTCTGCCGCAACTGAATTTTTGGAGTTATAATTTGAATGATACCCATTATGTGGAGCGTGTTATGACTGTGTGAAGTATGTACATTTATATCAGCACTATTTGCATAATATTGAATAAATGTTTCAGTTTTTTGTAGTAAAATAAGAGGTGGAAAATGAAGAACTGCTGGTGCCTCATACATCATGGTGTCATTATAAGATTCACATAAACCAAAACATGAAAAAATCTGTATAAGACGTTTCGATCCAAACCGTCGATGAAAAAAGACTGAGAGACCTTATTGTAATCTTAAGCAAAAAGACCTAGGCTTAACAGCACTCATAATATAGTGGCTGACAGTTGCATATATTAATTGGAATGATCTAATTTCTATAGTATATTTCTAATAATTACTTACTCCAAAAAATATATCACTGACTCTGGAATATCGCTATTAATGTTTTCAAACATTTGACTCGCCAGAGGGTAATTATTTGTGCCAATAACTTGAGATTGAATATCTTTTCGAATTATAGTCCAAGCAGCTTTCAGTACTCCGAATTGTTCCTCTTTTGTATCTTGTTTTTTATTTCCATACCAAGCTTTGTTCAATATATCTTGCTGATCGTCAATAAAGTAAATTAATGTTAAGCTGTCTAATTTCTCAGTAACAATGATTTTCTTACCATACTTTAATCTTAATCTTGGTTTAATAGTTTTTCAATCAACATCTGCATTTTGGCCAACACCTTTTATCTTTATCTTTGATTATATAGTGTTCGTTCTCTCCAGAGAGAACCTTTGCCGATGTCAAGTGTGGAAAAAAAGGCTATGCAACACTGATTAAATCATATTTCGGATATTTGTCATTGTTGCTTTTTAACAAAAGAATAAACTATACAATAAAACAAAAACTAAATAAGAAGTTGGCTACAATTAAACAAAAAGAAGAAAATGACATTATAATATACAGAGTACAAAAAAAGTAGACACAAATATACAAACAAACATAAAAATAAAAATAAACAATAATTTAAATATGGAAAATTCTATATTTTTATGTTGTTCTTTCTTATGAACTGAATGATTAATCCTAAAATGGGTTTGTTGGCAATAAATAAAAGTGATCTTATGTTGATGGGCAATTGAATTTTATATTTTAATAATTTGGAAATAATTGAAGGAAATCTATTATTCAATGGACATGAAAAAATGAGATGATTTAGATCGCCTTCTCCAAGTCCACAATTGCAAATTGAAGATTCTCTGACCCGCAGCCTAGCCAAATGGGTAGGAATAGAACAATGACCCAAACGTATGCGAGATACCACAGAGGATTCCTTTCGAGAGAAAGTAAATGTTGAGAAACAAGGTTTTGTGGGTATAAAACGTTGGATCTCTTTCAATTCCTAATTCCTGTACTGTAAACTTGTAAACTGGCTCTCTTCATTGTTTTCAATATATGGGAATATTTTTTCCATTACTAAAATAATCGTATCATCTCCAGGACTCCTCCCTCCCCTGTAATAGATTTCAGAAAGGAATTATAACTATCATTATGGTACTTAGCCTCAGTCACAACTAAATCAAATTCTTAGCCAATGCGAGTTATTACAACTTTTGTTAAGTCATCAGAACGATTTTGACCTGCTTTTAGAATAGAATATTTAAGGTGAGTTTAGCAACCTAATAAATTTTACGTACGAGGTGAACTTATAGATTTACTAGCTTTTTCCATCTCAGACTCTCTTTGGATGCAATGCTACTTTTTCGAGTTTACACTTTATGACACTGCATATGGATTGTCAATTATTGCTTGTCCTTCAAGTATTCAAGAAACCATTCCCATACTCAAAACAATTAAAGTTTCATTTCATGATCATTATCAGCACTTTCACCCTTACTTAAAAGTTTACTGCAAAGGAAACAAATTTAGGATATTTTTAGAAAATTATGAAATCACTGAAATTAAAAATATTCTCAGTGAGCATATTTATTTTTACCAAAGAATTTTTAAAACATTTCACTTTTGACCCTTCGCAAAGAACAGGTATGTCATATACTTCCTCTTTGTGAAGGGTCTACTCCGATATGATGGAGTAGCAGGCAGATGTGCTTCAAGGCTATATGGGCAAACTGGATTAGGGATCGACAGAATATTCAGAATTACATAAACGCTACGTATTTTACTGTGTGTCAGAAAACCTAACACATAATTTCACTCATTTCGAACATCCTAAGATGGGGCTTCAACTTTTAAAACTGCGGTATTTCCCAAACAATCGATTTTAGGAAAAAAGTATTTAACCTTTTTTATAGAGAACCATATCATCTACAAAATGTTATATGACATAGTTTAATGATAACTGCTAACATTTAAGAGTTATGAGCAAAAACTGTTTTCGTGACATTGACCACGAATAAAAAATGACGGTTGATTGGAAATTTTGACACGTCATTTAAAATGACGATTTAAAGATAGCTCCCAGTTTTTAGCTCTATGCGAATTTTGCTGAGGTTCGGATATTTTTTATTTAATTTGACTGGACTATATTATCAGTATGATTGGATAAAATGTTTAATTTCTTATTAGTGGGTTATATAGCCATATGTATTCAAATATTTTGTGTATATTCCATTTTATAGTATGAAAACATCGTCCACACATCGCCGTTTATTGCGTCTCACTATACGAAACTACAGGATAGAGTCCAAATACCCCGGCTTCGTAATTATAAGGTATTACATGTCATTATGTAATTACATGTTATTATATAAAAAATAATTATTTAATTATATCAAAATGGCTTCCTAAAAACAATTATTCCATTTTAATTTATGTAATAACTGTAGGCGAAAAAAATTATACCTGAAATATTATTATAACTGATGTCAATGATTGGTTTAACTACATTATAAATTTTTAACTGCCATATATAACACTGAAAATGTTGTTTCTTAGTCATAAATAAAATTATTTTATTCATCGTAATTATTGCGAATCACCAGTTTTTGCTAATTCAAAACAAACGAGTAGCGAGTAGAAGATTCGAAAAAAAATAATATTGCCGCCTACACTAATGACAGATGTCAGTTTAGTTCGAACTGGGACCTTGAGTATTTCGTTTCTTATTTTTATTTTGTTTATACATATAAAAAAATATGTAAAAAGCGATACTGACTTACAACACAATTTTGTGCAATTTTAAATAATTTCATTATAAGTGTTAACTTTCATAGTGCTAAGTAAAATGTGATTTAATAGTGTCGGTACGTATTGCATTGATTTATCTGAGTAATTTTAGGTTAGGTCTTATATCATCATTGAATGTTTTATGTTATAAAATATTAGCCGTTCTAACTTGAACCGAGTTTTAAATTTTTACCAGATTTCTTTAAATTTAAAATAAAATTGAGGTAATGTTTCATTAAGCTTCTATTAATATTTTAAATCCCAGCTGTATATAATTGCTTATCTAGTTTACCTTCATATAGACGCATAGTTAGGAAAATTAACATTTTGTTGTTGGAAAGGACTCGAATTGATTTATACTCACCTATAAATAAATTATACCTCGTTAATTTACATAACGAGTTCTAAAATCACAACAATATAATTAATACAGGTTTGACATTCAAGGAAAACCTTATTCGAAACTGATAAGGAAAATTTCAACGATTACTAGAACAAAATAGTTTAATACCATTTGGAAACACTGTTTTTTTCTCCACACAAATTAATGAGATATGAAATCATTTTCGTATTTTGTAAAGGAAATGGAATTGTATAATTTTAAAACTTCAGTGCAATAATTTTTCCTGCCTAAAATATTGTGAAAACTCCTCTCAAAATATGCTTTATTGTCGAATGTTCTAAATTATTTTCAGATTAACAAAAGTTTTGTAAAATTTATTGAAATGTTATAACTGGCTTTTTTCCGTTGTATTGTAACCTGACTGCATTGGAAAAACTTAGTAATTGTAATTATTGACAAACTTTGTTCATTTCTAAGTTCCCAGATTTAAAAAAAAATATATATGGAAACCCCGTATAATGCATGCATTACAATCATTTCCCTCAAAAACAATTTGTAATAGAAACTTGAAATTTGCCATACAGAAAAAACATATTAACCCACACATATCTTAATAGTTAACACCCAAAAATGTATACATGGAAATTTGTGTAAAACAAATACTTTTAAATTAAATATATTTAGTGTGGGAAAGCGTATCATTAGAAAGGGCCAGTTTGAAGGGTCTCCAAAAATAAATTTTCAATAATTTTAGGTATTATATTACTAAGTATATATTGAAAAATATGCATAAATGTTTCTATATGTTTCTCCCTTATTTCTGAAAGTAATCAACATAACATTTTGAAAAGACAAGGTTTATAAACCTATGCAAAAGTTGTAGCACAATTATGCATATGATTCTAGAATTTTAGAGATGTTTACTGCAATATATTTTTTCATATCTACTTAATTATGTTAAGTTTTATTATATATTTATTGCCCTTGGAAGTCCGTATTAATGACGAATTACTTTATTTATTAAAAAGCAATTTCACATCAAATCAAGTACGGAACCCTTGATGCAAAAGCTAGACTCGCATTGCGTTAGTTTTATTTTTGGGGTTCCGTGAAAAAAATGCTAAAATGGAACAAACTGTAATAAATTACTTTGAAATCTGTATGTCACAGGTAATTTTTTCAGAAATTATTTCATGAAGAAATTTAATCTTTAGCACAGAGACAGAGTATGGTGCCCAATTATAGACGTGAAGCATAAAAAGTTCAGTTTTAATTTCAGCAGGTAGAAAGATGTAGATCTTCAAACGAAACGAATACTTTTGAAGTACATATTCAACAATACATCTGATGTATTTTTTTTATATATTAGTTTAAACGTTTTTAGGGAAAAATACTGAAAAATGCTAAAAGATCACCAAAAGAGTTGATCAGAAAAATTTGGAAAATACCATAAACATTGAGAATTAGGTATAGATTGAATCAAAACTACCAGAATTGAAAAATTCTAGCACGTTTATTTGTTATAAACTATTTGATTATTTATTTCTTTATAACTACTGAATCGCTGATTTTAGAGAAAAAGATTTTTGACAAAAATATTTCTGTACCAAACCGATGTAAGGAAAAAATTACGTTTTTAAAATTTTTTTTTTAATGTGTACGCATTCCGACTATTTTACAATGCTGCTGTCGTATTTGGCTGTTGATATTTTACTTTTGCTGGCATCCAAAGTTGAGAGCAGTGCTGTACATTGTCGGAGTGTATTATTATTAATAATTTAAGTGGGGTATTGATGGCATAGAAGACTAACTGCAGTTATAGCTTGCACTTGACAGATTTTTTTTAATGTTTTCACGAAAGTGTTAGTTTAAGCCATTTCTTTTTTAACTTTTTTTTATTGAGAAACATTTACATTTGATGAAAATATGCGAGAAAAGTGACATTTATGAGATTTTATTTTTCTATAAGCTTTTGTGTAGAATAATTGCGCTTTACTGAGATGAATCTAAAAATTGTTGGTTTTAAGATGTCTCAATTCACAGTAAGGAAGCAGCAAATTTAATTTACAACAATAATATATTATAGTTTATTTTCCCATAATTTTTTTTGGCACCAGTTTGCCATCATTGCCAATGAAGGATTTTGACTTCATTGACCACACGTGAAGCCTTCTAGCTTGCTTTCTCTTTAATCAGCATCAGGGTTCACAGCGATAATTATTACCGATAATTATCTTTGATAATTGTCAAGATAAATGTAATCCAAAATAATTAATTTGCCACTCTTAAATTTTTTAATATAAATAGTTAAAAATGTTACGCAACTGAACATTTATAATGGGATTTCTTCGTGTCGTATTTCGCGGATAGTTGAACTATCATTAATATAGTCAAACTATCCGTCATTCTTCATTTGTATTGGTTATTGCTGTAACTGTCAATAATTTTTCGTTTCACTCTGAAATTAAATTTAATTTCATTTTGAATTCGGGAGCTTCAGATTTAGACAATCCTCAAACTGTCGATGCAGTTGAGACGGCTGAGGATCATATTCCACTCATTAATTTTGTTAATTAATATGTAGTTTAGTTTTTGCCTTTGTTCTTTGAAAGTTTTGTTTTATGCATTTTCAATTGTGAAATTGTAGCCAAAATAAATTACCTTGGTTTGTTGAATGTGTCTAATTAAACTACTTGTTTCTGGTATAAAAGTTGACAGATAATATCAATTAAACAACGATCGATTGATACATATTTGTTTGATTATTATCGAATAATTATCACGAGGTATATTTATCTTGACAACTTCGAACCTTGATTAGCATCCCAGTGCTTTTTTGTGGAGACAACTTACAATTTAGTTACTTTGGACACAAACAATAAAAATTGTATCTGTATATATATATATACATACATACATACATATATATATATATATATATATATATATATATATATATACACACAAATGTATATACATATATGAGTACAAATGCCTGAGAACAACTTAAGAATATTAATGTTATACACCTTTTTTAGAGATTAGATTCTACCATTTGAAAGTATACTCTTTCAGTTTAGGCCTATGGACTATGTAATGTAGTCTGCATCCATGACTAGGCGCAAAGCAGAATATAAAAAGATAAATTAAGTCAGAATTTTTATGCTACATTTCAGTAATTTAACTTAAAATATTGCTCAAAGTCTTAAAAATGTAACAAAATAATGTATTAGAATGAGAAGCTTTATAATTTTCTCAATCAAGTTTATATTTGAATGTTCATGTTTGTTCTTGACTATAATGAAATTAAATTCAATTAAAAATTCTCAGTTGAATTTAATATTGATGTATTTTCAGTTTTTACTAAATTGTACTAATAATTATACTAATTATTGCAGACTTATTTTTTAAAAAAAAAGAAAGATCCAATTATATTAACGTTCATATTCATTCTCAAGTTATTTCAATTATGTAACTATTATAGCGTCTCAAACAATATATCACGCTGCTTAATTAATGAACAATGAATATTGTAGAAATATGAAATAATGGAAGGAAATAAAAGTATTTTATAAATGGAGTAGTCGAGGTTCACGCCTTGGATCCAAATTATACTGAATAGATTTGCAAAATTTCTTTCCATTGAAGTTTTAAGGTCAAAAATGAAAAAAAATTGCCGCTAGTGGTGGGTTTTTGTTATGTACAGCATAAAACAGACAGCATAAATCCTTGAAGAGCAGGTAGAAATATAATAGTGAATATGTTGATTAAGGTGAAGGTCAGCCAGATGTTAACTGCAATCGACAAATGTTTATTAGCTCTAACAAAAGTTTAGTTTCGTTTCAGATTTCATGCGGAAAGTCATTTTCCAAGTTTTTCGTGTGTAAGGTACAAAGTACAGTTTATTTTTATTTGAATATGTGAAGCATAATTTTAATTAGAGGATAGTTATTTGGGCGTACAAGTGTCGAAGGTCCGTTCAGATACAGATAAAGGGGATAGGAACTTTTTTCTTCATTTTTAGGGTTATGGAAGTGTAACCATTTTTCTGTGGCAACATCAGCTTTTTTTTGAACCAGGAAGTCAAGTTATTTTGATTCAAGAAACAAAGACTTGTTTCATTCTTATATCGTTTACAGAATGTGATACAGCTTTACAAAACGGGCTGGGACCAACTGCTGAGGTAACGAAAGTTTTTGTATGAAGTATTTTATGTATTTTGGTATTATATGATGCGTAAAAAATTTCTAAGGGTTATAAATATATTTAGTTAGCAGTCGTTTATAAGCTGTTACTAAAAAGGGCACTTTACTGGATGCTGCTTTAGGGCATATAAAAAGAATTTACTTACAGTACAGTCATAGTCAGGGTACGGATGAGATACCGGACGAAAGGGGATTAAAAATTGAAAGTTTTAGATTCAAATTTTTTTAAAAATGGTCTTTTATACTGTAAGGCCTGATGTGGCTCAGCTTGTGGATGCAGGTAGATGCAGATAAAATGGTTTATATTGCTTTGTAGCTAGCTTACAATTCAAAGGAGTGCATTGTTTGAATATGTCATACCTTCATAGATGAACTCTATGAAGGTATGATAAAAGTAGTGTAAATTTCTCCTTTATACTTTAAAAATAGCGTCGAGAAAAATGCAGTTACAATGACTTAGAGAAAAATGAAACAAAGGAAAGCGGTACTTTACGGTTTCTTAGCAAATTTTACATTTTGTTTTCTTTATTTATAGATTTAAATTTTTACTAGTGTTAAAAAAGTGTGAAGTGTCGTGGGAAACATGGCAGAAGCGATGCTTCTTACATATTGCATAAGAAATTAAATTTTTAATTATTAATCAATATAATATAATATCGACGCAGTAATAAATAATAGACATTTTTACAAATAATTTTCGTATTATCCATCACATAATAAAAACATTTAGTAAAAACAAAAATACATAAACGGGTTAAGTATACCAAATGGCTGTCCACATGAGAGAATGATTTATTTTCCTATCACATGCATATGCGTGTAGTACCGAGCATGTACATTCTCTCTTTGGTACAGTTATAGCACACACACATATATATATATATATATATATATTTAAAGATAACGAAGGTAGGAGATAGGCAGGGCTACATGCTGTCTGTTGCATTTTGTCTCTCTTTTACTTCATCTAGCTCACTCGTATGGACAACAATATGCGTTGCCCAGAGGAGCGATGAGTAGCGTTTCCTCCTAATGAGGAGTGTTTCATCCTCCAATGAGGAGCGTTTCATGACCACGTTTGCGATGTTTCATCTTTTTTCAGTTAGCCACCCATTCCAAAGGTCCGTTAAGACTCTTCGCTTCAAAAATAGTAATATAATGCATTTTCAACGATCTTGTCGCTATTGGCACTGTAATTTTTAGCTGTCATATCCTAAATTGAGTCTTTATCGTCTTCAACACTCGTGTATCTGTTCACATGAAACTTCGATCTTGAAAGTTTTCAAATATGTTTTCCGTCATCTTTGATTTCTTTCAGATAAGAACTCATTATATTTTTCTCGGTCGTCGTCGCCGTGGTGTGTTGTGTTGATCACAAGGCATACGGCCTTTGACGATGCGACGCATCGCGGCGATCCGGGTTTGATTCCCGGCCGTTCGTCGCACGGGGCTGGACTTGTGTTGTGGTTGGCTGTAAGAGATTGCTCTTGTAGCAATAAGTCCGCCATATGTATCAATTAGATACATTAAAGTAGATAAATAAATAAATAAATAAATTATAGATGTGTCTTGACTAGTTAAAATTTTAATTTAATGTTCTCCAAATCTATCTACAATGTTTCTCCAAATATATAAAAGAACTATCCAATTCTAAACTAATTATATGTTAATATAATCATAAAATAACTGCCGAGTGCAATAAGCCTATTGTGACCTGTACAAAGCATAGTAAACAGCTTGACTGACACATATGTCTTCTCTAACTCTTAATGAATATTGGCAGAAAATGTTTACGAGGTACTTTTTGATTGTAGTACCATGGATTAAAACCAAAAATATTGATTTTTTTTAGAACCTTCATAATTGGGCTATTTATTTTTTACTATAAAATTGTAATGGCTTGTTATATTCGTCAGTTTGTATGTTTATTTATTTTACACTAATTATTGAAATATGTTATAAAGCGGCCGCCATTTTCAATCAATAGTTGCTAATTTAAGCAAATAGCAACTTCGAAATTTAATAGAATCTTGTTTTTCTTTAAAAAAAAACTTGAAATATCACCACTTAAAATTAACATGTTGATATTCATTTTTAGAACAATATATGGATTTTTGTTTCTTGAAAGGTCAACGCTTCTGAATATGCTCTTGAGAACTCTAATAAAAAAAAACGAGTGTGCTTTAGACCACACGACTGAAGTAAAACTTCAAATTCACAAAATATGAACTTTAAAATGAATTTAAAATTTTATTCACTTTAAAGTAGAATACTTAATGTATTGAACAAAATAATAATTTATATAATTGTTCAAGAACGAAATGAAATTACAAAATAATCAAAAAATCACCGTTCGTAAACTCGCATATATATATATATATATTTCATGCACTGGCTATGAGAGGAAGAGAGAAATAAAATGTGTGCGCGATATCACTACAGTGTGATACAGACAATAGGCTTGCACTGTATCTTAGATATACGAAACATAACTGGCTATGAGAGAAAGAGAGAAAGAAAATGTGTGCTCGCACCTCTGTCTCTTGTCCCTACAGTAATATATGAAACGTAACTCTCTTTCTGTCTTCACTAACTTATATATTCCTCTCAACTTCCATTCGCCTCGCCCGATCACACTTTTCGTAATGCTCTCGTCACGCATTCACCAGCTTACTCCTTACTTAGTCAAGCGTGCGTAAAGAAGTTTTATTTCAAAAAGATTGAAAATTTATTTAGTACAATTGCGTTCTGAGGGTTTTTATTTTTTCAGTTTTATCGCATTCAGCTAGAAGCAGTTATCAATAGAAAAAACCATCAATATTATATAGATTAACTATCTGTCGAATTACTGGTATAAATCATATCAAAGTTAAACTTATCGAAATTCTGAAACCTAAATTTGAGGTGCATTCTCGGCATGTAAATAGCTAAACATATGAATGTTACATAGTTTGCTTATCTATGGAATGGCCGATGTAATAAAAAAGCAATAAGTCTGCAGAAATATCAACATACTTATATCAACATGTTTGATGTGACTCATATAACTATACGGAATGAAGAAAATAGTTGCAATGATCAAGAGTTTATGTGATATCACATAACAGCAATTACGATCATGCATGTGATATGACTGTATTATTTCGTTTAGCTAAATAAAAAATCTTTTGTTGATTAATTTATTGATCAGTATATTGTTTTTATAAAAATACAAACATAGTTACAAAGCTATGCATAATCATATACTAATAGAGGAATTTGTGTGAAAAAGAACTCTCAAATTGTTTTTAGTTTATAGAATTAATTTCATTTTTGTTGTTCAAATACCATGGTTTTAGAGAAAATTGAGTTTTACAGGTTGTCACCTCCATGTCTTTACTAGGGTTTAACTAGAGTCTGGAAACTAGGTGTAGGAGTATATTAGGTAATTCGTAATAGGCCCAGGAGATAGAAATCACATTAACTATAAATATTTTTTGTTCAATATTTTATACTCATAGATATTTCTATCTTGGCAATGGGATCGGACTATCTTAATAACGTGATCGCGCTATCTTGGCAATGGGATCAGGACTATCTTGGCAATGGGATCGGATTATCTTGGCTATGGTGTCGGACTATCTTAGCAATGGGATCTGGACTATCTTGGTAATGGGATAGAGGTATCTTGGCAATTGGATCAGACTATCTTGGTAATGGGATTGAATTATCTTTTCAATGGAATCGAACTATCTTGACAATGAAATCAGACTATCTTGGTAATGGAATTAGACTATCTTGGCAACGGGATCGGATAATCTTCGCTATGATATCGGACTATCTTAGCAATGGGATCAGGACTATCTCGGTAATGGGATAGAACTATCTTAGCAATGGGATCAGGACTATCTCGGTAATGGGATAGAACTATCTTAGCAATGGGATCAGACTATCTTGGTAATGGGATCGGATAATCTTGGCAATGAGATCAGACTATCTTAGCAATGGGATTGGACTATGTTTTATTCACCCTACTTATTCTGAAAAATATCTTCACCTCTTACAAAAAGTCCCTGATTGTGCACGCAGTAAAACTTTGGAATGAACTGGACCCTGATGCCAGGAAAATATCTTGGATAAGTATCTTTGAGCATAGATTGTGAAAGGCCTACCTCTCTTAAATACTTGGCCTTCCTTGAATTTGTTCTTTGTTTTATTCCATTCTGACTCAAGTCTATGTTTTTATTCTGATTTTTTGTTTTTTCAGTAATAATTACTTTAATGTTATTATAATTTGTTCAGGTTTCGTTATATTTTATTTTGTAATGTTTCTTACAGTAAATTTTTCAAAACTTATTGTGGTTGATTGGAATTGATTGCTCATGTAGCAGTAGGTCTGGCATACTACTGTATGTTAAACTTGTCATATATAGAAATAATCTCTTGTAACAATAAGTATGCTCTGTGTATATCGAAGTAAAAAAAACATGCTGATCTGATGGTCAGAGAATGTAAATAACCAATTTTGATTTAATAACTCAATTAAAAAACATTTTTGTATGTGGGTTCAGTTTTTTTTATTAAAGATAGTGGCATATATTTTTTTATCAATGTACCTAGATTACCTACATATACGAGTTGCTGCTTACGTGACGGATTGTTGGTTAACTGGTGAGGTGAGAATTTTTATGGATTCCTCTCAAAAGTGTAAGACGAAATTAATTAAAATTTTTTTATTTGAGCCTTAACTATGGGAAAATAAATTATTAAAAAAAAAATTATTATTAAATATTTCTTTAATTACTTTAAATGTTTCTTTGTAACAAAATGAAATTAATTCAAATCTTCCTTACAAAATGAAACTTATAACAAAATGAAAAATGTTCCTTACAAAATGAAACTTATAACAAAATGAAAAATGTTCCTTATAAAATGAAACTTATAACAAAATGAAAAATGTTCCTTACAAAATGAAACTTATAACAAAATGAAAAATGTTCCTTACAAAATGAAACTTATAACAAATTGAAAAATGTTCCTTACAAAATGAAACTTATAACAAAATGAAAAATGTTCCTTACAAAATGAAACTTATAACAAAATGAAAAATGTTCCTTACAAAATGAAATTTATAACAAAATGAAAAATGTTCCTTACAAAATGAAACTTATAACAAAATGAAAAATGTTCCTTACAAAATGAAACTTATAACAAAATGAAAAATGATCTTATAACAAAATGAAAAAATTAAAAAATACTGAATTACGAGTTTAACCAATTTTTCTTTTCGTGATATAGTTGAGATACAAGAAAATGTTATGGATTGTGATTGTCTTATTTCGACTCTATAATTGTTTTATTCTGGTTTAGAAATACATATTAGCTAGCTTGCTGCATGCACATAAAAAGATGTTATGTTTCATAAAAACTTGTTTTGTGCATTGACCTTGAGAATGTGACGTCAAAAACTACACGAGGCAGACCTTGACATTACACAAAGTTAACTTGACAGAGAGTTACTACATTCTTTATAAGAGATATTAGTTTTTGATCTAAATGTTTTGTACTATGTCTGAGTAAAGTTTCTTGTAAATATATGAATAAAAAGAAACTTTATTGAATTAACATGTTGACTGCCTCGGTATTCTTTAAATTTTTTGTTTTTGTAAGCCAATCTTTATTTTGGACTGTCCATTCATATTTACACTGATATATCAGGAATTTAATCATAGCTGCACAAACATGGTTAGTATACAAAATAAGAGTTTTCTCGTATTCGGCGTCATACACCAACTTCAAGATAACTTGTTGTTGGCAGCTAATGTATTAAACTAGTCTAACTTCCCTTTCAAGCTAAAACTTTCTGCCGTCTTTTAAGGATTCCATGAAAGGAAAAGTCCATTGTTCAGAAAGTTCAGAAAGACCAATTGCATCGACTGAAACAAATGTTAATCTGAAGCAGCATTGTCTAATAAATGGGTTAGAATACCCTAGGCCGCTTCTTCTAAATATTTTTTTTAATCTGCTCAGAAAAATATGGTTGAACATTGTCATGATGAAAAATAAACTTATTATGTCAATTTTCTGATTCTATTTGTTTCTTGTTCAGAGTTTCAGATGGATGTAGAAGTTACATTATATCTTCTTTGACAACCGAATTATCAATCAAATTGATTGGTATTCCTTTTGTCATTGTCAAAGTTAATCCATTTTTTTATCTCCATTGTACTCCACATGGTTTTCGATGTTCAATCTCTCTTGTCTTCATGTTATCCAATTTCTCCGGTTTTAAACCATTCCCATTGTGCTTAGAAGTATAGGAATTGTTGACATATCAACATTCAATTGTTCTGCTGATTCTTTAAGTGTTAAACGTTGATCTTTATTTGTGTTTCCAATTTGGCATTTTTAATTGGTGTCAGTTTTTTCTGCATTATTTGCTTTTTGTGTTGACATCATTGTTTCTGCGGCAGATTGCTTTGCCATTAAATAATGAAATTAAACTCCTCGCAAATATTATTTATTATGAATCATTGTTTACACACCAAATATATGTCACAAACTAAGTTTTAAAGGATATGTATAGTACTTTTAAAGGCGTGTATAGTCAGCGTAAATAAAGAATAAACATTACGACTAAAAAGTCAGAATCATGCAACTTTCCAACACCTTGTGTAAAATAGTTTTATACAGATTTCCATTAGTCAGCTTAAATGAAGAACAAACATTACGACTAACAAGTCAGAATCATACAACTTTCAAACACTTTGTGTAAAATAGTTTTATACAGATTTCCATTAGTCAGCTTAAATGAAGAACAAACGTTACGACTAACAAGTCAGAATCATACAACTTTCAAACACTTTGTGTAAAATAGTTTTATACAGATTTCCATTAGTCAGCTTAAATGAAGAACAAACATTACGACTAACAAGTCAGAATCATACAACTTTCGAACACTTTGTGTAAAATAGTTTTATACAGATTTCCATTAGTCAGCTTAAATGAAGAACAAACGTAATACAGATTTCTGTTTGACCGTTTAGTGAACTGAAATATACTTATCTGCATTTAGTCGCAGGTCAAAATTCACAGGTTATCATTTTGGGTCTCAATTAGTGGATATTTTGTTCCGACATTTATACAATTGTTAAATGGCTATATAACTTTCTCTCGTTTTGTGAAAATTTAAGTCTTTTGTAGTCAGCATCCTTAGTAAAAAATAAAATCTTTGAATCTTCAGATTTTTTCCTCAAAAGGCTTTTCTGAAGACACTTTTTCTCGTCAGTTATCATGTGCCCGTCTGTGAGAGCCTTTTTTCTTAGAAACTATTGAAATGCAGGGTATATGCAGAGTAGTTGCGCCAATGACGCGCTCATTAAAGTAAGTAGTAACTCGGATGTTTTATATTCTATTTGTACAGTCGCAAGCGGCCTAGCACCAGTTACACCCGAAATCAAATGTTTTGATCATAGTCGGTCTGCCACTGAGTATACCCGAAGGATGGATGGATCATGCTTGTCATGAACTGAAATCTCAAATCTTTTCCCAAAAAAAAATTTTGAGCAAGTTGGGCCTTGACCATTTTTAGAATGGGCAGACCATTTTTAATAAATTTTCAGGGGTCAATGGATGATTCATTTTAGTACTTTTTAACGAACAACCTTTATCTTCCATTCCCATCTTTTGGTAACTTATCGTGTCCTAACCATAACTATACTCGCAAATACACTTCTTTTATAAGCGCAAAGGCAGGACTTCCCAACTAGTGGGGTGCGCATCCCTAGGAAGGTCTAAAGAGGTTATAAGAGGGGGTCCAGTGTGTTCGGATGTAAAGAGGTCATAACGGGGGGGGGGGGGGTCCAGTGTCTACGGACATTCTAAAAAAATCAATTTGAAGTTCTAAATATCCAAAAATTCATTCGATCGCATGAGAACATAAAGAGCATTATTTTTTATTTAATTTTATACACAAAGAGCATTAATACAATTTTATACACAAAGAACATTAATACAATTTTATACACTAAGAGCATTAATACAATTTTATACACAAAGAGCATTAATACAATTTTATACACAAAGAACATTAATACAATTTTATACACAAAGAGCATTAATACAATTTTATACACTAAGAGCATTAATACAATTTTATACACAAAGAGCATTAATACAATTTTATACACAAAGAGCATTAATACAATTTTATACACAAAGAGCATTAATACAATTTTATACACAAAGAGCATTAATACAATTTTATACACAAAGAGCATTAATACAATTTTATACACAAAGAGCATTAATACAATTTTATACACAAAGAGCATTAATACAATTTTATACACAAAGAGCATTAATACAATTTTATTCACAAAGAGCATTAATACAATTTTTTATTTTTAATATTTAATTATTTTTTATGAGTAAATAACAAAGTTTTAATTTATTTGATTACGCTTTTAATTGAGAAATAAATGTCATGAAAATGATGAGTTTTTTTATAGTAATAATGAAAAAAAAAAGTAAAAAGGGGCATTAATATATTTTTCTATAATCCGGGGAGACACAGAAAAGGTTGGGAATTTCTGCTCTAAAGCACCATTGAATGTTTGTACCAACAAGAGTAAGCTGTGAGAGCTTTGTAGATATACTTATATCTTTAGAAATTCTTGACACACCATGCAATGCCAAAATATATAAAATTGCAGATTCAAAATTATTTGTTTGCTCAACGTTTGAATCTATAATCACCTTAGCAGTGTTTTTCAAATCTCTACGCCTCTAAAATGTTTTGGCAAACTTATAGATATTACAGTTAGAGATATTTACATTCAACACTTGTACATGAAAGTAATTAATTTCTAATTAAAACATTCATCGGTGACAACCTGAAATCAGATTACTTGTTATATCCTGCTGATTCTTTAGAAAGACACCTGGTGATAATGACATCAACACTCTCCAAGAAGATATTAATGAACGCGATAGTGTGTGTAAAACGAGCTTAAATTAAAGTAAATGTGTGGTAATGTCTTTCTCCTGCTCATCCCAATGACAACCTGCAATATACCAACTTGCTGAACACCAGGTCGTGGAAGTCAGATCTGTAAAACTGGAGTAAGTTAAGTTTCTCTGATCACGTAGACAAGATAACATCGCAATCATACACAATACTTAGGTTTATACTCCGATCTGGAAAAGAATTCAATGATGTCCACATGCTTACTCGTCTCTACTCTGCTTTGGTCTGCTTTGGGTCATACCAATCTTCTTACCGATAGGGTGGAAAAAAATAAAAAAAAAATTCTGTAAATATGTATCACATTAGCGTCAGGTGATAAAATGTGAATATAGAGGAAGGTTATAACCAATAATCGACAGTCTCTTAAATCAGAGACGAGTCGCGGATCTTACTTATCTCTACAAATCCATCAATGGAACCCTCATAGTTCGAGTTCCACTTGTGCTTGACAGGTTTTTAATTAAATAAAACATCAATACGACATATTAGAAATGAAATATTATTTTTGATGTGTTAACAGTAAATATTAAATACAAATACTAGCGTGACCCGTGCGAAGTCTTCGCATTATAAATTATTCAACTCAATTTAATAAATCAAAATTGATTGCAGGTATTCAATTCATTTCTAATTTTGCACACTGCTTATTACGTTTTTATTCCATTATGAAGCTCAGATGACAGATCAAACAAATATTTTACTAAAACTGACATATAGAGGCGCAAGTATCAAAAGCATTGAGCTAAAGCGCCACTTTATTTATACGTGAGTGGATTTGAAATTAAACAAAAATTTTACCGACCGTCAATCATATTGACGTTGAGCCATTAGATGGCAGCATTGCTGTTTTGTGTATATAATTTTAATAATTAATTAATTTGCAAAAACAATAGCAATAATAAATGTTTTAGTTGTGGACGCCGGTAGAGCAAGCAATTATCTATAAAATGATATATAATTTATGTGGATTAGTTGTGAGGTTTTTTCTAAAAAGGGAGAGTAACATCTTAACCTTAGCGTATTAATATATATGATGATGATGATGATATTTAAAAATTATTTAATCTGTTTTGCTGCAGACTTTAAAAGGTTAAATCTGACATATATGACAATAGCAAAACAAACAGCCAATACACTAGCGTCTGCTTGTGCGTACTGTTGAAGAAAGAAAAGACGAATCAATTAAATTGATAACTATACAATCCACATTTAATTTTAAGATATCACAAAAAAACTGTTAATAGTCATCCAAAAAGCTTATAGGTAAAGTCAGTGTCATTCATGGAATTAGACAAATGGCCATTTTTCTGAGTAAATTAGCGGGAGTTTAATCAAATAAATAAGTTAATTTCGCACGGTCAGAAACATTCCGCCAAGTTATCGGTTTATTGGAATATCGATATATAAACCGCTGTCAAATGTATCTCGGAAACTGGCCATTAAACAAACCTACAATTATTAAGACTCTTATTATTTTCAAGTATATAAGCATTTACACATGACGATGTTCTGCTGATACCAATCTGTTGAATTAATCACTAGCCCACTAACGAACAAGCGCATTCAGATTGGGACGAAGCCCTGTCCCATAATGTGAGCAAGACGTAGAGCAAGAGCAATAAAATCGTACGTAGCTAGGATTGCGGTGTCATCAGCTAAAGCAACAATGTAATTACTATCTGTAAGTCTGCAGTATGTAATATAGAAAAATCTATTTAATCAATTAGAGCTATCTTATTTCCATCCGGGTCGTTGGTGGGCGTCCTGGACCCCTTTTTGTTTCAGCGATTTCCAGCACCTTTCTAGTTATATGATCATCTTCTATACGCATAACATGGCCATACCAGCATAGGCGGTTCTCTTGCAATTTGTCTACGTTAGCTATAAGCTTTTTGGTTGATTATTAACAGTTTTTTTGTGATATCTTAAAATTAAATGTGGATTGTATAGGAGTCTTTTCTTTCTTCAACAGTACACAAAAGCAGACGCTAGTGTCTTGGCTATTTGTTTTGTTATTGTCAGATATATGTCAGATTTAACCTTTTAAAGTCTGCATATATATACATATATATATATATATATATATATATATATATATATATATATATATATATATATACATATACATATACATATACATATACATATACATATACATATACATATACATATACATATACATATATATATATATATATATATATATATATATATATATATATATATATATATATATATATGCAGCTTACAGGTTAAATAATTTTTAAATATATTTGTATTTAATAATTAATGTTAACACATCCAAAATAATATTTTATTTGTGATGATTTTTTTATTAAAAACCTGTCAAGCACAAGTGGAACTCGCACTATTAGGATTCCGTAAACATTCAGGCATTTATAAACATTTAATGGCAAATAATATTCCTGTTAAACTATTTACAAAATTTTAATTTTGTAAAATGAAAATATGCTTTCACAGGAACATTTAAAAAAAAATTTTCTTTTTATATGAAATAACCACAAACTTACTATATCTTTCATAGGCACATTTAAAAAAAATATTCTTTTTATATGGAATAACCACAAAATAATGATTTTCGGACTTTTTTTCCTTTATTTGTGCTGTGAGATCTTGCTTCTTGCCAAAATTCATGATTCTAGGTCAACGGAAAGTACCCTATAGGTTTTGATATACTTGCGAGTGTCAAAATATGCGACATAAATGGTGGTATTTTTAGGGTTCTTCTTGATTGTGTTGACTTAGAAGCTTGATTTTTTACAGCTCCAAGAGACCGTAAATCTTAGTACTTGATATGAATTTCTACTTAATATCTCCACGTGTTTTACAGAAAAAGGGTCCTGACAGATTGACAGTCGGATTACGAAGTGATCCTATAAGGGTTCCTTTTTTTCTTTTTGAGTTATTGAACCTTATAAAAATCTGTTTAAAATTTTATTTCAAAGAGACATCTAGCGGTGCGCAGGACGAATGCTTATTGAACTTATAGTTATTAGTGTAACAAATAATGCTCAGAAACATTATATAGTTAATTAAACTAATAACTATAATGAATCAATAACTATAAAAATATTATCTTCAGAAACTGGCCTAAGTTACTGAACTTGACATTAACATGACAATCGCTGAAATCTTGGAATTTAAGTTTTAATGTTTGGTTGGTATCTTAATTATAAGATATGTCGTAAACAAATATTGCAGTATCAAATGGAGAAACATTAATATTCAATATCTCGATGTAAAAATTGTTTGTTCACTTGTCAGGTGGAAATAGAATTGGAAAACTAATAAAGTTAATATTAGCTTTTACGTCATTTATAACGAAGCTTTGTTTATAACGAAGCATAAATTAATTAATACCAACTTGAGTTATTAATGAAACAATTATCATAACGAGTAATATCCTCAGGCTAAATTGTCTACTCGCAAAATTAATTAATTTTTAATAATTAGTTAAATTTGTTGGTAGTGCAGACATATTTTTAGCTTTCGCGATTCCCGCAAAGATCGTGTAAGTAAAAACGTGTTAAATTTAACCATTTTGTTTGAATTTGTGATTATTGTACTTATTTTACTATATGGAATTTATTTTCTTGAATCTTCTGACACATTGTTTGAGGGGTTCCGAGTATTTTCATTCGCAAACGTTTACGGATCGCGATTTAATTTGTGTTCGCACTTATATTGACTATTTCAATTTTAAATATTCAATTTAATTATTGATATTTTAAAATCTTTCTTTGTCTTGTTCAATCGTTTTCACTTTATTTTAAAAACAATGCGGTAGTTGACTCATTCTAAATTTTGATATTTTTCATACAATATTGTGAAATATAAGTTAATTAAAAACCAATCTTGAAAAAAAATTCAAAAATTGATTGAAAAATAAGCCAGTTATAGGCTTCTAAATTTGAAGATACGGATAGGGTTGGGTATATCCCTGTCTTTTCCTTTTGTAGAATATAATGTGCAATATTCAAAATGACCTCACAACACAGTATTCTCGTCCTTGTCTAAAGATTATATTTAAACTTTTATAACTCTGCATGGTGACGTGAACATATGCATATATAATATTAAAACGTAATAGATTTGCAAAACTTGTTGTATGACATTAAACATAAAGGAATGCTACACGCTTTACCGCACCAAAAAAATATTCAGACCTGGTATAGGAGTCACATCTTTCAAGTGCATTTCCTTCGACAAATCCATGGAGTGTTGCGATGCAACTTCCTCTGAGATGAGAAAATTCAGCTGTACTCAATTCAATGTGCAACACGAAAAAAGACATGGACTTGTCACATTACGGAAGAAAATTCATTATGGGAGAATATTATTAAAATGGCTCCGAATCATGCGGCACCCACAGCAATATATGGGTTAAGAAACTGCATCCATTTGCTGGTTGTCAGCTAAAAATGTAGGAAAAAAAGTAGCGGGTGACTTGGGTTAGTTTCTCCTCGCATTTACTGGTCAATGAAATATAAAAAATTTTAGAAGGAAAATAAATTGAAGAAAATTTTTGGAGATTGGAATTTGGAATAGACATTGACAATAGGGGATATGACGTAGTCCCAAAAATTGAAAGGAAGTGGCTGAAACGTGTTGAAACAATGGGTTAGTTAACAGATTATTCGAAGGAAACCTAGGAGGCTCAAGATCTACAGGTAGACAGATGGAAAGATAAGGTGGAAGAACACTTCAGGTATTTCGGGGTTTCCAATCAAAAAATTAAAGCGTCCAATAGAAAAGAATAAGTCAAAGGAGACAAGGACTTTGTAAAGATTGTAGAATGTTGGCTTTACAGTATAAAAATTATATTATTTACATATACTAATTCGATAAGTTGTATTGATGGGGTCCCCAGTCATTTTTGTTTATAAAATCATCTTTTTTGTAATACTCTTTTTTGTGAAGATATCTTTTAACGTTTTTAAAATGTTTTTCTGACAATGACTGTATATCTTCTGGTGTTTTATTATAGAAGCATATATTCTTCCCCATAAATGATCTATAGCCTTTGCGAATCTGAAGTTGGGAACACCCAGTTTAGTTTTGTAATTGTGACGATCACAATTTTTACGGTTAAGTAATTTTTTTTCCTCATAATCAAAACTTTTCAAAAATATGCATGGCATGTCATAAGTGAGTATATTAATTACTCTAAATAGTACTCCAAGCGAATCTTGAGGACTTAATTTATACATTGAACGAGTAGCTTTCTTTTACAAAGTAAAAATGGATTCAATATTAGCAGCCGCACCATACAACGATATACCATATAACATTATGCTATAAAAATAGCTGAAGTAAACGATTCTTGCAGTTTCTATATGTGTTAAATCCCTAATTTTTTGGATGGCATATGCAGCGGAACTAAGTTTCCTGGCTAATTCTGAAATACGAGCTCTCTATTGTAGTGTACTACCATAGTAACAAAAAAAAGATTGTCGTGCTAACAAAATCTATTCAGTTATTATCAAATATTAAGTTAGTGTTAACTAGGCTTACATTTGGAAGAGTAAATTTAATGCATTTGGTTTTTTACATTGAGTAACAAATTATTTATTGTAAACCAATTATATATTTGTGACTTCACTCTATTTTCGTTATCAACATATCTATTTATCAACATATCAACATATCTATTTAGTTTAACCGCTTGAGCGCCGAGGAGCGCCATCGCGCTCGTGCGCGTACTAACTAAATTTGCCATAAGCGCAATGGCGCTTGCAAAATGAGTTGCCGTTTAGCGCGCGGTAGGGATGTTCACTCGCACGCATTGCTAATTTTTTTTTTACCTGTTACACAAAGTTCAAATTATAATATTATTAGTAATTACAATATAAAAAGGATCCAGGTAAAGAAAATGTTTAACCCATAATGTCGGAATACGAAAATAATTTGAGTGAAAATTATCGTTTTTCAAGTTGTGAAGAAAGTGATAGTGGGAGTGACATTGTGGTGCACTCACAATTTGGTGTAATGCAAATTTTGAGTGATAGTGATAATAGTGATGATAACAATTATTTTGCTGATATGGAGGATGTACCGGACTACGAAAATACGATGTGACCTTGATTTCAGTTTTTGTTATAATTTTTGTTCACAATATATATTTCCATAATTTTCTTTGTATTTTATTATCCTTGTACAAGTTTTTATTAAGAAAACACCGAAAAAATTATTAAAATTGGATAATTTTTGGAAGAGATAATGTTTTTTTTCGAGATAAGGGTAAATGACATCAAAAACAAAAGATTTCTTTGGCATTTTTAAATATATATGATTAGAAAACCATGGCACTAAAACGGTTAAATATGAGAGATGTGTCATCAGCGAACAACATTATTTCTACAAATTTTACAACCAAAAAAGTGGGAACATCCATCTTTATTATAGATCCTGTTGGTTTAGCTTCCCCTATCTGTACTTTTTGCAATATATTTACGAGATAAGAATTAACTAACTTCAGGGTTTTATATTTTATCCCATAACATTGCTATTTGCAGAGTGATTGCAATTACATGCTTTGGACGGATCACAGAGTAAGCCAACAGCATTCTTGCTTTTCTTCTTAAGTGCAGGAGATGTGCAAAACTAACGCCATTGCTGCATCTGTAGTGAATCTGACCTTCGTAAAGCCAAATTACTAGCTGTGAAGTAGTCCAAAAGTGTTGTGGAGTACTGGCTGTGGAGTAGTCCAAAAGTATTGTGGGAGTACTGGCTGTGGAGTAGTCCAAAAGTGTTGTGAAGTACTGGCTGTGGAGTAGTCCAAATGAGCCTTCATTTGCTCAAGCAAGATCTTTCCAAAATTTTTGCTGAGAAATGGACATTGATCTAAAATTAGACGAGTATCTATTTAGTATGAACCATGTACCTACCTTTTTTATAGATGTAATTGGTTTCTTTTGTCTATTGCTGTTCCCTGATTTCTTTCTCATCATATTCTGTTTATTTCCAGGTAAACGCCGATGTTAGGAGCATCTAAAACTACCTCGCAAACCTGCGCCGAAGCACACAACTAGTCGAAACTAATTTAGTTAAATATAATTTAGAAAATGTTTAAGCTATCTCAAAATATCAGTATGGCTACCAAAGTTTATGCTAGAAAACTACCTCTCTTCAATACTGTTAACGCTGGAAGAACACTGATTCTATTTCCAATGGGTAACTCAAATCAAAGATCATGTTATGGATGCTTAGCAAGTTCTAGAATAGAGAAAAGAATGCTGTCTTTTATTTCAAGTTTGAAAAGCGGCCTACGCTGCGATTGCAGAAGGTGTCAGATGGCTAAAGTAAATTCCAGCATTGCCAGAACACTTACTTCCAATCCAAGAGTTGTTCCCGTTAGTTGGAATGGAATACAGCATAGCTTTCAACAGACAAGGGTAAATTCCAGTGCTAGCAATCCGAGCGCACAGAAAGTAGTTCTGGAAGCATCGGAAGCGGCAGGGAAGCTGGGTCTAGTCAAGGAGATGTCAGAACTGAAAGGTCACGAAACTCTGAATTTTAGGGGACGAATCGAGGAGTGGAAAAACACTGTCGATCCGTATCTGAAATTGATGCGAGTCGATAAGCCTACAGGTAATGTGTTACGAAGTTTTTAATATTTGTGGAAAAATTGTGTAAGAGTCAGTCAAACAGTAATGTTGAAAAATTCCCCACAATATACAGAAATGATACCTTTTGTGTAAAAATTAACTTGTTGTTTGTTTAAAAACACAAATTTAAGTTTATTCATCAAAATTTATTTTGTTACCTTCAAAGTAATCCCATTGTCTGCAATACAACTGTGATAACGTCAGACCCACTCTTCCATACGTTTTTCATAGACCGAAAGTGGTATGACCTTTAATTCCCGCTGCAAATTTCGTTCGATGCCCTCAATCAATCAATCCATGCCTTCAATTAATCGATTCAAACGATCATTCGATGTCTTCATTTGATGCTCTTTTTACAAGAAATTAATCTCTTTCGGAAAAAGTATTGCGGCTACACGTCTCATGCACACATCTCATTTTATTAATGTTCAACTCTCGAACCGACTCTCCAATACTGAAATGATGAATAAAAATAATTTTCAGGCACTAATTGTTTGAATTTTTTGACGTTATCGTCAGTGGTAGACGTTGAAACCGTTTGGGATGAGGCAAATCTTCGACCACTTCATGCCCCTCTTTGAACAATTTATACCACTCTCCTATGTTTTCGACTTAGTCGAGTCACCTTAAACCTTTTCTAATATTTTTAACAAGTTGGTACAAGAAATTTCATTTCAAACACAAAATTTAAGACGAACTCTTTGTTTTTAACTAATTAATCTATAATATCATTCGCAGAGCAACTTTGAGGTCGACCTATTAAAATAGCTGCTCTAAACTCACTATAGTAGATTACGTTTAAGTTTGGCTTGGTAATTAAGGGAGGTTCCAGCAATTTACCAAAAAAATCTACCGATTTCTTTTAAGCTGTTCATTTTATAACGATTCTGGGTAGTTTTTGTACAGAAGGTACGAGTGTTATAAAGAATGTTGTAAATACATTTTTTTCCATAGAAACCGTAAACTAAAGAAAACAATTCAAATGTACATAAATTTATTTAAATGTTACTACCATCTATGAAATGGATTTTTTAAAATGTTTACTTTAAATAAGGTAATTGTTAAGTTACTTTAAATGAAGTGCCGTGAAATTGCTACGAATGACACAATATATTATTATATTAAATTACTGTATTCGATTATTATTATACAAACGATACAAAATTATTTCTTAGAACCATTTAAATTTCTCTTTGAATTGTTTTATTGCCGTGAAATTGCTACGAATGACACAATATATTATTATATTAAATTACTGTATTCGATTATTATACAAACGATACAAAATTATTTCTTAGAACCATTTAAATTTCTCTTTGAATTATTTTACGGCCATGAAATTGCTACAAATGACACAATATATTATTATATTAAATTACTATATTCGATTATTATACAAACGATACAAAATTATTTCTTAGAACCATTTAAATTTCTCTTTGAATTATTTTATTGTCATGAAATTGCTACAAATTACACAATATATTATTATATTAAATTACTGTATTCGATTATTATTATACAAACGATACAAAATTATTTCTTAGAACCATTTAAATTTCTCTTTGAATTGTTTTATTGTCATGAAATTGCTACAAATGACACAATATATTATTATATTAAATTACTGTATTCGATTATTATTATACAAACGATACAAAATTATTTCTTAGAACCATTTAAATTTCTCTTTGAATTATTTTACGGCCATGAAATTGCTACAAATGACACAATATATTATTATATTAAATTACTATATTCGATTATTATACAAACGATACAAAATTATTTCTTAGAACCATTTAAATTTCTCTTTGAATTATTTTATTGTCATGAAATTGCTACAAATTACACAATATATTATTATATTAAATTACTGTATTCGATTATTATTATACAAACGATACAAAATTATTTCTTAGAACCATTTAAATTTCTCTTTGAATTGTTTTATTGTCATGAAATTGCTACAAATGACACAATATATTATTATATTAAATTACTGTATTCGATTATTATTATACAAACGATACAAAATTATTTCTTAGAACCATTTAAATTTCTCTTTGAATTATTTTACGGCCATGAAATTGCTACAAATGATACAAAATTATTTCTTAGAACCATTTAAATTTCTCTTTGAATTGTTTTATTGTCATGAAATTGCTGCAAATGACACAATATATTATTATATTAAATTACTGTATTCGATTATTATTATACAAACGATACAAAAAAGGGACCATGAAACATTTATTTTTTAATCTTTTTTTTTTATAACAATAATTAATGGTTAATTCTGTAGTTTTATTCTCTAAGCTTTAATGATTTATGCTGTGTTTAACCAGGTACAGAAATGTATAGATCAGTAGTTTAACACAAAAATCTTTATACCAAATAATTTCTAACGATTGCATGTTAATGTAAATATACAAACAGACAAAAATTTAAACAATTATCTTAATGCATTCCAACGCTTATACTTTATTCCCCAATTGTTTTTATTGCAGATATATTCAACGTACAGCAACGCAAAGTTTACACATTTATTATATGTACAGATAATAGAGAATGCTTGAATAGCATAATTGCATATGAAAGCACAATTATGGGAGACAATTTTTGAAAATTCAGAAAGTGTAAATAATGCATTTTTTGAAAGCAAATAACAAATTGCATTCCATGCGCTTTGGAAACTTTTAAGAACCATTTTAGTTTCCGTCAGAACAAAAAATACCATTAAAATAAATATTAATGATACACATTCCCCATATATCTTTATAAATGTAGTTTTGAAACATTATCTAATGATGCGCAGGAACATGGCTCCTCTTCTGGCCCTGCGGTTGGTCCATTCTGATGGCATCGAATGCAGCTGCGTTGCCTCTCACTCAATCATCGTACTATCTTGCTCTTTTCCTCACTGGTGCTTTTTTCATGCGAGGAGCTGGATGTACTATAAATGATATGTGGGACAAGGACATTGATGGGAAGGTTAGGAATATTTCTATCTACATTATTCACCGGAATAGTGGACGTGGAAATGAGAATATGCCACTTTTTATCTATTGCATTGGCATCAAAAGCACTTGCATGTTTTGACGTGACAAAGTTTTAAAATACAGCTTTGGGGTCATGTACAGTCATTTACAAAAATTGACAAATTTTAGTATAATTCGTGAGATTGGTTCAAGGTTTTTAATGTACTTCCTCAGGATTGCGCTGTACAAGGCACAAGAGATAGAGTTGGGACGGTGTGAAGCATGTTTTCGAACGTATCTTGGCTCAGTGTCACTCGTCTTGTGAGTTTCTACGGCATATGATATGTGAAACTAGTTTTAATATGCCATTTCAACACAATAAACTCACCTGTTTCAAGACAATAAAACTGTAATATCTTTAGTATTTACCGAGCGAATTCTACGTAGATTATAGTGAAGAAGACATTTCATGGTAGAGTTTCGACTCGTGGACATGCATAACTAATACAAACACTAACCCAATACTGTCGTTTGATATTTATTTCGTTTTCGTAACTGAGATGAGCTCGAAAACATGTATATTTTCATTATAGCGAAATCTGAGGAGACATTGGCAACCGCAGTCACAAATCCGTTTACCTGCTTACCTATGACTGCTTGGAACTCGTAAGCAACTGACGATAATATCTGTAACTGTACATTATTTTTTTTCGTGCGCTTAATGTATTATGCGCTTATTATTTGAAATTTCACCAAACGTCCATTTTTCTATTGGTTGGGTACCCTCACTATTTTGTGTGGTAATTTAATGGAAACTAACCCAATGAATGGTAACTACGATATAACGAAGCTTAGCTTGGAACCTTTAGTGTTTTCAAATCTGATGCCGATGTCTGCCTCGGATTGTGTTAACAATTTTTGTATTCAGTCATTAAAATTGTTCCATACATGAGTGTACACCTTGTGATATGTATCATACAATTTCTAATTTTGATCTAGGATATTGCTGGCCTGTATGATTTAGTTAATTCATGAAAAAATTTTAAAAATGCCGTTAGTTTCCAAATGAAAATTAATGGGTATATAGAGCTAATAACAATTCTTTGCTTCATCGTAATTTACTAAACCGTTTCAGGTGGAGCGAACAAGAGACAGACCTCTTGTCTCGGGAGCCATCAGCAGTAAGCAAGCTGTCGGTTTCCTCGGTGCACAGCTGTTTGCAGGTCTACTAGTTCTAATGCAACTGAACTGGTACAGCGTTGTACTCGGGACCAGCAGTTTGGGTTTGTATTGATATATAATCCTTCATTGATTTTTTTAAATATCTATATGTGTTCACTTTTTGTGTTCACATATGCTTTACGCCATCTTTGTTCAAGGAAACTGGGTTTCCTTTGTTATAGGAAGTATTGATTACTTTGTATTTTTGTGCAAATATTTTTTAGCATCCATTGTTCGTCCATCATCCATTGTTTGTCCATTATATGTGCCCAAATGTATCAACAAACATTTATCTTGTTTTTTCCACTACATTTCTTTTGTCCTAAATACTTACCTTCATGGTAAATTAAAAGCATGAGTCATTTTCTGTTTTTTATGCATTATAGTCTGTTTTATCGAAAGTAAGACCTGAGTTTTGAACACAGATCTTTATGTAAGTTTTTTGTCTAAGGATTCACGTAGTGATGTGCACAAAAGGAAAAAAAAATTAGTTCTTCGTAGCAAGGATAAATATTTGTACGGGTTCAAATCAAGCTAGCCTTTTATTTTGCTAGTACAGTTGTTTCTAGCAAGTATAAATGATCGGTTATCTGAATATTAAAATAAAAAATGCTTTTATTATTACCTGGCAGGATTTAGCATTTATCGGACATCGCTACCAGATTTAACTTTATCAAGATTTAGCATTTATCGGACATCATTTAACTGTAATCATATCTATCACAAAACATTACATTTTCTATGGTTCCTTCATAGCAGGATTTAGCATTTATCGGACATCGCTGTGAGATTTAGCATTATCAAATTTAGCATTTATCGGACATCATTTAGCTGCGATCATATCTATCACAAAATATTACGTTTTCTAGGGTTAGTTGCAAAGTTAATTTTTTAAATATTCAGGATACAAGGTAAAATTATACACGAAGCTGTAAATATTAAGATGCACGGTCTTTTTCAAAAGATTTGTCATGAAAACTAATTCACTTTACTGACAGAAATGTTTATAAGACCTACTTACTAAACATATAATATGACACAACGGTACTGAACCTTTAGAGCATGAATTGCACTCAACCGTCTTTCTCCATATGTTATGACCTATAGGTTCTTGTGTAACATAGTGTGAGTCATAGTTAGTTAAGATTTAGTTACAGTTATTATTTATCCATACTCTCTCTTAGTTACAGGGTTAACAATAATATAGAAACAAACTCCAAGAAATATAGAAAGACTATAAATAATACTAAAATAAACTTCGATTACGAAGCTTGATTCTTACTGATTTGATGCTGATAGGGTTTATGAGCATGGCATTCAACTTAGCAATCAGTCTTTCAGCTGAAGATTTTTTCTTTTCCATTACATCATCATGTTTCCATGCGTGCTGATGTTTGTCAGATGTGGTTGCAGTCAAAATCTTGCACATTGTGCCTCGTGATACACCAAAGACTTCTACTGCCTTGATCACAGAAGCATTCACTATACAGTTCCCACAATATGTTGCTGCATTGAAGTTCCATCAGCTCTGACATTATTTCCTCACTATTACGTAACAAATGAGGGCGTTTCCTCACTATGCTGTTTTACAGAATGCTGTTTCGACAAGGCTTGCAATGTATAGCTTATATAGGTAGTTATATAACGTAACAAATGACTGCTACACTTACAAACTCTTTTATAGCAAAAAGATAATATGCTGGTTCACAGAGCAAAACGTTAATACCTGCTGAGGGCCACAGGTCACTCTGGAGCCGATATACAATATTTTGAATTTTTTTTTGTCAACCTCCTGGGTTCATTATATATAGTCAGTGTGAAATCTAAAAGTGAAACGATTGTATTTCTTTTTATACAAATACAGTGTGAATCCATTTAGGGGTGTCACGAAAATTTGTGACAAAGTAATGCGGATAGGTTGGGATGGTGTACTAGAGATGTGTAACTCATGAGTGGATATATAAAAGATATAGCTCACATTTTACGATCATATCTATTACTCGCTCACTTAAAATCAGGAGGTATCAGTATATCACTAGCTCGGGAGTGATCGGAGTCTTTTTCATTTCATCAAATCAATCATTTCACTCACTCGTCGCGTCGTGAAACTAGATGTAAAACTATATGTTTTGACGATACATGAATGAGATAGAAAACAATCGAACTGTTTACTCAAATATGCAACTGGATCTACGTAGACAGACGACGTAGCTACTCGCGATCGAATGTGGACGCTGTGCTATGTGGAATTAAAATATGTCAACAAACACTCTTTATGTTATATTTCTAATTTAAAATAATAAATTTTAATATTTAAATAGATATTTTAGTTTTTTTTTTAAGTACGCCAATCTATTTTAATTTATTTAATTAGCATTAAAGTTATTTTATGTATAATTTGAATCTAGGTTAGCAGTCCTAAATCTTGAACCTGTAAAGTATGAAACAAATACAAGCGGATTCTTGTAGTTTTTTTTTATTTTCAAACAATAGTGCATAATGTTCAGTCATTACTTTTTATCACCACGTTGTATGACCATTGCCCGTCTGCACAATAAATAATTTCGTTAATAACTCGAGTACTGAGATACTGAGTTAGAGATATAAACGAGTGATATATATCTTTCCAATCAAATTGTATATACTATTTTTTCTTCACTGATACATTTTGTGCACTTCTATAGTGTACTATTCTACAGAGGCAAGTTAACAACAGAACATTATAAGCGTATTTATAGGAGAGTGTGACACAGTTTCAAGACAACATTACAGTACAAGTACTGAATTCTCACATTTCTTTATATGTATGGATATTGATAAAAAAACGTTTACACGATATAACTATTAAAAAGTATTCTAGGAAAGGAAATTAATAATAAGAATATATATATTTATAATACATTGATCAAGAACATTGTAACTTATGTTTTCGTGGTTTTGACTGTCGGAAAATGAGTTACGAAGTTCTTCCTTCAATGTGTCGAAATTATTTGTAGTTTTTATTACGTAATGAATAATAAAATGTAATATTTGTTTCAATAAATATAAAATTCGTACACTTCGATATTTTGTTATTATTTTAATAAAAATTTGTTTTGTTTAAATAATAGTGTCATAAATTCTTACATAGTATAAAACAAAGTCGCTTCCCGCATCTGTCTGCCCCTCCGTATGCTTAGATCTTTTAAACTACGTAACAAATTTTGATGCGGTTTTCACTATCATTCAGATAATTTCTTCCGGATGGTTTATGTGTATAATATATGCATGTTAATTTTACAGAAAATATAAAAAAAGTCAATGTTTCGTGAAAAAATTGAAGTTTGGGTGCTTTCATTGTTAACGCTGACTAAACTTTACGAGATATATCAAAATTGTGTAGTATGAAATTGTGTATTTTAAAAATATCTACAAAAAAGTCTGCGACGGCATATATCTATACTAATGTTACGGGTAACCCACAGTGACCATTTGTTTATTTTTTTGCACGGCGGGTAGGTGCCTATAAGTAGCGCGCTGCAGGACGAGCGTCAGCCTATGGCATTGTATGATTTGCAGCTTTTGCACGTCGTCGATCGAACGTCGTATCGGAGCTCTTGAGCAAGTAAAATAAAAAAAATAAAAACATGCTTTTCAGTGTGACACTATAAACCGCAAAAACAGCTGTAGTAAACATTGTATATAAAGACATCTTGTAGTATATTCTAATTATGACAGTAACATTATTAATCGCTCCACAATTACACCACATTGGTACCGACATTGCACCCGAGCGAAGCTGTGGCGGGTCGCTAGTTATAATATAAAATGAATAATATGCGAAAAAGACTGCAAATGGTTCGCTAGTCAATTTATGAATAAATCTGCGCTAATATTAGAAACAAAGAATATTTGTGAGTTTGTGTGTTTATAACAAATTTTGCTAATGTTAGAAACAATTAAAGTGTTCCAAACATTTTTTGATTGCTTAGAAGATTACACTTCCCCATTCTAAATAGGCTACATTTTATCTGGTATTTTAAAATTATACGATTACGAACCTATCTTATTTCGCTTCGTGATTTCTGCAAATACTCTTTGCGACTCTCGCGAATAATTATTTTATTATATGCATTCAAATGTATCGACGTTATCATTGTGCATTCTCTTGTAAGAGAAATTTTATCAATACCTGTTAAATACAAGTACCATAAACATAATACCATTACACAATACCATCTAGCAAAAATTGTAGACAATAAGTTAAAATTTGACAAACACGTGGACCGCGTTACTAGTAAAGCTGTGAAGATGTTGGGTTTCGTTTTGAGGGCAACCAAGGATTTTAAAAATGTTCAAACATTGCTGTCTCTGTACAATTCACTTGTGCGCCAGTCAGCTTGAATAAGGATGTGTTGTATGGAACCCAATTTTTAAGAAATATTCTGAACGCATCAAAAGGGTTCAAAAGATATTGTTGCACCACCTTCACCTTCAAAGCTGGGTTGAATAAAATATTACTCGCATACGAAGAGCGTCTTTCATATTTTAAATTAAACACTTTAGCTCAAAGACGAAAACGTACTGACTGCATATTTCTCCGTAAGCTTATCCACAATACAATTGACAGCAGTCAACTTCTCCAGCACTTTCAGTTTAACATTCCACGTAATAACAGTAGACCGCATATATATCGTCTTTTATTTGTATCAAAGTGTCGCACAAATTTAGGATTTTTTGCTCCCGTAATAGAATAAGCCGTACCCTGAATAATGTTCCTTCAACTGTAGATTTCTTTGTTCATCATTTAAATATAAACTTATAGAGATTGACGGGGACAGGTAACTTCTACTTGTAACAAAGTGATATTTAGTGTAGTGTTATGCTTATGTTTAAAATAATTCAACTTTGTTTATTAACTTCAATTGGTTTGTCTATTTGCCTATATGTTTTATTGATTAATTCCCTTATTAATTGTTATTTAATTCACTATAATTAATTTAAAATTTTAATATCCATTTTATTGATCAACTCCATTATTGTTCATTTATTGAATTTGTTGAAATTAATTAAAATGTTTCTTATTCGTAATAATATTATATGGTAATGGTAACACCAAATTAATCATGTTGGGCCCACTGATTTTGGTGTTGTCATAAGAAAATTATATATATATATATATATACAATTATGTGTTCTCGAATTAAATTGTTAAAATTGCGACAAAACTGTTTATGCACCAATAATAAATAAAAAAAGTAATTCGCTTTATGAAATAATGTATCCACTTACATGATTATATCCACACTCGTGCGTTTTTATCTTCATCTTGCATACTCTTCGAACGCATGCATGAAGCACTATAGTGCATGAGTCAAATAGACGACTGCGCATGCCGATGCCCATCTGGTGCTAGTGCGGCAATATTCTGTGCGTTTTAAGGTATAAGATGACGGAAGATAAAGAAAAAACATTGGAATTATATCCACAAGCACAAATATTAAACAAATATAACAAAAAAAATGATGCTTTGATTTTTCTGGGCAAAAAAAACAATTTTTAAGTACTGGAATGACAACTGACTAACTGACCAAAGTGTATAAATGTAGATTGTGAACTGTATGCATCTCATGGCATTCGATTAATGTATACACCAGACGTAAGACGAATTGAAAGTTGCAGAGACAATACGAACATGAAAGCGTATGAGTGTAGACGTACCAATACTCCTATTTCCAAAGAGAATATTTGTAAACAAAGCAAAATGACAGCTCAGGTATTGTAAACCTTTTTCTTGTATCAACTTAACTAATATGATATGGATTTGTTTTTGCTGTTTATGATTAAAAGTATACTTTCAAATTGTATATAATTATGCATGTTTATTTTAAACATTAGAGTGCCGACGAGCGCCATCACACTCGTGCATGTACTAACTAAATTTGCCACGTTTGCGCAATAGCGCTCGTGAAATCAGTTGCTGTTTAGCGTGCAGTAGGGGAGGTCGCTCGCACACATCGCTAATTTTTTCTCTTTCTACGTGTAAGTTCATATTATAATATTATTAGTAATTACAATATAAAAAGGATCCAGGAGAAGAAAATTTTTAACCCATGATGTCGGAATATGAAAATAATTCGAGTGAAAATAATCGTTTTTTTAAAGCGATAGTGGGAGTGACATTGTGGTGCGCTCAAATTTGGCGTAATGCAAATTTTGAGTGATAGTGATAATAGTGACGATAACAATTATTTTGCTGACACGGAGGATTGGACCGTACTGTACCGGTATCTGTGTACGGTGTGTACGGTACCGGACTGCGAAAATACGATGTGACCTTGATTTCAGTTTTTGTTCACAATATATATTTCCATAATTTTCTTTGTATTATATTATCGTTGTACAAGTTTTTATTAAGAAAACACCGAAAAAGGGTAAATGACATCAAAAACAAAAGATTTCTTAGGCATTTTTAAGTATATATGAGTAAAAAACCATGGCACTAAAACGGTTAATATAGAATATGAAATAGGGCCACTATTTCAATCCAAAGTGTTATAAAGTGAATTTTGTGTTCCGAGTAGCATTTACGGGTACAGATTTCGTCTGCATCGGAATATCGAATTTTTTTTTCGAAATGTCCTTTTTTCTCCACTAAATTTCACAATTCATGTTAGTAAAATAACAGTGTAATATTGATATTTGGAACATTATTTATCGTAACGGTTTATTAAGTTAACGTAGTGATTATAGTATACCATTTAATAATGTTATGGATATAAAGTAATGAGTTTTGTAAGTAATCATCGACTGTGCCGTCCTTGCTTTAATTGTCAAATTGAAAAAAAAAAGTTAGTTTCAAACATTCTCTTTTCCAATGGAACGTAGTGTAGGCACATGTAAACATTTAAGGTGTATATATATATATATATATATACACACATATATATATATATGTGTGTGGTGTGTGTAACGGGGGACACGAATAAAATATATAATTCGATATTGACTTATTAATAAAGTAGAAAAGTATGTGTAATACTAAAGTTTTGATTATGAGAATGCTGGTTTTCGTCACAAATCTTAGTTATAAATTATGTAAAATGGATGTTGTTTATGAACACCAATCAGCTTAGAGCGATGACAATCCTGTTTTAGGTTATTGTGATTAGTTTTAGGTATATGTTTGGATAAAAGTTTAAAATAGTTGCCATAGAATAAATAAAATAAAAATGGAACAGATTTTCGTTAAAACATAAATTATTCTAAAAGACCTTAAATAAAAGTTCTCGCTAAAAAGTGCACTTTACTCAAATTGAGTTTTACTGAATTTATTTTTTTTGCAAAATAATTACAATAAAAATATTTTGGTTAATTACAAACGATCCTCATGACATAATTTATTAAAAACAGATTTTTAAAAGCAACTTACCATACAAATTGCGAAGTTTTTGCAAAGTAACTCCGTGAAATGACATTTCAATTTTGACAAGCATAATTTTGACAGATCCACAATAAAACAGTATGTCAAATTGAGTTTTTTACTGAATAAAATTGCGAGTGGCATTTGTGATTATCAAAAATGTGGTATGTTACAATTTTCTTTTAATTAAAAAAAGACGGAGGATAAAATTATCTTTTGCTAATCTGCACCTATGCTTAATTGTTTATCAATTTACCGGAAGTGATTTTACTACAATGAGTGTTTGTTTTTGGGGTATAATTATTGTAAAAACTCATTGCAGCTTTTAACCACTACTTTTTTAAATTTATATTAGCAGACACGGGTAAAAACACTCGATCCGGATGCCTTGTTAATGTGGATTCACATTGTAGGCACCAAACAAGAATTTATATGCTTCGTTTTTCGAATGTTGTACATTGAAATTGAAGGACGCATAATTTTGACAATTTTCATTGTGAAAAAAGTATATTTGTTTTTAGAAACATTTAAAACATTGATATGATAACCGTTATTATGTTCTTTAACGTCAATGGCAGTAACACGGCTGATGTCACAGGGGTTGCTGGTTTGTTTTGCCGCGAAATTCAAAACATTACTTTTTAAACCGCACTTACTAGACAATTGACCATGTTTTATATAATGTTGCTTTATTATATATTTTATATAATGTGTAACTTGAACGTACCAGAGTTCTTAGCTTTTAAGGAGATATCCGCATATTGTATCATCGTGAAACCTTTATTTTGACAGCTACGTATACATTAAAATGGTGCCTTATTTCACTTTACGTAAAGGTAGCTGAAACAGTGGACGTTACGGCTAATTTTTATGTTTATTTAAATATTTCTTTTGATAGTTTAGTAAAGTTAGCCTCACTAGTAGAAACGGAAAATAAAGTGACTAATTTTTATAGTCACCGTATAAAAATTGTTCTGTATTGAATTAGATACCAACAAATATCGTTATGTATTTCATCTCATCAAATTATATTGCATTTTCAGAAACGCCAATAAAGTTCATATTCCAGAATTGAGGGTGTTTTAGGTCTATATATGTCAAATGATTTCTGAAAGAAACGTCTGTGTGTGTAAGGGTGGGGTTTTCCTTTGGGGTAAAGCACACAAAAGGAAAAAAACGTTAAAAAATTTGAAAACCCAGATGTTATTAAACGTGAAAAGTAAGTCTTCTAGGTGAAATTTACTCTAATTATAGATTTAGATGGGTTTCTTATAATTATCTTTGGTTTAAATGAAACATTTTTTTTTCACGGCAACCCACAGCACTCGTCGTGACCTATCCTCTGGCAAAACGCTTCACAAACTACCCCCAGGTCTTCCTCGGAGCAACGTTTAACTGGGGCGCTCTGCTAGGCTGGTCAGCAATTATGGGCAATTTAAATGTTGCTGTGTGCGCTCCGCTGTATGCCGGCGCTCTTTGCTGGACCATCGTTTATGATACGATATATGCACATCAGGTGGGCAATGTTGATTTGTGATGAAAATTATAATTTTTTATGTATTTTTTGTTATTTTTAAAAAAGCTACTTCATTGGCATGGACATTTGAATATATTTAGACAGATTATTTAAAGAAATGAAAATAAAATATGGACTTATATAGTTAAGCGTTTTGTTACTGTACTAAAGATTGTGTCCTATGAAATTTCATCAAAACTATAGTTAATATCTAAAAAGAATATATTAGGGATTGTTCAAAGGGTAAAAAGTAATTATATGGTTTCACATAGGAAGATTTCTAGATTCCACTGTATTTGAACGCATATTAAACCTTCATTATATATATGGTATAGGCTATGCAATGCGTATATTTAGGTATCACAAGATCATCGTTATATATATATATATATATATATATATATATATATACATATACATATACATATATATATATACATGGGACAGGCTACGCAACATAAAATATTCATGTACCACAGGACTATCATTATATACATATGGTTCGGGCTACACAATGCGTATATTTATGTACTACAGGACTTTCATTTTGTATATACAGCACAGGCTACGCAACCTGTATATTTAGGTACCACTGGACCTTCATTATACATGGTGACTTTATTCGCCATTTATCATCAAGATGATGACTATCATGAATAGTATCCATTCACAGTGTTAAAATCATTTTTTAAGATAACGTATGACATGGTTTTTTCTTCATAGTTTTACATCATGGTTATTACGAATACTAACCATTAGCAACATTAAAATAATTATCAAACACAATCTACGATGACGAAATTTTAAACAAAAAGCTTAAAATCCGAAACATAAAAATAATCAGCCTGTATGTAAGTTTTACGCACCAGACACCAACAAATGTTCCAATATGATCTGACTTAGAACAATTAACCAATAAGATTTAGACCATGTGGACTTTCAATGGATAATGGAGAATAATAAGATAATGCTGTTCGGTAATTTGATCAATCAGAGTAAGGCATGACAATGGTTGGTGACTGTGACTCATTCACCAACGCGCTGCGCGATTGACTCGCTTTGCACTTTGAGATATCACAGTGGCAAATCATAATTATCAATACTCAAACATTGAGTATGTGAAAAGAGTGCGGTTGTATGCTATTGCTAATGACTCTTTGGCTGGAGCTAGGCAGTATTGGTAGTATTCAGGTAGACCAAGATTTCATGCCAATTTCGAAGAAGATGTGCTGGATATTTCGAAAGTCATCCGCGCAACAGTACGAGGGTAGCAGGTAGACTGTTCCACCTCAGCCAGCGCTAAGTTTGGTAGTTGCGGAACCGTGAGGGTTTACTCCCATTCCATTACCAGCATGCGTCGCCGTGTACCCCTTCCATTAGTACCTTTATAGTGTTTGGCAATCGTGGCCTGCAGCCTGACACCTGTAGGTTTTTATTTGTGGTCGGAGCTAAAGCGGTTAGTGAACACAGGAGAGATGCAAAATTTAGACAAACTGAAACACAGGATTTTGGCTTCATTTGATACAGTGAAACGTGATGCGATGACACTAATATGTCTAAGAGAAAATATACAGAGATGTGCTCGTTTGTGCATGGAGCAGAATGGCATGCAGTTTGACAACTGTTAAAATATCAATAGGTGAGTTGTACATTTTTGTACACACATTGTTAAATTATTGTAAATACGTAATCTGTTGTAAATATGTTAATTCCAATTTTTTAAATGTGCCTGAATTACTGCTAGGGGCTTGGACATTTCCCTGCAATTAAAACGACAACAGAAGTAATGGAGTGTCATTGTAACAACTTTTATTTATTTATTGTGTTTACGTTTGTCACTCTTTCCAAATTTCGTATCATCGCTTTGTTTCCCAAACTGCTGCTCCATCCGCACTAAATGCCGCCGCGTGGTCACGTGCCATATGTCGCATCTACAGTATATTCAATTGTTTACAGATTGTAATATTTTTTCAATATAAAATTTAATTAGTTTGTTTCACAATTTTAACACTGCGAATGGTTAGTATTCAGGATAGACGTCAACTTTACTTCTAGGTAAAACGAATAAAAAGTCACCACATATATACAGTATGGGCTACGCAACGTACATATTTAGGTACATCATCATAACTTCAGACCCATTTGAGTACCATGATGAAACAAAAACTATGTTGGTTCTATGGTTACAATTTATAACCTGTGTTAAATTCATGTCAAAAGCTTTAGTAACTTTCAGACTAAACCCATTCACACAGATTGCTGGATTTTTTTAACCTTAGATTCATTTTAGACAATATGTAAACTGAAAGGTTTTCAAAAGCTGAAAATTTGAAAATTACAGGCAGACACTTCAATTTTATTTGTTGGATTGAGGGACAGACAGATAAAATTGTTTTTAACATTAGTTTGATTTTAGTAATGTAAACTGAAAAGGTATTTAAAAGCTGAAAATTTAAAAAACTTTACTTCATTTTTATTTTTTTTTATTGATTATCATGTGACACAGAAATAATTTATTCTATCAAATAACTGTCAATATTAGACGGTAAAATCCAGAGTACAGTCATATTTTTACAAATCCACACACGAAATCTAGTTATGTTGTAAAGAATTGTCATCACCATAGTGTGTTGGGTTGATCACAAAGCGTACGATCTCTGATGATGTGGCACATTGCGGGGACCCGAGTTTGATTCCTGGCCGCTTGTTGAGTGAGGATGGCTAGTGTTCTCATTGGCTGTAAGAGATTGCTCTCGTAGCAATAAGTCTGCCATATGTATATATTATGTACATTAAAGTACATAGGGAAATAAGTAAATAGTTGCAATTCGTAAGATCAACATAAAATTTTAGCATTTATTTATTTTCTCGAAATTATAGCACTATAGCATAAGTGCTATAGTGCTATAATTTCTAGACTGTAGTACTACCATTCCATTAAATATACGAATTAAAAGTATTTTGGTCCAACTTCTAATGACAACTTGAAGGGATTACAGAACCATGCGCATATTCCAACACTCACTTGGTCACTTTTTATATAGCTTGTCTAACTGATGTAGTGAAACTTATTCATAAACACAACCTTTGAGATCTACATATTTATGGAATAGGGGCATTGTACTTGCAAGACTTAGAACCTATCGTCCTTATAATAACTGATGTCCCCTCAAGCCGGACCATATATTTAGTTGCCCTGCGATTTTGAGATCTCTGTTTGATTTTGGAGAATTTCCATTTATCAGACAACTCTACTCTGAAAATATCATTAATATCGCCAAATATGTCATTTCTGTGCATGGACATTTGTAGCAACTTGCAAGACTTGAAAAGTTATTGGAAAAATTCACGTCTTGTAAAACGTTATATTACGCAGTGAAGTGAAGTTTAAACTATACAAACTGAATAAAACATGTATTTTTCACACAACTAAGACCGTAGGGAATTGCTGAGGTTGAATGGTTATTTAAATAGCACAAAAAACAGTCTTATGGTTATTTAAATAGCCCAAAAAACTGTCTAATGTAAAAATGCTTTTTTGCAACAGCAATAACCACTATAGCCCAAAAAACTGTCTAATCTCCTTCAAAAGTGCTTTTTTGCAACAGCAATAACCACTATAGCCCAAAAAACTGTCTAATCTCCTTCAAAAATGCTTTTTTGCAACAGCAATAACCTCTATTGTAATTTATAATTGTTTGCGTTCAATTTCAAAACAAGGCTTCAAAATTTTTTATTTAACTTAAAAATTTATTATTCTGCTCTTTCGAATCACATCACAATGATCTTAAACTTGTGGTGCTCCTAAAGGGAGCTTTCAGGAGCACCACGACTTTAAGACTATTGTGATGTGATTTAAAAGTATTGAATAATAAAAAAATCCATAAAAATGGGTGTAACACATGACGCACTGATTATTTAGGTGGTTACCGATTTATTATTTGCTTATAAACGATTACTGTTTTCCGTTAGGTTATATATTATATATATTTTGTCATTATGATCAATAAATACCAAATTCATACCTTTGTAAAGATTGGTGTTTCACAGAGTGGCGATCAACGAAAATAGGCATTTCATTATGGAAATAGTCTATAAATTTAAGACAGTTTAATATAAAGAAGAATACGAAAACGAAATCAGGAAAAAGTAAAAAATAAAATATAATTTGTAACCATAATATAAAATTTAAAAAAGGCTATGGAAATAGTTTAAAAATAGTATAAAAACTTATAAATATCAATAATTTTATATTTCAAGAATTTTTGAAAAGAAATAAAATTAAAATTTAACGAAGAACATGATAATTTTTTAAAAATAATTACAAAGAATGATCAATATTGATCGTCTTTTTACTAATGTGCGTTCATTGTCTAAATTAATTAAAAATAAACTGTTAACTGACAGTGTCATTCGTGTTGTTAAAATGAAAGTCTTGTTCTTTTCCAGTTTTGACTTGGCTTTTTTGATGACCCTGTTGTGCCTACGAGTTTCATGAATTAGTACGTAACATCTATGTACAGAGCATACAACAGGATACAATCTGCATTTTGTTTTATCTCGGTGGTTCAAAGAGTTCCTGCCATAGAAATAACATTTACACGACTTAATAAAAAAAAATACAAAATTTCTCATTATTAAAAAAGCTTTTAAGGAGCTTCTTTTTTTTAATTTTCTATTTAAAAATGTCATTTTTATTCTTGTAACACCTAGGCCTAATACTATGAGTAAGTTCCCACGACCGCGATCATACCTATTCCACTAGCTTATCAACGTTGTAACTGTCAATCCAAGTGGAACGAAATAGGAACAATACGTATTTGTAACTATGAGTAAATGGCGGGTATCGGATGAAAATCAAGAGATTATATTTTTTACTATATTAGAATTATATTTATTACGAACAATGAATTATTGTGAACAATGAATTTCTACAAAATTAGTGCCAAATATATTCAATACTTACAATGAGTGTAAAAGTGCAATTTAATTTCTATAAAAGTTTGACAATTGTGCATTTTGCGTCTTTTGGTGTCACCTTTATTTCTATTAGGTACTTCTCAATAGTGATTTTCTCCGTCACTATGTTTAATCTTCAAAGATTATATGAATTTATTTACGTAAATTTCATGTATCAATGTGTCAAAGTCAAATTGACAGATAAACGACCGTAACGACTTACGTTGATACGTGGGTCGTCGCGGTCGTGAACAATGACGGCATCAATGACGTTTTGATCACGACCGCAACAACCGGGATCGCCAAGTGGAACGATACAGTGAGCGTTTTGAGCATTGCGATCGTCTAGTGGAATGCATTCTATATCATCTTTCGTCAGTTTCTTTTATAACGATTAAAAAAGTTTAAAATGGTTGTCAATTAAATTGTCATCACGTAGACGAAGCCCTATGTTCCAGCTAGTGTGATACACATATCTCTCAAAGTATTCAAATACTACCTAGATCAGTACTATCTCATTTTGTCTTACAATTTTTTTCAGCATATTTTTCATATATAAATATAATAATATTGTAATTTCATTCCTAGGATAAATCGGACGACGCACGCATTGGTATAAAGTCGACAGCACTCACGTTTGGTGCACACACAAAGCCATTGCTTACTCTTTCGGGGGTGGGAGCGCTCGCCGGGCTGACAGCGGCTGGCTTGGCTGCTGAGATGGGCTTGCCGTATTACATTGCGCTTACGGCTGCTTCGGTACATGTTGGAAGACAAGTTAGTCTATTTATTCACATATGTCTATTCTATCGTCATGCTCTATCAAAAGTTTCTATTTTCTTTTTCATGCTTTCTTAATTCTTGATTTGGTTAAGGTTTAATGCCATACGTTTTTAAGAGATTTTTTTAAGAGGTCATACAATATACATATATACATACATATATATATATATATATATATATATATATATATATATATATATATATATATGTATATATGTATATATATATATATGTATATATATATATATATATATATATACGAGGGGGCGTTTTTAAGTTCGTGGAATGGAGAATAATTATTTTTCTTTTTAAATATATTCACCCGCTACCCTAATACATTTTCCAGATCTTTTATATCTTTCAATTAGCTTATGTATACTTTCATAAAAAATGTTTCGTCTTTGCCCGAAAAATAAGCTGAAACTGTGTCCTTCACTTCTTCATCGCTTGAAAACTTCTTTCCACTGAGTTCTTTTTTTAAAATTTTTGGGAACAAATAATAAATAATCACTGGGAGCCAGGTCAGGACTGTAGGGTGGGGTTTCCAGAATATTGAAGCCCACCTTGTGCAGGTCGGCCAGCGCAACGCGGCTCGTGTGAACGGTCAATTTTCTCCTTCATTTTTTCTTTGATTGCTTCTTTCAACCTCTCTAGAATTGACTCATAGTATTCTCCGGTTATGGAAACACCTTTATCTTTATAATCCGTCAACAGGATCCCTTCTGAATCCCAAAAGACTGTCGCCATGATTTTTCCAGCCGACTGTGACACCTTAAACTTCTTGGGTGGTGGTGTGCCTTTTTGTGCCACTGCATTGAGTCTTGTTTGGACTCAGGTTCATAATGATGAACCCAAGTTTCATCTGCAGAAATAATTCGACTCAATATTCCATCCTTGTCTTCACTACAGGAGTCCAAAAACGTGCGAGAACACTCCACGCGGCATTGTTTTTGAGGCGGTGTGAGCATTTTCGGCACCCGTCTTGCGCTGACCTTTGTCATGCCAATAAGATCATGGAGAATTTAAAAAATTGTTGCATCCAATACTCCAACCATCTCTGCAAGCTGTTCTTCTTTAGCCTGGCATTTTTCAATACTAATTTTTAAACTTTTTCAATAATGTCCGGAGTAGTCATTTCGATTGGCCGACCGGGGCGTGGGTCGTCTTCAAGTAAGTCTCTACCCTGTTTAAAGAGACTATGCCATTTGTAAACCATGGTTTTGCCTGGGCTAGAGTTCCCGTAAACGGATCCCATCTCTTTCAGAATGGTTTGAACCGACTTTCCTTACTTGGTAAGGAACTTTATAACAGCGTGGTACTCGATTTTTTCCATAGTTCAGACTTTCTTCCCGATTGAGTTGTTTGTTCGACGATAGTTCAAAGACTAATGATTCGATTATGATAAAACTTGGTATTTATAGTTATAATGAGTTACTTAACTAGCTATCATTCCGTTAATCACCTTTACTAATGGCTTACCTTTCCATTCCGCGAACTTAAAAACGCCCCCTCATATATATATATATATATATATATATATATATATATATATTGTACGGGTTACGCAACGCATATATTTATGTACCACAAGACTATCATTATATACATATGGTTCGGGCTATACAATGCGTATGCGTATATTTAGGTACCACTGGACCGTTATTATACATGGTGACTATCCATTGTACACCTAGAACTAAAGTTGTTGCTTATTTTCAATAGTATCCATTCGCAGTGTTAGAGCAATTTTCCAAAATAACGTATGACATGGTTTTTTTGCATAGTTCTACATCAGTTTATCACGTATACTAACCATTTGCAAAATTAAAATAATTACCAAACACAATCTACGATGATGAAATTTTAAACGAAAAGCTTAAATTCTGAAACAAAAAAATAATCAGCCTGTATGTAAGTTTTGCGCACCACATACCACCAAATGTTCAGATATGATCTGATTTAGAACAATTAACCAGTAAGATTTAGTCCACGTACAATCTATTTGCCACGGGCGTGTAAGACAAAACTCAGAAACTATTTAGGATGAGACGTTTAAAAAAATAGTAATTTTCTACCTGATATAAACATCGATGCTTTATTGTTAATAAGTTGTTTAGTTGTTTATTCACTAGTGATAATAGCCCAGCATCTTCGAGGCATACTTTCTGCTAAAATGACATCATAATCTGGCGGTAAGAAGATATAAGTAAAATCTACCAAGCTAACCGATCGTTTCCCCTCAGAGCTTGAATTGAATAAGTGCCTTAACATTTTTTATGATTCTTGCATCAGGTACCTGCGACGGTCAATCCAGTATGTTAACCTTATTTTCTTGTTTTCACATTGTATAAAGACAACTGCGATGTTTTGAGCTATTACCCAATTTTGATTCTAGGATTTCGGCAGATAAAGCCATCTGATATATTTTAACCATTTTGGCTGCATTCTAATTATCTGTAATCATGTGTAAAATTCCGAATCCATGCTTTGAGAAACAGCCACAGATACCATGTAAATCAGAATTTTTAGACTCACACCTGAATAAATGAAGAAAGTACCCAAAAAGAAACTTCATCTGAAGAAATTACATTGTTCCTAACTCTGTCCAAATTTTCTTTCACAGACGTGAGTATTTTTTGTTAAGTTTTTCCGGCAGCAGTGGTTTCTTTGCCATGCTCCGAAATTGACTTTAGGAGTCAATAATAGGTCTTCTTATTTTGTCACATGTTATATTGAATCGAAATATTGTTTTGCTCACTTAGACGGTCAAAATATTAAAGACTTTCCATGTTTTAATATAGTACCGGCTCCAAATGACTTTTTCAGTTTTTCAAAATGTGGACATAGAAATATCACTTTGTAATATGATGTCGAAAACGTTTTTGCTACAAATACCACGTACTGGTATTTGTAGTAAAAAACGTTTGTCTGGAACCAAGTTCGCATGACAATTGATACAATGTGTCTTCTAGGAAGGGTTCTGCTAACTACTCACATTTGAATATTTCCTTTAAGAGTTTCCAGAAAGAAAATTAGCCCAATATGCGTTTCTCAAACAGATTGTGTCTTAAATAAATAGTCGTATTAAATCTCAAATTGTTCAGTGATTAAATGGGTTGATATATAACAAAAATTTACCTTAGAAGATTAGATAATTGATTTGGAGTTATTTTAATAAAACACCATATAATATGGAATAGTGTCCATGCAGGCAATACTTGAGTCAAAAATTAATATATTTGTAAGGACAGCGCAGGAAAAGTAGATATCACTAAAAAAACATTCCCTGCACGCGCACAGTGCACACACGCGCACAGTGCACACACGCGCACAGTGTCACAGAAATAAAAACTAATTAATGGTTACATATTTTTATTTTTAAGAAAGTGATAAAATTATCACATACCGTTTTTTTTCGGTACATATTAAAATAATAGGAAAACAATGCGTATGAAAGGGAGAAACTATTTGAAGCAACCGTATCATTAATGTGATGGAATTTTAAATTCCAGACAGAAATTAAAATTTCTGATGATTAAAAGGCTAATCTTAACAATAAATACATTGTTGAAAAAAGTATCGAAACAAAGTCTTTATGCCTCAATTACACTCACGGTTCTACTCGTCTCGTATCGCAGCCTGCGAAATCAATCTATGTTCACATTCTTGCGGTATGTTCAGTTGTTTTCGAACTATCAACTATGGAGGACGTCGAAGTATTAGCAGCACCAACTCTATGTCTACTGGGCTTTTACTATATACCAATCCATTACCTTTACCACACAATGATCTAGGGCTGCAGCAATAAAAAATAAAACAATCCAGTCTAAACAATGACGACACAACCGGCACGGGAAAAGGCTTGTAACCGAATGAAGCACATGCGAGCCCCTTGCGTGCCCCATTGACTCGTGCCAAAAAAAACGCTACTGACGCGAGCGCTACGAGCCACGAGACGAGCCGCGAGTTCACTGTTTACACACGCGTCTTGTGGCTTCTCTCGTGGCTTACTCGCAAGGTTAAATGACACATTATAGATTGTGAAAATTGCAAAATAAATGGTTATTATATAAAATTTGACAGAAGAGGCCTTCACTTAAATATAAAAGATGTATTTTACAGAATGGTGTACGTGAGGAGTATGTGATAGAAAATAGTACGTAACGTAAAAAGAGATTTTGTTACAAGTGAATACGAAATAGATTTTTGAAAAACTAAACACTGCATTGTCGTAATGAATTATTTGAATAGTATTCATGACAAAACTGGCCTTTCGGCATTTATAGGTAGATATTTTAGGAGTTTGATTTCTCGAGTTTTTATAGACGTTTAGGCACCTTTTACACCACACACTGTATTATATATCGACATTTTCAATCATTTTGATTGATTTCAAAATGTATGCTATGGACATTTCACTAATGTTATGAATATCAACTTAATTATGAATATAATTGAAATTACCGTTATTTTTAAGATTTTAAATTTTTTAAGCCAATCCTTTTTAAATTTCGACAAAGGTATGAAATTTATCATTTCACTTTTATCGAACCTCAGATATACACCTTGGACACGGAGAACGCAAAAGACTGTGCCGACAAATTCGCGTCCAATAAATATGTCGGCCTACTGATCTTTCTTGGAGTCCTCGGTGGCAGCTACAACTTACTCCAAGTGCGGAAGGGTGGTGCAGATGTAGAGAGTTCGGTAGCAGAAGAACAGGAGCAGATCCGGGATGGCGGGAGCTGATGAAAACCTGATGGTAGTTTAAGAGAAATAGGTTTTAGTATTTAAGTCTGTTGGTTTATGTTTTTAATGGGGATCGACTGATATATTTTTTTTTTGGTTACCAGATATGATTTTCCGCCAGTAATATCTACTTAGTAATTGTGATTACACAGTATCTTCATAAAGCCCCTTCATATTACTGAGTCGCATTTTGCTTAGCTACTGCTTATTATATTGTCTACATAACATCAGACATGGATTTAAATTTATACCTTCGCAAAACTCGCAACATAACGTAATGAAACCTATACACATACCACATATTAGAAACACGTAACGTATTTATATTATTAATGGAAGTTTTTGTTACGAATTTTAAAATGGTGCTCAAACAAGTTTTATTATTAATTTGGGTTCTTCTAAGGAAGACTTGTACGTACTAATACTTTCCTTCCTTTGATTTATAACATACAGAACATGTTCTACTAGGCAATCCCAATGCTCACTGTATCGTTCCACTTAACGACTGCAGTCATTGTGGTCGTAATCAAAACCTCATTGATAGTGCCATTATTGACAACTGCTTCGCATCTATGCCGACCCACTATTAATTTGACACTGCAGACCACTGTCATTGCATCATTTATCTGACAATTTGACTTTGACACATTGATATATGAAATTTACATTAATAAATTGTATCACTTTTAACGGAGAGAGTCACTGTATGCTACTCTGAGAAATTCGTAATAAAAGTAAGGCTCACACCAAAAGACGCAACACGTGCAAACAATCATCAAATTTTTATAGAAATTAAATTGCACTATTAATGATTAATACATCATTAAAAAGTACAATGCCATAACCTCTTTATTTTGGCCCAATACCCACCATTTACTAATAGTTACGAATACGCATTGTTCCTAACTCGTTCCAGCTTAACTGATTACAATACTGAAAAGTTAATGGAATAGTTAGAATCACAGCCATAGGTGCCTTGCTACCGTCTAGTAGAACGTACTCACAGTGGACTCTAGTTTTAGGCGCAAGTTACGTTCTAAACTGTAATATATCGAGACATTAATTTTGTATACGAATGAAACTGTTGTTTAAATACGTATTAAATTTAGTCATTGTAAAATTTGATTGTTCCTCATCTTTATTAATAACTACTTTTTAGCGCGACTTTGTTTACATGGACTACAGTAAAGAAGGGTCTCCTACGCCAAAAATCTAATAAAACATGTTTAGTGAACATGATAGCAAAACAAAATCTCTCCCGCGTTATAAACGAAAAGTCAACGCTCAATGTTAAATAATTTTTCATTTGAGCTAAAATTAATTCAGACGAGGAAGACGTACTTGAAGTTTTGAAGTTATTTTTCTACAAGAAATAGAAACCGATCAGATGAATAAACTACAATGTATTGTGTTTATTCGAATTCATAATATCTTCAAAACACCATACAAAAATTTGAATACAGAAATGTCTTCAACTGACGATGTAAACGACAGGAGCGAGTGACGTGTGCGATGTTTGAAAGCAATGGCGGAATAAACAATCCCTTCCCCGCAGGCGAACGAGGGATGTTATTCATTCATATCGGATAACATGTTTGCATGTTTTGTTCAACAATACATTTGGGACACACCCTTATCTTGTTAGAAAAATATGTTAGGGCCCATTTCTAACAAAAATGCGGTCACAGGAAACCCGGTTTAAGATGGACCTAGATAATGTACGTCAGAAGAAAGTTATGGAGTAACAAATATTCATTTATCTTTCTATATATCTACCCATCCATACATCCACTCATCCATCCATACTTTCGCAGTAGGAAGATTTAAAATAAAGGAAAAAGAAGAAAAAACCAAAATCACTGTTTTCAAAAAGTAGCTAGTTATTTTAATCTCTCATGTATGCACGATGTTTATGAGTAAAGCAACTTGTGCCATTCATACGTAAATAGTTAAGTTAGAATGAGATAAACATACTTTTCTGAAGACAATAACAAATAACAATAACAAATTTTTACCATTTAGCCTTCACAACAACATAGTAAAATGAACCGATATATTACTACATGTATCTAAACTTGCTCCAAAAACATTGTATCATTCATATATATTGTTTTTTGTTGTTCGAAAAGATGACACGTATGGGCTTCAATTTCGAGCCCGTTATTTCACCCTCGGACCGTTTGCGTACATTTGTATTTGGGTACGATATTTGGACCTCGGACCGAAAATGGGTTAAACCACCATTTAGTTTTAGTTTCATAAAATCATTGAAAGTTTAAAATACGTTGAAAGTTTAAACTCTAGATTATTATTACTGGCAAGATTGGGAGGTTTAAACTCCTTTTCGTAGATCTGTGTTACTGTCATTCTATCAAGTTCTCATTCAGTAGTCATAGACATAGTAGTTTATAGTTTTTGTCTTAATACTAATATAAGCCATGAGCAGGTAATTTTTTTAATTTTATTTTTACCCCAAATATTAACAAAATAATAGAGAAATCGAAAGTGTCAATATAAAATAATATAATATTAGCTTGTACAATGAATTGGATACAATATGTATCAGTAACGCAAAGGAAAATTATGGGCATCTCTAATTAAATGTCAAATTTAGTTCCCGGGATGTTTGTGGCGGCGCTTCAAATAGGTACAAAAATCGTTTAACCTGTGAAGAGGAATTTAAATTATCCAATCCCGCCAGTAAAAATAATCTAGGATTTACTTTTTTAACAAGGTTAAACTTCATTGATCACACGGAATTATGAGTAAACTGTCGATTAAATTCCATTAGTGGTTGAAATTTTGATTAAAAACAACTTTTTAATTTTCCTTTTTTTAAACAATTAAATGATACATCATCTGTCATCATGACATTTAATAAGACCTTACACTTTGCCAAATTGATAGTTGGCGCTATTTACATAGGTCATACAAAATTTATACTTTAATAATTTTATAGGTTACTTTAACAATTAAATGACAAATCATCTGTCATCATGACATTTAACAAGACCTTACACTTTGCCAAATTGATAGATGGCGCTATCTACATAGGTCATACAAAATTTATACTATAATTATTTTATAGGTTACTTTAACAATTAAATGACAAATCATCTGTCATCATGACATTTAACAAGACCTTACACTTTGCCAAATTGACAGATGGCGCTATCTACATAGGTCATACAAAATGTATACTATAATTATTTTATAGGTTACTTTAACAATTAAATGACAAATCATGGCATTTAACAAGACCTTGCACTTTGCCAAATTTACAGTCGGCGCTATCTACGTAGGTCATACAAAATTTATATTATAATTATTTTATAGGTTACTTTAACAATTAAATGACAAATCATCTGTCATCATGACATTTAACAAGACCTTACACTTTGCCAAATTGACAGTTGGCGCTATCTACATAGGTCATACAAAATTTATATTATAATTATTTTATAGGTTACTTTAACAATTAAATGACAAATCATCTGTCATCATGGCATTTAACAAGACCTTGCACTTTGCCAAATTGACAGTTGGCGCTATCTACATAGGTCATACAAATTTATACTATCAATTAAATGACAAATCATCTGTCATTATGACATTTAACAAGACCTTACACTTTGCCAAACTGACAGTTGGCGCTATTTACATAGGTCATACAAAATTTATACGTTAATTATTTTATAGGTTACTTTAACAATTAAATGACAAATCATTTGTCATCGTGACATTTAACAAAACCTTACACTTTGCCAAATTGATAATTGGAAAAAAAACAGAGTTGGATTACATATGATTAACTGTACAAGTGTTTGATGTAGCGTTCACGTGGATAATTACATACTGCAGTTGCCATGTTTGATGTTGAAACATAACTTTTTCCTTTTTAACTTTTTTCAATAAAATGAAGTAATATTTCATAGCATATTTTGTCAATAAAAAAGCCAATTTGAAATAATAATTATTGTCTCCTACCGTGACCTTATCTATGGCATGTTGCCAGTTGAGTTGTTAACTCGCATATACGAATAGGCAGCCAAACATGATCATTGGGTCTGCAACATTCTGAAAATATAATATTGAAATAATAAAAAATAACACTTCAAACACAACGAGCAGACGACTTTTGCCTAACATTGGGATCTACACCATGTCGATAATAATGTAATATTCCAAAAGTATTGATTTTATTGTAGGGAAATTTTTTTAGGTATATAGACGAGAAATGTAGTTACAACATAGTCAAAGCACTTGTATCTTACGTATGTAATTCTGAGTGTAAAAAAATAATGAACAAGCTGAAAAAAATTCCCTATTTCTGTAAAAAAGGCTTTTAAAGGAAATGTTTTTATAAAATTAAATTTTTATTATTATCATAAAAAGTATGAATACTAATAAAACGTAAGTAAATAAGCACTTATCTGAATAAAAATTAAAGTAATAGTTAAGTTTTCGACTCATCAATTGTTTTTTGGTCAGTCATCTTGCGCGGAGCTAAACGCATGGGGTCAAAAATAATTATACCCATAGACAAATTCGCTGATGTTCTTTAATTTACTATATGCATATCTGATTTTAATTGAAATATATAAATTCAAATGGAGCGAGCGCAAGCAATGCATTCTCGAAGGATTAAACATTATACAGAAAAGTTGTTCACTTCATATGAGTTAAGACACATTTAATAACCTATTAATGAAAGTAGGATAACAAAGTTACTAAATGAGCTCTTCTATTAACTCAATTAGGGTCGATTTTTTAATACCCAGATAGGAGTTATTCGACGCATAACATAATTTTGCATTTTTCAATGGTCAGATAGAAGTTAACTGTTGAATAAAGCCTCTAACGGAGGAATATACTGCTACTTCGAGGCCCCGATAAATGTTTATTGGTCAGTTAAAGTGACATTTTAGGTTATGTTTAGCAACTTATTGTAGCGTATTTTCTCTGGTGGTTTCTCTGTGATAGCTTTGTTTTGTGTTTATTTTGTCAAGATTGGGTTAACGATGGATGATTTTGACATAATTGATAACTTGGCAATCGAAGAAGTATCAAATATTTGATTTTTTGGTGGCAAGGATATCAAGGCAGCATCATTTTCCCTGTTTGAGGCTACATCAGTTTTCTTGTTTTCTAGTATATTACAATAACTCATGATCAATGCATTCAATAAGTAGACTTTGGATTTTTCTAAATTAGATGATTGTTTGCATTTTTATAAATAATAACATATCACAGAGCAACCAGAACAAAACAAATATATAAATTATAGGTTAGTTTTGTGTGTGTTTCATTGAATGTCAAATGTCAAACTAAAACTTTGCATCTGTCACTGTTTAACACATTGAATTTTATATATGTCCATCTCACTTGCACATGTTTAATGTGAAGTTGGTTGAACTAAACCAGCTAGGACTAGTATGAAGTTGGTTGAACTAAACTACAGTTAACTATTCTTTGAATAATTTACCATTGAAAATGCAAAATGGTAACCTTGCAGATAAAGACCACAGTTAAATTGTTTGTACAATCATTATTAGCCATTTTATTTGACGATTGCAAAACCTAGCTTAAACGTATTGTTACTCTTTTTAGATATGCTGATAAAAACAATGTGATTATAGATGCATTTCAGTAATTAAGTGGAATGTCACATCAAATATGCATCCACGTATACGCTTACTATTAAAGTATACGTAATTATGTAACACAGGTGCATTTCAAACGTGATGGCACAAGATTAATAGAAAGGATGCCAATGTCATCCAGTGCAAAAACGTGTTCATAAATTTTTATTCGTCTTTACTTTCACTACTACAACACCGTTTAGAATAAATACGTCAAAGGGAATGTTAAAATTATTTCGTTACGTTATATAACTTATTTTTTTCACAATATGGGGAGAAAGTGAGTGATTAAAGAATGTGGATATTCCAGAAAGATGAGAGTGAATCAAAGAGATGTGTATGTAAAAGAATGTTATATAGGGGCTACAAAAATAAAAGATTGTGTATGGAGGTGTTAATGAGAATGAGTGAAACAAAAGAGGTTATTCAGAATTACTCGGTGGAAGATTACTGACAAAATAAAAATAGACAATAAAGCTAAGATATTGCTTATCTTCGAGCAATATATTACAAGTATTAAATTCATTCATTCAACCAACTCTCATCAGTGATCAGTCAGTCATTGATACAGCATCATGCAGTAAAGTAGTGTTCGCCTCTCTAATGCATTTTCTCTGGTACCACCTCCAAGGTACTGCAGTCGTCACCGGGGCCAGCATTACAACGATGCTGATTCTGCGCAGTTCTGAAGATAGTTGCAGTTAGTGACTATTCTGTATGTGGTATGTGGCAATATTTCGGAGCTAGTTGGTATGAGGATTGGTTCCCATCTTTTAGCAACGCGTCCTCTTTTCATGACTTTCTTTATGAAAGGTTAAAGGAATATGGGATCAGGTGCATTTGTGGGGTAGTGTGTCCTCTTGCATGAGTCTGTTTGCCTGTCCATTGCTACCAATATCGCAATGGTCAGAGACCCATTACAGATATACCTCCATGAATTTTGAGGAGTTTTGGAGCAGTTTGAGGAGTTTTCCTTCTTAACAAGGTCTTCATCTTGTAGATCTGGAAGATTAAAGGAATATGAGATCAGGTGCATTTGCTGGGGTAGTGTGCACCCCTCTTTGGTGAGTCTATTGGCCTATCCATTACGACCAATATCGCAGTGGTCAGAGACCCATTGCAGAAATATTCTCCATGAATTTGCGGAGTTTTTGGCAGTTTGAGGAGTTTTCCCTGATAGTCTTCATCTTGTAACTCTGGTGAGATTATAGTTTGCAGTGCTGCCATAAAGTTTGCTAGGGAGACTACTTTTCTGGTGAGAAGAGGATGTTTGCTGTCTCATTATGGCAGCTAATTCCCTGTCAAAGTTTGCTCTTATCTTTCCCGCAGGGAACACGTCATTTGAAAGCAATATAAAATAAACAGCTCTGCTAATGTCATCGATGGCGAATACATCAGTATAGATATGTGATCAGTCGGATGGTGGGCACTTTGGAATAATCATTTCAAGAGGGCCGCCTTCAGTATGTGGGGTGAAACTTTATTTTTTCAATCTTCAATGCTAGCGAGAGACGTCAAAATTAGTAGCGTGGATCTCCCAAGGAACGTGGATATTAAAATAACACAAAACTGTTCACACAAACAAGGTTTTTATTCAATTTTTATGGTGTTTTTTCTAATTTGCAGTGTCACGTTTATCCCAAGTTTCCTTTCAGAGAAGTTTTATATTTTGTTAATGGCAAGTTGGGGAATAAAATTGTTTAGACTTCGGCGAGTTGCTCTTTGAATTTTTTTATTTATTAATTTATTTAGCGTAAGTGTAAATGTATATATGTTAGACTTATTACTATGGGAACAATCTTTATATTCAACTATAAAGATGAGTTGAGAAGATCGGCCGTATGATAAAAATCAACCTAGAAGAATCGGGTTGCAGTTTTGAAAAAATGGAATATAAAAACAAACAAAATGATAGAACTGAAAGGGTAGGGTTTTGGGTACTAAATGGAGAATACCAAAATATACATTCTAGTTAAGGGCAGAGACTGTAGTTAATAATGTCAAGATTGGTATTGTGTTATAAATTATTTCTGGTATATACAGCATGTTGGTTAATAGGTACGGCAAGAATTCTTTTGGCTTTCTTTCGAGAAGGTAACACAAAAATAATCCATAATTATTTTTATTTCGGCTTTCACTACTAACTAATTTATTTTTCAACAAACAAAATTGTTACGAGTTATAATTGCATTTAGATGCTTCATTTTAACAAACAAGATCTACATTAGAAAATTCTGGAGACAGACGCTGAATTACCAGTAGAGTATATTTTCCTTTTTGTGAAATAACACTCGTATTGCTCAATATTCAAAGATGAATAAGGGGTTCTCCATGTTGCGTCTTATTGCTTTGATGACGTTGCGTGACGTAAGATTGAAATAGTGCATCTGAAAAAACAATTTTACCATTATTTTGCTAGCTTGCTAATTTGATAAATCCTGTGTATTAGATTGTTTGATATACTTAGAGTCTTGTTACATCCAGGTGTCTTCTTCTTGGTAAGGGCGGTAACGATTAAAAGTTCTGTTTTGATCGGCTAATTTCCTGGAATCTTATTAAGCTATCATGTCAAGAAGATTATCTGTTCAAATATGTTTTATTATCTGTATAATCCATTCCGAATGGACTTTTTTGGTATTAATTTTGGGCATAAGTAGCTAGGTAGTAAAAAATTTAATTTAGCTTAATTAAAATATTTTTACAGTTGGATAAATTTGGACTTGATTTATTGAAAGGCGATCGGCACTCTCAGTAGTGATACTGAAAGACAATTTGATTTTGTAATTTTAGTACACTGATGTGCGGTGTACTTTTATTGTTTTAATAAGTTTCCGTTGTTAGATTAACATTTCATACAAACAATTGTACCAAACAAGTTGATAAATAAATAAATAATTAAGTTATCCTTACAATTTATGTAAACGTATTCATTTTATCCAGTGGCATACATCATAGTATAATATACGTATTCATTATATACAGTGGCATACATCATAGTATAATATACGTATTCATTATATACAGTGGCATACATCATAGTATAATATACATATTCATTTTATCCAGTGGCATACATCATAGTAAAATATTTATCACTGATCTAGTTGAATTTGTATGTTATAATATTGACAAGCCATTTTTTCAGAAAACCTCCATTTATTTGATACAGTTAAAACGCTGTATGTGAAGGATAATTACCCAAAACTTTGGAGTTTAAGGGGAACCACCATTATAATAGCCTGAAATATGGACTTTTTCATGTTTTTTTTTATTAAGTTAATGAAGTAAAGGCGTTTAAGGAAAGGGCATTATAGCATAAATATTTTATTAAAGACAGTTTTAATAACAAAGTTAACAACACTCTAGATGTCCGTTGATAATTTGGCTGTCATCTGTGGGTTCGGAAACTCCCGCTTGGTTAATTCTAAATTATAACCATTATTGGATGTAGCTGATTTTTTCTTATTTTTCCCAAAATGGTGACCATTTTAGGGCCAACAACAGTGCGTCTAAAAAATAGTAGTTTTTAGGAATTCTAAGATATTGTTAATTTATTTTCTGCTAAATGTTATTAAGTCTAGCTACATATGAAGATCGACGCTTTTCGTTACAGAATGTTGAAAAAAAAGATGAGGTTCAGAATTCCTCATGCACGCAATAGATGCAAGTCTTGAATGCTATCTGTGGTTGTAAACTTAAAAAAAAACAATGTGAACCATCGAGGGACGTTTGGCAGATGTGGAAAATCTAAATTATTTTATATTTTTATATTAAAATCTTTTTAGGACGATAACAAAGTTTGTAAACACTGTTGATACACTAACACATATATATAAAGTAGCGTGTGTGTGTAGTGTAGTAGAGAGGGAAGCGTTAAGCCAGAAAAAGCCGATAAAACACGAAGCTGACAGAATGGCACGTTGCGACGTACCATCAGAATGTTTTAATACCCATCAAAATAATTAGATTTTCCGATCAAAATATAGATTTTCCGAACCAACACTGTGGTGGTTCTCCTTATTTCCATTTGCTATCTAGTTACAATAATATACAATAGTGCTCAATGAAGTACAAATAAGACAATGTTTGATAGTGTATAAGCGGAATATAATTAACTAATCGTCTATATAAGCATATGAATTGTATTTAGCCAATTTTTTTAAGTAAAATGGAGAGTCCGTCTATGAGACGTTATGTTCGTAAATATTAAAATATGTTTAGTTAAGTTTAAATGTGTTTAGCTATGTGATTTATTGTTTGTACTGGGATCTATTTGAAATGATAGATATTTTTACACAGATGTAATTTTGTGTGAGAAAATATTTATATAACTAAAAGGGAATGTGTAAAATGTTATTTTTTAAATAAAGTGAGATATCTTGCCATATGTTAAGTATGTGTTTTATTCGTATATTAAACTATACGAGACAGTAAAAATGAAACCCAAATAAAATCACCAACATGAATGTTTTTACTGAATTCACGATACGGTAGTTGACTCATTCTAAATTTTGATATTTTTCGTACAATATTGTGAAATATAACTTAATTAAAAACCAATATTGAAAAAAATTTAAAAATTGATTGAAAAATAAGACAGTTATAGGCTTCTAAATTTGTAGATACGGATAGAGTTGGGTATATCCCTGTCTGTTTTCCTCTCGTAGAATATAATGTGTAATATTAAAAATGACCTCACAACACAGTATTGCCGTCCTTCTCTAAAGTTAAATTTAAACTTTTATAACTCTGTCAATTTTTAAGATTATTAAAAATATTTTTCGCTCTTCATCAGCTTGTACCTTGAAATTATGATTAATGAAATAAAAACAAATTAGTCAAATACCCAATTCTTGGTTACGAAAATTAATTGTTGAAATTAAACATTTAATGACGTGAATAAAAATAATAATGCATTTATTGGTACAGCACTTAAAAACTGGAGTTGAATTATGGAGTTGGCTGGAAACGATTTGATCCGAAGCAAATTTAATTTAAACATATCCGACTGAAGGTTACGTTGGAATTAAATTAGTTTCGGAGTTCCAAATGAACCATTCATTTTGATTTTTTGTAGTTAAAATTATTATTTCCGAGATATAATAGGAAACTAATTATGGGAATATAATGGGATCTCGTGTGATTAGCAGATATGAAGATGGTCAGTGTAGATCTGACAATTTAACCAAGGTGGCTTGGTTTAAAAAAATTTAACTGTTGATTTTTCTCTGTGGTACAGTGTAGGTGGTTATTTCTAATTGAAACATGACAGTGTGTCATTGTTAATTTGTTAAAAGTGAAAAGTTCAAATTTGTTTGGTGATGCGCCTTGTTTCATTTTTAATGTCAAATATTTTGACATATATCTTTTTTTAATTTAATTTTTTTTGAGACAAATAATCTTTTCTAGAATTTACTCATGTCTGTTAGAATTTACTCATGATATGTGTCGTTTTTCTCTGGACCCGCTTGACGTAGAAACTTGAAATTAGGCATACTAATAAAATATGTTAACCCGTATATATATCAATGATTAACGCTCAAATTAATGGGAATATAGAGCGGGAGGGTGCAAATTAAATACTTGAAAAATATTTTTTTTATTCGCTGTCTTTATTCTAAGGGCTAATTTAAATAAGGGCTCCAAAAATTTTTTTTATAATTTTCTGTATTATATCTTCAGAGATATACTGGAAAATGTGCAAAAAAATTGTTCCATCCCTTATTTCCGCAACTGCTCAAACTAAAATTATTAAAAAATATGGTATTTAGAAGCCCACATAAAACTTGTATGAAAACTATAGCGATTATCCTAGATCTTCAAATATCCATCATGTTTTTAGGCCTTGAAGATAATTAGACAATACATTACATATATGAGGGCAGTTCAAAAAAAAATTACTACTTTTTTTAAAAAATACTCATTTATTCATCAATATCTATTTTATCCCCTTTAAAGTAATCCCTCTCAGATACAATACATTTGTGCCAGCGCTTTTTTCAATCTTCAAAGCTCTTCTGATATGCACTTTTTAGTATGGCGTTAAGCTCTTCCAGCGATGCGGTCTTAATCTCCTCATTCGTAGAAAAAGTCGTCATTTCATGGCCCTTTTCAGTTTTGAAAACAGAAATCGCAGGTGGCAAAATCTGAAGAATGCGGTGGCTAAGGCATGATTAATGTGTGGTTTTTGGTCAAAAAATTACAAACCAGCAATGACGAGTGAGCTGGCGCATTATCGTGGTGCAATATCCATGACCGGTTTTTCCACAATTCCGGGCGTTTCCTTCATATTGCTTCGGGCAAACGGCGCATAACTTGAAGATAATATTCCTTATTGACCGTACAACATTTTGGCAAGAACTTGCGATGCACCACGCCATTGTAATCGAAGAAAACAGTGAGCAAAATGAAAAGTTTTTTTTTGGTCTTGTGGTCGCTTCCATTGGGATGATTGGGTTTTGTTTTCAACTTCATAACCATATACCCTTGTTTCGTCATCAGTTATGACCCTTTTGAGCAAATCTAGATCGTCGTCAACGTCATTCAATAGCTTCTGAGCCATACTCATGCGATGGCTCTTTTGGTCAACATTTAGCAATTTCGGAACAAATTTCGCTGTCACACGCTTCATGCCCAAAACATCCGAAAAAATTGCATGGCATGAGCCAATTGACACACCAACTTCCTCAACAACTTCTCTAATAGTGATTCGACGATTCTCCATAGCAATTTTCTTCACTGTTTAAACGATTATATTATATGCAATAGGTAAAATATTCTAAAATTGAATATGATAACGGAAATGTCAAATATTACACCAAATTCTCCAATAACATCTCCCAAATCTCTATTATTTTAATAAATTAAATTTTACATTTTTCAGTATCAAGCAATTAAGATATTGTAATTTGGGTAAATCGTTTTTTAAGAGGTGACAACACCAACGAAAATGCTTCTGTTAATAATAATTTACTTCGATACTTTAAAATTGCATAGTTAGTTGAAAATGAAATTAAGTAATAGTTTTTAGGTATGAAAAGTAATCCCCATTTGTTTCTTTTGCAGTCCAATGATATTTTTGAAGGTGAAAATAGCAAAAGCCAGCATTTTAAGCGATGTTGTCACATATAAACCACATAACCGTTCAGAGCTGTGTTTTAAATTACACTGACAGCCGCGTTTTGATACTACTCATTTTATGCGTAGCTTTTTAAGACACACTGTCGCGCGTCGTCTTGTGAAGTACTCATTATTATAAAGTCTCATCTCATTAACGCTTTAAAAGTAATCCTCAAAAGTTGAATAATCTGTCTTATCTTTAATAGAGTATCTTTTTATGTACATGCTTTCGTGGACTCTTTATTTCTTCAACATAGTTTGCAAGTGTTTAGTTTCTTTGTTTAGTTTGCTCGTATTTTATGTTCTTTTTAAATGAGTACTAGCAGCGTTCCCCAGTTTCCGCCTAGAGTTTATCTTAATTACACTGATCTCCCACTTCATTTCCCATTGTCATTAAACGCTTTCGCTCCGTTCGATAAATGGTCCCGTCCATCAGGGCAGAGAAAGTATAAAAACCAAGCTGTTTATAAAATTATATATAAATAACATAACAAATTTGCTTTCTCTCTTTACAATTTAACAATAGAATCAAACAAAGGAAATAATATTGATATTATTATAACTACTCACAAAATAAAAGAATTCATTCCATAATTTGTGATGTCAGTAGAAAAAAATTATGACGAGTGTCCATTAAATTGTTATATCATTTGTATTAAAAATAATGCGAACGAACGCAACCATATGTCAACTGTCAAACGAATTGATTACATCGGAACGTACGTAAATTGTTAGTACATATTTATTATTTCATTGTTTATAATATTTTAAGATAAAATATAATAATTTTAATTCATCAACAATCAGTTACAAGTCATTTTTTACGATAGTATTTACATTGTATTTAGGTTTAGTTAAAATACAAAAGAGCCGTCAAGATACTCTTGTTTTTATGCCGCTATCATAAAAGACGTAATATTTTTTTTTGTATTTCTAACAAAGTGAAGAATAATGCAACGTAGAATACAAATTTAATTTGTTATTACAAGCTTAAAAGGTAATTTAAGAATGAAACATTACGAGAATTTGCGGTCTTTTACAATCATTCTTTCCAAACACTCGTTTCTTTGACCGGTTCTTTGTAGATCGTGGCGCGTAAGTATCATTCTTAATTTGAAATAAGAATGTTTGTTTGAAAAAGACATCTTTTTCGGCTAGAATTATATATTATATTGAAAACTATGTATTATAACTTTTTAATCGCTGTGTATAACGAACATAAAAATTATTAAATCCTTTGTCATAATAGGTGTTTGAATTTTTTATTAGAAAATTTAGTAAAATTATTATAGTAATTTAATTTTCCTTGTAGGTATACCGTAGCCTTCTAGCTGTCTAACTTTTGTGAACCCAAAGACTTTGCCTAAAGTGACAAAAATTAAAAATAATCATTTTTGGGATCAGTGTGGTACATTTTTCTTATTTATAATAAAAACACTCTTTTTTTGCTTCTTTACAACCAATATTCTTTTGAATTCTAATTCTGAATAAATTTTGTTTTCAATTTTTTTGCACACTGTGCCCTTTCAACGCCTATACTTGTTGAAATCCCTTAAACATTTTTACTTTTTTTGGTGTGTCTTGATAAAAAATAGCTTCATGGATAGAAAAAAATTGAAATTTCATATTTAAAATTTATTCTACTAAAAATTATTTTGCTTTTTGTCTAAATAACCATTTTAAAAAATAACTACTCATTCAGTTTAAACAAATTTCATTTTTCTGACAATCTGCAGTTATCACCGACTACCATCAGTGAAACCTTACTAATTTTAAATTATCTGCACACATACAAAATAAATAACAGTAAATAAATGTTATATTTATTAATTTTATAATAATTATATATTTAGAAATAATTTCATTTCAAAACGACTTTCAAATATAATTTTTATGAATAGTATTTGGCTTGTTTCTCTTTAATTTGTACAAAATTTTTAAACAAAAGTGTTACAAAATAGCCTTAGTATATAGATGTTGTTAAATAGCTATAGCAAGCCTTGGTAGGCTCATCCTGACAAAAAAGTAAGACATTGTGCATAAATTTATTTTCTTATCTTATTTCACTATTGCGATACACTTTTTCAACATTATCACAAGTATTAAGTGCCCTGTAATATATGCACAACAAGTTCCGTGCTGCGTCATAAAAATGATATAGGACGTGACACACCGACATCCTATTCAACCTTGAATAGTGAGCGGTGTGAATATTATTTCGCAGAAAGAAAAATTGATTGTATGGGTTATTTAGCATTTTTTCATGTATTTTTAAATGAGAGTTTTGTTTATGATAATGAAATATTTCAGTGTGTAATGAAACATTTCAATATATAATGATAATGAAACATTTTAATATATAATTTATATTTGAGAAAATTGTGATAGTAAAAAATATTTTATTCACAATTAAATGAAACTACGTGATGTAGTACTATTTCTACTTTCTTTAATTTGTTTACCACGAACTAGGTTTTATTGTATTACAACATCTTCAGGTGGGCTATTAGCAAAGATTCTAATCCTTGCTAATAGGCCACCTGATTCCAATCTTCGCTAACAGCCCACCTGAAGATGTTGTAATACAACGAAACCTAACCGTGGTAAAGAATTTAAATAAAGTAGAAATAATACCACATCACGTAGTTTCATTTAATTGTGAACAATGAATTTTGACCATATTAACGCCAAAGATATTCAAAATATTTTATTATTAAAAAATATATTATTTCTCAGTCGTAAAGATCAAATAAAAAAAAATGTAGATTATTTTTGTTTATATTTTCAAGGTGAATCTGGAAGGAAGTTCTATACTTCATCTGCTGTTCTATAATTGGTTCAATTGAGAAATGAGATTATTAATATAACTTTTATTAATAGTTGTTTGACAAATCACACTTGTTGAGTGTTGCACTTGTGTTGACATTGACTATTGTCTTGATTAACCAATTTTGCGTATTCATATAGGGTCAGTGCAAGAAACAAAGAAGTCGCTAAAATAATCCCAGTGCTGTAGGTGATAGAAATGAGAATGTTTGGTTACTTATCTGTCAATGTCAGTGCAATATTTGTGTTTTTAATATGTGATATTTTAAAATGCTAAGCCTTCAAAATTGGCTTCATGCCGATCAAGAATAAGCATGATGTCAGAAAGCAATATAATCATTTCAAAGTTTTTATAAATATCCATTTTTCTGCAGAACTTGGCCAAATTTAAAATAAAAAGTTTTTGATGAATTTTTCAGGTCATTTCTATATTGCCTTTTGGGTGTTGCTACATGCTTGTACGGAAAAAAAATATTAAGTACTAATCAAACAATAATTTGTTAATCGGCGGAAAAATAGTTTATGAGGAAATTCATATTTCAACGTTATTTTTCAAATAATTGGTTATAATCATTGTGTGGGGAATTGGTTGGTTTTAAGAAATAGGGTTTTTTGTGAACGAACATTGATATTTTTTTAATAAATGCAGGTACAAAAAATACCACTAAAATATAAATTTGATTTTTTTTTGTGGCAACATAATTATTTAATATGTCAAAACATAAACATGGAATGACTGCTTTGCGCTTTATGAATGTCGCTTTTTTTTAAAGAAGTGAATACACAGAATTTTAGTCAAATAATTCTAACATGTTATCGTTTAGTTTGAAATGGCCGGTCTTGTGTCGACACCTTACTAATATCAGCGTCGATATTATTGATATCGCATCGAATAATGTTAAAATGTCTTATCCAGAATAGGTTTTCGGTTAATTAACACATAGTAACATTCATACCAGATTTGGGTGACTGCATGTCCTGTATTTATTTAACCTACATATTTGAGTTATACTTGAGTAGTTGGTTATTGGCGGCAGTATTTTGACAGTTGAGTTTTAAGGTTAATTATTAACCAGATTTAAATGCTTATGTATACTTCTAGTGACGTTAGATTCTGAGTTTAAAGCATTATCCTTAATGATTGTAAATCATTTCATATGTGTCCGCTTTAGGACCAAAACTACTATGCAAAGGGAAATTCTTTAAATTTCTGGCCATACAATTTTAAATACCAACGATAAACATCTTGTTATGAAAATTGCTCATCACATATTTAAAATATGATGAATTGAAAATATTCTGAAAGAAAACCAACAATATTTACATAAGCAGAGACTTGCATATATGTGGCGATTATATACGTGACGGAAAACAGTAATGTAAAAAGAGATTATATTACGAGTGAAGCGGAGAAAATGATTTTGAAAAACTAAACGGTGTATTGTTATTATGAATTATAATTTCAATCCCCTTATTCAATACATTACATCATATTACGTTTAGATATAAACAATTTTGATTCATTACATTACATATGGTAAGTTACAGGAACCTGATATGAAAAGATGATATTAGTCTGACAGAGTGTCGGTTTATTTATCACCAGATTGTGCTGATGGATTGAAAGGATATAAAAACGCATGGTCCATATTGAAAGGATATAAATAAAAAGAATTCTCTTCTTCATTTGAGTTCTTGCCAAGTCTTCTATTTGTTTGTATGTTTAAATTTTTTTTATGTTGGTAGAACTACAAAGTAATGAGATATTTTTTATACGCTTTTATAAACAATTATTCTTATTTTTTATGGGTAAAACAATTTTAAAACTTACTTCATCAGCTACTAGAAGGAAATAGATCTGTCTTTTCCTGTGTCATGTGCTCCTATGTGGTGATATTTTTATTTTATGTATTTTTAAATTTTTATTCTCTATATCAAACTATTGAAGAAAAAAGGTTGTGACAGACAGAGGCCAAAATTATTTTGGAAGTGGTTCCTTTTTTAAATTTTGGCACGGAATATTAAAAATGAAAAAGTTGTAATTTCCAAGATATAGAGGGCGTTGTCTGACTGGTGAATGGATATATTTGAGATTTTAAATATTTCGCTTGGATATTTTCTGCAAACAATAGTTTGTATCTTGGAGGTATTTCCTTGCATACTGTCTGGAAGTCTCCCCAGATGTGGAATTGCTTATCTAAATGAAGTAGAAAATAAATTTATTCAAATAATTTATGTTTACAGATCTCAAAAAGTTTGAGGTAGCATATCATGGATCAGAAGTCGGCGCCGGAGAGTTCTGGCAACCCCGGAACATTAATAGAGATTGAGGTAAGTGTTGTTATTTGTAATTGGTTTATTTGGGAAGTTTATTGCATAAAACATGGAAAAGAATTTGTTTGTCAAGAATTTCCTTGACTTTGTAAATGCCTTCGGGACCATTATAATAGAAACAGCCTATACCATAGTAAACTCTCAACCTGAAGATGTGCATGATGTGATTTTTCTGAAGATGTGCAATGTACATAAATTCTGCACACTTCCCTAAATGACACAAACTTAGTTTTACCAGTTCATAGCACACTTTTCCAAGCTTCAACTGCCAAGTGTTTATATTCAACATTTTTCACTGGTGTTAAAACGTGTTGCAACTTTAAGAAATTATAAAATATATGGTAATCGCTATTGTTTTCCTGAAACTTTTGTGTGGGCTTCTAAAAACCGTATTTTTTTATAATTTTAGGTTTAACAATTTCAGAAATAAGGGTTTGGACATATTTTTTAGCATATTTTTCAGTATATTTCTGAATATACTATCGAAATTTATAAAAAAAAAATTGTGTGTGTCAGCTTCGACGCGCGACTGGGGTTTGCTATTTAAGTACGATTGTCTAGGAATGTATAAAATAGGTAACACTGTATATAAATATAAATATCAATATCATTAAATATAAATGAAAAATTCTTTAATAAAAAATGCTGACGTTATAATTACTTTCAAGTAAAACACAAATGAACAAGATAATATTTATACAATAAAATTAAAAATATTTAGTAACGTCACACGAAGAAGTTAAAATTAAAAGGGACTTTTATAGGATAGAAGACACCTAATATTCACACATAATGACATTTAATGATTATATCTTGATATAAGCGAACGATGAAAAATAAACTATGTGTGTCACATTCCATTATTGTTATTATGCTATAAGAAAATGCCAACAAATATGTCACACTCTGTCATTGCGATTAGGCCATAAGAAAATGCCAATATGCGTGTCACACTACGTCATTGCGATTACGCCATAAGAAAATGCCAAATAAACATTTTGATATCACTCTAGAGATGCGCAGAAATATTGCGCGGAGAGGCCACCAAACGGTTACACTTTTTTAACGCTCTGAACTTCTTATGATTAGAACCTAACAGTTACACTTGGTTTAATGCTCTGAACTTCGTACGTTCTGAACTTCTGATTTTAGTCCTCATAAAACTTCATACCGGGGACTATGTATGAAAATCGATTCTTAAGGAGTAAACTCCAAAAATATTTTCGAGGTCTTTATTCTTAGCCCTTTCAAACGATACTCTCCACTCTGTGAGTGTATGTGTATACAATTTGAAAAAAAAAACAATCTCGAATACCTAATTTATTCCAACCCCTAAAATTTTTTTTATAAATATTTTGTTACTGTCCACGATTAAATGAAACTATGTGATGCACTATTATTTCTACTTTCTTCAAGTTCTTTACCACAACCTAGGTTTCGTTGCATTACAACATCTTCAGGTGGGCTATTAACAAAGATTAACACTTAGGAACGTCCAACAGCATTTATATATTACAAAAACAATAGTGGAAGCCAGGTTTGTGTGGGTTTTCCCACTGCTTACGTTAGTGAGTTTATTGTAGGGGAGCGTTGTAGGTTTTATTATACTTCCGAAAGTTATACAATATTCAAGTATTTTAGTGAGGTAATAAATTAAATTGATGTTATTCCATGAGGTTAAACAATGCGAATGTTCAGGTGTATGTAATAAAATTAAATGGATATTATTCTCAGTAATATATTTATACGATAGCAAGGGTATCTGAAAGTTAGAATAAGGTTATACCACTAATTCTACATATCTCCCGTTTTATTTATTCATTTAATAAAAAAAATAAAATAAAAAATATGTTTCTAAATCCAACGGTTTCTTAATGGACAGTCAGACGCGTGATTGGTCTTATGAGGGTTCCGTTTTTCCTTTTGAGGTATGTAACCCTAAAAAAGAATACTTTCAATGTTTGTAAATTGCATTCATTCTGAATATTTATATCAAGAAAGCTTTACTACATCTATTGTTCATGCACAATTTAAGTTTTTGAATATTTCTGTTAAACTCTTTACAAATATTAATTATTCACAATATTAATATATTGCTACTATATCTTTCTCATTTCTATGAGATCTAGAATAACTGCTATAGTTTTCCTACAACATAGAATTGCATTGACATAGAAAAAATCCTATATTTTCATATTTATAGTTTTGGAAATAAGGCGATGGAGGACATATCGTTTTTGCATATTTTTAAAGAAAGATATACAACCTAAAAAATATTATCTTTTTGAGGCCCTGATTATTATTAGTCCTTTCTAACAATACCCCACACATACATGGAATTAAAAAAAATTTGTATCATGTATGCGCGTATCTCCATAACTAGTTTCCTATTTGCACTATCTGTCTCAATTGAACAGTGACCCTAACGGGGTGATGTTTCGCTACTGTAATGCGTTTCGTACTGATCAAATTGTAAATTAAATACCAATTGTATTCACTTTGTTGTAAGCGTTAAATAAGAAACATTGTCTTGTAGGACAAGTAAATAGTCATGTTGGCTTAAATAAGCAACATTGTCGTGTGGGATAAGCAAAAAGTCATGTGGGCTTAAATAAGTTTTGTGTCGAACATATTAAATTCATAATATCCAATGTATGTAATGTATAATCATCCAATTATACAATTGTATGATTATACATTGGATAATTTATTAAATTGCTACATTCTTATCTCGGAGATATCATATAAATTAAATTTTGCTAAGAAGGAAATAGGGTTTCACAAAAATGGTTAACCCTAACTAATAGGTTTTCATCTAATAAATCCATTGTCATCTTAGTTCATCAGTGATAGCTGATGTGGTAGCCAATCAGAAAATTTCCACTTCTTACGATTGAGGGTATCTCTATCGCACAACATGAATTTAACCTGAGGTCCGTGTCAATAGCGCTTTTTAATTTTTAAGGTCCCAAGCCACAAAAGGAAGAACGGGGAATTCCTATAAGACCACTTAGGAGTCTGTCCATCTGTCACGGCTGTTTTTCTCAGATACCACTTGATGTAGTAACCTGTAATTTTGTATATTATTAAAATATATTAACACACACATTTCTAATAATAATAATTATATGCATATTTTAGGGGGACAAATTAAGTACTGGAAACTTTTTTTAATTCCATGCATGATGTGTGGAGGGGCAGTGTATCATTTGAAATGGCTAATAATTAAGGACTTCAAAAATATATTTTTTCATAATTTAATATATCTTCAGAGACGTATTGAAAAATATGAAAAAAATTATGTTATATCCCCTCCACACTTTCTCCAAGAGTACTCATCCTAAAAATATGAAAAATGCAGGATTTGTTAAATTATAAGAGAAACCTGTAGCAGGTAGGTATCCTAGATCTTATAATTTTTGAAATACGCTCCAGATTTTTCCACCTGTGAAAAATATACTAGACGATATATTTACGTTATGAAACATTTATATTTTTAAATAGTTTAGTAGATATGTCACATACCCTTAAGTGTTTATAACTACGTAAACGTGCAAGGATCCCTTGTAATGCCAGTTTTGGTCGTGTTTGGCAGGTTTTTCTAAATTTAATGTAGGAGGTCGTTTTGGACAAAGGTTATTAGGGAGACCAAGATTTCCTTTGAATCTTTGGAGCCAATGTTTGCCTGGATTATTAGAGAGTACACCTTCCCATCTGTATATTGAGTGTTGCTATACTTATTTTGACGTGAAAACGGCTATTCGCTCGTTAAGTATAGTGATAGCCGGTCAAACTTTCTTGTGTTACAAAATATCATCAGATTTCGATCACTAATAACTACGAGACTAATAACGCATTAACAATGGTTGAGACAAAATGGATAGAGCATCTGTGTGCTGTTTGTCTTACAGTATTTGTTTTGCCTGTGACGTCTTCAAACTGATGTAGTTACATACATGTGATTGTTGCGAATTTGCATTGTATAAAGTTATAAATTAGTGTTGCGTGAATTAGCTAGAACGTTGATTAGGGTGTCATTGTGAAGAGCGAAGCGCTAGTAGGACTCAAAAGAGAGACAATAAAAATATTCACCGTAATATAAGTAAAAATCGATGTTGAAAATAACAAAAAAAAATATAGCCAGTCATGGGGACGGACTGTACTGTGTTTTTGTTATTCATTTTCTATATAAAAATATTAACATATTTAGTACTCACTGTGGCACTGCACAGTGATCCTACAATTAAACAATTAAAACAATAATCAAACTAAAACACAATTTAAACAATGCATGGTATACACACATTGAACTTTCCACATAGTCATTTTAATTTTACTAGTATAGATATACACAGCACTAATGTTGCACAACACGTCATCCTTATAGCTACAGATATACTGCTATTACAACACGTCATCCTTATAGCTACAGATATACTGATATTACAGCATGTCGGTGACGCGAACTCACAAGATTTTACCTATCCAAAAAGCGTCCAACGCGCACAATATACTGTTAGCATTAGCATGTCGGTTATGTGAACCCATAAGATTTTCCCCTACTGAAAATCGCTTAAAATGCCTAAAGAAGTTCTCATTTAAAAAATTAAAGATGTCGTCTCATATGAATCATAAATACACGTGGTATGATTGAAAACGAAAATCAGCAGAATGCTTGCGTTTGAAAAGGAATTCAAGAAACCTAAAAAGTCCCAAGGCTGAGCAAATGCGAGTGCTACGGCAGCGTCGATTAGAAAATGAAAAACGACGCAAAGCAATTACGCAGCTTGCACATTGAGCGTTCAGTGTCCAGCGACAGTATCCGTTGTACTACTCTAACCATTGTGTTAAAATCTCTTTAATAATTAAATTACATATTAATACGATTTTATGCCACTGTTTTCACGAAAATCTATGGTGTAGATCCGAACTGCTCCTTTCATTTCCTTTTTACTATAAATGGAGGTCATCGGGAGTACTCTAACTTCTCTTGATGAAAATTCCATATTTCTTTTGTTCTTTATTCATTGAAAATCAGCTATAAACTGAATGGAAGATCAAATGCTATGCTCTTTATATGGCTTACCAGACATGTACAAGGACTTTCTTGACCATTCCAGAAATTGTTGGAAAAAACCGGTTTATGTGTTGTAAAACAAATATTTAATTTAATTAAGTTTTAATTTAACATAATTAAGTTTGTCTCGAGAACTAGTATCATAATAAACTATGGCCATCGTCAAATATTTTAACAGGTGGATCGAGATTATATCAAATGTCTGACCGATCGAGATGAATCATTGGAAGATAACGAGGAGGATGGAGCTGAAAATGTGAGGAGCGAACAGACGTTACCGACAAATGAAGGGGCTACTGTGAATAATTGGATGGGTAGTGTTTAATTTTTTAATACTACTAGAGTGACTTTTTAACATTTGTAGTAATACAGTGGTCCTAGTGTTGCCAGATCCAATTTGCAGATTGGTGACTAAATAAGATAGTGTAAAGGATTAAAAGTAAGAGCATGAAAAAACACGGTTTTCAATCTGTACCACCGTCGTTTTCGTTTAGAAACTCGCTTTGGGAGCCTTCATACTTTCAATTTGACATATATTGTTGAGTTCAATGCGTGCTACATTTTTGAATCATTGTTAAAAAAATAGTGACATTTGACATCTCGTATGAAGCTCACATTAAGCGAATCGTCCTTAAATTCTGGATACCCTGTGAAAATCGGGACATCTGCGTTAACCTAAAATAATTTAATCACATTTTGAATTCAATATCTAAATCGTATAATAGGTCTGAAGTTAAGCCAGAAATAGTCTTAAATTAAGGATGTTTCCAGAGAAATTGAATTAAAATGGATTTTTTTCAGATGTGTAGTATTTATATTAATTGGTTATAATTAATACACATTAAACAATATACCATAATTAATTTTGTTTTATAAAATTAAAATAACCATAATTTATCGTTCCATTTTACCATTTATTTTTTAAATATTCCACAACATTCTCTTGCTGTTTATTATTGGTTCTTTGAACCAATCTATAAATTCACAGGAAATTCCATTTTGATTATGATGTCTTTGGCAAATATATATTGGGCATCATCCATCTAGCCAGAATATGTCCATTGTTGAACAAAGACCTTGTAGATTCCCATAAAGATCATTCCCACTCTGCTTGCGTCCAATAGCTTTCGGTGACTTTTACCAGATTGTTACTCACCTAGCGAGTGGCTGTCCAACTCTATGTCTTTTGGTACATGGTCACCATCCGACCTTCTTCCTCAATGGTTGTTGATGCTGTGAGCTATAAGTTCTATCCATAACCATTTCAACCTGCCAATCGTACAAGCTATGTTGGTGACCTTATTTCTCCAATGGATTTTTTCATTGCAGATCCTATCTCGTAGAGAAACCCTGAATAATATATCCTTTCCATAACTCTCAAAGTGACTCAAAGTCTGTTAAGTAAGCGACCACGTCTCACTTTCATATATTATCACTGGCCACACGCCTGGTTAAAAACTTTCAATCAGACACTGGTGTTTTGAATGAGAAGATATGGTGGAGTTTTTTGAATAACTGTGCAGTGTCACCTTATCTCGCTAAACGAAAATTATCTAATCTTCTCGTTTTTACATTCCGACTTTAAAAGTGATTTCCAACTTTTCTGATTTTGATATCTTCCACTGCGGACTGTTTATGTAGTGTGTCATGGTGCTACTCTAGTTCCAAAAGTAAAAGCGAATATATGAACATGTTAATTAAATTCTTATAAAAAGTATGAAAAACATGGAATGAACAACTTTTCCGTTAAGTGTAATATTTTGCTTTACGAAAATCTCTAAAATGCCGAAAATATAATTAAAAGTTTAATATTTTTCCATTACAGATTTTGGCAATACAGAACAACAGGACACATTTCCGCATACAGAAACGAAAATGTCAAATGCACAATCAAATACAATTTCCGACACGTTAGGCCCCATTGAAATACCCAATCACATTCTAGACCCCAATCAGGGCAGTTTATTCACGTGTCAACTGTGCTACAAAACATTTAATAAAAAAAAGTCATTAGCAAAACATACACGCGTCGTCCACTCAACTAACGAATTCAAATGTACCAAGTGTCAGAGAGTGTTTCAATGCAAGATTTATATGAATCGTCACATGAAGAGGTCCGACTGTGCCATATTGACCGATGAAGTTCATCAGTGTCATATTTGCAACAAAACGTTTACGCATAAGTATTTAGTTCAGCAGCACGTAAAGAATGTTCACTCGAGTGTGACGCATGAGTGCAGTTTGTGTCGCAAAGTATTGAAAAGCAAGACAGCTCTGAGAAATCATTTGAAATACGTTCACGGGACTCCGTCAATTGAGAATTCTCGTACAAATTTATAGGAGAAAGAAATGTTTACGAGCTAGCGAATGAAATAAAAAAAATTAGCAATGGACTGCGAATATGCGTGGAACTATTTTATTAAAGTTAATATTATTTATATGTTGTAGCGAATATCGTTCTAGATTGTTCCTGGTGATGTTTTGATCTATCTTTATTGATAAATCTATTTGTATATTTTCAGCATTTTTATTTTATAAATTAGAAATAATACCAATTTTTTTGGTATTTGAATTTGTAGGATTATGAAATTTTAACAACTTATTTTTCACAATAATATAAGTGTTTTGTACATATATTGAATTTTTTTAAACTGGCCAGTAAAATATACCATGAAAGCCATGTAAAAAAATACATATATGACAGGTTATGATATGACGGGTTAATGTCATTGTAAGATGATTTTTATTCTGCATTTTCTCTTGTATATATATTATTATAAATTAAAAACTAGTCATATTAGTTGATGGAATTGAATAAAGTTATCCCTATATATTTTTTCTTCACTAATTATAGTTGATTGACTGACTTGATTGATTAACTTAAACCCATTATATTTATTCTAAATGTTAGTGTTGCCACACCAACATGTATGTGGCTGGGTATATTGACTTAAAAACTATAGTATTGCTAGAAGGAATAAATAAATAAGGCGTCATTTTGAAACATTTTTATTTCTTATTTTACAAATACTCCCAGTAAAAATATGTATAAAACCCAATTTTCTATTTTTTTACCAATTTTCTTCATTTTTGCCCAGTCTCTTTTGTATCGGTTATATTTTTCTCCACCTTATGGTATCTTGATGTCGGTTACTTTTAAATCATTCTACTCAAGTGAAGTAGGCTTCTATGTAAATATATTTTTTCATTATGTGTTTTGTCTGATCTCAACAACGAATTGTACTGTAAAGCTATGAGCCTCCGTCAAAGCCAAAAAATGTCTCTGTTTTATATGAATTATTAGCACAGAAATACTTTAAACATATTGGGTGAAGCTGATGATCCCGTGGCCTAGAGAAAGCATTTGGAAAAGTAACCAATTTTTTAATAATAATCTTACATAGTTAAAGGTTTAAAAAAGCTTTTGGGAGGGGTAAATTTTAGGTCAATTTTATAATCTTTTTGAAAAGTGACTGCCAAATAGGAGTTATCTTGTAATCGGGGTTATTGCCTAGGACGCCAACTAAGAGGTAACTCATAATATATCAGTGTAAATATGAATTTGATGTCCTCAGGGAACTATTGAAAAATATTGTTTTGTACAAAATAATAAAATATATGTATGGCACTATCTTCTGGGAAGATTGTTAATCAGTAATTTTTTTTAATAACGCTTACACCGATTTTCAAAGTACATTTCTGAGGGAAATACGATTTCAATAGCTTACTGACTAGTCTTCAGTTCCAGGTCATTCAGTCGTCTTTCAGATTCTTCGTTAAAACCGTTTTTCCTCTAAAAGTTGCTTAAGGTCTGCTTTATGAGCCTCTTTGCTCGCTAAGAAGCTGTACATATCCTCTTTGTCAGTGTATATTCTACATTGCTTCAAAATGATGATGTCTAAAGTCTTCATTGTTTGTAAAATGGGAGAATTTCCATTGCTGGACGAGTTTGCTGCTGTATATGCTACAATTTGAACAATTTCAAATATCACCCCTAATCATCTCTAGTGTAGGCAGTCAGAGGATGTAGAATAGTACTTCGAAGTGGTTTGATTTTACTTTAAAACTTTTGTTGTTGTATTTAATTTTCTTTATACCTTAGTACTACACTTAACATTTTATGAAAAAATATTAACATTTTTGACAATTCTAAAATTATTTAGTCTCCAAAGCTCCATAAAAAACTAAAAACGAAATGAATTAATGACAAAGTTAATTCTTAAGTGTGGCCATTACCCATTGAGTTATTTTCCATAATAAATAAAGTGTCTTCTGATTCTATGTGTACCTGATGAGACAAAATCCTTTGTCATATACTACATGTTAACTTTTAATCGTAATGTGCTATTATTCAATGTTGCAATTTATAGCTTCTTGGCAGCTATTTAGAGACATTCTTATTAACAAAAAATGTTCATTTTCTTAAAATGTGAAGCGATCAAACATCTAGATTATTAGAATATTAAGTTTTGTGGCTACTTGAAAAAAATCTTAATCGATTTCATCCATTTTTATTTGAATTTATCCGATTTATCTTCTTTAAAGTTTCTGCAAGTCAATATATTTTTAATGTTCCACTCTTACTTGTCAAATGTTATATGGATTATGGAAAGGCAAAATGAGCCGAAAGTCTACGCACCGCTGTCAACATGTTGCTTAAAATATGAAGTCTTACCAAGATCCAGGTTTAGTTTTTCTCTCCTTGGCATTTGTTTGGGATTCATGGCGATTGCTCGGAGTATTTTGGGACTTAATGTATCACATTTATATATTTCTGATGACAAGTGTTCTCATAGTGAACGCCAAGTGTCAACGAAACAGCCATTATTAAAGAAACCAAAAAACTGTGACTTGATTTCTTATTTGATATACAGTATGTACCATCACTAAATAGAGCCGCTTCAACCACTTGTGCCATTAATCATGTGTAATTCAACAAAATGTTATTTTTTTTAAAGTAGTCGACTAGTTTATAAAACAATTAAGGTTTAAATTTTCTATGAAATCATAATTGTACGTAAATTATCACCTTGTGAAAATAATGTAACGTTTGTAAATTTGGCAATGTGTAATGTTTTGTAAATTATATAGTGCCAGATGAATTGTTATTAAGAAAAAAGTAAAAAGATGTGCACTTAATTGTATGCATTTGCTTCTTTTTATACTTTATTAATTTTCTAAGTAACCATTTTATTACAAAATTTGTTTGTGCACACAATAATTAAAATTCAAATTATTTTGTTTCGGAAGTATTTACGCACTTAATTAAGGTCGATTTGAATACACTAATCCAAACCTAAGCCCTTTGCAAGTATTATTACTGAATTCAACGTACACCAAAATCATGCCCAAATATTCATTCACACTAAAAACCGGCTCACTAATTCTACTTACTTAACAACGTATTACAAAAATTTAACAAAAACCATTGAAACAGCATTCTGCCATTCTTAACTCAATAACTATCTTTCTTAAAAAATTAAAACATTCTGGTTGGTTTAAATAGACATTTGTGTTGCCACATTAAATAATAAATAAATCATACAGGTTTATTTTGAAAGCGTAATTAAAATTAAACTAATATTGTTACTAAAATGAAACAATATTAATAATACTGGTTTTGAACCCTGACTTTGTAAACAACCAACCTTTCAACTTTGACTTTAAAATGAAATTGACCTGGAAATTGTGTTATCCTTTTCTTTCTTTTAACCTTCTTTTGCAAAACTATGCATATGAAAGGGATAGTTAGAAAAATCAAATTCACCATTGATCGCTAAGGTGTGTATTTATGCAACATTGCCACATTTCTTATCGAAATAAAAGATATGGGTTGATGCATTTACATGTTAATGAGTAACGACAATTTTTAAATTTAAAAAAAATAGTACAATTTAAAAAAAAATAGTTGTATTGAAATGGCGCTATTTAGTGATGGTATATACGGTATATATGCAGGCTTTTATTAAATTTAAGACGATTATAATTCGTAAAATGTTTCCTATATCATCCCGTTCTTAAGGTACTCTGTTTCAATGTTAATGTAAGGGTCAAGCATCCTACAATGCATGCACATCGGGCGCTGAGCGATATCATTGAGGTGATATGACACTATGCGGTAAACACCTTATTTGGCTGTAAATATTATATGATATTGAGTATTATTATAGTTAATACGTTTTGTTTATTGTAATGAAATATTTAAATCTAATTACGATTGAGAAAATGTTGAAAATAAAAAATATTTTATTAATGATTTCTTGGTAATAAAGGTCTAAATCACAAAATGTTGCAGGTTATTTTTGTCTTATATTTACGAGATGAATCCACAGAAACTAAACAGCAACTGATTTCGCAAGCGCCACCGCGCTCGTGGCAAATTTAGTTAGTATGCGCACGAGCGCGGTGGCGCTCGTCGGCACTCTTCTTCTCTACGACAGTATTGTTACTAAAATGATAAGTGTAAAAATTGTTCAAATATTTTCTGTGATGTTTACGATACACTGTGAAGACATTATGAAACATGTATACGAAAAATATCTGAAAAAGTTCATTGTGAGGCAATATTTTCATATTTTTTTCAAACAAAACTTTTTTGGCTCACTTTGTCTGAAATTGTTGTGTTTTGGGTAAAGAATTGCCATTTTGTATCACGCTTAGCGTGTACACTGCTTCGGGTATACTCGGCAGTAGGTCGAATATAGCTGCCCGGTTTGATCCTCTGTGTAAACTTGGCGCTACTCTCGCTTTTTTTATGAAATTTTTGAAAAAATGTTATTTATTAATATAATCCAAATAAAACTCCCTTTCACCTGTGCTCAGGGTACACTCGGTTTATAAAGTCTACATTTATAATGAAGACTTATTTTTTATACTTAGGAAAATGTATTTATTTAATATGTGGCATATTTTGAGTGTGATTGCAAAACTTTTATAAAATGTATTTTTACGAATTAATATATCTTATTAATTTTTATATAATTTGGTGTCAAAATGGATAAAATATGGTTAGTTGCATCGTTTTGGTTTGTTCACGTGTCTCCGTGAATGTGTAGGTAATACACAATTACTATTAATGTTAATTAGTTTTGTTTTTTAATTTACATATTTCAAACATACACGGTACGATTACATTGGTTGTCATGGTTTCCATTTCTACAGTGTAGTTTTGAGCACAACAATTTTTTTATAGTGCATTTATGGAGGTTAGTGGGTATTGGAAATAATCTAATTACAAAAAATATTTTTAACCCCTCTGATGCGTTTTAAACAAGTTTTTTTAAAAAATCATCTTTTTTTTTCTGTGTTCACCAGACTTTCATCGTGAGTCTCAAGTGATGACCTTAAAGGGCCCTAAAACGGACAAACGGTTTGATTCAAACACGTAAATTTTGGTTTTAGTCAAACCCTGGTGATAGTGTACGGCATTGATTTGACAGATTTATCAAACAATCACATGTGTGAAGATTGATTGATGTAAATGTCTGTTGTGTTTGATGCGTTGTTTAACCAAATTTCCTTTGATGAGTCTTTAAAACTATCATCAAACATGTGAGCTTTGTATCAAACCGTTGGACAGTCTTGGAACCCTTAAGGATTGACTGAATTTATTTTGCTTCAACTGCTTTTATTTGTTTTATTTATAACTATTTTCTGTGTAAGTTTTTTTCCCAGTGTATTTTTTTCAAGTGTCACAGCATGGCTCATTACATGTGTGGTTTTTGGGACAGATGCACATGTACATATTGGGACACATGAACCTGTGCATGGGACACATTGGGATACATGGATATGTGCATGAGATACATGGACATGTGCAAACTGGGATATCAAAATATTTGAATTATCAAGCATTTTGATATTCCATTGTGCGGCACACCCTGACGACTCAATTTCTGTGCTTCTGAATGAGTTTTATTTTTGATATATCTAAACAATATATCAGCCGATGTATTTTTCTCAACTGTAGGTAAACTGTTTCCTCTTAACGTGTATATGCATTTGCTTGCTAATAGTCGGCCCATTTACATTATAGATATATATTGTGAATATAATTTTGTTAACACTTGTGATGTCCTCACGGGTGACCGTAATTCTTTTGCTTTCACCAGTAGGTCTCGCATAGATCCCACCTCCTGTCATTGGTATTTTTCGATGGATTTTAAAACGTCTTAATAAGAAATTAATATCTTAGTTCATAGTTATTGACCTTAAATAGAAGATTTTTATCGTTATATATATGTATGTATATATATTTATTAAATATAACTTTTGGCATGGTGACACAGACGTAATGTAATTGAAATTCATTTGATAGTTTTCTCGGGACACCCACATTGTGTCACCAATGGTTTATTGTTACTTGGAAATATTTTGAGATCTGTTTTGTTCAGAAGACTTTCGATACTTGTATCTATCTAATAATTTCTTGTGTTCGCTTAGTCATAATCTTTTTGCCATACCCAATGTCCACAATGGAATCGACATTCTCCACTTTTCCATAGTTTTCAGAAATTATCAGATGTTTTTTATTTTAACTTTTTTAAACTGATGTTATAAGAAATTAATATTCATCACGAAACAGGATATATTCAAAAGTTTACGAAATTTAAATAAAATTTTACTTACGAACAATGATGAATTACCGCGTCATTCTATCTGGCTAACCATTCACTTAGACATTTAAATGTCATATAGGCTAACAATTGAATTAAAAGGCTGCGACGTATAAATGTTGCCAAGTTAATATAATAGTACATAAACTTTTATTAACAATTTGCGACACTGAAACAGACACTAGACAAATAACATATACATAGTGCATATTCAATAAATCTCAAAACTTTTTGAAAGTAAGCCAATGTGACTCAGTATTTTTATATGGTGGCCCATCTAAATGTCCAATATTGTTTATTAACCGTTAGAGTGCCGACGAGCGCCATCGCGCTCGTGCGCGTACTAAGTTTGCCACAACCGCAATGGCGCTCGCGAAATCAGTGCGTCTGTTTAGAGCGCAGTAGGGGAGGACACTCATATCCATCGCTAATTTTTTATCTTTTTATGTGTTACATAAAGTTCAAATTATAATATTATTAGTAATTACAATATAAAAAGGATCCAGGAAAAGAAAATTTTTAACCCATAATGTCGGAATATGAAAATAATTCGAGTGAAAATGATCGTTTTTCAAGTTGTGAAGAAAGTGATAGTGGGAGTGACATTGTGGTGCGCTCACAATTTGGCGTAATGCAAATTTTGAGTGATAGTGATAATAGTGACGATAACAATTATTTTGCTGATTCAGAGGATGTACCGGACTGCGAAAATGACGATGTGACCATGATTTCAGTTTTTGTTATAATTTTTGTTCACAATATACTTTTCCATAATTTTCTTTGTATTTTATTATCCTTGTACAAGTTTTTATTAAGAAAACACCGAAAAAATTATTAAAATTGGATAATTTTTGAAAGAGATACAGTTTTTTTTCAAGACAAGGGTAAATGACATCAAAAACAAAAGATTTCTTTAGCATTTTTAAGTATTTATGAGTAAAAAACCATGGCACTAAAACGGTTAAGTCAGTAAGTATTTTATTACTTGACTTAATAGTCTTTTCAGTACAATAGTCAGGATATCAAAATATTAGTAGAAACTAATACTCATGGAAAATTAACAAAATTTCTTTGTGATGTGAGGAGGGAACAGAAACAACGTATCCTAGTCCAAATGTAGAACTTTGGCTTTATTCAGGTTAAAATAGTCCATGTCTAGATTTTAAACTTTGAAGAAGAGTACAAAACTAGTTCTATTGAGGAAAACTAATAATTCTTTTGAAAAAATTGTAATTTTATATTGGAGTGTCTCTTTATATGTAGGTCTAACTTCCTTATCGAACGATTTATAGATTTAATTAAATTAATTTTATTTAAAAATTATTTAATGTGTTTTATTTCAATAATAGAAACAATTTAAAGTTGAAATTAAATTTTTACATTGGCGGTAATAAAAATCTGTCAAGTACATTTATATAATTCAATAAAAATGTGTTAAACATGTTCGTAGTGACTCTTACTTACACTTAGATGTACAATGTGAATTTGACCGTTCGACATTAAATGAATCCTCATATATGAGATGGTATTCCTCAACCGTACACCAAAAATTAGTTAACAAAATTCAGTAGTTTAGTCACAGGAATAGTTTTAAGTAGTTTGTAATTTCAAACACTATGTATGTTATTTCAAACATGCCACGTTGCTTTGCTACTGGTGCCAACAAAAATAACAACCACGCATATATAACTGAAATATGGTGTAACAAATAGGGATGTCGGAAATACCAAAAAGTATCGATATGTTTTAAAAATATCGATATCGTTCTCGATATATCAAAAAGAAAATATCGATATATAGATAAATATCGGTACGACTTTAAAGATAATATTAGCGTTCTAAAAAATATAGTGTATTTTGTCTAGTTTAGCTCAATAAAATCTCAGATTACTAAATAAATACCAATCAATAAACATTTCTTCTAATAAATAAAGTAATATAAAATCTGAAGTCAATAACATTGACGAGAATAATTTTCTTGTTTATTAATCAAATGGCCTAGGTAAATAATATTTTTATTCAAATACTTAGTTTAGGTAATAATTAATATTAATCAAACAATCACCCAGGCAAACGAATATTTTTCTGACGGAGACAAAATGAAAACTCTTAGCTTGATGTACTCTGGTGTAAGATGACTTCTGTTAATGGGATGCCACTCTCCCAGATGAAACCGAGGACGCAGTAGGTATCAAATATTTTAGAACTATTTCTGTAAGGTGCGGGGTAAAAAATATTGATATATCGATACATTTTTCTACAAGCCTAGTAACAAATGGTGTTTACGTTTTGTTTATATTAAAATGCTATTTACTTTTTGAAAAGAATTTGTTTTATTTTTGGAATAATTGTTTATTTTACTATTTTAAAATATTTATGACAACTAGTACTGCCTGGGTTTCCGTTTAATGTCGAACAGTCAAATTCATATGTTATGTCAAAGTTTAAATATTTAAAGACAGAATATTCCTATTAAAACATTTGCAAATATTCCTATTAGGTTGGCAATTAACAAACCTATCATTTCAATTAGCTCACAATGGTAGCCAATCGGAATATAAGGAGGGTGTAAAAATACTGTCTGGTAACACTGATCTAACCCAGGATCTGTTTCAGGAAGGCTTTTTAATTTTTCAAAATTTAATGTAGGAACCAAAATACTCTAGACTACCAAAGTTTCGTCTTTTGAATCCTTAGAACTAACAAATTACTGGTGAACATAACTTTATCCATGGTTGTGTATATACTGCATGTCGCTTTGCTTGCATTTTGCGTTGAATGGTATTAAGTAGACAGGGGCACTCTAAGTCTTCTTCATGAAACTTCCACATTTTCTTTGTTCACAAATAGCCGAAACTCATTCGCTAACTGTACAGAAGATTGAACGCCATGCTCTTTATATACCAGAGATATTTCAAGAGTTTCTATATCATTCCAGAAATTGCTTGAAAAATGTTTATTAGTTGTGAACTTAATATTAGTTTCCAATATATATAAATATGTTTCCTAGCTATAAGAAAAATATTGGTTTCTTTAATTTATTAATGCAAGTTAACTAAAAATACATGTCATTATCTAGATTTTAAACGCAATTGCACGTAGTTAAAAAGTTAGCAGAGCGGAGAGGACGGAGTCACATTGCAATATGTTTCAAAACTCGTGTCTCACGAAAAAGACTCCGTGTTAAAGAATATTATTAGACTTTTTCAATTGAATTTTAAAAGATTTCTGGGATAATTTCTTCTTCATGGGATTTTAACTAAATTTCAACTCATTCTGTATGCGAATGGCTGGGCAGTAAGCAAATGTAACTTTGTACAGAAACGTCTCAGTGTTCCGGAGCACTACAGGGTTCCAAATGATCCGAAACATTTTTGCAATAAACGTACCATTTGGAACTTGTGCGCTACTAAATGCGAAGAAAATAAATATTTATAAACACAAAACAATATAGTTAATTATGGTTTATTCGTTTTGAGTTACAACACTAATTACTTAGGTAGTTAATTGAGTTGTATCGCCAGTGTATGAATGCGGTAAATTTAAATATTTGTTGGTTTGTATTGTGTATTTAAATTAAGCAATTTAACATAAAGTTTATTGTACATTTTATTATATTAGATTGAATATAAAAGTGTTTAAAATATTTTGTACTAAAAATTTCAATGTTAAATGTCTCTAGTATTTAAATATTAAGTATTAAATATCAATATGCTAAATGCCCAGTGTTAACTATTTGTATGGTAAAACGTTTAAATTTTTAAAATAAATTTACTGATACCACTTAAATTTAAAAAAACATAGAAAAATTGTGTATTAACATAACTGAAAAAGTTGTAAATGGCTCCTTTGAATCATAATGCATATTAAATTATATTTTAATCATAATGCACTTTAAAATGAGACCATAATTAACATTGATACATCCAATATTACAATAGTAATGTAAAAATGTTAATTTGTAACATTTTCTCCGGACAGTCAAATTTCAAATTTAATATTTCAACGTTTAAATCACAACAAAGATAAGCCCACCGTAAACATAATTTCTAGATACGTTATAATAATATACAAATATTCATTTCGTATCTGTTCCCTTCCCAACTTGAGTTCGGATCATTATCTAAAGAACACACGAATTTGTTACAGTTTTTGTGCCATAATAGATTGTATAACAACCTAAAACATATAATTTGATATCCAACTATTTACCAATTTTGATATGAAACTTTTGCTAACACTATGTGGCGGCTTGAATTATCTTTATTGCCAATTTTCAGCTGCAGCGTATATTAGTACCCATAGTAATTAGTTACATAAATATTTATCCAATATAGAGTGTACAGCGGATAGTACCTTCTCAAATTGAAAAGTGTTCTTATTTTTTTCTTCAAGTTATTGATTAAAATTAATTCAAATAATTTTAAGTTAGTAAGTAATACTGAGGTGTAGAGTCTACAAATAATGTAATATGGCTTAATATTTCAGGATGTAATTGGTGTGGGGCTTAAAATAAGAAGATATATTAATGCTTTAGTTTTTTTCAAACCTTTATTTAATAATTTCTGGAAATTGTGATTAAATAGTAAAATCTTGCGATTAGTCATGTAATCGGATATATATAGATAAGATGGCCATTCAACTAAGGATAAATTGTCACTAGCGCAACCTCTTGTTTGGTTTTTTTCTAATTGTACCGTGCATCTTTTGCATCATACACAAGGGCCCACTTTACGGCATAACATGGCCGTTATTTTGTATAGCATACGTTGGAAATAAAGAAAAGTAGTGTATTATATATATATATATATATATATATATATATATATATATATATATATATATATATGCAAAATTGAAATACAAAATGGCTTCCTAAAAACAGGGCTATATTAAGCATGGTGACATAATAATTACCTAGGTTATGTGTTTTTTTTTTATTTTGACTGTTTCGATCTGATGCACTCATTGACTTCAGTAGGTATTAAGAAAAACAAAATTAGAAGAACTGTCAACTGTCATCAACTTAATCGGTGTTATTGTGGAATATTTGAATGTTTCTATTTATTTTACTTTGTAAATCAGTTTAAATGTAATTAAAAGTTATATTTTAATTTATTAATCTTTACTTCATTTCCAGTATTAGAAGGTGAGCGTAGTCTAAGTATTAATATTTTGTTATGAAACAATATAACCGACAATAAAGTATAATTCTAACTTACCCAAAACAACGCTTTAATTACAGAAAGAAATCATTGTTTTGCTTTTAAAGAGTAAAATGAGTTGTAATGAGAATAAAATGGCTATGGACCAAGTAGCGGCAGCTGGAGGGATGATTGAAATAGAAGTAAGTGTTTTTAATTGTTTTAAGAGTTCCTACAGTTTGCCGGTAAGTTTGCCGGTATCTATAAAGAAGTAAGTTTGTGAGTTTGTTAATCCGAGGTAATCTCGAAAACGAACCAATCGGTATTAAAAATCATTTCACTGGTGGATAGATGATGCACTGCGTTCTACATTTTTAATATTTTATATAATGTGATTGCTGCAAAAATGGTTGAAACGATAAAAGTCGGTCAAAAGTCTATATATCGCAAGAAGTTTCCTGGAATATGCGGCACAGTGAGTTAAAATTTGTCTAGTCATTTTTAGAGGCCAGTTTTAAAGGGAAAGAAAAAAATTTGAAATCCTATTCTAAATTTGTGATATTATTGATTATGTATGTGGGATGTTTCACAAAATAGTTCTTTTTTCAAAACTAAATTAATCCTCTGTCTGAAAAAATAGCTCTCTTTTGTAAATTAAACTAATCCCATGTCTGATAAAATAGCCTTCTTTTTGTAACTAGAGTAACTAAACTATTTATCTACTTTAATGTATCTAATTAATACAAATGGCGGACTTATTGCTACGTGAGCAATCTCTTACAGCCAACCGTAACACCTGTCCAGCCCTGCTCAACGAACGGCCGGGAATCGGACCCGGGACTCCGCGCTGCGCCGCGTCCTCACAGGCCTTATGCCTTGTGATCAACCCAACACGCCACGGCGACGACATTCCCGTGGCTGAAAAAATAGCTGTCTTTTTGTAAACTAAACTGAGCCCATGTCTGAAAAATAATTCGCTCTTTGTAAAATAAACTCATCCCACATCTGAAAAAATAGCTTTCTTTTTGTAAATTATACTAATTCCATGTCTGAAAAAATGCTTTCTTTTTGTAAACTAAACTAATCCCATATCTGAAAGAATAGCTCTCTTCTCATAAACTAAACTAATCCCGTGTATGAAAAAATAGTTCTCTTTTTGGAAACTAAATTAATCCAGTGTCTGAAAAAATAGCTCTCTTTTTGTAAACTAAACTAATCCCGTGTCTGAAAAAATAGCTCTCTTTTTGGAAACTAAATTAATCCAGTGTCTGAAAAAATAGCTCTCTTTTTGTAAACTAAACTGATCCCGTGTCTGAAAAAATAGCTCTCTTCTATGTAAACTAAAATAATCCTTTCATTACGTCATCTAAAAATTCAAATCCATTTGCTTACATAACAAATAAATCCCGCTGACAAACATTTAGAATGGGTCGAGATCAATTTTAATTCGGGGTGATTTCTTATGGGTAGAAAAGAACTCCAGAAAAGCAGTACATTTTAGTCCTACATAATAATAAAACTATAAATATACACTATATTTATATAGAGAAGCTATTTTCAAATTAAAAAAAAATGAAAAAATATATGAAATAAAAAAATAAATATGTGAACAAAAATATAAAGACAAAGTAAGGAATAGGGAACAACAATAAAGGTTTAAAAAAGAAATCCATTAAATAAATTCCGTTATCGTCCTGATCGTTTCACCGTTATCGACGTGTACGAATTTCTGGGCAAAAACTATTATAACTGTTATAAATATTTAAACAGAACTCTTATAATATTAGTCAGTCTGTCTGTTTGTCAAAAATAGAACCCAAACCAAAGCAACCCTAACCTAGTTCAACCAAACCTGACCCAACCCAAAGGAAAACCAATCGAACCCAAACTAACTCAATCCAACCCAACCTAACCTAGAAGTAGAGTGCGAAAATATAGAAGAAATTTTTTTTCAATTATTTATATATATTTTTAAATGTTGACAACTCGCTAATAGGAGTTGAGCCATTATGAAAAGAGACAGAAAGCTGCATATTTTGTAATAGGTATTTGCGGAATATCATACGTTAATAACGTTTTGTAAAAGGTATTTGCGGAATATCATATATTTGTCCCACGGAGTACTACATACTTGTATGAATTACAGTATACACGCTTTACCTATACCCGGTTTTATTACTTGAGTACTGATCATTGGATTACAAGTTTCTTGGGGAATACCTGATAAAACAAATTTCTTTAATTTTATAAGCATTAACTTAGCGAAAATTTAATTCAGATCGGTTTAGTAGCTTTTGTGTAATACTCGAATGATTAGACAGACAAATATTATAAAAAAATGCGTTTTGAACTATTAATGGAGCAAGTCTAAATAACATGTTACACTAATATTTCTGTTGTTGTTTGTTGTGATTGTCGTGTCCACATAACATGAAGAATATCTCATATGGAAAAATGGGTGCCAGAGCCTCGAAAGGTTGGACTTCTTCCAGTCCCGCTTCGATGAGCGGCCGGGAATGGAACCTGAGTCCTCGCGGTGTGCGGTTATGCGCTCAACCCAACACACCACGGAGACGACACTAATATTTCTAAAAATATCTTTAATGTATGGTTACACCTCTGTTATAGTTTTATAACAGCTCTACCGTTTGCACGTTGTTACTGCGTTTACATTACCTCCGCTCTTTTTTCGCTTTATACACATGCACATATGCTCCATTCGCCAGAATTCTCCGTTCATTTCAGTTATTTAGATACCGCACAAATATACACATTGGTCAATGACTATATTTATAACAATTAAACTATAAATGACGTAGTGGTAAAGAAACTTTTGTAACTAAAAACATTTACGTGTCAACAGTGAAATTTATTTACAAAAAATGTTTCATAAGTTTTAACAATAAACATCAATGAACATGATGTTTAACCATAATACCTTTATTATCATTAATTCAAATTAAGGCATACAAACAAACTAACAGGCAATGTTTCACTTTCACATTATTAATGCAAAGCAATTTAGAAACAAGCTCATACATTCATAGCCCACGACACCACATATATGTTGGTAATATGTTTTAAAAAATAGTCTGTAAATGAGACAATAGTTCGCTTTATTATTTTAAACAATTTTTTTCTGTCCATGTTAACCCATTGGTTTCGATTTAAATGTTTTGACAAGGAACTCTGTCTTACATGGTCAGTATGTGACCGGAACGCTCTGACTACGGGCGACCCCGAAAGTATGACTACCGGCGATTGCTTGCCATTCAGCCTCTCGCTGGCCGAGCACCACACCGCATATGTCTATTGATAGAGGCAGACATGCAATCACCTAAAGCAAAATTGAAAATATATTCGGTGGTGATGTCATAAGTTATGAGTCACCACTTATGAGTGTTTTTTTGGACAAAAATTTCTTGGGAAAAAAATTTTAGCTGCTTATAACTTTGCAATAAATTATGATACAGTTCTAAGTGAGATGTCGTTGGATAGTGCCTGAAATAGTGAATTTGAAATTTATAAACATTTCAATGGCGCGCACAAAATGAAAGAATGTGAAGCGGGATGCATCCAAAATTCAATTAAATAAAGTTAATAAATAAAGTTAAAGAGGAGGTTAAGAGGCTTCAATTAAGCCAAAAATCATCAAAATCGGACAATGAGAACCCAGCTAATTTGGCCTCCGAAATTAGTGTCCACTATGAAAATTTGGAGCCACGTCCCAGTACAAGTGAAGTGACGTCAGCTTCGACTCGTATATCAATAGTGAATAGTGAACGAATCATTTAATTTCTAATGTTTCTCAATTGGGAGCGGACTACAACTTATCGCTATTTCCATGCAGACCGACAACGTTTCACGAACGATTTGCAATAGATCTTACCTTTGTGCGCGATATGAATCCCGCACTAAAGGCATATGTTAGTTAGTTTAGTTACCATAGGCCGATATTTCATAATTTAACGATGTAAAGAGTTAGAAATGACAAATAAATATATTGAATAATGCAAAATGTGTTTCGTTTATTGTCATAAAGTAAAATAGTGTCATGAAATTCCTTCATGTATAAAGAGAATGGTTCCCTGAAAAAACTTCGGCACGACCCGCTCCTGCTCACGTGTGATTTTTTTTATTTAATTTGAACGTTTGCCCTCGCCTTCAAACTCATCAGGTTTATTTATTATTAATATTTTATTTTTAGTTTCAAAATAATTTAATTTCATAAATTTCTGAAAGTTGCAGATGTTAACAAATTTTTATTATCTGTTCTTGCAACTTTATACTCTCAAGAATATTTCATTCTGCACTCTTACTAGGAGATAGGAAACATTTTTTTTTGATTTGATTTTTTTCAGGTTATCAATTGAAAAATATAATAGTTAAAAGCCTGCAAATATATACCGGTTAAAAGACGAAGACAAATAATGCATGAATTGAAATAAATTTAATACAATAGCAAAGTTATATAAAAATGATAAGTTCTCAAAATTATTATTTATTTTCGTCACAATAAAATAGAAAAATATGCCATCAAATGTATTTTCCTACAATTTATCCATATAAGAAGAAGTGGTCCCATTTCATCATCATAGCTGCAATATGTTCTATTATATTTATGAGAGACAAGCTTACTCGTATAAGATTTTGTTTCAATTTACGATGGCCAAAAAGTTCAAATGTTTGTATGAAAAAACTAACAACATTAACTGAAATGACCCAGGGTCTGAAGAACAAGTTATCCTAGATCTTTTGCGTGTTGTACGAGATGTATCGAAGCACCAGCCGTTTTATATTAATTTTGCTTCATATAAGTTATTGTATTTTCTATAAGGTTTTCTACACTATTGGTACAATTAGGGAGAATCGTACATGTAACAGTACTTCGTAGACTGTAAAGAATCTTCGGAAAGAAGGATGGATAATTTCATTACTGTCTTGAAAGATTAGGTAGGGAAGAGACCGACAAAAATAGGCCAAGTATGACAATAATTGAATATAATTTAATAAACGCCCATATTTTTTAAATTATAAAAAATTAAATAATTTCTTAATTTATTGTCATAAATAAGCATATATTATATACTTAACACATCAAGAATTGATAATAAGAATTAAAAATAACAATAAAAACCTAACGAACCATGAAATAACATTTTGGAAACGATTACAAAAATAAAAACTATTGATCGCTTTATAAATGTGTAGCCATTGCCTAAATGAATTAAAAATAAGTTTTTAATTGGCAGTGACGTTTGTTCTATATTCTAGTGCAAATGAATGTGTTCCCTGCTCTTTTCGAGGTTTACTTGGTTATTATTGATGACCTGTCAGGTCGGCGAATGTCATGAATTAGTATGTTTCAATCTGTATGTGAAGAATGCAGTGGACATAATCTGTACTGCGCTTTGTCTTGAATAATTGAACATTTCCACATAAATAGCATTTATAAACTATTATGAAAAATAATATTATTTTCATATTTTTTTTTTAATTTATCTAAAAATGTTAATTTTTTTCTCATAGCTTCTGAGCAAAATGCTATATGGATATTTACCATTATTTTTTGTGTTGTCAAATGGAATGATAATTCAGTCTTGAATATGGTAAAGAACAGTGGTTTCGTAAAACCATTGGCGTCTGCAGATTGTTGGGAAAAGGAAAGAAGACGATGGTTTTTATTCGCCATCCTCGAGGGATTATTGATTATAAGATGAATGGATTAAAAGGGATTATTGATGATGAAGGGATTATTAGTTAATAATGCTGATTATTATTTTTGTGAAGATCGCCAGGAACATGTCGTTCTTTGTAATGATTGGTTTGCTGATAACTGAATTTAAATAAATAGTAAAATACAGTTCAGAAGGAATCTTTAGTTAATTTTAGTGATAGCGTCTTGGTAAATTTACAATTTAGCAAGTAAACGGAAATTGACATTGATACAATTTCGACCCTATGTAACATTCGCTTTGATGAAAACTGACGATCCAACTCAGAGGTTTCTAATCTGTTTTGCCTCATAGCCAACTTGTAGATTTTTTTTTTCGTTGAACTCTGGCTACATATTATTAAATTTCCTGAATATATTAACATCAAAACGTGTTTTTCGCAGCCGACACAGTACAGCTCATTTTGTTGGATTTGTTTCGTAAAGTGGACAGTTATAAAAAAGAAACACCTTTATCATTTTTATTCAAATGTTTATTTATAAGACACAAAATGAATATAAATATTTGAATTTGGGAAGAAATAAATCGGAACCTAGTGAAATTCTTACATAAAATTAATACACAAATAATGATATTAATGCAAAGGGCGAGCCCGATGCTCTAATAACAATTGTTCAATATAACCTTAAATCTCGATGTCTGGTGGTTTACAATTCATTTCTTTTTTTCCTAAAGATTGGCAACTATGCTAAAATTCCTTTCCATGATATATGTAGATAGAAAAGGTATTAAAAACTTTTTGCCGTAATGAATCCGTAATGAAGGATAAACAATATGTATATCTTTCTGAAGCCGGAACTGCTGATGCTTGTAAGAACCTGCAAATGAACCTGTTTTATGGAATGTCAAATAAGTAATTGAATTATACTTTCATGGTTAGGTGTATTATGTCATTCATAGAACGCCTGAATGTTGATGATAACTTGCTTAAATGGGATCTGTTCACATGAACTACCTTTCTCCAATATCTTTTTCTCGTTGACGTGAACCCCAACTGCCCATCTAAATGATCAGAAGAATGCGAGATTAGCAGGTGTAAAAATGCATTCATAAACGCATTGCGTTAGCAAAGATTTCTAATCTTTGCTAATATCCCACCTGAAGATGCTGTAAATACAACGAAACCTAGGTCGTGGTAAAGAAATTAAAGATAGTAGAAATAATACTACATCACGTAGTTTCATTTAATTTTGAATAATGAATTTCTACAAAATTAACACCAAATATATTCTACATTTTTACAATTAGATAATAATAAAGTCGCATGCGCCAGTACAAAACTACTGTGCCAGCATGCTATCGAGACAGTCATTCGATCGACGCTATTGGTTAGAAAGAGAAACAGCTATGTTGCTGATGTATAGCGTCAACTCGTTTGATCGGCGCAATTACCCGCAACAATCGAGACCGATATGTAGTGATAGTAAATATTCTTTGCCTGCACACTGTTGGCAGCCCTATATTAATTTACGCACACACATATACGGATACGGATAGGCGAGTATGTATGTATAGTGTAGGACATTAAATCTGTTCGCTTGTATGGAGTGTCAGGGATGTGCCCCAGGTCTGGATTATAGTGAAACAGCACAATAGTGGTGTAATGGAATGTAATGAGGTATAATGCATGATGACACATGAACGTAAAAGAATCAACGAAGTGAAGATTAATCGACAATATTTAAATTAATTCTATATTTTTAAGATAATCTATGAAAAATCACATATATTTCCTTGATGTTTCGTTTGTGTCTTTCGTTTCAAAGGCTTTAAAAGACTTATATAATTTTTAAATACAACATTGTTTGTGTGGCCTAATCTTGATTTTCGTTTTTATTTCTGCAACTTGTTACACATATCACTGCAAAAAAAAATGGGGCACAGTGAAATATGTTTCAAACATGTTACGCTGCACCCCGAAGTGGCCAGGGCAAAGAGAACATCCTAAAATTGTTAGGTTATATTTACCAGCAAACTGATGATATATTAAGGGTATTAAACAACGATTATCGAAAAAACACATATGCTTATCAAAAGCTCTACGAAGTATAGCAAAAATGAAAAATGGTCTCTGGAATTTGCTGTAAATTAAAACCAAAATTTAATTTTTTTACAAACTATAAAAGTAAAGAATACAATGAAAAAAAGTTCTTTTAAATTCTTGTAATTGTTTGTAGTATACTGTTTAGTTGATTGTGAAATATGTATTTTTATTTTATGGTTTCAGTAATTGTTGAAATGTCTGATTCAATTACTAAAACAATATGTCAAAAATAACTTTGAAAGACGTATTAACTGCGCGAAAGACAGTAAATAACTGAAGCAAAATTTTCTTAACCTTGAAGGTGCCCCCTCCAATGTTACAGACATTGGAGGGAGATTCTAAGAATACTTTAAAAAAATGATTGTATAATACAGGGCTCTCTATTGTATAATTTAGGGTAACTATCAGTTCTGAGAAAATTTATATATAACCCTATTATAGTTTAATGGTAACTCTTGAGAAACATCAAATGCTGTGTTCTTTAATATATTATATGTATAAGGACTACACTAATATCTCCATTGTTATACGAGTCTCACAGTTCCAAAACCCACCAACTCGACTTGTTTCTCAAATTCATTTTTTGGCAGTTTATATAGAAAATCGATCACCGAACATAACTACTGTGTTAATTTGCTTATAAATTCTATGAAAAACCCTAAATTAAGAGAAAAATTAAATTTAAAAAATATTTTTTTCAAACTCTCATATCATTTATTCCAAATCATGTTTAAAATACTATCATATTTTATGGAAAATAGCCTAGACAGGCAGTCGTGGTGTGAGTTAGCTTCAAAAAAGCTCCAAATTATAAAAAATCTCGAAACAAATGTAAATTAATGTGTAGTGGTTTTCTTCAATTTCTGAAAATAATTGTCACTTGGAATTAGTGGATTATGAAACTATATAACTTGTATATTAAAGCTTCTGTATTGCTTTCTACATAAATAGGGAGTGATATGTGGACACATGCTTAACGAACGAAGAAAATATTTAAATGTAAGCCATAAGACGAATTTAGAAGCCTCAGCCTCATCATTTTTACCGATTATGAAAAATTTTATATATATAGTCATTTGTATTTTTCAGATCGACTTAAACTACGTTGCTTACGAAAGGTTCGATAATGGTGACTACGACAAGTATTCATTACAAGCGGATAGAAAGTTAACAAATCAAGGAAATGTATTCGGAGAAAAATTCGGCAGTAAGTAATACAGTTGCTCTGTTTAGATCTAAAGTCTTCCCGACCTTTTCAAAGATGGTAATTTTTTAGTTGTGCGCTAGTAATTTGGTGGTATACTTTTTCGCATTTACAATTCGACAATTACAAAAACGTCTATCTAAAGGCAACGGGAAAATTATGGAATAACTATTAATAAATTATTATTTTTACATTGTAAATCAATATAGCGTTTACTCAATCATCATTTTACAATTTTTAAACGTATTTAATGAAACGCTAAATGTATTTCATGAATGCAAGAAGCTACTCGTCAATTACTTGCACAAAAACTGTATAAACTAAAAAAATTAATCGAATATGTGTTGGAATAGGCAAAACGTGGTACTTTATTTATCTATAACAACTAAAGACCATTAATATCTCCTTCAATTATTAATATAATTTCATCGAAGTAATTCCATTTGGAAGGCTAGATTTTTTTAGGGGCCGGTGGACACATTATTCATCACTTTAAATTCACAGTTTTGGAGCTTAACGCTAGTAAATGTTAATTTAATTTTAAAAGGCCTATCCAGTTATTTGAGTTAAATATCCTACCTTAATATGAACGAAAATAATGTTTCCGTCCCATTTTCCTTAGGAGATGCATTCAAAAGTTTTTTTTATATTCGCTTGCAAAAAAACGAAGCATAAGCTTGCAAATTATATTAGAATGAGATATCATCGGTTTACGGGCAAGAGTACCCATAAACTGATGACATCCTATTCAATATGACTAGACGTCGGGAACTTGACGATATCCTGAAATTTGATTTTATCCATATTCGATGATTTCTTCTAGAATGAGTTGAATGATCGATGATAGAGGTTAAGCTGAAACTTGATGTATCGAATTTAGCTAATCATGTCAGGTCATTGTTTACGAGAAATATACTTTTAGCAACATATTAAGTTGTTTCACTTCTAACATGCACTGTGCCCAGATATCTTTTTCATGATTTCATAAGTCACAATGTCTCAGGTCACGAGTTAAAGGCCGCTGTGCCTGTAGAGTTTTTTAGTACAATATCGATTGTGATGAAATTGTACCCGAAGATGTAGTCGAAATAAGAAAAAAACGTAGAAAGAAAACATGTTTCTGTATTTTGATTCATTACTCAACTATTTAAATTAATCTACTCAAACGTCAAACCATACTTTGCAGTCACGGCTTCATGACCACAACGAATGTTACGTCGCATTCTTATAACACGTATTATTAGTACTGCCTGTCGGAATAATGAGTCTACCGTTAAGAAATCTACATCCCCGATAGTCTGTCTTCAGCAGTTACCCTATGAGTAGTCAGATACTTCCACTGCCACTCTATTTACACTGAGATGGCACCTATCATTGTAGGTCACAACTCTCTGCTCCTGAAACTATTAAAGAAGACATTGAACTTGGAGATGAACATTTTTCATACACTTCACCGAGATGGGTGTCACTGAAGAGATATTTTAAAATGCAAAAAAATGTCTATAAAAGTATTTCTGATGTAGCATCTCCTTTACGAGATAATAGACTGCAAAAAATATTGTAATTTTTACCACATCTCTTAAAAATTCAGAAACATCAATCAAATCACATTCCACCCATTAAATAATACACTTATCAATATTTATATAGTTATATCAATAATTCTAAAGAATTGTATCAATATTTATAAAGATAGTAATAGAAACTATAACGTTTGAACCCTTACATGTTATATATGTTATAATAGCTACAGTCACACCCCCGATACTCCATACTAGCAAACAGATTTAATTGCCTACACTATTACATACGTATTCGCCTATCTGTATCCGTATGTGTGTGCGTAAATCAATGTAGGGCTGTCAGCAGCGTGCAGATAAAGAATGTCCACTATTACTACATATCGGTCTCGATCGTTGCAGGCAATCGCATCGATAGACAAGTTGACGCTATACGTCAGCGACATAGCTGTTTCCCTTTCTAACCAATAGCGTCGATCGAATGACTGTCTTCGATAGCATGCTGGTGCAGTAACTTTGTACTGGTGCGCACATCTTTATTATTACCGAATTGTAAAAATGTAATTATGTAAATAAATATTTTATACTATATATTTAATTGAGTGAAAGTGATTTGATAATAATAATATTAAGATTCAAAAAAAGGTACTTAGTGTGGATCCCAAAAACGAGATAAAATTTTAAATAAAAATAAATTTTGTTCAGTTACAAATGTGATATACTGGAATAAGGTCTTCGTTGTACTTTTGACTCTTAATAAACCATGTAAAAAACCTATGGCAGACCCTACAAGGATACGTTTTTCAACCACATTGCGTTTAATCAAAACATTGACTTTTAAGAACAGTTTGTATTTTAAAACTGCTCAGTGGCATGTTTGTAGACATCAAATTATAGGTACTAACCAAACAAGTTGGTGATACAAAACAAAATTATTTACAACAAACAAAAAAAGGGAGACTAAAAACAATGTTCTATCCTTAGTGATATTATTGCTTTATAAGAAATCGTAATAACACACAGCGCAATAACGGACCGTTATATTGAATTATTATAAATAGTTATCAATTAAGACTGAATTACACGACTTAAACTTAACCAAACATCGCAAAATCGACTTTTCTGACATTAAATTTGAGAAAATATATGAATACCAGAAATAAAAGACTAAGTACCAAAAACAAAAAGTAGAGGAAATTATGTTTTAAATAATAAGCCGTCATCTCAATATTTTTTTTTACTTTAAAATTGACATTACTATTATTACAATAAAATGCTTTTATGAAACCAAAATTAAGTATCTCAACTTATTAATTAGTACAATAAACTTACAATTTCTAATCAGTCCGACAAAAACTGAAGTCCAATTCTAATTAACATAAATAAGGCTCTATATGTCTTGCACTATATCATAAATAAAGGTCTGAGTTCTAAGCCTCTTTTGGTCTGTTATGTGTACAAAAATTAGTGATGGGACAAACATTTTTAACATTTTTCAAATTGTTAACAAAATGAAAATAATTTCAAAATATTTCCGGCGATCTTCGTTTCTAAGATAGGGTATCAGTGCTAAAAGATCTTTTTTCTTCTCGGTAATTTTGCTTTACAATTTATTTTCGGCATCGAGTATACAAAAATGTCATTGAGCGTCTTGCCTTTTTTTAGGAGAGTCACAAGTTTGCAGTTCTCCATAAAACTATGCGTTTATTTAATTCGAATTACGAAAGGTTCTTCACTATCAAATTCTGGATGAAGCACTTTTGATATTTGCAGTGTCGTTGTGTTCAAACATGATTCTACAGCCAACTTAAAATCATAAAAATCTTCAGTATTCATTGTTACAGCCCGAAATGGTTGTTTGAACTGATCATTTTCATTAACATGTTTTATGTCATCGGGCACCATACAATTTTCATTTTTCAATTCTCACGTGACAATGCAACGTGTTATATCACGAAATGTCACGCGTTTTCATTTTTAAATTATTACGAAGTGTCTGTAACATAAGAGATATGATTAAAAAATTATCAAAAAATTGGGTTCAATAGTTTTAAAAACTTTCTTGAAAGTCATAAATGCCCATAAAAATAAAAACATTTTATTTTTATTTTGGCCGCAACAATTATTGCTCTATATGATCAAGTAGCACGACGATACTCGACGAATCTATCTCATTTCCTCTTCTACCTGTGATATTTTCATTCCATCGCCTCCATTTTCAATGTGCAATCCAAGATTATAATTTGCCAGCTGCCGAGAATAGTACATGGGTCCATAAATTAGGGTAGGAATCATTATTACTTGCTGTAAGTAGATGGCAACTGTGCATGTGGTGCTGCTAGGCATTTGTGACTTCTAATGTCGATACATTAGCTTTGTAGCTCTTTCTGCTAATAATTGCTGTAACTGTAATTGATGTTTGTCCTGTTAATAGGTTCTGAATCTATTTTTGCAGTGAGCAAATCACATATATACCTGTTCGCTTCTGACCAAATTTGACATTAGAAAAGTATTTTTTAAAAATGGTACTTTTATATTTAGATGTTACTGGAGTTTCCGGGTTCAGTACTTTATAATGTTACATATCTTAATATTTATGCAATGTTTGTCAAATAAATAAGCACAGTTAAGTAATTAATTATCTTGTGACTACGTAAAATGCACATCACTAGCGTGCAAAGAGGAGCGTGGCTCCGGGCTCTCGTGCAAATAGTTTATAGGTTAAAAAAAATTTAATTATCTCATTAGGTGGCGGTTTTTGAAGTAAAACTTCTTTACGCACGCTTGACTTGGGGAGTAAGCTGGTGAATGCGTGACGAAAAGTGTGATCAGGCGAGGCGAACGGAAGTTGAGAGGGAGATATAAGTTAGTGAAGACAGAAAGAGAGAGAGTTACGTTTCGTATATTACTGTAGGGACAAGAGAGAGAGGTGCGCGCACACATTTTCTTTCTCTCTTTCTCTCATAGCCAGTTATGTTTCGTATATCTAAGACACAGTGCAAGCCTATTGTCTGTATCACACTGTAGGAACAAGAGAGAGCAGTGCGCGCGCACTTTTTCTTTCTTCTTCCTCTCATAGCCAATGCATGAAATATATATATGCGAGTTTGGTAGCGTTACGCGAACGGTGATTTTTTGATTATTTTGTAATTTCATTTCGTGCTTGAACAATTTTATAAATTATTATTTTGTTCAATACATTAAATATTCTACGTTTAAACTGAATAAAATTGTAAAATCATTTTAAAGTTCATATTTTGTGAATTTGAAATTTTACTTCAGTCGTGTGCCCTTATATGTTTGGTATTGTTTACCGGTATCCTTTAATGCTTTTTTAATAGTTTGCACACTTTTTTCACCATTTTTACGTCTTTTTTATCTTGTGCCAGCAACAACAAGAGGTGTAAGGTCTGCCATTTTTAAAACACTGGCATCACGTAACAATGGACTTATATCCCTTTAAAGAATTACACCCCCCACGTCTTAGACGTCCATACTTCTTAGAGCCATAAGTACATAGTAAATAACTACGCTAATCGTTTAGTCCCTGTTTTAGGTTAATGACGAGGGTACGTACTACGTGATACCTTAATAAAAAAGATACAAGATTTTTGGCACCTTTTTTATTTCTATTATCCATATATCTTAGTATTCTGTTCTGTATATCAGAAGGATAAATGAATGGAACCTAGTGAGACCACTCACTTGCTTGTCTGTCACAGCCGATTTTCTTCGAAACAACTAGAAGTTTGACATAGTAGCGATCATATACCTGCATATTTCACAATAGCTAACGCTTTGAGATATTTATAATGATAATTTTAGAAGGAATAAGTACTCGAAACAAATAATCGTTTGGAAAGTAGTATAAGTTTTGAGAAACTAAATATTTTTAAAAATAATATTCCTCGTCGTCGATTAGAAGACATTCAATGCTAAAAGTAGGCCTCTCCCATAGATTCCCACAAAGACCAGTCCTGCATTGCTCGTGCACTGCTTTCTGCTTGTATTGGCTTTCCGAATCTTTCTCTCCCAACCGTCTAAGTTCTGTGTGCTATGTGGCCGGCTTATTGCCACTTCAACCTGTCAATAGTACTATGTCGGTAACCTTAGTGTAACCCTTTTCATAACTCGTTGAGCTACTTGAAGTCTTTTTACAACACGAACAGTAAGAGGCCATGTTTCACTTCCATATGTCATCACTGGCAACACACACTGGTTGAAAACTTTCATCTTCAAAGACTAGAGTATTTTGAACGAAAGGATATGGTGAAGTGTCCCAAATGCTGCCCAGCTGAGTTAAATGCTCCGATTGACTTCTTTCTTAAAGTTGTAAAACCACTTATAAATGTTAGTATAAATATGAGATTAACGTTTATAAAATAGGTTAATAAAAACACTTCCGTTTATGCTTAGGTACAAATAAAAGTTTAAACAACTAAGTGTACGTCCTTGATGGTTTAAACTTTTCGTTGTATCTAAGCATGTACGGAACCTCACGGTGTGAGTTCTATTCGTAATTAAAAGTTTATTTAACTATCAAGCATATTGGCTACCAAAAATGTGCTAAATTTAACTTCATATTTGTAATGAAACTTAAACTCTGTGTTTAAAGTAGCGAGTTTAAGTTTGTTTTAAAAATATAAAGTTAAAAAAGATCGGGAAAGAATATACCTGTATGAAAATTTGCATTGAATTTTGTAGGTACATGAGATTATCTAGGTTTCGTTATGGTTTACTAGGAATATTTAGAAAGTAAGAACTTCTACTAGCAACGCTATATTTTAATTAAACAAACAATTTAAATAAAACTACGTAATTGTAATTCATTCATACATTTGGACAAATTATAATGGTTTCAGGTCATTGTCGGTAAATTGATTAGAATAGAGGAATAAAAAATATACCGGAAGATTATTCAATTGACTCGACTGAATTGATTAGTTTATAATTTAAAATAATGTATTCGACAGTGAAAATACCCAAAAAATATCACCTTGGTTTATATTTGTCAAATATGACATTTGACAGGTTCAATTGTCAGCTGTCATCAAATCTCAATGTATTTTTTTATATGGCTTTTGTGGTATCTTTCATTTGTTTATCTAATAATCAATATAACTAGACTCTCCAAGTTCAAAAAAATTAGAGACTAATGAGAAAGTTTTATGTTATTGTGAAGAATAAATGGTTTTAATTTCATAATTGTGCAAGTTTCAGAAACCATATGTACCATTTTCCTGTTAGTTTTCGATCCAAATTTAATATGATGTTATCCAGGCCTAATGCTTGTAGTTTTTATATACAAAACAGATAAAATGAAATATAGTATTGAATGTATTTGGGGTTAATTTTGTAGAAATTCATTATTCACAATTAAATGAAACTATGTGATGTAATATTATTTCTACTTTCCTTAAGTTCTTCACCACGACGTAGGTTTCATTGTGTTACAACATCTTCAGGTGGGCTATTAGCAAAGGTCATGGCAAAGAACTTAAAGAAAGTAGAAATAATACTACATCACGTAGTTCCATTTAATTATGAAATATAGTGATTTTGAAAATGATAAAATATTTGTTAATTTTTATGATTTCTTTACCTATAAGTTACAAAATAATTTTACAACTAGGTAAACGAATTGTTAAAGAGTCTTGTAAACTGTCTTCTCTCTTTGTAACTGTCTGTCAAGTTGTATGATACTATTTAAAATGAAAGGTCACTCACTCGTTGGCTAACTTTTGCAAAATAATATACAAACTATTTAAACAATGTTAATTTAATTGTTGATCATTTGTCTTTCAGAATTAAACTCTATGCTAAATACTGACTCAACTAAAATTTCAATGGATCGATTTGAGGAAAATTCGACGCTAAAACAACTTGAGCCGAAGACGCCCTTGTGCGAGTGTGATTTTTGCGGAGAAATTTTTCCTGAAAAGCTGGATTTAATTAATCATATCCGGCATCACGAAGCAAAAAAGTCTAAAATAACTCCTTATTTTAAATGCCTTCATTGCCCGAAAGTTGTCAGATGCAAACAAGCTCCAATAGAAATTAAAAGTGATATAGGACGATACCAATGTCACGATTGCGACCAGATATTCAAGTGCCTATTTCATCTCGCAAAACATTCTCGGTTTTTGCATTCGTCCGGAACTTCAGAAGAACAGAATACGTGTCTTATATGTAACAAGACTTACAAGAACAAATATTTATTAAACAGTCACATAAAAAATATACACTTTAAAGATCGATATCAATGTCTCAAATGTGACAAATCCTTTTCGACGAAAAAGTGTTTGAGATATCATGTGATTAATATACACGAAGAGAACACACTGCAGTACGCATGTCACGTGTGTAACAAAGTATTTAAGATCAAAGATTGTTTGACGAGGCATCTCGTGTTACATTCCGATTTTAAGTGTAGATATTGTAGTTCTGGGTTTAAATGCGAAGAGAATTTGAACAGGCACATGCGCAAGGCTCACAGCATCGACTGGAAGTGTGACTCGTGTCGTAAAATATTTAAATCAAAGCATGTTTTGAAAATACACAATAAGCTTGTTCATTGCAAATCGGCGAGAAGACAGTGTGACTTCTGTTCAGCCAGTTTGAAGACAATTATTTCGCTTCGTACCCATATCAAGCATTTTCATTCAGGCCGTCAGTGGCAATGCTCAATGTGTAACAGAGTATTTTTGCAAAGGTATACTTTGGTTACGCATATTGTGAACGATCATTGTTTGACTTCGAAAGCGGAGAAAATGTATCGATGTAATGCGTGTTTAGAAGTATTTGAGGGTCGAAACGATTTGCGTGCTCACATTGAGAAGAAACGCTGTTATCAGGTAATACAGGAAAACGTATCGGACGGGCAAGAAGACGATGAAGATTTTCAGATGTTGGAACCAGAAGTAGAGATCACAGGGGATTAAGCTTATTTAATTTTTTTCTTAATCATGACATAACTAGTGAAGTATACATTAGTTTATAAAAAATAAAAACATGAAATTGTTTGTAGATCAATTTTCATGCTAGTTATATTTTTGAAAATATATTTTACTGACATCTACATATATCTGACACAATGCTTTTGCTTTTTTTTGACCAATATATGTACATTTAAGTCAGCTTGCTTTGCTATTCTTTAAGATGATACACTGGAAATGGTAACTTTTATGATGAACTTTAGAAATAGATGAATCATTTACCACGTCAGAAAAGTGGTAACGACCAAAATTACATTGCATAGAACTAATAAAATGGAAGTTTTTTTTCCTTTCATTCTGCTATCACTTGCTTTCCTCAATTCTTCTTTTGGTATGTTTGGGATAATCCATTTGATGGCATATCATATATTTAAATGAATGAGTTAATCGAGTTAACAGTTCGTTCACTGAAATGCATTGACTGAGGTCACAGTGATGGCCACTCGCCTTACTGTCTATTTAAAATCATTAAAAACAACAATAAGTACCAAAGTAAGAAACCACAGTTCCAGGCACAATATTTTAACCGATACATTGAATGCACATACTTTTCACCACCAATTATGGCGACTCACTGAATTACAAATTTAACGAGGTGAGTACCCCACCATGGAGATAGGTGTAAATACCTGGTGAGCGAGGGGATCAAAAGAATCAATACAGTACACTGATTTACTAAGCTCATTGAGATCTTATTGATTCATTGAAATTTTATTAATTCATTTAAGTTAATTATTCAAGAATATTAATGGATGGAAGGAAAAGTGATGTACCTAACATCACTTTCTCTTTCTTAAAGAATCATGCAGAAAGATTGAAAGTAACTAATCCATTGTGTATTAGGTAGGTGGGTCATTTCTTTTCTCGTAGTGGATTATTATGGAATGAGGAGTAACGTATATTTATTTATTTACACATATTTTTATACACACACACACTTTATCGATATGTTACAGGTAACCTATTCCTAACAATAAGAAATTAATGGTTAATAAAGTTTAAACTTTAAATTAAACACGAATACAAAATACATGAGAACTGCAAAAGATAACGACAACACATTTTTTTACAAATTTACTCATAAACAAATTACACTCTAGTGTGGCCGCTATCAGATGATTGAGCAGTTGAATAACGCGGGAAATTGGAGAGTTCCGATATAATTCAGTTCTAGAGGGTGGTGTAGCAAAAAGGTGATTGCGTGAGCGCAAGACATTGTAAGGTACGAAGAATGAAAGTTTATAATACAGGGCATAGAATTTTGGAATTTCATAGCTGGAAGGTAAATTTCATAAATGCAACGTCTCATCTGAGTTGCAAGGAATGCAAACCTAGCATATCCGAGAGAAAATCAGTAGGAAATAAAAAGGGGAAGTGACCATACCGCCTCATTTACAGAAATCAGAAAAACTACTTTGCTCAAACCCCCCTCCTTTCATTTTATTAGAAATTAGTGTTAAAATTAAGTTGATAGGAATATTTGGGTAACACTTATTACTACTTAAGACAAACGTATATTGATATTATGTCGGCATGATTTCTCTGCTGGTGTTTGTGTCATACATTTGAATTTCTATCAACTCGTACGTTTGAATTCCTTGAATTTCGTATTTTCTTTACTTTATCATTACAACGTATGGATTTGACCGTTCAACATTAAATGTAAACCCAGTCAGTACTAGTTCTCATAAATATTTTAAAATAGGGAAATATACAATTACGCCAAGCGCAAAAAAAATTTTCTCAAACAAATAGCATTTTAATATAGACAAAATGTAAACACAATGTGCGATAACATCAAACAAAAACAGTTTAAATTACACATTTACAAATCAAACTGTGTTCGAACAAATAAATTGAAACACACAACTTTTTGCCTTCACCAGGAACTCGTATATTATAATGATTCTTATGACACAGGCATACAAATTATTTTACTATTTGTCTATAATTATATAAAATAAATTGAGAAGCGAAATAATTTTTTGCGAAGGTGTCGATGTGGCAATGTGTATTGGCGTAGCGAATTCTTGGTGAAAATACATCCACTTAAAACTTCCTGTGACTAAACTACTGAATTTTGTTAATTGATTTTTGATGTACGGTTGAGGAATACCATTTAGTATATGAGGATTCATTTAATGTCGAACGGTCGAATCCATATTGTGTATAATACATATTAAATTTTTTTTAAAGTAATCCAATGACGCTATATAACGTATTTCTAGTAAGATTAAAAGTGTGATACATGTGTGTATTTGTGTGATATCCTGTCTTTCTTTTATGAAAGTTGGAAGGAAAATCAGTCAGAATAAGTTTTTCAATTATAAGAAATATATAAAACAATAAATACAATAGCTATTTATTCAGAATCAAGTGAATTGCTGTGTATCTCGATCGACACAATCTTATTGATTCATTAGAGTTGTTGAGTCATTAAGGTGAATCGATTCAGTTAGAGTGGAGTGAAGCAAGATTAATCACGATTAAACGGGGCATGACTGTTAGAAGACACAAAAAAGTATTTTCCATAAACCTGTAACTATCAGTGATACCCAGTGCCTTATAAGCAATTACTTGTAGCTTGCCCTGAACATTTAGCATATGTACATAACATATTTACGAAAATTTAAACATTTACATTGTACTATTCAAGCGAAAGCCACACTTCGATATATAATTTGTAGTTCACACACACAAAGCGAACGTTTCCGCTTGCTGGAATTTTAGACAAAACGTTCAAACTTCACACCCATATTGTATGAAATTACAACAATTTTTAAAATTCTCCATGATCATCTTGGCATGACAAAGATCAGCGCAAGATGGGTGCCGACAATGCTCATGCCGCCTCAAAAATAATGTCGCGTGGAGTGTTCTTGCGCATTCTTGGGCCTCTGTGGTGAAGACAAGGATGGACTATTGAGTTGAATTGTTACTGGAAACGAAACTTGGGATCATCATTATGAACCTGAGTCCAAACGAGACTCAATGCAGTGGCACAAAAAAGGAACACCAGCACCTAAGAAGTTTAAGGTGTCACAGTCGGCTGGAAAAATCATGGCGATAGTCTTTTGGGGTTCAGAAGGGATCCTGTTGACGGATTATAAAGATAAAGGTGTTTCCATAGCCGGAGAATACTATGCGTATATTCTAGAGAGGTTGAAAGAAGCAATCAATCGAGTCCGAGCCCTAATTCTTTTCAATACGTTGCTTTTTATTATTTTCTTTCATTTAAGGCAAAGAAAACGTATTCAATGACGTTATCAGGGGAGGTCGGCGTATGCTTGCACGCGTTTGTGTATATCTATATAATTTTTTATACGTCTGACTCTTCACAGCTTACCCTTCCCAAAAAGCACTGTACGCCACTGATAACTATTAACGAGTAGTAAAAATGTGAGCACATGGAAAATGTAAGTACATATTTACAGAACACGCTAAATTTTTAAACACCGATTTCCGAAGATTTTGAGTTGAATCATTTTCATTCTGAACATACAATATGTCTGTATATCTACCTTATAAAGTGTGGATTTGACCGTTCGACATTAAATGAAAACCCAATCAGTGTTAGTTGTCATAAATATTTTACAGTAGTAAAATAAACAATTACGCTAACATTTTTTTTTCGAACAAATTAAAGGGCACTTTAATATAAACAAAATGTAAACACCATTTGCAATGTTTATGTTACGCTACAACGTGAGGCGCGCGGGTTTTTGTCGTCGGTTGTTGTTCTGGTTTGAAATTATATACATCGTGTTTGAAATTACAAACCACTTAAAACTATTACTGTGACTGAAAACTAACGAATTTTTTTAATTGATCTTTGTTGTACGGTTGAGGAACACCATATGGTGTATGAGGAATCGAACAATCGAATCCACATTGTATATAGTGTAATAAAAACGTGTCTATACTTATAAGAAGTAATTCTGTGCATCAAACTGAGAAGATAATTTTGAAAAACTATATTATTTTTAAATAGATGATGTTCAACCATTTCTGAAAAAAGCATCGTCAACGTTGCTATTCCATAAAAAAAATATATTTTTTGACAGAAACATGCTTCAAATTTGATGTGTACAGTTTGATAAAAAGAAACATCTGTATAAATAATATATACGTTCTTTATTACCCGTATACGTATATATTAAGAATGGAAGATTAAAATGTTTCTATTTTAACATTTGTAATGAAAATTATTGGATAATATACAAGCATCTTCAAACTATCAAATTTGAAACCAATTTTATGTATTTTGAATACAATAAGTATTATAATTAATTAATAATTATATTATTTGTCTGTATAAGCTGACAACCTTAAAACGTATTTTTCAGCGTTTAATATTTGGTTCTTTGAATTCATTATATTCACTGTTGTAAGTATCAAGAACGTGATCGCATTTCAAAATTTAACTAACTTTTAAGACACAATATTCCCAAATCAATAAATATAATAAACAAAGAAAAATAAAAGACTGTAAATTAACACGTTCATTGCTGATCACACGATATTGCGTGGTCCGATTCTTTAAATAATGACTGACTACGCGATATTGTATGATGAGTTCAAGCAATAAAATGATTCACAAACATACATGACAACTTCTTTATAGTTTATTTATAGTCCTTAACTTAGTTTCTTCTAAAATATCTTTAACACGTTCATTGCCAAGAGTGAAGCGATTCCAATGACCGGAGAAATAAATATCTTGATAACTTCCTGGCCCTTCATAGGTGACCATTTTTGAACGCAAATAAAGCACTTCGATGTAGTAACTTATTTCACATATAAACAAACAATAGGATTATAAACAGTTCAAAATTAAACGACACGTATAATAAACAATTTGAAATAAACCGACATATCAAACCCAAATGAGAAAATATAGCATGTAACTGGTGAAAATTCTTTAAACTTTGCTTGAACTCACCACACGATACCGCGTGTTCGGCGATTATTTAAAACGTCGGACCACACGATATCCCATAATCAGCAATGAACGGGTTAACCTACATTCTTTTATTTCTGTTTGTTTATTATATTTATGGATTTGGGAATATTGTGTCTTAAAAATTAGTTAAATTTTGAAATGCGATCACCTTCTTCATACTTACAACAGTGAATATAATGAAGAACCAAACATTAAACGCTGAAAAATATGTATTATGATTGTCATCTTATACAGACAAATACTTTTATTACTTATTGTATTCAAAATATATAAAATACATAAAATTGGTTTCAAATTTGATAGTTTGAAGATGCTTGTATATTATCCATTAATTTTCTTTACAAATATTAAAATGGAAAAATTTAAATCTTTCGTTCTTAATATATACGTATATGGGTAATAAAGAACGTATATATTATTCACACAGGTGTTTCTTTTTATCAAACTGTACACATCAAATTCGAAGCATGTTTCTGGCTAAAAATATATATTTTTTTATGGAATAGCAACTTTGACTACGCTTTTTTAAAAAATGGTTGAACATCACCTATTTAAAAACAATATAGTTCTTCAAAATTATCTTCTCAGTTTGATGCACAGAATTACTTTTTATAAGTAATAGACATGTGTTTATTACGATCGGTAAATTTGGCTCTTGTTCCGACTCGACTGGCAGTTAATGAGAAACAGAAATACGTTTTTAACTTTCAGTAAGTCTGACTGATAGTCCTGACCGTGTGTGGTGCATATGGGCGTAAGAGACTGCTTTCGTAATAATAAGTCCGACATGAGTAACAATTGTGTACATAAAAGTATGTAGTAAGTAAATAAATAAACATTACACCCTTATTTCATTATTATGAATTTTAAGCTTTAGAGGCGTAAAATGTACAACCCTTGATGTTGATCAAAGAAAATTCAGAGGTATAAAACATTTTGGAAAAATATTCTATATTTCGACTCGTACGAAGTTTATACCTGTATATATTATTCGGTACACATCATTTACTTAAAATTGGTTGGAGTGAAATTTTTGCAATAAATCAGTTGGAATTTGGCACAGAATATATTTCAATTGCTTTCAGTGGGACACTTAAACGAGACAGAAGGTACAAATGAGACAGAATATTGGTGCTATATAAAAAATATATGTATACATGCTTTTTGGAAAAAGATAGTGTAAAACCATTTTGATAGCTTGAACGGCGTGTTGTATACACACTATACGACAGTGTTTTTTTATAATAGCTGTGCTTTTGGTCTTATTTGACTGCATATTTGGTCCTATTTGACTGAATATTTGGTCCTATTTGACTATATATTCGATGGTAATTTCTGATGTCAGACACATTAATTAAAAAAAAATTAACATAAGAAAGAAGCAATAAATACCAAAAAAAGCAAAGAATTAACATAAGCGCAGAGGCTAAGAAGTTAGCACCTGACTGAGTGGTTAGTTCGATTCGGATATATATATATATATATATATATATACATATATATATATATATGTATATACATATATATATATACATATATATATATATACATATATATATATACATATATATATATATATATATATATATATATATATATATATATGTATATACACATATATATATATATACATATATATATATATATATATATATATATATATATATATATATATATATATACATATATATATATATATATATATATACATATATATATGTATATATATATATACACATATATATATGTATATATATATATACACATATATATATATATACTGAAATCTCAGGATGAAATACGATATTCATTTTACCTAAAAAAAAACAGTGAGCCGTCACGGGACGCCTGGCAGATGTGAAACATCGTGTTCGTACAAGTAATAGGCATGAAAGATTAGATTATTACAGGAACTAAATATGGCATAATTAAAAAATTAAGTATTACGAATTTCTTACAGAAAATGGTGACTTTATTTAATAAACATTTATTTACAATTAATACAAAAATAATAAAGCACAGGTTATGTGTACCGTAGTAAACAACAGCGTCGAACTGGACGAGGAGGGGGTCGCGTAGTCGGTTGCGCATGGCGACACGTCGCCATACCGTACACTCTACTACATATAGACTGTATATATATATACACCTTAGTATAGCATGGCGACCCGTTGCCACGCCAACGATCCGGTTTATATCTGCGCCTATAGATGTTTCACATCAAAAATCGTAAATAAAAATTGTTTATTTGTCATATTTATAAATTTCGACGTTTCCAATATTCCTTGATATACTCTGATTTAAGTTTAAATTTGATTAATTAGATTTTAAATGTAACAATATTACGGATCCGAATTATTTAATAGAACATTTCCAAAGGTTTTTTAATTTTAACTAAATCTTAATATATAATTGAATTGCTCAGATTATCAGCGCCATCTATTATAAGCTGTAGATAATTCTTTTTTAATTTAATTTTAGTCTTTACTAGTTATTAATAGCTGGTATAGATGGCAGTAATAAGTGAATTGACAACAATAAATATATATTCATGAAGTTATTATTTAAAAACTGGAAATGTTTAGACTCCAGTATTTGAGACAACTTGTGCATAAAAACAGTTCACAAAAATGCGTTGTTTCAATCGACAAAAAATGTATCACAACGATTAAAAAATATGCGTAGCAGTCAATACCTTTAGGGTGAGGCTATTTATAATTGTTAATGTTTTATTAATACTTATTTTAATTACATGTAAACATATTCTTTGCAAACTCTGTACAAAATAGTGAGTATTATTAATATTGTATAATAAAAATTTTATTCAAATGAATATTTGCAAAATTAATATTATTTTAGGTCATTAATAAAAAAATATTTTTTGTTGCAAATATTCCGAACAGCGTCATCTGTTGTCTCTAGTTTTAATTTCAAACTTAATTTAAAAAAATGTCACACATCACACTATAGAAATAAATGGATGCGCAACTTGCATCCAGTTATAATGTTTCTGAACTATAATTTTAGTAATTACAGACATTTATTCTAAATATCACTGTTGGTGAATTATAATAATCTTTGATACCTACACGGTATTAAAAAAAAGACAATTCATCGTTATCGCTTCATATACGTACCAAACGATAACGTCTTAATTTTGCCACGCACGATAACGATCGTTCTTTGAAAATATTTTCATAAATACTTGCATAAATTGACGGAGAGGTGGAGTTAGGATAGCGTTATATACCCGTGAATGGATTTTTTTTATTACAAGATATAATAAAATCATTCAGAATTAAATAGACAATTTATGTGTATTCATAACATCTTGCCGAGAATCGAACTAACCACTCAGTCTGGTGCTAACTTCTTAGCCTCTGCGCTTATGTTACTTCTTCGCTTTTTTGGTATTTATTGCTTCTTTCTTATGTTAATTTTTTTTTAAATTAATGTGTCTCAGAAATTATCATGGAATATACAGTCAAATATGATAGAAAAGACAGAAATATACAGTCAAATAAGACCAAAAGCATAGCTATTATAAAAAAACACTTCTGTATAGTGTGTATACAACATGCCTTCTACCCTATCACAATGGTCTTTCACTATCTTTTTGCAAAAAAGCCTGTATACATATATATTTTTATATAGCACCAATGTCCTGTCTCATTTGTACCTTCTGTATCGTTTCAGTGTCACGCTGAAAGCAATTGAAATATATTCTGTGCCAAATTCCAACTAATTTACTGCACGTATTTCACCCCAACCAATTTTAAGTAAATGATGTGTACCGAATAGCATATAACAGGTATAGACTTCGTACAAGTCGGAATATCGAATATTTTTCCAAAATGTTTTATACCCCTGAACTTTCTTTGATCGACATCAAGGGTTGTCCACTTTAGGCTTCTAAAGCTTAAAGTTCATAGTAATGAAATAAGGGTGTAATGTTTATTTATTTACTTACTACGTACTTTATGTACACAATTGTTACTCATGTCGGACTTATTATTACGAAAGCAACCTCTTAGCCTAGCTCTGTTCTATGAGCTACCGGGAATGGAACATGAGTCCACGCGAGCGAGGTATCAAAGGCCGTACACTTTGTTATTAACCCAACACACCACGGTGATGACATGTTTATAATAATTATTTTTGAGTGATTGTTTATAAAGTTAATATGGTGATTATAGTGTATTGTTTAATCACATTGTCCTTTAATATAACGTTGATTGATTGAATTTAAATTTTTAAGCGACTTCAAAAATGATAAGGTTCTATTTTATGTATGTTTAGCGATAATTCTTTACCGAGTGGACCTATTTTGACAATTCTTTATTGAAAGAGGGTGCTATAGGTATTATTCCATATAAATATGACGATGATCTGATGATGAGGTCTAAAAATGAACGATGAACTCCTTAACGAGTGGCAGTAAATCAACTATGATACAAGATATTTGCTACGGGTAGTTGTTATATTGCAAAATAACTGCACCACTTACCAGGTCAGGGTCTCATGATAACTTCTGGATACGAACAATGGAACTCCTTAACGGATATTAGTAAATCAACCGTGATTAAAGATATTTGCTACTAGTAATTGGTACTTTGCAAAATAACTACACCGTCGACTAGGTTTTTAAGCGATGTTTTATTTTAGAATTCTTAAAAGATATTTTATTTTAGTCTTCAAAAATAAGTAACTTAGTTATTTATTACATATAAGTCGGTACCTATTTTGAATTAATTATTTTTTTTACTTTTTAGTACTTATCTTTTTTGAAGCCGGTTTTTTAAAAGATAATTTATTGCCAACCATATTTTTTTATATAGTCAAATTGGTTCGTTTAGACCGAGAGGTGGTCCATTTTGTTTTAGTTTGGTACAGGAATGACAATTAACTCATCAATTATAACTTACTAAACATAACAATCTTTAGAATAGTCATGTTATCTCATGAGAAAAAAAAGTTTGAAAATCACTCATTACTTATAGTAACAATTCCTCGATAGGTAACAACCGATTTCTTTGACTTTAAACAATATCTCGGTAGATAATGAAAGATTATTTATTGACAAACGCGTGCCGTTAAGTACATGTAACAGAAGTGAAACTTCTTTCATGGTCTAAACCTTGATTTGTAAGTATTATTTAATAGTATTATTCACTCTTGAAATACATACAGTACACGCGCTTGCGTACAATTCAAAGTTGCGAACGTGCTTAAGGGCAGGATAAACACGTTGAGTTAAATATTAAAAAAATATTGAATATATTTGGCGTTAATTTTGTAGAAATTCTTTTGAAGAAAAAAAAAACTTAAAGAAAGTAAAAATAATACTACATCACGTAGTTTCATTGAATTGTGACTAAAACTATACTTAATTTAAGTCCATAAATTGTACTAAAGTTGTATAATAAGATTTTAATACTATGCGTTCAGAAAAATTAATAAATGTCATTACAAATTGACGTAAACGTCTAATAAAATCTTCATTTAAATTTACTTAGACAACCGTAAATTAAAAAAAAATAGCCGTGATGTCAGTACCGCAACACGGTTGAATATGGCTGAATGTATTTCTCTTGTTGTAAATTGTATTTTCGACAATTATACGTGCGGCTTCACTATGGATTTATAAATAAATTAAATACATATGTTGTTAGTATTGTAATGGATGAAGTACACGCAACATTATTAATAAATCAATTACTAATAGATCCATAAATCAACAAAATTTGGACAGTTTATTTTTGACAGACATAACGTACAAACCAGTCGATAGCGGTAGTGAGCGCCATATTTGTTTGTTTTCGCGCATGCGTATATTTGTGAAAATTTTGACAGTTTACTTTTGACACAGTAGTGATCGCCATTTTTATTTGTTTTTGCGCATGCGTATACTTTTAGTCTCGTTCTGTCGTGTTCATCTATCTCTCTCGATTATCAGCTAAGTACCTATTTTCCATCCTTCTTGCGATAGAGTCGTTACATTCAGACGTTAACAACTAAACGTTCTTTTTATTTATTCTTCTGTGATGGGACGACTGTCCAGGATGGGCCTGGCCTGCTCAAGGAGCTTCCTCCAAAATTGTTTGTTTTAAGCTGTAGTCTTCCAGTCTTTACCCTAAGATTGTGTAAATTTTCTTTGGGATGGGGATAGATTGACTACCTTTTCAAGGTAGTCAATCTATCCCATTCTGGATATGCTTCTAGGTTTAAAGCTTGTAAAAGGGGTTAGAAATGTTTTTTTGGTATTTATTCAAACTGGGCACCCGGATTATTTTATTCGTTGTGTTTTCTTTCGAAAATTGCAAACGAATATTCATTTTTTGGGGTTGATTTGTCCCATGTTTTTGAGGAGTATGTCGGTACAGATCTTATTAAAGTTTAGTAAATCAAGAGCTTCGTTTTTGTGGTAAAATAATTTATTTAGATATTTTCTGATTCCATAAAAACATCCGTTGGCTGCAAAAATTCTTTGCCGTATTTCCCAGTGTCAGGTTTAAGTGTCATTACCTGGATTGATTATTTGTTTTCACATAAATATTTATAATTCAAAAAATTATTTTTTAGGTATTCAGCTGACATTTTTACTTTTAATATTAGATAACTCGTATCTTCAAATGTGAAGGAAAAAGAAATATGAAACTTTTTTAACTAATTCGCTCATGACACTCAGCAAATTATAATTAATAATGACATTTTGAAACAAACACAGTAATTTATTAGTGAATTTGTTTAGTTACCTAAAAATTAACGCATCTGAAACATGCCGAGTAAATGAGAAAGGTATTAAGGATATTAAATTTATTTCAAAATGTACCTTCTAAACATGACTCTTCATGGCAAGAAGCTTAGGTCTTAGTTTTTTGGATGATAAACTAATGGAAAAGCCTTACATTTTATAGTTTCATTTAGGTAGATATATCAGTTTATATTTCGTCATATGGTTTGTGATCGTGAATTGCCGACGTTTTATATAGTCGTCACCAAAATTGCACACATTACGTTTGTAACAAATATGGCGATAAACAAACATATTAATAAATGAAGATGATTTGAATGACATAAAGAAAATTTGTGATCAAAAGTATTCTAGTTAATCACATGAATGTTTGAAATAACGCGTCTTTATTCAACTTTTGTTCCTTCTACGTGCTTTTGTTTACTTCGTTGGTTTCATAATCGTTTAACTCGTGTAACTTAATGCAGCATTTACTTTGTAATAGCAATTTAATAATAACTGCATCAGTTATTATAAAGTTGCTAGTACATTATATTTAATATTCATTAACAGATGACTGTAATTGATAAAAATAAGTTTATATTTTTACTAACTTTTTATTTAGTTGAAGAATTTACCTTCAAAATATCCATTAATTGATAACTAACACTAATATCACACATTCACTTCAAATTAATGTCTGGATGTGTTTTAGGTTTTGCAATATATAAGTAGCTAAATTAGGATTATATTTCTATTACGTAGTAGTAAATTACTTTTAATAATTTTGTTGGAAGCACTTACTATTTTTACTAAAGAATTCATATTTATATGACAAGTGAAGCGAACCGACTGTGATTAAATTTAAAATATCTGATATATTCCGTTTTACTCATTTGCGTATCTCCCAGGAATTATATAAACTTTGACCTTTTTTTAAAAATACAATTGTGTATTATTATGTAATACTCTGTACTTATATATTAAGTGGCTTTCTCAGTTTTCGTAAAGAATTCGGAAGATTTAATGTTTGCCGCTAATCTAAACAGACCATTGGAGAGAATGCTATTGTTGAATTTACTTATGCAATTAATTTTGATATGTTATGTCGAAAAAATCAAAAATAAAACGTAAAAAGCTATTGTGTAAAAAGCTCTTTCTATACAGCCTTTATTGTATTATTACCATCCTCTGTATTGACAGTAATTTAAGGATAATTAATTAGCCACTTTATAAAACTCGTATTGAAGAATTATGTCATTTTATTAGAATAAACAATATCTATGTGAGAGAACATTTTTAATGAATAATATATCTATAAAAACAATTCCAGATTTTGCCACACCACTTATCGCAATGTACAGAAAAAATAATTATTGCTAAATTCATTATAAAAATTTTGATGTTTTTAAACATTAGTTACAGTCTTGTAGAACTTGCGGTTTAAAAAAAATAAGGTCTTGGTTTCTTTTATCATCGAACATTAAACGTTGACGTAGAATCATGAAACTTTAACATTTGTTGTCTCGTTATCCACGAAATGAATGCACACTTTTTCTTTCACACACTTTATTATACCTATTTTGAATTAAATTCATATATGAGAAACCAAAATATTACATTTTATTGAATGTGATAATTTCGACTGTATCTCATTTCGTTCGTCAATGTAATTTTACAAGTACGTCACATATATTGGATACTTGAATCCAATGTACAGATAACGTAGTACAACATAATTAAAAAAAATAGCGTTAGATGGCGCTAATTAGGTCTTCACTAATATTATTTCGTCTTTTTAGAAATTAATCTTTAGATAAATTAAATGCAAAATGTTTCTTGCTGGTACGTTGTTTCTCGTCATTATTTTTTCACTACAGTGTAAACAGCATAGGTTTCGAAAGCTTCACAAAATTCACCTTCCGAAAAGTGACTGTCATCGGTTTTATTATTCATATAAACACAACCGCAAGTTTCTATGGAAAATAACATCTAGTTATGTAATCTGAATAAAATAAGGGACACGAGGAAATTAAAAGCTTCAATGTACACCAATTTTCCACGTGGGGAAAAGGACATTTTTTACTCCATATTTATTAAACCTTAGACCCATATTAACCATTTATATTCTGAATCAAATATCAAACTGAGTGGAATTGATCTACAGTATTAAACTCTTTATAATGACACTCGCTATAATTTAAACACTGGTTGATCTGGGTTGGTTTGCCTTCTGACCCATACACTGATGTATCCTTTGTAACGTACCCGCCATTCTGTATTACAAACAAGAAGATATTGATGGGGCGGCAAAAGTTGTTTATCGTTTATTATCCCTAAGTACATTTTTATCACCAGTAGGCTCAGAAATTAACTTCACGAACGCACAATTTTAATGTACAATTTTATTGTCTATAGGGCAAAATTGCCGCTTTACCGCTTTCGTATAATCAATTGATCAGTCGTAAGCTGGATTTTAAAGGGCAAACATGGCTACGAAGAGAAAAAGTTTGTGTGTAGATCAGAAAGTGGTTTTAAAACGTGCGATAGAGAAAGAAAAAAAATTGGGTGTGGCTGTGTCATGGACACGGCCGTTTGTTGTAATACGTCTATGTAACGGGTTATATTTTTTAAATAAAATATTTTTATTTATATTTTTAGGATAAAAGCGAGGAAACAAATAATTATTGTATTACAATAGCATATAGGCCGACATTATATATTTTTGATAATATTTTTTTATTCTAATACCTTATTATATTCACAAACTTTAAAAATAGATTAAAACTTGAACGAACATCGTAGCTTGTCCGAATCTAAAGTTATACTAATTGCAAATCTCGATACGCAACAAAATAACCTCAAAATGGCGGCGCTTCCCCCTCCACCGCGCGCGATGCATCACTGTTCTCGCTTATCGTAATGAATTCTTTGATCCTTTAGCTATCCAGTGGTATAATTTAATGTTTGATGTATAGGATAGATTCGAAACTGCAACGCCAAACTGTATCCCCCGATTTTGTTATCATTCGGTTTTTTGGATTGCCCCCGTATGGTAGCAAATTTAAAGACGTATTCACGTCAAAAGGAGTGTGATGTTGGGAGACATTTTGGACTTGGTACCTCAACTGTGCCCACTATTTGGAAGAGCAAGGAGAAGATAATAAAGGCTGAAATGAAAGGATGTTCCTATAATAAGTTAAGTCAGACGAAGCCTAGCGACTTGGATACTATGTATTTTATTTACATACTCCATAAAGCGAAAACGAAATTTTAATTTTATTAATTTCGACTTTATAATGAAAGAAAATACTCGTTCCATTGAGTTTCATTATAAAGAGTTTGCACTGCATTTTTTTTGGTTTAACAATTTCATTACTACCCAAAAATTGTGGGCTGGTTCTTTTAATTTCCTTTGTAATTTCGCTACCGAGTTCAGAGAGATGATTTATGATCTAGAATATGGCGAATTTCTCTGCACTGTGTGGCTCTCGATATTGAAAAAAAATGATGTACAATTAAATGAAGCTACGTGATGTAGTATTATTTCTATTTTATTTACACTCTTTGACTCTTTACAGAAGATGTTGTAATACAACGAAACCTAGGCCGTGGTAAAGAATTTAAATAAGTAGAAATAATATTGCATCACGTAGTTTCATTTAATTGTGAACAATGAATTTCTACAAAATTAACGCCAAATGTATTCAAAAAATTGTGTGTTTAAGACAACGCTGCAGTAGTTAAAACTTTGGCAACCCACATAATCGTACCGTGTATATTGGGAATTTTGAGCACGAAATTAATAAAAATAATTCAGATTAAAAGTCGCGTATTACTCTACGCTTTCAAAGGGACACACAGCGAACAAACCAAAACAATGCAGAGTATATTCAACTGGTGATATTTTATCTACTTTGATACCAAATAATAAATAAGGTATATTAATGCATAAAAATACACTCAATTTATAAAAGTTTTGCAATTACATATAAAACGCACCACATAATAAATAAATACATTTTGAAAATATTAAATAAAAACATTTAAAACAAAGCCCTTTTTATTTATTCCCACTAGCAACACTATATTTTTTTACCATATTAACATTTGGAACACGGAACCGATACGTCATTTGGAATAGATTATATTGGTTTTAGGTTAATCGATCAATCGAAGTTATGACTAATTTTATTCGGTAAATAAAAATATACAGGAACATGATTATTAGATTTTGCTCGATTAAATTGACTAGTTTTTAATTTGTACAAATATAAAAAACAGTGAAAATGCGCAAACAATCCTATGACAGTTCAATTTATCTGTCATGTCAAATGTCAATGTATTTTTTACGGGGCTTTCATAGTATATTTCAATTATTTATGTTATAATCTTGAGTCAACATAACGTGACTTTCCCGATTCAAAAAAACCTGAGATTTTTAAAAAGCCATTAAGAATAAAAATAAAATTACTATTGAGAATACAATTTAATAATTCTAAAATTTCAGTATCAGAAATATCTACCGGTCACCCGTTGTCCATTATGTAGTCGCATATTTCTGACATTGTCTTTTGCGAAATGCAAATATTAGAGAATAAGGTTCGTTTCAAAATTTCAACACCACACAATGAATTTTCAGATATACCGAAGGGATCCATAAAATATGCTGAAAGGGTTCAAGCCACATTAAACGTTATATATTTATATATATCGAGATACTCGCTTGCATTCCGCCAATATTGCTTTATACACGCTAGAAAATATTTTTTTAACTCGCGCTGTGAACGGGGTCTTTGGATGGAATTTGTCATATCTGTTTTGGATTTGTCAGTGCAGTGTCGGACTGGCCGTATTATCAAGGTGGCATTTGTCAGCTGGGCCCTGGCCTGCGCAGGTCCCCAATCATACCATTCCCTGATTGGGGACTGCGCTGACTTACATGTAAAATGGTTCATACGTATTTTGAGAAAAATGAAATGGAAACAATTGGAAAATGGTTGACGCTGAGGCCATCTTTGCATCTTCTCGCTATTTTCGAGCTCAAAGCGCTAAAAATATTTCTGGTCGTAATTACTGAGCTCTTTGAGCTCAATGATATGATTTTTTTGAGCTCCTTGAGCTCGGAAAATGATAATGGCGCTTTTTTATGTTGTTGGTAAACAATATTTACCAAGTAATTAACTGAATATTGACACATTTTTGTTATACTTGTAAATATGTGCATTCAAGTTGTTTTTTGCTCCATTAAGACATTTGAAAGTTATTTTGAAAAGGTACTTTTTGAAAACTTTTTATGGCAATATCTTTTAAATGAATTAACCGATTTTGAGGGCAAACCGACGCGGTTTTTTAAATACTTTTTAAGAACTTTATTTATCTAATAATATATATCATTGAAAATTAATAATATGTATATTTCATTATCATCCGATATTATCCGATCTACTCTTATCCCAGGCTTGTGGTCAGCCACTCGGGCTCTTCCAGCCCAGTCCGGCCCTGTGTCAGCGTAAGAAGGGTCTAGGTTCAAGTCCGCAAGTGACCCCGTCAACGACACCATTGTTGTTCGCGTGCCCGATGTCTCCTCAACAAGGACACGCCAGCTGGGAAGGACTTTAGTTGGAGTAGGGTTGGCATAAATTCTTATTGACTTTCTATCCTATTTTAAACCTATCCTATTTCTATCTTATTGACTTTCTATCCTAAGTTTAACTTAAATCATTATATAATTTTATGAGTCGCACATTCTGATTAGTTTAATAGAATAAACCTGTTAAGTTTTATAAATTTTTAAGTCTCGTTTGAGAAATATTAGGCTTCCAAGCGGTTCTTCGGTATGCCATCTGGCCGTAAGTTTTAAGAAAATCTAAGAAATTTATAGACAATGTAAAAGAATTCCACTAGAACTTCCAATTATAGTTTTTATGGTTAACTAGCATTGATAATTTCAAGGTATTTATGTTGTTTGTTCTAACACACACTTGGCCAATTTTGAAGTGAAAACTTCTATAGGCGCGTTGAGAGATTTTTGGAAGGGGAAAAATCATATGGGTTCGCGTCACCGACTTGCCAATGCTAACAGTATATTTGTAGCTATGAGTAGGGCGCGTTGCGCTTGGCCAGCAGGGAAATAATACAAGTATATATATATATATATATATATATATATATATATATATATATGTAAATGCTGAAATAACAGACAAAGAAAAGTGTTATTTCTTGACTGAAAAATAGTTTTTGAGTGATCGTTATGAAAATAACATTTAAATACGATTTTTAGAAACTTGAAAATAATATTCATAATTATTTGTCATCTTTTTCGTACTCACGATACTTGCGCACATTGTTCAGCGCCGCTCGGGGGAATAACCCGCGAATAGCTGCGAAGACATCGCCACTGTGGATAAACAGCGCACTGCGGGCAAGTATTGGTGTGTTAGAAAGAGTTATGTGTAATTTTTTTTTTGCGCTCAATTGGAAAAAGTGCGTGTTTTACGTTTTATTTCAACGACAATTTATTCCTTTATAGCCAACGAATAGCGTCTTTATATATATATACATATATATATACACACATATATATATATATATATATATATATATATATATATATATATATATAAATATATATATATATATACCAACACATTATACATATCCGGCTGTTTAATTGTAGGATCATTGTGCTGTACCTACAGTGGTGAATACTAGATATGTTAATATTTTATATATAATTTTTTTACTACAATTAATTTGAAAAATCAGAAAGAAAACCACTGTTATTTCGTAGTTTTAAGTTTTCGCTTCTGTCGACAGTCTTATGTTTATTTTATGTTTCTTTTATTATTTCGATATCTACGTCCTCATAAAATATATACCTACTGTATACAGGGTGTAACAAAGAACGTGTATACTATTACCTACTGAATACAGAGTGTAATAAAGAACGTGTCTACTATTACCTACTGTATATAGAGTATAATAAAGAACGTGTCTACTATTACCTACTGTATACAGAGTGTAACAAAGAACGTGTCTGCTGTTACCTATTGTATACAGAGTGTAACAAAGAACGTGTCTACTATTCACACAGGTGATCAACCTGTATATATTTAAAGCTCGTTTCGGTAAAAAAATGTAAAATTGTTTTCGTTCAACTCGCAATTTTGACAGCCTTGTTTTCAGAAACGATTAAAAATTGTCCTAAAATTCTGTAACATTTTCTATTCAGTTTGTTTTTTTCATAGAATCACAATAGTAGACACATTTTTGTTATAATCGGAAATATGTACACAGATATCAAAAAAATGTGTCTATTATTCATAAAGTTATTTCTATGCGTCAAATTAAGCATATATGAAATGTTTTTCTACTAAAAATGATTTTTTTTTCTTTGGGACCATAGCTTTAACAGTAATTCTTTCAAAAACGGTTGAGAATTTCCATAGAAATCCTTAATATTTTCTACTCAATTTAATGCGCAGAATGACTATGTGTATAATAGACACAGTGTTTGTTACAGCCTGTATACACAACCAATTTTACCTATATACTGGTAAAAATATCACACAATACAGTTACACTTTGTACACACACTTTTTTTTAAATTTTCCATTTCATTTTCAAACTTTGGACAACCCTACGTGTCATGTAACTGTTACGGTCAGAAAGTGCTCTATCGTCTGACGTCACGCATCAATTAACGAACTGGCAGATGCAACTAATATCTATGTAGTCTGTAATGAAGTAGTTACAGTAATTAAAAATAATTAACAGCGGTAATTATAACCGGGAAGCGGGTGATGAATTTAAGGAATAAGTCGTGTGGCGCCATGTACTTATTTTGTTTTATAGCCAATAGCGCATGAATGAATTAGTAAGATCGTTGTTATAAATCAGGTGGACTCATTTAAAGCTATTTTGAGCCTTCCCCTCTCTTCCTGTAGCTTTAATCGGAACTTCCCATCCCTACTTTCCCTAGGAGTGGAACGTTGGAACAAAGTTTTTCCTAGATGCTAGTTTCACTTAGTTTTATAATAAGCTATGTGACAATATCGAAAATACACCATAATTCGTGGTAATCTTATTAGATTATAACGTAAATAAACGTATTTATCTTAATTTCCAAAAAAATAAGTTTATTTTATATTCATATAATATAAAACAAACTTATTTTTTTGGAAATTAAGTCAATATTTTTTGAAATTCATTCAGTGTTTAAACGCCCTGTTATTGGCTACAAGTTTGATGACGTCACATGCGAGTAAATCGACCGATTGTAGTTGGCAAACTTAGTTTTATTTCTTATGTTATCTAAATCTTGAATCTTTCAGTTACATATTTCTGGAAGTTTCTCGAATTTTTTCATAAATCTTGTTTATACTAGTTTACATATTGTCAAAATGGAGAAAAATTTCTTGCTAGCTGATGACAGCAACCTACCTAAAATAGACGCATTTATTGTTGCACGTTTCTTTAAAAACAACGCCAATTTCTTTGTTGTGGGACTTAAAAATGTAAAATCAGCAATGCTATGTAACTATTTCTCAACTATTATGCTGTCAAAATTATTTTAAATTACTTTAGCTTAAATGAATACGATAGCATGAAACGTAGATTAATTAAAAAAAATTGAGCACGTGCAACTCAATACACCTGACAGAAGTGAAACTTCTTTGTCGATCGAAACCTTGATTTGTAAGTATACAGGAAGAGGTAAAACGGCAGAGAGAGAGAGAAAGAATGAGAACAATATCGACAAAATATAAGTTATATTTCTTAATCGAGTTTCTCCATAATTCCAGTATTATGTAGTGATGTTCGTGTTGGTAAAGTTGACACTGTAGCGTTATGGTAACTAAAATACGAAACGTACGCCCTTGACTTTATACTTTCCAGATATCGTGCAAAAAGAATTTAGTTCCAGATTTCGTTATTGTCATCTTAGGATCATTACACTTATATTAAATTGTTCACGTAGAAAGTTTAATTAATGGTATTAAATCATTGAATGAAAAATTCGCATCAAAATCCCCATCAAAAATAAATCGACAATTTTGACAGTTTACTTTTGACACACTTAACGTACGAAACAGCTGATGGCAGTAGGGAGAGCCATTTTTGTTTGTTTTCGCGCATGCGCACTTTTCTTGTCTTATTCTATCGTGTTCATTTATCTCTCTCGGTCGTTAGCTAAGTACCTATGTTTATTACGATAGATTCGTTACTTCCAGACGTTACAACAAAACGTTGCATTAATTAAACCTAGACATTTTAATCTCATCGCGCCCACAGAAATTTCACTTCAATACTTTAAATAATTTATAAGCGTAACATTATGAAAAACACGTTTCATTCACCCACCGCCCTAAATGGTCACTTAGTTTGTGAACGTCCCCTAACTTAAGCCCTGCTCACACAAAGCTTGTTATGCTACTGGATTGTTTATTTGCTGTCGCTAGTGAGCCTAAGCGAGTTGTTGCATTGGACGGTGTAATGACTGCCTTATATATATATAAAACTTAAATTCTTTATTAATTTCATTATATTAGATTTTTTAATAAAATCATTTTGTACAATAATTGTTTACAAATTTCTTTTATTGAAAATTCAATATTTTAATTTTTAAAATGCCTTATATAATAAAATTCACGGCAAAATTTAATACTTTTACAAAAGCTAGTTGGTCACCCAGTGGCCGAAATTCGACCATAATATATTTATCTGCTGACTTTGTTGAAAACTATAAAACGTAGGCGAGAGTAAGTCAATTCAGATTGCTGCTACAGAATGTTCCTTTTGCAACAGGTGTATATTAAGCAAGCTGACATATTTTTCCTTTTGCAACATGTGTATATTAAGCAAGCTGACATATTTTTCCTTTTGCAACAGGTGTATATTAAGCAAGCTGACATATTTTTCCTTTTGCAACAGGTGTATATTAAGTAAGCTGTATTTCACTAATACATAAAAAACAGATATCTATTACGGAAAATATAAAATAAACGCTTTTTTGTCTTGACAAACACTCCGTAGACTATTAAAAAAAGAATATTTGATATCACACAAAATTCACAGCTCGAAACTCATTAAATCAATCTGACAATCTAAAATTCTTTGGCGACAATCTCTACTCTGTGATTGTTTGACCACAGGCTATTATGTGTTTGACATTGAGAATACGAACGTAAACAATATATATTTTAATGTATTTGTAACGCATATTATATATCAATTTTATCTTTCCGCACTCCTCCATATAAACTTTAACTATGGCAAATCTCACATACACTCCTCCGTGTCATATGCTTAAAATGGTGTACAAAGTTTTTCTTTACCTACTAATACATAGATATATCTAGGGTAGAAAGATCAGTACAGATATAAAACAATAATATATAATAAATAACGCTTTTTTTTACCTATAAACGGTCTTCTATAATCAAGTCGGCCGGCTATCGGCAGTTGTAGAAAACACATGCCCACGTGACAAAATGTGACTTTCTCGTTGGTTAACGTTAAATGTAGCAATGAAACAAGTACGTAAAATAGGATCTGATCTTTAAAGAATTCCAGTACGCGTTTACGTAACGGAGCTTGTAGTGACGTCATTTCCAGTACGACAGCCCGCACGGTTACCATCATAATGCCCCGCAAGCGATCCAGTAGCGAAACAAGTAACGTGTGTGCCGGGCTTTACATAAAATTAACTACATTTCAAAAGAGAATATTTGTAAACAAATCAATAGACAGTTAAAATATGGTTGGCACAATTATAAATTCATTTAATGGTCACTATTCACAAAACTTACTATATTTCTCCTATAATAATATTAAATCACAGTAACATAAACGCTATATTACCTTAATAATCTATCATGTTAAATAATGTTATAAATTTTAATATTACATGGATATTTTACCAATATGAATTGTAAAATTTATTGGAGAAAAATGGACAACCCTAACTGTCAATCACAAGTCACTCAGAGGTATAAAACATTTCGGAAAAATATTCAATATTCCGACAAGTATGAAGTTCATATCTATATATGTTCATTGTTACATGTCATTTACTTTGCAATGTGTTGATGTGAAATATCTGAAAAAAACGAGTGTGCTTTAGACCACACGACTGAAGTAAAACTTCAAATTCACAAAATATGAACTTTAAAATGAATTTACAATTTTATTCACTTTAAACGTAGAATATTTAATGTATTGAACAAAATAATAATTTATAAAATTGGTCAAGAACGAAGTGAAATTACAAAATAATCAAAAAATCACCGTTCGCGTAACGCTAGCAAACTCGCATATATATATATATATATATATATATATATATATATATCATGCACTGGCTACGAAATGAAGAGAGAAAGGAAATGTGCGTGCGCACTGCTCTCTCTTGCTCCTACAGTGTGATACAGACAATAGGCTTGCACTGTGTCTTAGATATACGAAACGTAACTATGAGAGAAAGAGAGAAAGAAAATGTGTGCTCGCACCTCTCTCTCTTGTCCCTACAGTAATATACGGAACGTAACTCTCTCTCTTTCTGTCTTCACTAACTTATATCTCCCTTTCAACTTCCGTTCGCCTCGTCCGATCACACTTTTCGAAACGCTCTCGTCACGCATTCACCAGCTTACTCCCCAAGTTAAGCGCGCGTAAAGAAGTTTTACTTCAATAAATCAGTTTTAATTTGCTATAGACGATATTCAATTGTCGCGACGCTAAACGAGGTAAAAAGTAAATGGGACAGAACATTCATGCTATATAATAAATATATTTATACATATACATGGTATTTGGCATTAGATAAATGAAAAAAAATTGTGACCTGTTATTTTGCACATGCACTTTGTATATATTACACTGCAGTGTAATGCTACATAGTGTGCATGCTACATTACAAAATAAACAAAATCTGCATGCTACATGCAAAACCTGTTACAAAAGCAATAGGTCTTGATCTTATTTGACTGTATTTTTCGATGATTATTTTTAATGTCAAATATATTTATTTTCAAAAAAATAACATTAAAAAAACTTTAATGTCAATATTTGGTATTCTTTAAACTCATTTTGGCATTATATTATACAATGGAAACGTGTATACCGATAATTTTTGATGATATAAATTAAACATAGTTTATTTTACCGTGTAACCCCAAATCAATTCGAATTATATTACCAACGTGAAAACAAAAAAAAGGTTTAGAATACCTGAACTTTAATTTTGGTTTGTTTACAAACATTCTCTTTTGGAATGGAATGGAGTATAATATATAAAGCGAATAAAATTGTTTATTCGCGTTTTTTCTGAAACCCCACTTCCTATTTTACAATCCATTTTATGAAAGCCTACACTTTGAAGGAGACTGTAGGCTATATATAATCATGATATGATTAATATGGATAAACAATGTAACAGAAGCGAGGAACACGGCGTAAACTGGGCAATGTAGAGAGAGACTATTATTGACTGATCTGGGGTATCCTGTCGATATACCTCAGATTCCTATGATCTTTGTCGCTTGGCGAACGAAGCGGTGGCGTTTAGAGATCGCGGAGAAGGCAGGATAATTAATATAATTCTTTGCGGATGAAACCGCGTGACACAACCAGCCTATAATTACATACAATAAAACAATAACAGAGTAAATTCTGTATATGGAAAATTTTAGAAAGAGTGGTTAATTTGGAATACAGAATAGAACCTGTTTTTCGAATTTTTGTCTATCTGTTAATTTGTTCTTCAATCACGCGAAATCTACTAGACGGATTTTAATGAAATTTGGTATGGTAATAGTTTATATTCTCGAGCGACATATAGGATACTTTTTATTTGAACATTACAGATTTAAAAAAATTCCGAAATCATGAGTTGGTGTATATTACAATATTGGTACTGCCAACACCATCTATTAGCGTTTTTAGTCAACTTTACATTCAGATAGATATTACGATATGGTACCGCCAACGCTATCTATTAGCGTTTTAATAAACTTTACACTATTAGAGTTCTGGGAGAAGAAGAAAACTAAACTAAAGCACGAAAAAAATTCCTAATAATTTTTGTTATTCTGAATTCCACGCGACCGAAGTCGCGGCCACAGCTAATATTTTTATAAAAACCAAAACCTATTATTGCAAGTTCTATGTGTCAAGTTTGTTGTAGAAATATTCTTTTAACGATATCCGGCCATGAAAACAATTAGTTTTTCATTGACTGCCTTATTTTCTCCAGGTAATTAGAACTTGTGTAATTATCCATAACTCACATACCTATAGGTGCCAGTTAATCTTCCAACTTTTTAAGAAATTTGGTAATTTTTTGTCAATACTGAAAAACCCTTGTAAAACTGCAAATCTATTTTTTACAGTGGGATTAAATATGGCAGTGTGAGGATTAAATCAGGCGTTTAATGCTATTGTCGCTACGCCACGACACGTCTCCAAAGAATTTAATGATGCAAGTTTGCACAATATTGGATAAATGCTGTCTGACACCGAGTTGTTAGAGTATGGATGCATTTGTGTGGACCTCAGTCCATGGTCATTCAAGCATTTTTCTCTTGCATCTATGTTTTTTCTTTCGCTTTCACGTAGAGTCCACGTATCTGGAACCTATAAGAAAATGGGAAATAAAAATACTCGAAAGGTTTGGGTTTTTGTTCTTAATTAATTGTGTAATTAGTACAATACAAATGAATACAAAATAATTGTGTTATATTTAATTTGTAGTGGGCTAATATTTCAGGTTGAAAGGAATTTGTTTACGAACTAGGGGCGGTACTCGAATTTGAATTGAAATATTCAAGACCATAATTCGAATACTGAGTATTCGGACACCATTTTCTAGTATATTTGAGTATATAAGTATATTCTAGTACCGTTCTGAATGAGCTTGTATCGGCCCATCACTACTCTTAAGGAAAAACCGCATTATATGTCGCGGAATATATATATTTTTATGGTTCTACCTTCTTGTTAATTGCATATTTGTCTTAATATATTACATTTAAATTATATTATAACTTTTAATTTTTGTGACTTATCAAAATAAGAATTTACGAATTAACATCTTTAAGATATTATTTTCTATTTGTTTACTAGGTACCGCGGCTTCGCATGCGTTGAATTTGAAATTAAGACCAAACCAAAAATATGGAGACCTGTTGAATATATTAGAACATTAGTAGAGGTATTAATTTGATCATTTTTTTTTTCATTTCAGTCACAACATGTGTCTCTACATTTAATACTCAAACTGTAATATTAGAAAACTTACAAGGAAACTTTTGCCTCTCTTGAACATTGACAACGAACTGGTATTACAAGTGAGAAAGGCAAAGTTCATATAGGGTTGCGCCCAAGTGTTAGAAGAAGAAAAATGACACCCTTATAAAGAGAAAATGAAAAATAAACTCTTAAAAAGTTTTTCATTTAAATAGTCAATAAGAAAAATCAGAAAACTTATATTTTTTATGTCATTAAAACACCATCTTAGCATTTTTAGGCAACTTTATATTCAGAGATATATTACGATATGGTACTACCAACGCCATCTATTAGCGTTTTTAGTAAACTTTATGCTTGTAGAGTTCTGAGAGAGAAAAAACGAAACTAAAATACGAAAAACATTCCATAACTTTTGTTATTCCGAATTCCACGCGAACGAAGTCGCTGGCACAGCTTGTGTTTTTATAAAAACCAAAACAAATTATTGTAAGTCATATTAGGTTTATTGTATAAATATTAATTGAACGATATCCGGTTCCAGGTTTTCTCCAGATAATTAACTTTTTAATTATCCATAACTCACCTACAGGTTTTCGATAATCTTCTAACTTTCTGAGAAATTTGGTAATTTTATCGTTAGATCTTAAAAACCCTTGTAAAATTCCAAATCTATTTTTTACAGTGCCATTAAATATGGCAGTGCAAGAATAGAACCAGGCGTTCAATGCTATTGTCGCTAAGCCATAAAGAATTTCATGATGCAAGTTTGGGTAATATAGGATAAATGCTATTTCATAACGAGCTGTTGGAGTATGGATGCATTAGTTTCAAACTCAGTACACGATCCTTCAAGCGTTTTTCTCCTACACTACATTTCCAGGGCCACCAAAATTTTTCTTGCGCTTTCACGTAGAGTCCACGTATCTGGAAACTACAGGAAAATGGGAAAGACTAGTGCTTGAAGGGATTGTGTTTTCGTTTTGAATCAATTTTATAATAATTAATTTTAATATTTGTGTAATATTTAATTTATAGTGTTTTTTGTTTTTATTTGTAGTGAGTAGATATATATTTGTGTCGCTGTTCTGTTTGTTTACGACCTAGGGACAGTACTGGAATCTGAACTGGAATACTAAGGACCGTAATTTCAGTACTGAGTATTCGAATGCCATATTATAGTTTGTCAAAATATTTGAGTATATAACAATATTCGAATACCGTTTCGAATACTTCTCGGCCCATCACTACTCTTGTGGAGAACCACCTTATACGATATGCCGCAAGATACATTTGGTTTGTTTGTTTCTAGTTTCCTGTTAATTCCATATTGTTCTTACTATATTATGTTTAAATTATGTTATATATTGAAGTAAAACTTCTTTAGGCGAGACTTAAAAGTAACTCAGGTTTTTTTCAAACGGAAATAACGTTCAGTAAAGTCTAAAGTTTGATTGGGCAGTTTCCTGTGTTTGAAAGCATGAACTGATTATAGAATTTCGTGTATATATGTGTTGTAAGTACATATATATATTTAAATTTATGTATATTCTATTCATATAAAGTTTAATGGGCGAACAAATACGGCGATTATCTGATGATGAGATTCCAAAATGAAAAATGAAACTGCTTAATGGATGGTAGTAAATAAATCGTGATTCAAGATATTCGTTACTGGTAGTTGTTACTTTGCAAAATAGCTTCACCATCGACCAGGTCAGTGTGTGATGATGAGTTCTGAAGTTGAATAATGTAACTCCTTAACGGATGGTAGTAAATCAACTGTGATTCAAGACATATGCTACTGGTAGTTGTTACTTTGCAAAATAGCTTCACCATCGACCAGGTCAGTGTGTGATGACGAGTTCTGAAGTTGAATAATGTAACTCCTTAACGGATGGTAGTAAATCAACTGTGATTCAAGACATATGCTACTGGTAGTTGTTACTTTGCAAAATAGCTTCACCATCGACCAGGTCAGTGTGTGATGATGAGTTCTGAAGTTGAATAATGTAACTCCTTAACGGATGGTAGTAAATCAACTGTAATTCAAGACATATGCTACTGGTAGTTGTTACTTTGCAAAATAACTACACCATCGACCAGGTCAGTGTGTGATGATGAGTTCTGAAGTTGAATAATGTAACTCCTTAACGGATGGTAGTAAATCAACTGTGATTCAAGACATATGCTACTGGTAGTTGTTACTTTGCAAAATAGCTTTACCATCGACCAGGTCAGTGTGTGATGATGAGTTCTGAAGGTGAATAATGTAACTCCTTAACGGATGGTAGTAAATCAACTGTGATTCAAGACATATGCTACTGGTAGTTGTTACTTTGCAAAATAACTATACCATCGACCAGGTCAGTGTGTGATGATGACTTCTGAAGTTGAATAATATAACTCCTTAACGGATGGTAGTAAATCGACTGTTATTCAAGACATATGCTACTGGTAGTTGTTACTTTGCAAAATAACTTCACCATCGACCAGGTCAGTGTGTGATGATGGGTTCTAAAGATGAATAATGTAATTCCTTAACAGATGGTACTGAAAATTGGCGTGGAACTTGTGGGACTACTACAAGTGGGAAATGGCAAAGGCTATATAATTTTGCGCCCAAGTGTTAGAAGAAGAAAAAGAACACCATTATAAAAAGAAAATGAAAAAATAAGCTCCTTAAAAGTTTTTCATTTAAATCGTCAATGAGAAATCTTATATTTTTTATGTAAATTCAAGTTATCATAACAATTTGTGAATGTTATTTCCACGGAATTCTTTGAACCAGCGAGATGAAATTTGTTGCAGATTGTGTCACATTATATTCTCCATATACAGATGTAACATCTAAGTCATGAAACTTACCAACCGGGCCCAATAGTGTCGTCGAAAAAACACAGAAAGCTCGAAAAGGTCGAAAGACGTTGATTTTGACAACAAAGAATGATTGTCGATGACAGTTAACGGTTTATTTTTAATTAATTTAGGCAATGGCTACAAATTAAAAACAAGCAATCATTGATTCGATTCGATTATTTTATAGTCGATTATTTTTTAGGGTTCTGTACCTTAAAAGAAAAAAGGAACATTTATAGGATCACTTAATTGTTCATCTATCTGTCTGTCTGTCAAAACTCTTTTCTCATTAACGCGTGAAGTTATAAAATTGAAGTTAATATCAAATACTTAGGTCTACATTCGCTTGGAGCTGTAAAAAAATCAAGCTTCTAAATCAATACATCGCCATTTAAGCCGCATATTTTGATACTCGCAAATCAACCAAAATCTAAAAGCTACTTCTTGTTTAAATTTGGCAAGAAGCAAGGTCTTACAGCACAAGTGAAAGAAAAAAATAATTTCTCATAAAAGAAATATTTTTTTTAAATGCGCCCGTGAAAGATATATTTTCGTTCTAAAAAATGAAAGTTTTGTTAATAGTTTAATAGGAATATTATTTACCAGTAAATATTTATGAATGCCTAAACGCGTACGGAACCCTCGTAGTGCGAGTTCCAATCGTGCTCAATAGGTTTTCTTATTTTTTAATTAGTAGCCATTGCCTAAATTAATTAAAAGTAAATTACTAACTAACTGACATCTGCTTATGGAGAATACAGAGGGGCAAAATCTGGACTTTGTCACATCGTACTGGTCCAAAGAGTTCCTGAAAATTACATTTATGAAAAATACACTGACATCTCATAAAAAATACAAGATTTCTCATTTGTCTCATTGACGATTTATTTATAAGTTTTGAGGAGCTTCTTTTTTCATTTTGTTTATTTAATAGCATAATTTTTATTCTGATAACACCTGGGTTCAGCACTGTACAGACTTGCCCCCTTCCTCTCCTTTAAAATATTTAATTGAATTTGTCTTTGTTTTCAGGAAAACACTAGACATGACTTTTTTATATTTGCACATTTTATCGGCAAAAAAATGACCATTGTTATTGAAGTGACAACTTCTATAGGCGCACCTGCGCAAGATTTCCGAGCAGTGAACGAAGCTGAGCCGTCAGGTTCGGGTCGGTGACGCTGAATCGGGTAAACTCGGCTCCCTTCGGCATCGGCTAAGTGAACTACTTTCTTAAGTGTACGAAGCGCAATATTTACAAATATCAAACGAACTACTTTTTAAGGCGAACCATGCGCAATTTTGTATTAATATTTTATTTTTTTGAGTATAATTTAATATAAATCTCGTAAGTTCTTTTATTTCAAAATAATAATCTCGCATTGTTCCTTATTCGTCGAACTAATATCCATCTATAAATATATACACACACACATATATATATATATATATATATATATATATATATATATATATATATATATATATATATATATAAATATATTTACATATACATTATAATTAGAAATGTTCACTTCATTCTTGTGGTCATAAGGACACATTAGAATTTGTTTTGTTATAAGACAACCCTATTTGTATATCCAAAAATATGATCACTGTGGTAATAAATGTGGCTGTAATTTCGGCCTACTGTTTGTTTTTTTTAAGTTACTTTTTTTTTATTAGCTTTTTTTTGTTTATTCTGCTATTGTTTTGTTTATTTATTTTTTATTTCTGCAGAAATCGCGACACGATTGTGATTCTGTTCAAAGTGCAATACCGGCATCTGGATCATCGGTAAACGGCGCACAATGGACTTGATTGCGAGCGTGTCTCGTGAGCGAGGCTGAACTGCCGCTCCATTCTTATTGCAAGCGCAATGCACCCCTGCAAATAGGGGTGTCGCTGCGCGGAGAGTGGCGGCTCGTAGACTACATTATTAGTGATTTATTTTGTGAAAATTGCAACATGTGATGTTTTAGGATATTAATTCATTATTAATGTGAAAATTAATGATAATATTCGAGTGTTTACAGTTGCTAAAGTAAATGGTACAGTGCACTGCACACTGGGCGCCGAATGTCATCTTCAACTATACAATGCGACGCGAAGGAGCCTTTCCAAACATTTTGTCTAAACAATTATATAGAATTTGCTTATAAGCTGTAGATACAAATATTTTTTTTGGAAACAAAAAAATTATTTTTGTAACTAACCAAAAGAATTATTAATGTGAAAAATAATTATAATACTCAGCGTTTTCAGACTTATATAGGGATACCAATATAATAACAATATTGCGAAATTAAGATGAAATACTAAAAAACAAAACTTATAAGCAAAATTAATATGTTTAGTTTATTTTAATATTTATTTAGCATGAGAGAATACAAGATTAAATTGCCAAAACTAACCTTCAAAGCTAGTCTTATATGGGTCTTGAGTACAAACTAGGATAATTATGATAAATAATATTTATGTTTATCTCATCCCATTTTTTAAATACACTGTTTTAGTGTCAACACAAGGGTTAAACGTTATGCAGTGCACTGCACACTGGGCGCCGAATGGCATCTTCAACTATACTACGCAACGCGAAGTAGCCTTTCCAAACATCTTGTCTAAACATTTATCTAGAATTTGCTAATAAGCTATAGAAACAAATATTTTTTTTGGAAAACTGGTGTACTTGTAACCAAGTCACATAATAACAACATACTTCTAATTGCTTTCAAAAGAGAAGGTAATGAGTTTGTGTGTATGTATTTTTTAATGTATGTACATCCGTAACTCTTAGATGCGTTGATAAATTTTCATGATTTTTTTTGTCATCATGACCTGATGATGGATTAAGGAGATATTCTAAGAAACTTCTCAACGAATGAGAATATAAGGTCCCTTGGGTTTGGTACTTACCAAGTTTGAGCTTATTTGACATGTTTTTATGTAAAGTACTTTAATCAAAGATGTCTAGGGTCTGACGATGGAGATGGAAAGTGGTAACAGAACTCCTGAATGATGAAGTGTAAATTCATCGAGTTTGGGCTTGTTTGACTCGTTTTCACGAGTCCTTTTATTAAAGATATTTTTATTATACCTTCTTTATTATTAAGGTTCCATGCCTGAAAAGGAACAAAAGTAGTCCTCATAAAGTCACTCACGTGTTTGTCCGTTTGGTTGTAACAGCTGTTTTCCTCGGAAGCTTCAAGTTTTGCATTGTTATAAAATATATAAATTCCCACATATTTCACTAATGAACACTCAAAATTATATGTATCATATTTAATAAGATTTACAGATGTTAAGTTTTAATTTTTTTATTTAATCAAACTATTAAGATTATAAATTTTTTTTAACTTTATGTAGAGTAACTTTAGATGTATCGCTGAAAATATCCGCGATACATCTAAAGCCCCCGCCCCATTTCGACTCCGTTTATGTCAAAATTACGAAAAAAACAGCATTACTAGAGGTTTACTTAAAACTTACCAAAAAAACCATAGCAATGATCCTAATAGCGTAAACAAGCGTAACCAAAAAATGTTTTAAATTCTTTTTTAAATAACTCAAGTTTAATTTCTAATAACTGCAGACGAATGGTGTGAGTAATGAAACCTTATATATATATATATATATATATATATATATATATATATATGTGTGTGTGTGTGTGTGTGTGTGTGTGTGCGTGAGTTCGTGCGTGCGTGCGTGCGTGCGTGCGCGCTCGCCCATATATATAGTTTAAAGCTGCAGATGATATTGGCTCTTGTATGATTTTCAATCAAATTCGTATATTGTTTTACTTCTCTCGTTTTAATTTCTTCTCATTGTATCCCATAACTGCTTCATCTGGATTAAACCCATAGTTTTGGAATTAAATTTTAATTAATAAACCTATAAATATATAATTACCCTGCGCGCCGCCAATGCGCGCAGCACGCGCCCGTTAAGAAGACGCCTCGCTTCCTTCCGTCGCTCTCCCCAGCTCGCGCAAACAATGGCGTCTCGTAACGTACTTTTTTTTAGTTTACGACAAACGGTCAGATTCACTTTTCTTTTCTTAGGGTCGCAATCGCGACTGTCTGTCGGTCTGTATAACGGTAATTTAGCCGCGGGTTCGAATGCCGTGTTAAATATAATAGGTATATGACAGACCATTTGATATCATTTTAAAGTCACAAATATAGAGTGAAATTTAATAAGTTCCTGGCGGTGTTACTTAAGCCCATTATTACAGTTAAATCTGCTTCTATGTTTTCGTGGCTCAGTGAAAATTTTATACCCATATATGACTTTTAAAGTTTTCTTTGTGAAAATTGTATGCTCATAAATGACTTTTAAAGTTTTTTTGTGAAAATTGTATGCCCATATATGACTTTAAAGTTTTTTTGTTAAAATTTTTAGCCCAAATATGACTTTAACATTTTTTTTGAAAAAATTGTATGCCCATATATGAATTTTAAATACTTTTTTTGTGAAAATTGTATGCCCATATATGACTTTTGAAGTTTTGTTTTGTGAAAATTTAATCCCCATATATAACTTTTAAAGTTTTTTTTTGTGAAAATTTTATGGCCATATATGACTCTAAAGTTTCTTTTGTGAAAATTTTATGCATATATATGACTTTTAAAGTGTTTTTTGTGAAAATGTTATGCCCAAGTATGACTTTTAAATTTTCAGCTGTTTCAGATAAACTTTTGTCACAAAAACTATGCTTATTGTAATTTTTTTCTATAATCATCGATTTCACAGCACTGATTTTTACTTACAAAGCTGTAAAACAGTTTTTATATGCTTAAAGCAGAACTCGAGATATTTCACGCTAGAAAAAGAGGAGCGGCAAGGATGTATTTTATCATATCTGTTGTTTAACAATTACGGAGAATACATGATCAGAAAGGCTCTAGAAGGATGAGAAGGAGGTGTCACAGTCGAAGGCAATATAATCAGCAAACTATGATATGCCGATGACACCGCAACCTTCGTATAATCAGATCAGGAACTCGCTCAAATGTTGTCTCACCATCCTATCTGCTAAAGTATAGTCATAAACATTGAAGATGAAAAATGTACATTGGACTAATATTATGAGGTTGGTATTACTTCCCACATTTTTTTTAAAACAACTCTTTGCCAGAACACTAACTGCACAAGTATGACTTGCATGTGGCAGGTGTTTTTTTGTATTTGACTCCGTCGCAGGAGTGTCCAATTAAAGCCAATAAAAACGCACATAAAAATATAACATTAATTTACATATCATATAGTTTCCTTTAAGGATTTTAAAAAAAGATAAAATTTTTCGTTTCATCCTTCATTTTGTTCAAGAAATAGTAAAAAAATCTTGAGAAATTTACTAAAAATTAACCGCAGCTACATGTATATCTAATTAATTTAGACTAGAGAATTGCCAAAATGTATCAGTGAAAAGAAAAGAGTGTATATATATCATTTGATTGGATAGATATATATCACTCATTTATATCTCTAGCTCAGTAGCTCAGTACTCCGAGTTATTAAAGAAATTATTTATTACGCATACGTTGAACCGTTGAACAATGGTCATACAATGTGGTAATGACTGAACATTATGCACTATTGTTTGAAAATTTAAAAAAATCTACAAGAGTATCCTCTTATATTTGTTTCATACTTTGCAGGTTTAGGATTTAGTACTGTCAATCAAGATTCAAATTATACATAAAATAACTTTAAGATAACTTAATAAATTAGAATAGATTGGCATATTTAAAAAAAAATTAAATTAGAATTTTGAAATGAAACAAAAAGTGTTTGTTTATGTAAATATTTTGAGCGGACTAAAATATACTTTATCATAGCTTTCATATACAATCGCGAGTAGCTACGTTGTCTACATAGATCCAGTTGCATATTTGACTAAACAGTTCGATCGTTTTCTTTCTCTTTCGTGTTACGTCAAAACATATACTTTTATATCTTCACGACGCGACGAGTGAGTCAAATTATTGATTTGGTGAAACGAAAAAGACGCCGATTACTCCCGAGCTAGTGATGTACTGACACATTTTGATTTCAAGTGAGCGAGTGATAGATATGATCGTAACATGTGAGCTATATATTTTATATCTCTCACTCTCGAGTTACACATCTCTAATTTAGATATTATCCTGAATGCGTTCGTCTTGCGCTTGACGATTTTTTCGTTGCATTGAGTTTATAGCGAATTTTTAACCATATCCAAGAATTTTCACTTCAAATGCGTGGAATTCCCGCACTTTTTCAAAATTAGTATTTAACATTTTAATATCGAATTGCTCAAGTAGAATTGCCTCGTACCAAGCACACTGGGAAAGGGACTAAAACATTTCCAAAGATCGGAAAGGGAACTAGCGAAATCCATATATGACCTTAGGTGTTACAAGAATTAAAGAACTGTCAAGCGCGAGTGAAACTCGCACTTCGAGGGTTCCTTACGCATTTAGGCATTTACAAACATTTAATGGCACATAATATTCCTGTTAAACTATTTAGAAATTATACTATGTCTTTCACAGTCCATATTTACAAAAAACTTTTTATGTGATACAACTACAAATTAACGATTTAGGTAAATATTCCTCTATTTGTGCTGTGAGACCTTGCTTTTCAAATTTGATGATTCGAACCCAAAGGGAACTACCCCATAGGTTTTAATTTATTTGTATCAAAATATGCGCCCATAAATGGCCGTATTTTTATGGTTCTTTTTGATTGCGTTGACTAAGAAGCTTGATTTTTTTTATGCTTAGATTTTTTCCACAGCTCCTAGGGACCGTAGCCTTACGTATTTGATATTAATTTCAACTTGTTACCTCCACGCGTTCCTGAAAAAAAAAGATTTTGACAGACCAACAGACGGGCAATGAAGTAATCCTATAAGGTTCCTTTTTCTTTTCAGGTATGGGACCCTAAAAATGACATTGGAAACATGAAAAATAATCAAACAGATTAACGAGAAGTTTTGTTTTTTTTTTATAAAAAGTGTTGTTATTTTTTATATTAGTTTGTAATCTTTATTTCTGCGAAACTCAATGTACGAATAAAATAGAACAGAATGCAGATTGTGTCCTGTTACATCTTCCATACATAGATGCAACATACTAGTCCATGAAACTGGCAGGTTCGACAGAGTGCCGAAAAAACGACGAAAACTCCAAAACAGCAAAAAAGCCACATTCATTTTGACAACACAGAACGAATGTCAATGTCAGTTAATAGTTTATTTTTAATATATTTAGACAATGGCTACGTATGAAAAAAAGCAATCGATAAAAAGCGATTACATACTTTGTTTGATTTTTATGGTTATTTTTATTTCTTATTAACAATTCTTAATTATATAAAACATAATCTAGGCGCGTTTAAAAAGATAGCTTTTTGTTTTGCATTATAGTTACAAATTCTATTCTATTTTTTGCACTTTTCTGATTGTCAATCGTTGAATCGATTCTTCTTTTTTTTTCAAAAAGTATCAGTTTTTATACTTAAAAATAATATTATTTTCCTTAATGCCAGGCCAACTTTCGATGGTTACTTTAAAACTGGATAGTATACATAAAACAACACCATTTCAGCTATTAACTTATCTTTTGCTATTTTCTTGTTAACACACTTTTCATTGTAATTTACTTGTGTACACAAAATAGTCTCAATAAGAAATCACCAAAAAGGATGACCATCTCTTAAGATTTTATTTGTCCATAATTAACTTATCAGTTATTTAAAACGATTTTTTTCGTCCTCAATGATATATATACAACAATATATACAATCCTCAATAATATACATACAACAATGAAATACAACTCGTCAGTTGCATTATGTAACACGAACAGATTCTGCTTAAATTAAAAACAAAATGAGTTCCTATGTTTTCTTTTTGCATTAAATTATGAAATTCTGTGTTTATTTCGCTTTTTCGCTATCTGTCACAGCGAAAAAGGAAATCTGACAAGATTTCAGCGATAGATAGAATTTAATTTGCCATCTTCAAAGGAATATAATCTTGAATGCTCAGTGACACAGGGCCGAAAATAGATCGATAACATTAATTTAGATTATTGCAGATATACAACACTAACAAAAAACAGAATTGTAATATCAGTGATCTATCTTAAAATCATTTTCGACAAAGCAGATTTACACACAAAAATGGCCAAATATTTTTTGTCCACACCAAATATCGGAACAAAAACTCAAATTCATTGAACAAACAAACAATCACCGAAACATCTTCAAACTGACAGTTCGACAAAGGGCGGGAAGCGCCGCCATTTTGGCCGGATGTGTTTTGTTTTCTTTTTATTGTGCCCGAGGGAAGCGGTCGTCGAGCACTGCGGTGGTCAGCCAGTGTCAATGGGCTATGGTATTGATTGAAATATAGCTTCAAACGACTCCATTAAAGTTTACGGTGAACGATACATTGATATAATGAAAGCGGTTTAGTGGGGATAAAGTTTTGTTTTTCTTTTAAATGTAGGAGGTACGTTGTCACTTTTGTCATTTTTAAAATGCTGATGTATCGAACTAAATATTTATATACGTCATTATTATTTTTTTTCATATCTTGCAATTCATTCATTCATCCTACTAATGAACGACAGTCCTCGGTGGACCTACCTTCTTAAGAAGACTGTTCAGGACCCTCCTTCTGGGCGCCACTGTTTTCCAATTTGTTATATTGAGAGCGTCGAAAACACTCTGTAAACAGTCCGCCCATCTTCATTTGTGCCTACCTCTTCCTCTTGAGACAGCTGGTTTGGCCAGAAAACTCGTTTTGTCGTTCTATCTTCCTTCATTCTAATTATATAGCAGCACTGGCCTCACTTTATACGTTGAATTTTTATAAATTTCATTATATCCGGTTCTTTAGATAAGCGATAGATTTCTGCATTAGTTCTCCTTCCCCAAAACCCATTGTCAATGAACTCACCAAAGATGGATCTGATAATTTTTCATTCGAAAATTGCAAGGTTTTTCACCAGTTTGGGACAATGTCCATGTTTCAGATGCACATGTAAGTACCGATCTCATTAAGCTTTTATATAACAGTAGTTTAGTATCTCTTCTGATATTATTAGATTTCAGAAATCTTCTTAGTCTATGAAAGCATCTGTTGGCTGCAGTTGTTCGTCTCCTTAGTTCTGGAGTCAATTCGTTGCCAGTGTTGGTTTCAGATCCAAGATAGATGAAGGAATTCTTATAATTAACAACGTTATATATATATATATATATATATATATATATATATATATATATATATATATAAATTTTCTATTTCAATAGTGAATTAACTAAGACATCGATCACTGAGACACAATAAGATTAAAAAAGAAAACCAACGCGCAAAAATGTGTGAATCAAAAAAAGACGAAGCACGGTTTATTAAATGTTTCAGAGTAAAACTGTTTCCGTCGACTCGAACTTTTAAATTAAGCAACAATATATTTGCATGACACAAAATTATATAAGGTGTGTGATCCGTAGACTATATTATTAAAGTAGAAAATATTAATCATTTCTCATGTAGCTTAATTTAATATTTTGCACAGACACATGTATGTTAAGCGATAATGCCTTACCGAGAGGACCGATGTTGATTTTTTTTCATTTGAAAGACAATGCTTCAGATGTAGTCCTATATAAGTATAATGATGGTCTGATGGTGAGGTTCGGAAATGAACATGGAATTCCTTAACGAATGGCAATGAGATATTTTCTACGGGTAGTTGTCCCTTTGCTAAATAATTACACCACTTACCAAATCAGGGTCTGATGATGAGTTCTGAAAATGAACAATACAACTCATTAACGCATTCTAGTGATAAAATATATTTTCGGTTTTAATTATTACTTTGCTCTTCGGAGTTGTTACTTTGCAAAATAACAACACCTTCGACTAGGTGAGGGTATGATGATGAGTTATGGAGACGAAAAATGCAACTCCTTAACGGATGGTAGTAAATCACACGTAATTCAAGATGTTTGCTACGGATTGTTGTTATTTTGCATAATAACTACGTCGCTGTCGCGAAGTCAAGGTTTGATGATGAGTTCTGGAGATAAATGATCGAACTCCTTAACAAGTAACTCCTTTAGAAGTTAATTTTTCATTCAATTACTCTCAAACGTTAACTTATTTCATTATGCCTGTAATTTAATATATAATATATAATAGCGAAATGAACTTCGTTCCAACCGGGTGTCCCACGAAACCTCACGTTCCTTTAATTGTTAATAAAGGAGTTTTGTAAAGAAATATTTCCACTAAAATATGGTTATGTAATAGGAAAAAAATTGCCAACATGTTGTCCTCAAAGTGGGACTATGGGAGATGATGTTTAAAATATGTATTGAGAAATTTTATTGTTTATCAATATTTTTTATTATTTACCAAGTTACTGTAATGTTAACATAATGCATTGACAACTCTCCCGGAATCCAGTATTCTTCAGTATTTACTTCCCTAATCATGAGCATCTCCCGTATTCCCGAATATTGTCTGCTTTCAATTATTAACCCACGTTAGACAGCCAACAATTTTAATAGAAACAATTTATATTGAAAATAATTTATTTTCAATTAATAAATACTTTTTTATTGAAATGTGACATTGTGAAAACTCTAAAGTAATTTTTAGGGTTCCGTACTCAAAGGACGCCAACGGGATCCTATTACTAAGCCTCGACTCCGACTCGACAATCGGTACGTCTGTTTTTCTGTGATAGGACTGTATTTTTTGACATTTTCACAAATGCGAATTACTATGGCCTCAAAAATGAACAGTATAATACTATTAAAGTCAATAAGTCACATCCAAAGAGAGAGTCCCCATACAAGAAATTTTAATCGAATTAATTTGTTTTGTCTTCCAGCGCCGCGCACAGGCACCAAATTAGGTCTGATTATAGTTCCATACTCTATTGTAAAACAACAAATTATAATTAAGTTTATGATCCAAAATAACAGTGGTCGGCACGACACGCGGCGCGGCCTTTGCTAGACGGGGCCAATGGCTTTCTAACCGCCCTTTGATTAAAAACACTTTTATTAATCTAAGGGCTGTTAGTGCCTGTGCCGACGCGAGACGAGGTCTCAAGTTGCAACCACAACTGGTTACTCTCAAATAGACAACATGTTCAGTGACGTAGAAATAAATGCTGACACATGCAGAACACCATTCAACTACTATGACCCGTTGTGGTTACAATTTTAACTTGAGTAAAACTTAACTGACAAGAGTTGCAGCTAACAGTACATTATATAGATTTTGAAATGTTTGTAAACAACAGGTACATTATATAGATTTTGTATGTTTGTAAAAAAAAAGTTTGTAAACAAATCTTTTGAAATGTTTGTAAAAGATAATGTTTGTAAACAAATCAATTTGACATATAAAATATGGTTGGCACAAATATAAATTGGATCAGCTAACGACTATTTATAAAACTCATCGCAATTGATCTATGATATTATTAAACCGTATGATACAATCACTGTATTAATTTAATAAATTGTCATGTTGAATTATGTTATAAATATAAATATTACATGGATATTTTACTCATATGAATTGTAAGATTAAAAGAAGAAAAATGGACAACCCTAACGCCAATCACACAAAACTCAGGGGTATAAAACATTTTAGAAAAATATTCGATATTCCTATAGGTTTCATACCAGTTGGAAGATTGAATATTTTTCTATATATTGTAGCATTTAATATCGAATATCTTTCTCTGTCTTTATCTATGTATGCTATTTATTACACAGCATTTACTTTGTAACATGTTGAAATGAAATATATGCAAATCAGTTTTATTTTGACATAGACGATATTCAACTGTTTGTCTAGTGTGATGTTTAAGCGAGGTAGAATATTGGTGCTATACAATAAATATATGCATAGTGAAAAAAGTTACTTTAGAAAAAAAAAATTGAATGGCAATGTTCAGCATTATTTATACGCATTTTGGCATTGTATTATACAACGCAAATGTGTATAACAATAATTAAAAAAAAAAGATTAAATATTATTTATCAGTGTTTTTACGGGACTATACAACGTAAAGGTGTATAGAAATAATGTTCAATAAAAGAAATTAAACATTATTTATAACAATTGGGTATTTGACTATTTTTTTTATTATATTAATCATAATTTCAAGGTACAAGCTGATGAAGAGTAAAAAAATTTTTTAATAATCTTAAAAATTGGCCGAGTTATAAAAGTTTAAATTTAACCTTTAGAGAAGGACGGCAACACTGTGTTGTGAGGTCATTTTTAATATTGCACATTATATTCTACGAGAGGAAAAGAGACGTATCTTCAAATTTAGAAGCCTACAACTGGCTTATTTTTCAATCAATTTTTGAATTTCTTTTAAAGACTGGTTTTTAATTAACTTATATTTCACAATATTGTACGATAAATATCAAAATTTAGAATGAGTCATCTACCGTATTATTTTTAATTAAACTTTCTTTAATTTGTATACGGATAAAAAATTATGTTTTTCAATAACAAATAAATCTATGTTTTATTACTAATGTGAATACAAGAAAAAGATTTACAATGCCTGAACTGTCATTTTGCTTTGTTTACAAGCATTCTTTTTTGAACTGGAATTAATTATAGTTAGTTCCAATTTCTTAACTAATAGAAAAGAGGAAATAATCGATTTCTGTATTGACTATGAAATATCATATTTTACCAGTATCTCGTGAAGAAGATATGTGTGGCAGATATAATTAGCCAATCATTTTACAGATTTTTGCGAATCACGTGTCGCTATGGCATCAATCTTGTTATTTACCAAAGATTCACGGACCCCTTCGCCTGGGAGTCCAATTCGCACTTGGCCCCTTTTTTTATATATCATATATGTTGACTTCATGTTAGAGTTGGTCTTTCTACCAATAATAAAAACACGCCTCGTTCAAGGTTAATTTTTCCAGGATTCTTCATTTGATTTGGCATTTCAATTATATAGACATCAAACGTTGCATGTGCATCACGCGCGTTCACACGAATGTTAAAAATATATAATTATATACTTTGGTACTAAACACTTATCAAATGAATTCATTTCGTGACAACTATTTTTTATCAATATTTGTTTATTAACGGCTTGCAGCACACCAGGGATGGTATTGTATTTATCAGCCTATATATGTATTTATATATAAGTATGTGAGTATGTCCAGATGTTACATTCTATACCGGAATGAATAATCCGATTTAGAATCAAAGAGACGTCGATGGAATCGTCTTAACCTTTCCTATGTAGATGACATCATAGTCCATGCAGTATGGAAGTTAAAAGTCACCATTTTGTCCAATGAGGACAAATGAAAATTCGAAAAGGACCTTAATATGTCTATCTAGTTAAAGGTCTTGATGAGCAGATTTCAAAAATATACGACATGTTATTCAAACATGACATATTGTTTATATATTTTTCAAAAATATATGACACGTTATTCACACATGACATGTTGTTCATAGATGTTCAAAAATATATGACATGTTATTCACACATGACATGTTTTTCATAGATGTTTCACAAATATATAACATCTTATTCACACATGACATGTTGTTCATAGATGTTTCAAAAATATATGACATGTTATTCACACATGACATGTTGTTCATAGATGTTTCAAAAATATATGACATGTTATTCACACATGATATGTTCTTCATAGATGTTTCAAAAATATATGACATGTTATTCACACATGACATGTTATTCGTAGATGTTTCAAAAATATATGACAAGTTATTCACACATGACATGTTGGTCATACATGTTTCAAAAATATATGACATGTTATTCACACATGACACGTTGTTCATACATGTTTCAAAAATATATGATACGTTACTCACACATTACATGTTGTTCATAGATGTTTAAAAATATATGACATGTTATTCACACATGACATGTTGTTCATAGATGTTTCAAAAATATATGGCATGTTATTCATACATGACATGTTGTTCATAGATGTTTCAAAAATATATGATGTGTTGCACTGAGCGAACAGTGGCAGAATTTTGACCACTGTTCGCTCAGTGGTTGAAATTCTGCCGTAATGTGCTTACCTACTCACTGTGTTGAAAACGCTAATAGGTAGGCGAGAGTAAGTCAATTAAGATTGCTGCTAAAGTAAAATTTTCCTTTTGCAACAGGTGTACCTGTATTAACCAGGCTATATTTTACTAATATATAAAACACAGATATATATATATATATATATATATATATATTAAAAAAAATATAAAATAAACACTTCTTTACCTTGACATACACTCCACAGACTATTAGCAAAGTAACATATGAAACCACACAAAATTAACAGCTCGAAACAAATTCAGTCAATCTGACAATCTAAAATTCTTTGGCAACAAACTCTACTCTGTGCGAATGTTTGACCACAGACTATTATGTGTTTGATATTGATAGTACAAACTTAAACTATGAATCTTTTAATGTATTTGTAATATATAATTTAATGTATTTCTAACACATATTATATATGCATTTTAGCTTTCTGCACTCCTTCTCCATATAAACTTTAACTGTGCCAAATCTCATACTCCTCAATCAACATTGATTAAAGACTCGCCAACCAACATTGAAAAAAATTTGGGTTTGGGTTATTCGGTATCGTTTGAATTAACAACCTGGTTTTCAACTTTAAATTGTTAGTTAGCTTTCCATATTAAATCAATGCCTCCCTCCCATGAACCGATGAAAGCGTTGAGTAAAAACAAAAGGTTTGTTAAAAAAAATTATCTGACTCGGTTAGGAAGGCTGTCAAAGAAATAGTTTTGAAAACAAATTAAAAAATACATAATAAAAAATAAATTATACAGAAAAAAATGACTCGATTACACGTGACAAAATTTGTATCGAATTTGCTTTATAAACTTCTGTTTTGTCGTAGTCAAGTTTTCCCATGCTAATGAGCATAAGTAATAACGGTGGCTTTGTAAGAATCCGTGACGACGGAAAACACTAACAGTTCAGTAAAACACTATGTGGGAAACATACTTTTCTGTAAAGATTTTATATATCACGTTGGTGATGGAGAAAACTACTACTTCATCACCATCAAGCTATTGTCCCATGTGAAGTTTCGGCACCAGTAGCTCCATCATATGTGGTCTCGTTTCAATAGTGACAGACAGGAAGCTTATGAAAGCCCCATAGAAGATGCTTCAACAGGTTTCCACTGAATCGGTATGACAATAATTGCGAAAATATTTCAACCATTTGGATCTACAATGGGAATTAGGAAACGCCATACAAGCGCATGTGGAGTTGCCAGACTCCTTGAAAATGCGTTGAATTTTAAAAAAATAAACGAGACGGTTGGAAATGGGTCTGGTATTGTATAAACAGAATATAATTCTCAGAAAACTTGTATTATTTAGATTATTAAAAAACAAGCAATTTAGAACCAGGGAAGTTAAAAAATAAAATACAATTGTGACCATAATGTAAAACAAAAAAGTATCTTCATAAATGGGCATATCATATATTGGGTTGGCTAATAAGTAATGAGGGGTAATTAATGTCATAATTTTTTATTATATTTCCAATTTAAAATGAATTAATCGTCGATATAATCCAACGCACTGGCTGGGAGTGGACAGCATCTGCGTAAAATTCAGATAGCTGGAATGAAAAAATCGTAGGCCAGTCGTAGGTGGTCTTCATCATCAAAGTTTTTTACGCGTAAGGCGTTGCTGAGCTATCTAAACAAACAATAATCAGTGGGTGCAAGGTCTAGGTAATATGGCGGGTAGGAAATCTGTGACCAATCAACATCCAAAACTTTAAGGTGGGTCTGTTTGGCTATATGAGGACCAGGTTACGGCTACGGGTGGTCTGGACTAAATTCATGCGGTACCCGCACACCATATTAGAAGCTTTTCCCAAGTAATGTAAATGATACCCTGTGGTTCTATGGGAGCATCCGAGTTCAGTTGCTAGCCAGCATGTTGTTAATGGACTATCTTCTTCAGTTTACAGTTTTAACCTGTCGCTAACAAATTCCACAGGTCGAACAGAGCCGCGTAGCTTCGGTAGCAGAGTGACCAGTTTGGCACTCGTAGAGTAGATAGCTAACAATAACTAATCTATAATAACTAATCTAACATGCGTCTTAATGTCGTCCATATTTTATACGTGTTAACAGTACAGCGTCTTAGTTACTACTGAATCAGTGACACGTGCCGCGTCCTTTATATGTCTTCTATCATGGAGGGAAGCTTCTAGAACGTTCTAATATTTTTGAAATAATTAAAAAAAAAAACGCTTTTAGCTAACCCAATATTTTTTTTATAAATCGAGACTCATTAATAAGAAATAAAAACAATAAAAATCTAAAGTAGATAATAACTTTTAGAAACTATTAAAAAAATAATTAACATCGGTCACAAGTTTTTAACGTGTAGCCATTGCCTGTATTAATTACAATTAAACTTTTAACTAAAATTGACATCAATTGATATTCGCTGTGTATTGTCAAAATGAATGGTTATTTCTTTCTTTTCGTATTTTACGTGGCTCCTTCGACGAACCTTGCGAAAAGGCCATGTAAAACTCGAAATGTTCGATACTCTAAGAGTTTAATCGATAAGTATGTTAAATATACGAATAGAGAATACAACTAGACACAACCTGGCAATCTGTCATCACAGCAAACCGTAAAAAAAGGTAAATTTTATTATAACGGGACACCATCTGTCATCAGGGTAAAACGTCAAAAAAATAAGGTAATTTGTATTGGGAAACAGACACAAGTTTGCCTTAGTATGTGATCACACAAGTTGGCGATAGACCAAGTTCACCTTAGTTTACGTCTGTGGACGGGGCAAGTTGAAAGAAACATAGAAGTTTCAGAAGAAACAAAATTGAAGCTCTCCATTCGTGCACTGATAAGTCTTCCAAGGGTGCATTGACATCACTAGCATTCACATCAATGTTTAGAAGATTACTATCAGTTTTGCCTTGTTTGGTGTCAGACCTGTCGTTATATTTGCGCTTATTTTTTTCCTCCTCTTACAGGGAACAAATAGATGCTCTAGCGGCGTGTTGCGGAACTAACATATAACAGATAATTAAATGTTTACAACGCTATCATTTTGTACAGTTGAATATTTTTATTGGAGGTTTTCACGTAAATCATAGATTAATTTTGTTGCAATGAACCCAATCAGTGTAAAAAAAGGAAACACCTGCCAACTCTTTTTTCGTTGCAGTAAAACACAAAGTATGAGTTTTCATATGTTTTCTTCCGACAATAAACTTAAAATGGCATTGAGAAACTTTTTTTAAAGCGGAAATACCATCATCGTATATCATGCATGTGCCAGAACGTTTTACCGAACAGATTTTTTTCCAGATATTATTGTATTATTCATTGACGTTGATGTTATTCACAGGAATGTTCAACAATAATTACTTGCTGTTACCTGCAATTGCAGATACAAACAAAAATAGATTATATTTGTAATATGTTATTACGAGTAATAAGCTCCTCATTGGCGGCATGATGAAATGCTACAATATAAACAGAATGACAACAGATATAAATGATGTTATTCACAATTGAACAATAATTACTCCCTGTTACTTGCAATTGCAGATACTGACAAAAATAGATTATATTTGTAATTATGTTATTACGAGTAATAAGCTCCTCATTGGCGGCATGATGAAATGCTACAATATAAACAGAATGACAACAGATATAAATGATGTTATTCACAGTTCAACAATAATTACTCCCTGTTACCTGCAATTGCAGATACTGACAAAAATAGATTATATTTGTAATTATGTTATTACGAGTAATAAGCTCCTCATTGGCGGCATGATGAAATGCTACAATATAAACAGAATGGTAACATATATAAATGGTGTTATTCACAGGAATGTTCAACAATAATTACTGAATGTTCAACAATAATTACCTGCAATTGCAGATACTGACAAAAATAGATTATATTTGTAATTATGTTATTACGAGTAATAAGCTCCTCATTGGCGGCATGATGAAATGCTACAATATAAACAGAATGGTAACATATATAAATGGTGTTATTCACAGGAATGTTCAACAATAATTACTGAATGTTCAACAATAATTACCTGCAATTGCAGATACTGACAAAAATAGATGACTTTTGTAATTATGTTATTATGAGTAATAAGCTTCTCATTGGCGGCATGATGAAATGCTACAATATAAACAGAATGACAACAGATATAAATGGTGTTATTCACAGGAATGTTCAACAATAATTACTTCCTGTTACCTGCAATTGCAGATACTGACAAAAATAGATGACATTTGTAAATATGTTATTACGAGTAATAAGCTTCTCATTGGCGGCATGATGAAATGCTACAATATGAACAGAATGACAACAGATATAAATGATGTTATTCACAGTTCAACAATAATTACTCCCTGTTACCTGCAATTGCAGATACTGACAAAAATAGATTATATTTGTAATTATGTTATTACGAGTAATAAGCTCCTCATTGGCGGCATGATGAAATGCTACAATATAAACAGAATGGTAACATATATAAATGGTGTTATTCACAGGAATGTTCAACAATAATTACTGAATGGTCAACAATAATTACCTGCAATTGTAGATACTGACAAAAATAGATGACATTTGTAATTATGTTATTATGAGTAATAAGCTTCTCATTGGCGGCATGATGAAATGCTACAATATAAACAGAATGGTAACAGATATAAATGGTGTTATTCACAGGAATGTTCAACAATAATTACTTCCTGTTACCTGCAATTGCAGATACTGACAAAAATAGATGACATTTGTAAATATGTTATTACGAGTAATAAGCTTCTCATTGGCGGCATGATGAAATGCTACAATATAAACAGAGTGGTAACATATATAAATGGTGTTATTCACAGGAATGTTCAACAATAATTACTGAATGTTCAACAATAATTACCTGCAATTGCAGATACTGACAAAAATAGATGACATTTGTAATTATGTTATTATGAGTAATAAGCTTCTCATTGGCGGCATGATGCAATGCTACAATATAAACAGAATGACAACAGATATAAATGGTGTTATTCACAGGAATGTTCAACAATAATTACTTCCTGTTACCTGCAATTGCAGATACTGACAAAAATAGATGACATTTGTAAATATGTTATTACGAGTAATAAGCTTCTCATTGGCGGCATGATGAAATGCTACAATATAAACAGAATGGTAACATATATAAATGGTGTTATTCACAGGAATGTTCAACAATAATTACCTGCAATTACAGATCCTGACAAAAATAGATGACATTTGTAATTATGCTATTATCAGTAATAAGCTTCTCATTGGCGGCATGATGAAATGCTACAATATAAACAGAATGACAACAGATATAAATGGTGTTATTCACAGGAATGTTCAACAATAATTACTTCCTGTTACCTGCAATTGCAGATACTGACAAAAATAGATGACATTTGTAATTATGTTATTACGAGTAATAAGCTTCTCATTGGCGGCATGATGAAATGCTACAATATAAACAGAAAGGTAACATATATAAATGGTGTTATTCACATTAATGTTCAACAATAATTACCTGCAATTGCAGATACTGACAAAAATAGATGACATTTGTAATTATGTTATTATGAGTAATAAGCTTCTCATTGGCGGCATGATGAAATGCTACAATATAAACAGAATGACAACAGATATAAATGGTGTTATTCACAGGAATGTTCAATAATAATTACTTCCTGTTACCTGCAATTGCAGATACTGACAAAAATAGATGACATTTGTAATTATGTTATTACGAGTAATAAGCTTCTCATTGGCGGCATGATGAAATGCTACAATATAAACAGAATGGTAACATATATAAATGGTGTTATTCACAGGAATGTTCAACAATAATTACTGAATGTTCAACAATAATTACCTGCAATTGCAGATACTGACAAAAATAGATGACATTTGTAATTATGTTATTATGAGTAATAAGCTTCTCATTGGCGGCATGATGAAATGCTGTAATATAAACAGAATGACAACAGATATAAATGGTGTTATTCACAGGAATGTTCAATAATAATTACTTCCTGTTACCTGCAATTGCAGATACTGACAAAAATAGATGACATTTGTAATTATGTTATTACGAGTAATAAGCTTCTCATTGGCGGCATGATGAAATGCTACAATATAAACAGAATGGTAACATATATAAATGGTGTTATTCACAGGAATGTTCAACAATAATTACTGAATGTTCAACAATAATTACCTGCAATTGCAGATACTGACAAAAATAGATGACATTTGTAAATATATTATTACGAGTAATAAGCTTCTCATTGGCGGCATGATGAAATGCTACAATATAAACAGAATGGTAACATATATAAATGGTGTTATTCACAGGAATGTTCAACAATAATTACTGAATGTTCAACAATAATTACCTGCAATTGCAGATACTGACAAAAATAGATGACATTTGTAATTATGTTATTACAAGTAATAAGCTCCTCATTGGCGTCATGATGAAATGCTATAATATAAATGGAATGAAAACCGATATAAATGAACAGTAAAAGTACGTTTTCAGTCTCAATAAGATTAGTTGTATATGAAAATGTTAATATTTTAAAATTATTCTATCCTCCCAAGAGATATAATATTTTTGGTTGAAGAGGTATGATAGTAACATCATTTTTCAAAATATTGAAAACTGTGGCAAAACTTTCAACACCGAAAGTCGGCTATTTAAGAAGTTTCTGTCAATCTGTCAAGTCTCTAATTACTCAAATAACCGCTAGAGAAATCTACTCGTTGCCAATAGAGTCTGCTTTGTTTGGCAAGTGTAAGAGGCGCATTTTTGGAATTGCCATGAGCTGGTCTTCTGCTTATGTAAATTCGCTATACACCTTGGAATTTTCAATTTTCTTTGCAGTTTCGTGACTTGAATATGATAGACCGATAGTGTTATAACTCTAAATTTATTTTAATTATAAATTTACTTTGAAATATGTTCTAAAAATATAATAAAATAGAATATTCTACAAAATTTATTAGCATTACGGTAAAAATAGTAATTATTCCTTAACAACGGTCAATGCGCCTGTTAATTTTTAGGCAAAGAATTTTAAAAATATTAAAGTTAAGAACGATTTGGGATAACCAAAAATAAATTATTTTAGTGAAAAATAAAAAAGTATAGTTACTTTTTTAGTTTTTTTTATAGAATATTTACAAGTTTATCTTGAAGGTTCCGTTCGTAGAGACGTTACTAAACTTATAAACAGGGCAGTGTTTTTTATGGCCGACTAGCATAAATATCGAATCAGAAATTTCCGAGCTTAGCGCATCCATACAAGTAAATAACGAAACATAACTTAATTAATTTTCTTTTTTCTAGTTTTTTCATAAATATGAAGCTGGCAACATCGATCCTGGTCCGTTCAAATCGTTGCCGTTTGAAGTCCGCTTACGAGGACAAGTGCCGACAAAGAGGTGCACAGTGGCCCCTCGCGTACGGATAATGAGACGATATTTGAAAGAATTTACAATTTTATTCACTTTAAACGTAGAATATTTAATGTATTGAAAAAACTAATAATTTATAAAATTGTTCAAGTACGAAATGAAATTACAAAACAATCAAAAAATCACCGTTCGCGTAACGTTAGCAAACTCGCATATATATATATATATATATATATATATATATGTATATATATATGTATATATATATATTTCATGCACTGGCTATGAGAGGACTAGAGAAAGAAAATGTGCGCGCGCACTGCTCTCTCTTGCTCCTACAGTGTGATACAGACAATAGGATTTCACTGTGTCTTAGATATACGAAACATAACTGGCTATGAGAGAAAACTGCCTATGAAAAAAATGTGTGCTCGCACCTCTCTCTCTTGTCCTTACAGTAACATACGAAATGTAACTCTCTCTCTCTCTTTCTGTTTTCACTAACTTATATCTCCCTCTCAACTTCCGTTCGCCTCGCCCGATCACTCTTTTCGTAACGCGTGCGTAAAGAAGTTTTACTGAAATAAAAAGAACTTTGATTTCGCCATATAATTAATAAGATCTCAAAATATGAATATATGCATGTGTATATATATAAATATATATACATATATATATATATATATATATATATATATATATATATATACATATATATGAGTGATTTCGTGTATCAAAAGCAAAAGCAGAAAAAATGAAGGAACCATGTGATAAATTTAAAAAAAAATTGGTGTTAAGTTAGAATTTCAATGAGTTTTAAACTTGCTTCAAATATATTTAGGTTTTTGCACAGAATCGCCTATATGAATATTACATATTCCTTTTGTTCCATCTGTATACGTATACAGAGTGTTTAGATGAATAAGATAAACGACAGGGTCATGGACAGATAAATTTATTCAACGTCACAAAGAAAATGGTGGAAAACATTTTTATAAATTCTGCTTACCGAAGACGTTTTGACCGTTTGACAATTTTTAAAAGTCGGTTATCGGTTGTTATTTGAGGGTTAAGTTAGTAATCGACAATTGATTTAAGAAATAGATAGAAGTCATACTTGTCATTTTCACCGAACACAATGCACCTATTGCTTACATTGTGTAAAACGATATTACACATAAAGCGTTTTAATAAAAACATGTTTAATACACTTTTCTAAACCCTGAAATAGTGCCACCAAAAATTGCGAATAATTTATTTTTTAATGTGTTTTTTTCTTGATAATATTGAAGTATTGAATTATATTTTACAATGTAATATAGATGGTAGTAATTTTACAAAAAATGCTTCATTTGAACTTGAATCATTCCGAAACCGCTTCGAATTTCACAAAAACGGTTCTAATAGTCCTTTTTAAAAAAATTGAAAAGAATTACTCCTCTGTGATTTTATTCTATTCAAATTTACGATCTGTATATAATTGTATATACAGCTGTTTTATTTCTTATGACGTATATTTACAGGGGTGATTCGACTTATTAATCTAAATAATAAATAGTAGATAAAATTAAATATTTATGTTTAATACACTTTTCTAAACCCAAAAATAGTGTCACCAAAAATGTTGTTTCAAATCTATTTACGAATAATTTATTTCTTTCATTGTGTTTTTTGTTCATCGTATTGAAGTATTGAATTATATTTTACAATGTTAGAAGGAAAAATATAGACGGTAGTAATTTTGCAAAAAAGGCCTACTTTGGACTTGAATCATTCCGAATCCCCTTCGAATTTAACAAAAACGATAATCACAGTTCTTTTTAAAACATCAAAGATAATTACCTCTCTGTGATTTTGTCTTATTCAAATTTACACCCTGTATATAATTATATATGCAGCTGTATTACTTCTTATGACTAATACAGCTGCACGATTGGAATGTTTCACCTTTATCAAAAATACTTTACATAAAGAACGACTAAACGAATCAACCCTACTTAAATATTTCGTGGCGAAAAAAAAATACAAAAAAAAATACATATATATATATATATATGTGTATATATATATATATATATATATATATATATACATATATATTTAAAATAAAAATAAACATATTTATTTAAAACGAAAAACAATTTATGTATTAAAAAAAGTTTTTGATGATCTTGTCGGCTTTTTTAAAAAAATTACAAAATTCAAAATATTTTTTAAACTACACATAAACCAATAACACGTATGTATAGTTCGAAAAAGGGTCAAAAACTTTTACTGTCTTTGAATATTTTTAACCATAATTAAAATTGTTTCTAACCTTAAAAATAAAACTATTTAATCCACTTCCGAAAAGCGATAGACAACCATATTTTTTGGAATAAAAAAAAAATAACTTTGTCCATCCTCTTCACTTAATACACCACTGTGCCATTAGCCCTGCAACAATTGTACCCGGACACTTCACCGGCCGCACTCTCTCGGGATTAAATCCAGGCATTCACAAAAACACGTTCCGGCAGACAGAAGTACGGGCGAATTGCTTTACAAACACTATGCGCTGTGGGAATAATGTGTTCCTCGTAAAACTGCCAAAGCCTTTGTACTGCTTCCAAGGATTTTGGCGCCATTGGTCATCTACTGTATCTAAGCACAAATTTATACGCATCCATCTTTAAACACGATACCTACTTACGTATTTAGGCCATTTAATACTTAGACGAGATACCTAATCTATATATGTATGAATATGTACAGTCGTACTCAAGTAATCAGTGACAGAACGCTGGACAAAATTTATTGTTCATGTCCCTATTAGACTTGGGTGATACGAGTATTTTGAGATACCGAGTATTTTGAGTACGAGTATTATAAAATATCGGTAACCAAATACTCGACAGGTATGGGTGGTGTAATTCCATTGTGCGAGAACTATATTACGAATCGCTATGGACTTACGGTCGCAAGAGACGTCCAAAAAATCTTAACTGCTATCTATTATGAAGAGTTCAGTGCTCGTAGACTTTATTTCCTGCAGCAAAAATTGGCGAGAACCCCCATCATTTATAAATGAGACATTTGTTATAAGATATAGTGTTTCATATTTCCTTCATAATACCATACATATTTATGGCTCCAGGCTTAGGATTGGTAACTAAATTATTCATTTGGAATAATCATTTAGACAGCGTATTTAAAAAAATGAATCACGTTATTTATAATAATTATCTTTAATTGAAAAAATGAACCACGTTATTCAAAAAATCGTTTTTTTAGCTTAATTGTTTTTGAAATAACGTAGTAATATGTTCTGTGTATTCCTTTTTTTTCGGTACAAACTGTCAAAGTTGGATGACAAACATTACGAAATCCCAAAAAGTACATTTTTAAATGTTTTTTGTAGTAAAACTTCTTTACGCACGCTTGACTTCGGGAGTAAGCTGGTGAATGCGTGACGAGAGCGTTACGAAAAGTGTGATCGGGCGAGGCGAACGGAAGTCGAGAGGGACATATAAGTTAGTGAAGATAGAAAGAGAAAGAGAGTTACGTTTCGTATATTACTGTAGGGACAAGAGAGAGAGGTGCGAGCACACATTTTATTTCTCTCTTCCTCTCATAGCCAGTGCATGACATATATATATATATATATATATGCGATAAAATTGTAAATTCATTTTAAAGTTCATATTTTGTGAATTTGAAATTTTACTTCAGTCGTGTGATCTAAAGCACACTCGTTTTTTTTTTAAAAAACCCTATTAGTCGTCATAAAATGTCCCACTAATTCAAAAGGCTTATTATTTAGCTATAGTTAACTATAAAAAAATTAACAATCAGACTTAATTTGTAACCGTGATACGCTCCAGAAAAGTGATTTTAAAAAAGTGTCTATATCTCTAAAACTAACAAATTTTTATTAAGGTCTAATTTTGTCAATAATCCAGTCATAATTTGGTCTACCTCCCCTTTTCGGTACGCTCATGGCTTACGGGACACCTGTATATATATTTATTTCTTGAAAGCTTCATGCCCAACTTACAAATTTACTCCAAGCGCTAGGTATAGAGAGGAATATAATGACAAATGTTTCAATACAATTACGTAAGAACAACAATCAATAGGATAAAAAACCTAAGCCAGGACCATACAGCAATTCGAAAAAAATATAATTCCAACTAGTGACATCAATCAACTTTAACCCTATTCCTGAAGCAGTCAATGGGGCAGAAAAGTGAATGCACGAAAAACAGGTGAATACTGTAGAATATTTGTGCGCGTTCTAGGCAGGTAAAATAAACTATGATATCGTCCTCTCGCGTAGCATTCAGGAGATGGGATTGATGGGAGATGGGATTATCAGTGTAATGATTTAATAATTTAAAAAAATGCATTATCAAAAGCAATTTCCGCCAGAGATGAAGGGAATCACATGCGCTATACATTTGGAAGGAAGTAAATAAGGACAATATCCATACATTTTGAGATATAAAAATTATATATATATATATATATATATATATATATATATATATATATATATATATATATATATATACATTTCCCTCCTATAGCAGGTGATTATATTAGCTATTAATAAATATTCATTACTCAAGGAAGTAAATATCATTTACCTCAAATTGACCCTGATACCTGATTTAACCCTTCGTCCACGGACCGCCCTGACCACCCTTTTTTTTAAATACCTTATATATTTTGTATAATTTTAACTGATACATTTAAAATAATACTCGTCGTGGAATCCTAAATGATACAAAATACATAACATTGTCATAAAATTGAAAACGCAGAAGGACACACATTTACGCATTTATGTGTGTAAATTAGCATACAGTTTTTGTTTGAGGTCGCTAAGATATAGACGATTTGTCTCAATAACCACTGGGGTTACAGTAGGTGTCGCATATAGAATATATACGACACCTACTTTTAACTCAGTAGGTGATAAGCTGGAGTTATTGTAGTGTTGCTTATAGTCTGTAAGCGACAGTCACTGTTATCTCAGTAAGTGATAAGATGGAGTTACAGTAGGTGTCACTTACACTCTGTGAGCGACATCTACTATCAATACAATAGGCATAGGTATCGCGTACAGAATATAACCGACATCTACTTTTAACTCAGTAGATGATTAAATGTAGTTGTAGTAGGTGTCGTGGTGTAGCTTTTTCCTACCTACAATACACTATATAAGCAACGCTTACTGTTTACTCGATAGGTGATGAGCTGGAGTTTTAGTTGGTGTCGCTCATGCGCTGTATGTATGTAACATCCACTACTAACTCAGTAGCTTATGAACTGGAAATATAGTAGATAACGCTTATCCTCTGTAAGCGACATCTTCTGTTAACTCAAGAGGTGCTGAGCTGGAATTAAAGTAGGTGCCGCTAACACACTATACGCGATATCCACTATTAAATCAGTAGGTGATAAGCTGGAGTTATAGTTGGTGTCGCTTAAATTATGTAAGCGACACCCGCTGTTAACTCAATAGGCAATGAGCTAAACTTACAGTAGGTATCGCGTATGCTTTGTAAGCGACACCAACTATTGATTCAGTAGGTTATGAGCTGGGGTTAAAGTAGATGTGTCTTCTACTCTATAAGCTACACCTATTATTAACTCAGTAGGTGATAAGCTGGTGTTATAATAGGAGTCGCTTATATTCTGTAAGCGACGCCTACCATTAATTCGGTAGGTGATGAGTACCTGAGTTTATAGGTACCAACTGGCCCGGGTGCTCTTTCATTTTCCGCTATTAGTATCAAAATGTTCCTGCAAGTTTAACTAATAACTTCCTACATTAGTGTGGTGTGATAGGGGCGCGATATCACGCCTCAAGAATGCAATGAAGAGCAGTAACTTACCATGCCAGATCAGGTGTCATGTCATTCTGATTATGAATGCTAAGCATCTATCAAAGTTATTATTCCAGACACATAATGCAATATACATCGTTAAGAAGATATATATTTTTGATGGTCACGGCGTTTAAAAGTCGCTGGAGAAACGGAAAATGCACTTCCGCATTCTTTTCTTGTTTACTCAATTCCAAGAAAAAGTACAAAATAAAAAAGTTAAAAACAGCACGGGGTATGGAGAAGAAGCAAGAAGAATCGCACATCATAAGGTCGTCGAGCATGAAAAAGTGGGTAATTTTACTAAAAACAAAAATAGGTAACTCTAGAATATGCTAAGAATAACCTTCCTTAGGAACCCGAACAGACTTGCCTTAACTTATATAGTTGTGTTCCATTTTCAAAACTATAGCATGTGTAGTTTCTAGCAAAAATAGCCGTGACCTACAAACGCATAGACGAACGGACGAAACACGAAGTCTCGCCATCTCCTTCTTCTTATTCCTCGTATCTTTATTACTGTAGAACATGCCCGTCTTGAAGTGCCTTGATAGAGGAGCTCACCAGCTACTTTCATGCTAACTTGCTTTGAATTGCTCTTAGTCTGCAGATTAGACAAGCGGATAAGATATAGACCTAGTAGGATAGCTCATCGAGTTTCTCCACAACAATTAATTTATCTATGTTATCTGGTTGTTTACGAGCTGTATGGCGAAAATAACTGGTAACTCGTTGATAGCAGATGGTCGGTAATTGGTTTCAATTTAGACTCGATCGGGCATGGAATCGTTGGTTCTGTTGACATTCTACAGTATACGTAGCATTTTTCTCCAAGACTACATCTCAAAAGCATCGATCTTCTTCCAGTCCACCACGCGGATTGTCGAAGACTCGTGTAGATAGAAGGAGAAAACAAGCGGTCGCACCAGTCTCTTCTCGGTGACATTGGAGATATTTCTGTCTCGTCATATTCTACTGAGTTTGTCTACTGCAGCTTAACGGTTTATGAGTATTCTTTTTTATCATTTGGATAAGAAACCTATAAACCAAAAAAAATTTAATTTAACGTATTTCTATAATTAAAAAGAAATTATCCAAATGGGATGACATCGATTGGGGGTACGCATACTAATCGTCTTGGATCTCATCCGAAGAACCTACGAAGGTTTATGACCTCCTTTTCCATCGGACGATAAGCCTGATAAAAATCCTTTTAACGTTCTCACTCTTCTTCAGTTTTACTAAAGCTACTCGGAATCAAAATATCCTAAATGAAAACAGACACTTTAACAACCGATCACAATCAGTCGATTCTAACGCTCGGCTTGTTAACAGTTCCCACGCGTTTTATCTAATCTCTGGAATGAATTTGTGGGAATTTAACTGAAGTCGTCCGCTTTGACAGGTGTCTGGTTAACCTCCTTCATCTACATACGTCGTCGACTGATTATAAATAATTCTCGATGTAGTTTGATCAAAAGTTCGATGAGATTCAATCGTACACGTGCGGCCAACGATAGCTTATTTTGTGACCGACAAGAAATACATGTTATCTTCATTAGTAATTGTCTCATTAACATTGATTACAGACGACCTTCACTCTCAAACCACAAACATTAAATGAGATTCTGATCGCGGTTAATAAGAAGAAGTGTCCGTCATTTATTCAAGAAGTCCCCAAAGATGTTTATGAGCTTTGGTAACAAGCTAAAGAGTGATACTAAAATCGATAAATCGATGAAACTGCAATGACAAGTGCAGTATTATTATAATTACAGCTGTATTTTGGTGACAAGCTAAAGAGTGACACTAAAATCGATAAATCGATGAAACTGCAATGACAAGTGCAGTATTATTATAATTACAGCTGTATTTTGGTGACAAGCTAAAGAGTGACACTAAAATCGATAAATCGATGAAACTGCAATGACAAGTGCAGTATTATTATAATTACAGCAGGTATTTTGGTAGCAAGCTAAAAAGTGATACTAAAATCGATAAATCGATGAAACTGTAATAACTAGTGCAGTATTATTATAATTACAGTCTTATTTTGGTAACAAGCTAAAGAGTGACACTAAAATCGATAAATCGATGAAACTGCAATAACTAGTGCAGTATTATTATAATTACAGCTGTATTTTGGTAACAAGCTACAGAGTGATACTAAAATCGATAAATCGATGAAACTGCAATAACTAGTGCAATATTATTATGATTACAGTCGTATTTTGGCAGCAAGCTAAAGAGTGATACTAAAATCGATAAATCGATGAAACTGCAATAACTAGTGCAATATTATTATGATTACAGTCGTATTTTGGCAGCAAGCTAAAGAGTGACACTAAAATCGATAAATCGATGAAACTGCAATGACAAGTGCAGTATTATTATAATTACAGCTGTATTTTGGTGACAAGCTAAAGAGTGACACTAAAATCGATAAATCGATGAAACTGCAATGACAAGTGCAGTATTATTATAATTACAGCAGGTATTTTGGTAGCAAGCTAAAAAGTGATACTAAAATCGATAAATCGATGAAACTGTAATAACTAGTGCAGTATTATTATAATTACAGTCTTATTTTGGTAACAAGCTAAAGAGTGACACTAAAATCGATAAATCGATGAAACTGCAATAACTAGTGCAGTATTATTATAATTACAGCTGTATTTTGGTAACAAGCTACAGAGTGATACTAAAATCGATAAATCGATGAAACTGCAATAACTAGTGCAATATTATTATGATTACAGTCGTATTTTGGCAGCAAGTTAAAGAGTGATACTAAAATCGATAAATCGATGAAACTGCAATAACTAGTGCAATATTATTATGATTACAGTCGTATTTTGGCAGCAAGCTAAAGAGTGACACTAAAATCGATAAATCGATGAAACTGCAATAACTAGTGCAGTATTATTATAATTACAGCTGTATTTTGGTAACAAGCTACAGAGTGATACTAAAATCGATAAATCGATGAAACTGCAATAACTAGTGCAATATTATTATGATTACAGTCGTATTTTGGCAGCAAGCTAAAGAGTGATACTAAAATCGATAAATCGATGAAACTGTAATAACTATTGCAGTATTATTACAATTAAAGTCGTATTTTGGTAGCAAGCTTAGGATTGACACTAAACTCGATAAATCGATGAAACTGTAAAAACTAGTGCAGGATTATTATAATTATAGTCGTATTTTGGTAGCAAGCTCAGGAGTGACACTAAAATCGATGAATCCATGAAACTGTAATAACTAGTGCAATATTATTATAATTACAGTAGGTATTTTGGTAGCAAGCTAAAGAGTGATACTAAAATCGATAAATCGATGAAACTGTAATAACTAGTGCAGTATTATTATAATTACAGCTGTATTTTGGTAACAAGCTACAGAGTGATACTAAAATCGATAAATCGATGATATTGTAATAACTAGTGCTGTATTATTATAATTACAGCTGTATTTTGGTAACAAGCTACAGAGTGATACTAAAATCGATAAATCGACGAAACTGTAATAACTATTACAGTATTATTACAATTACAGTCGTATTTTGGTAGCAAGCTCAGGATTGACACTAAACTCGATAAATCGATGAAACTGTAAAAACTAGTGCAGGATTATTATAATTATAGTCGTATTTAGGTAACAAGCTAAAGAGTGATATAAAATCGATATTACTGCAATAACTAGTGCAATATTACTATAATTACAGTCGAATTATGGTAACAAGCTAAAGAGTGACACTAAAATCAATAAATCGATGTTACTGCAATAACTAGTGCAGTATTATTATAATTACAGTCGTATCGACGAATTTATTGCCGCATTTAAAGTTTTGACTATAGAAGTAATTACAACTCGAGTAATTTACAAGTAATCACCTTTTAATATAGCTTTTTGGAAAAAGAAAACGTTCGTCTAAAAATGACACCATTTTTAATTTTCTTCAAAAATATTTATTATAATCAAAATTTGCTTTAAGAAACGGCATGCGTCTCCAACCGTTGGCCTGCGCATAAATACGACGTATGAAGGTACACGTCACAGAAGGTATAGGTCACAGTTCTTGACCAATTCTGGAGATTATTTTTTCTGTCCATTGATTAACTATTAAGATAGAAGTCTATTGATTTTCACAACGATTCGTAAAATAGTTCGATTTTTAAAAAAAAAAAAAATATACAAAAACTCAGAATTATTTTCGCGCCAAATTTATTTTGTCGCAAATACACAATTTTGAAACGGCCGCCAAAATTACGAGCCAAAAGACTAAGTACAAAATAATTTTTAATATCTAAATTTAAGTGACGATCGGAAATAGACATTTTTTTCTTTCGTGCATCATTCTTACAAAAAAATCTTATTTTTTATTTCGCTAAAAAATGTTTTTGTTTCAGAACCCAAATTAAAAAAATAATCGTCTCAGCCGCAGAACAGTGGATTTAGCGAGGTGCGGTGTAATTGGAGTAAACACTAGAAAAAAACATTATGTCAAAAAATAAAATTTAATTTTTTCTCATTTCAAATAATTAAGTTTTTGTCTAATATAAATAAAATTGTACCCACCATTTCTTTTTTTCATCTATATTTATTACTTCACAAACATTTGTCAAATCATGACCGATTAGTGCCTTGCTAAAACATTCATTGAATCTGGTTTGTTTACGCTCTGCCTTCGTTGAAGATAATTCGGTAACATTTTTTGGCACCTTCGAACGCAGTTATGCATTGTTTTCCATGTATACTCATCGGCAATAAGTTCTGTTCGTTGCTATATCCAGAGAGTACAGTACACCCGCGACGTACAATAGACTGCAATGGTATGCGATAACCATAATGAACAAATACTACAAATTATTTCTAGCTCTTTTTGGAAAAACTCACAATATCAGATAAAAGTTTTTTGGAAAGCTTTTTTGGAAAAACTCAAAATAATCAGATAATGGACTGTAATGAATAAATATTACACTAACCATAATGAAGAAATATTACAAATAAATTTTAGCTTTTTTGGAAAAAACTCACTATGTCAGATAAAAGTTTGAATACCAAGACCGATGCAGAAACTTCACCGAATACAATAGTCACGTTCGTTTCTTTTGTAAATCAATATTTCTTGAAGTTAACAATTATAAAAATTATTCGCAAACAGTAGTTTATATAATACTCGGAATTATTTGAAAACTTAACCCGTTGGCATTATCTTATTAAGTCCTGTCAAAATGCTATCAATGACATCTGGTGATAAATTAATAAACTTATGGTTACACGGCTGTTATTTTTTGTGTGAAGTGCCAATAGCGTCAATATTGTAATCAATAAAAATTATATATAACGTCTAAAAATAAGGTACAGTGTGTTGTATAATAGTATTTTAATAATTCATAAAAACAATACAGTGTATAGTCATAACTCAAGTCCCGTCAAGATGCGATCAGTGAGATCTGGTGATAAATTAACAAACGTATGATTACACGGTTATTTTGTGTGTGAAGCGCCAATAGCGTAAATATTGTAATCTATATAAATTTTATATAACGTCTAAAAATAAGGTACAGTGTGTTGTATGATAGTGTTTTAATAATTCATAAAAACAAAACAGTGTATAGTCATAACTCGATACTTGCTAAAAGCACTTCAAAAATAGGTATATACCCACGTGTTTTCGTTTAATTGGAAATTAAACCCTAAGTAAATGAAATAGTGACTCCAAGTTTGTAATAGTACAATACTTTGGAGGTCATATTCCTCATATAATGCAGGTAGCGACCAAGGGGACATTTTTCAAAATTTGACCCCTAAACGGATGGAACGGGCATTTAAAAATTTGAATAAAGGTTAAATTATTAGATGGTTCTATTAACTTAAAATTTCCTGCAATTAATAAATAATCGAAGAAATATTTTGATTTTTTTTACAAATCAACCCCTTAGGGGGTAAAACACAGGTTCAAAACGTATAATAGAGTAAAATTGTTAAATTAACGCGTAACATCGTAAAAGTATAGTAAAAAAATAATATTTAGACTTTGAAAGACTAACCCTAGCTAAAATAGCATTATATTTATTAAGGCGTTATCGTAATGTATCAATTTTGAATACATTGTCGCTAGATGGCGCGATGAATATTTTAAATCATGCTAACGCTTACTACACCGAGATTTATTTATAAATTTACCTATTCGACTTACGTTATTTTCTTTTTTTGTGTTGTTTTTTTTATTTTGCTATTTATTAACGTTACTTGGGATTTGTTTTTATTTTTTTTTTCTTAATAACTTTACATCAATTGATATACATGTTATTAGGGACGAAGCTTTCTAATTTCGAACCTTTTCTTTTTTTTCATATTTGACAGGCAAGAAAAGACAACGAATGCACGTTAACAAATTGTGAATTCAATGATGAATAACTACGACGAATGTTCATTTACGGCACATGATAGTAGCGGTGATAATTACAGTACATTAAGCGACGAAGCAGCCTTTAACATAGGCAGATTGTGTGGGTTATTCATAGCAGCTATTCATAGCAGAGAGAATATATATAGTTTTGTTTTTGAAGTTTACCATAACAGTAACTTATATTAGTAAAGCAGGTACTGAAGGTTGCCGGTAAAACACCTTCTTTTTACACATCCATAAAATGGTAATTTTGATGCCTGCCTGTGTAACGGGAATTCAATAGATATATAAAAGGAGAAATTGACTGACTGACTGACATCTCAACGCTTGTACTATATTCAATTCCTACCAACATGACAGTTAAAATATGGTTGGCACAAAGATAAATTCAGTGGTTGACAACTATTTACAAAACTCATTGTATTATATCCAAATGATTATTAAATGGTATACTATAGTCACCATGTTAAATTAATAAACTACCTCGCTACATAATAGTAGAAATATCAACATTACACTCTTATATAACTAATAAGAGTTGTGAACATTAGATATATAAAATGGGCAACCCTTGATGTCGATCACTCAAAACTCAGAGGTGTAAAACATTTTGGAAAAATGTTTGGTATTCAGACTTGTATGAAGTCTATGTCCGTATATGCTATTTGGTACACATAATTTACTTTATAATTTATTGGAGTAAAGAAGTTGCAATAAGTAAGTTTCAATTGGACACAGTTTATATTCAGCTCTTTTTTCTAACGTGATGCTTAAACGAGGCAGAAAGTAAAAATGAGACAGAACATTGGTGATATATAACAAATATATATATACAGGTACTTTGGCGAAAAAAACTATTATGACAGTGTAGAAAATATGTCTTATACACACTATGAGGCAATATTTCTCATTTATATGAGCTAAGCTTTTTGTCTGTATGACTGTATTTTCGATGATAAGGTTTGATGTTATATATATTTATTTAAAAAATATATAATTAGAAAAAAGTTTAATGTTATATTCTCCTTTATTCATATGCACTTCAATGTTATATATATTAGCCCAGTGGCTAAGACGTTAGCACCAGACTAAACGAGTCCGAATTTTCCCGGCAGGGTGTATGAACATTCATAAATTGTTTATTTAATTGTGAATGATTTATCACACCTTGTAACAAAAAAAAATGAAAAATAAATACCTTTAAAAATTATATATTTAATCACAAATACCAAAGAAATCTAATTTATATTCCTATGATAGCCACAATAAAAATGTTTACGATATCTGAACAGTCATTTCGCTTTGTTTACAAATATTCTCTTTTGGATTGAAATATTGTCTAGATTCAGCCACTGGCCATAGAAATATGCAATTTGGAAGGAAATTTTTCTTTTATACTGTAGGGAAACTAACTTTAAAAAGTGAAAGTTGTGAGTTTTCTTAGTATGAGGTAATTTCTAAGATAGGTTTTTTTTCTGTTTTTTTTCAATGGGGAGGTTGGAAAAAACATTGATATTAAAAAATTTAAAAAAAACGCATGAAAGCTGCTTTACATTAAGCTTCGATCAGGCTAGATGATGATCACATTCACATAAAATATACAACCTACGTCGTATTACCTACCTGCTTTCACCGCTGTCTTTCAATACTTTTAGGCTGAAACCTGCACTCAAAACACAGGTTACAGTTGTGTTATAATATAGATATGTCAAAAATCGATTTGGCCATAACACCGATCGATTTAATTGCAAGCTAAGTCGCGTACATAAGCTTGTTTCGAAAATAAAAGCAGTAGAAATTCCTTCATAATGAAAAAGTCTAATATTTCCAAACTTCATTGCGTAATATTGATACCAAGGTATTTTTTATTTAAATTTTTTTATTAAAAGTCTAGCAAGGTTATGAACCATATTGTGGTACACTACAGCCCAAAGAGTAAATATCAGTTCCGCGATTCCCACTTTAATATGGTGCACAGTCCAGCTGAACATGACGGAACCCTGTCTCCGGGATTATCAATGAACTGCTCTAATATACCTCATCATTTCTTACCCTTTACTTTAAACGGATGCTCCGCGGAGTTCAGATTGCCTCAGTTCAATCCAGTTCTCAGTCAACGTCAGTCGTAATCCAGATACAAGGCGTTATTCATGTTTAAGTAATATTTAATAATAATTAAAACTTATTTTAAATAACAATAAATTAAATTGAAGAATAAAAGTAATATGATATTCCAGTGCTATAATTACTACATTAATATGTATAAGAGCACACACGCACACACGCATGCAAACACGTAAAGCATTCGTGTGTGCGCTCACATACACGATAGCGCGTACATATACGCACACTCACGCATCCACGCACATACACAAAAAGGAGCATACGTGAATATATATATATATATATATATATATATATATATATATATATATATATATATAAATATATATATATATATATATATATATATATATGTATATATGTGTGTGTGTGTATGTGTGTCCCTTGTATGGCTAGCGCCGAAATGACCTTCGTAAGAATATAGATGCAATTTTGGTGTATTTGGCAGTTGCCATAAATATTTTCATAGGTTTTTCATTTTCCTATCTTCAACGCATCACCTAACCGAGACACTATTTAAATTTTTAAAAAAAGTACATAACTATCGAAGATTCTAGAATTCTCAAATTTAGTATAAATAGTGGTGTCTTTGTGAGTGTAAGTCAGTTTTATTTTAAACATCGAAGCGATCACTCGGGATCTCTATTAAAAATCGGCTACTCCATTGGACTTCGTCTTCATCATTTGGCGATCAGCTCAATCTCTCTTCGTTCATCAATCATCATCATATAGTACCACTCAAGTATCTGAACGTACCAATCAGTGTTCTCATCTAACACCTACTGTACATAAAAGAATAATTTTTTTTCTCAAAAATGTCTCAAATTATTATCTTCAAACTTTTCAGATTTGTATTACTTTATAGACTATGTAATGTGCCAATCGTTTTCCAAATAATGATATATGTCTATGATTTTAGGGTATTTCCCTCTATGGGGAAAACTTCTTACTTAGGATGCTTTTTTCGAACTATGTAAATATATATAAGTTCACCAATAAAACAAATTTAACAACAACGTAACTGACAAAAACATAAGTCTATTATACCGCTATATTTTTTCAGATCCATAATATTCGTATCCGTTTTGAAAATCTAAAATCTGTTGATCATAGTATCATCTTATTCTCATGTCATAGTAACACTAAGTTCAATCTAACAAGCCTACAAAATTGAGGGAAAATTTTTAATGCGAAGAATTTATCTATCAAAACCTTTTTCAAAACAAACCACGAAATAAGTTCATTTGAATTGGCTGTGAAAAATGTGGTGACATTGTTGTGTCACCATATGCATAATAGAAAAAAAATTAAAATCTAAAACGCTACGGTAGCGGGTGGCCGCCATTGTTAAATTCAATTGACATAATAACCTCTATCATTAGAGAAGCCACGTCGCCCGCACCACCAAGCCTTAATGCTCACGTAACACCTCGACAGCATAATTTATAGATCAAATCTGACTGCCGACTTCCAGTGTTGCCATTAAAATGAAACGGTTTCCCGTAACAGTAACGAAAAAAAGTAATCCCACAAAAAAAATTAAGAAATGAGTCTCTTTCATACAATTGTACAAGCGCGGGGCCCATTCGAATTGTTGGACGCAGTTTATCGTTTTTGGGTGAGCTTTGACAATTTCCTTTGTAAAAATAAAAAAAGAATAAACAAAATCAAAATGGCACGTTATAGAAATGGGGCTCAAGGAAACAGGTACCATTTAAAATTGTATATGATGTTTCTTTTTTTTTCTAATGTATTCGTTATTAATGGACTAAACAGTTAATTGGAATAGTTTGAATTAACCTGTTTCTGTTTAAAATTTTAGGTTACTTTGTTATCCTGACATGCTGATTCTGTCCATAACTGTCTTAAGCTGTAGTAACATAGCCTTATAATTAATTTAGCTTAAGACGTACGTACACAAACTTTTATAAGTAGATATTTTGGATTAAAATTTTAGTTTGTGTGTAGCAAAATATTTTTTTTGAAGTACCCCTCCATGTACTTACGTGTTTTTTTTTGCACAACTCTCCCTACGGGACATCCATCCTATGGGATGGTTAGATAGGTTTTTTCGTAATTACACAGAGGTTTTATTTGCATTTTTTTATTTTTAAGTACTGTTTACGAAATATTAAACTCATTTCGAATGAGATGAAATATATACTCTTTTGCATAAAAAAGGGGCGGTTTTGATTTTGTCATATTATTAACAAAATATTATTTATTAAGAGGTTGTATTAATTGTAATTGTTACTGGCAGGTATAGTGTATTCTGGCACATAAAAACGAATGTTCTAAATTTGAAATTTATTCTTTTTGAAATACTCTTTCACTGACAAAAACGTATTTTTTGGCGGTAAATGAAATCCAACTCTTATTAAGTTCTTTTTCATTTGTTACGTTTTTTATTTTAATAAGTAAATCTTAATTAATTTTTTGCTGTTTGCTGCATTAGTTCACTTCTGTTTGCTGTTCTCAGTATGGTTGAAAAAACGATAAGAGCTAGTAAAATTATTGCGCTGCTTGAAGGAGACTGTAGCCAATGTTATGTGTCTCGGCAGTATAATGTGAGCTGTTCCACCATCCAAAGGACCTGGCAAAGATACCAAGAAACGGGCTCCGTCAGTAGAAGGCCCGGTTCTGGAAGAAAACGGAGCAATGAGCCACGGGACGACCGGTTCATAATCAGTCAAGCGCTACGAAATCGTCAAGTTACGTACGTCGATCTCAAACAGAACCTCGAGGACGTCAGAGGTACACGAGTAAGCCTGTGAACAGTCAGAAGGAGACTTCAGGCCGTTAATATACGTAGCTATCGCCCAGTACGGGGCCCTACACTGCTCCGTGAGCATCGAGTTGCCAGATTGACATTCGCTCAAAATTTTTCGTCATAGACTTAACAAGACTGGAATAGTGTTTTATTCTCTGATGAAGTTCATATATCGATTAGTTGTGAGGATTGACGTCGGCGAGTCTTACGAAGACCTGGAGAACGCTTTGCAGAAGTGTGTTTTGAGGAAATCACCCCTTACGGTGGAGATTCCGTTATGTTTTGGGCTGGCATTAACTCAGATGACCGTACCGAGTTAGTTTTTATTGAAAATGGCACACTTAAGGCGCAAAGGTACATAACAAAGATTCTTATTCCTCATGCCCAACCCACATTAACAGCAGTTGGAGGCGAGTACATTTTTATGGACGACAATGCTCGCGCCCACCGCTCTAGAGACGTTGATGCGTATATGCAGGAGACCGGAATTCGTCGGTTAGACTAGCCAGCTAGAAGTCCCAACCAAAATGCGATAGAACACATATGGGATAATCTCAAACGACGCGTCAGAGCCGTAAAACTAGCTCCAGAAAACATTCAGGTCCTTAAAAATGTGATCGTCGCTGGATGGGAACGTATTCCTCAGGAAATGATAAAAAAAGTCGTCGAAAGCATGCCTAGCAGATTAAGGGCATCGATTTTAGCTTGAGGAGGCCATACTCGTTACTAAATTTTCAAATTTTATGTTAAATTAACAACAAATATTCAAAAATAAACTTTAGCCATTTTTAATGTACCAGTATGAAAACGCTCGTCTGTGGACTTTATATCGTTTTTTTATTTATTCGCATTTTTAATGACTGAAGCAGGTAAAAACGATATCTCAATAATAAATAACAACATTCTCATCATATCGCCATATAAAATGCATCAAATAATAATAAAATAACTCTGATATGGTTTATCCGTATAAGTGCCCGTTTTTTTTTTGCAAAAGAGTTTATATCACCCGTTCCCTCTAAGTTTTCAATCGCGCACTCGAAAAATCAAAACGTTTGCGGTACCTAAAAGATAATAATTTAAATAATATAAGGAGAACACAAGCCGTCAAAATACTACTATACTAGCAGAAGACGTCAAAATACTGTATCAATGTATACGGCATCGCTCACACTAAAACATGTGTGTATGTGTATGTGTGTAAAGATCTTGATCGCTAACTGGAAAAAATAAAAATATTTAAATGGAACTTGTACAGTAAGACTCATAAAGGGTTGTAGACCTCAAGAAGAAGTTCTTTTGTTACGTAGATTTTTTTAAAAGCGAAACGTCTATTATATGT